>OW028673.1:0-1200000 GCA_932294315.1 Epinotia nisella
ACCTAACCTAACCTAACCTAACCTAACCTAACCTAACCTAACCTAACCTAACCTAACCTAACCTAACCTAACCTAACCTAACCTAACCTAACCTAACCTAACCTAACCTAACCTAACCTAACCTAACCTAACCTAACCTAACCTAACCTAACCTAACCTAACCTAACCTAACCTAACCTAACCTAACCTAACCTAACCTAACCTAACCTAACCTAACCTAACCTAACCTAACCTAACCTAACCTAACCTAACCTAACCTAACCTAACCTAACCTAACCTAACCTAACCTAACCTAACCTAACCTAACCTAACCTAACCTAACCTAACCTAACCTAACCTAACCTAACCTAACCTAACCTAACCTAACCTAACCTAACCTAACCTAACCTAACCTAACCTAACCTAACCTAACCTAACCTAACCTAACCTAACCTAACCTAACCTAACCTAACCTAACCTAACCTAACCTAACCTAACCTAACCTAACCTAACCTAACCTAACCTAACCTAACCTAACCTAACCTAACCTAACCTAACCTAACCTAACCTAACCTAACCTAACCTAACCTAACCTAACCTAACCTAACCTAACCTAACCTAACCTAACCTAACCTAACCTAACCTAACCTAACCTAACCTAACCTAACCTAACCTAACCTAACCTAACCTAACCTAACCTAACCTAACCTAACCTAACCTAACCTAACCTAACCTAACCTAACCTAACCTAACCTAACCTAACCTAACCTAACCTAACCTAACCTAACCTAACCTAACCTAACCTAACCTAACCTAACCTAACCTAACCTAACCTAACCTAACCTAACCTAACCTAACCTAACCTAACCTAACCTAACCTAACCTAACCTAACCTAACCTAACCTAACCTAACCTAACCTAACCTAACCTAACCTAACCTAACCTAACCTAACCTAACCTAACCTAACCTAACCTAACCTAACCTAACCTAACCTAACCTAACCTAACCTAACCTAACCTAACCTAACCTAACCTAACCTAACCTAACCTAACCTAACCTAACCTAACCTAACCTAACCTAACCTAACCTAACCTAACCTAACCTAACCTAACCTAACCTAACCTAACCTAACCTAACCTAACCTAACCTAACCTAACCTAACCTAACCTAACCTAACCTAACCTAACCTAACCTAACCTAACCTAACCTAACCTAACCTAACCTAACCTAACCTAACCTAACCTAACCTAACCTAACCTAACCTAACCTAACCTAACCTAACCTAACCTAACCTAACCTAACCTAACCTAACCTAACCTAACCTAACCTAACCTAACCTAACCTAACCTAACCTAACCTAACCTAACCTAACCTAACCTAACCTAACCTAACCTAACCTAACCTAACCTAACCTAACCTAACCTAACCTAACCTAACCTAACCTAACCTAACCTAACCTAACCTAACCTAACCTAACCTAACCTAACCTAACCTAACCTAACCTAACCTAACCTAACCTAACCTAACCTAACCTAACCTAACCTAACCTAACCTAACCTAACCTAACCTAACCTAACCTAACCTAACCTAACCTAACCTAACCTAACCTAACCTAACCTAACCTAACCTAACCTAACCTAACCTAACCTAACCTAACCTAACCTAACCTAACCTAACCTAACCTAACCTAACCTAACCTAACCTAACCTAACCTAACCTAACCTAACCTAACCTAACCTAACCTAACCTAACCTAACCTAACCTAACCTAACCTAACCTAACCTAACCTAACCTAACCTAACCTAACCTAACCTAACCTAACCTAACCTAACCTAACCTAACCTAACCTAACCTAACCTAACCTAACCTAACCTAACCTAACCTAACCTAACCTAACCTAACCTAACCTAACCTAACCTAACCTAACCTAACCTAACCTAACCTAACCTAACCTAACCTAACCTAACCTAACCTAACCTAACCTAACCTAACCTAACCTAACCTAACCTAACCTAACCTAACCTAACCTAACCTAACCTAACCTAACCTAACCTAACCTAACCTAACCTAACCTAACCTAACCTAACCTAACCTAACCTAACCTAACCTAACCTAACCTAACCTAACCTAACCTAACCTAACCTAACCTAACCTAACCTAACCTAACCTAACCTAACCTAACCTAACCTAACCTAACCTAACCTAACCTAACCTAACCTAACCTAACCTAACCTAACCTAACCTAACCTAACCTAACCTAACCTAACCTAACCTAACCTAACCTAACCTAACCTAACCTAACCTAACCTAACCTAACCTAACCTAACCTAACCTAACCTAACCTAACCTAACCTAACCTAACCTAACCTAACCTAACCTAACCTAACCTAACCTAACCTAACCTAACCTAACCTAACCTAACCTAACCTAACCTAACCTAACCTAACCTAACCTAACCTAACCTAACCTAACCTAACCTAACCTAACCTAACCTAACCTAACCTAACCTAACCTAACCTAACCTAACCTAACCTAACCTAACCTAACCTAACCTAACCTAACCTAACCTAACCTAACCTAACCTAACCTAACCTAACCTAACCTAACCTAACCTAACCTAACCTAACCTAACCTAACCTAACCTAACCTAACCTAACCTAACCTAACCTAACCTAACCTAACCTAACCTAACCTAACCTAACCTAACCTAACCTAACCTAACCTAACCTAACCTAACCTAACCTAACCTAACCTAACCTAACCTAACCTAACCTAACCTAACCTAACCTAACCTAACCTAACCTAACCTAACCTAACCTAACCTAACCTAACCTAACCTAACCTAACCTAACCTAACCTAACCTAACCTAACCTAACCTAACCTAACCTAACCTAACCTAACCTAACCTAACCTAACCTAACCTAACCTAACCTAACCTAACCTAACCTAACCTAACCTAACCTAACCTAACCTAACCTAACCTAACCTAACCTAACCTAACCTAACCTAACCTAACCTAACCTAACCTAACCTAACCTAACCTAACCTAACCTAACCTAACCTAACCTAACCTAACCTAACCTAACCTAACCTAACCTAACCTAACCTAACCTAACCTAACCTAACCTAACCTAACCTAACCTAACCTAACCTAACCTAACCTAACCTAACCTAACCTAACCTAACCTAACCTAACCTAACCTAACCTAACCTAACCTAACCTAACCTAACCTAACCTAACCTAACCTAACCTAACCTAACCTAACCTAACCTAACCTAACCTAACCTAACCTAACCTAACCTAACCTAACCTAACCTAACCTAACCTAACCTAACCTAACCTAACCTAACCTAACCTAACCTAACCTAACCTAACCTAACCTAACCTAACCTAACCTAACCTAACCTAACCTAACCTAACCTAACCTAACCTAACCTAACCTAACCTAACCTAACCTAACCTAACCTAACCTAACCTAACCTAACCTAACCTAACCTAACCTAACCTAACCTAACCTAACCTAACCTAACCTAACCTAACCTAACCTAACCTAACCTAACCTAACCTAACCTAACCTAACCTAACCTAACCTAACCTAACCTAACCTAACCTAACCTAACCTAACCTAACCTAACCTAACCTAACCTAACCTAACCTAACCTAACCTAACCTAACCTAACCTAACCTAACCTAACCTAACCTAACCTAACCTAACCTAACCTAACCTAACCTAACCTAACCTAACCTAACCTAACCTAACCTAACCTAACCTAACCTAACCTAACCTAACCTAACCTAACCTAACCTAACCTAACCTAACCTAACCTAACCTAACCTAACCTAACCTAACCTAACCTAACCTAACCTAACCTAACCTAACCTAACCTAACCTAACCTAACCTAACCTAACCTAACCTAACCTAACCTAACCTAACCTAACCTAACCTAACCTAACCTAACCTAACCTAACCTAACCTAACCTAACCTAACCTAACCTAACCTAACCTAACCTAACCTAACCTAACCTAACCTAACCTAACCTAACCTAACCTAACCTAACCTAACCTAACCTAACCTAACCTAACCTAACCTAACCTAACCTAACCTAACCTAACCTAACCTAACCTAACCTAACCTAACCTAACCTAACCTAACCTAACCTAACCTAACCTAACCTAACCTAACCTAACCTAACCTAACCTAACCTAACCTAACCTAACCTAACCTAACCTAACCTAACCTAACCTAACCTAACCTAACCTAACCTAACCTAACCTAACCTAACCTAACCTAACCTAACCTAACCTAACCTAACCTAACCTAACCTAACCTAACCTAACCTAACCTAACCTAACCTAACCTAACCTAACCTAACCTAACCTAACCTAACCTAACCTAACCTAACCTAACCTAACCTAACCTAACCTAACCTAACCTAACCTAACCTAACCTAACCTAACCTAACCTAACCTAACCTAACCTAACCTAACCTAACCTAACCTAACCTAACCTAACCTAACCTAACCTAACCTAACCTAACCTAACCTAACCTAACCTAACCTAACCTAACCTAACCTAACCTAACCTAACCTAACCTAACCTAACCTAACCTAACCTAACCTAACCTAACCTAACCTAACCTAACCTAACCTAACCTAACCTAACCTAACCTAACCTAACCTAACCTAACCTAACCTAACCTAACCTAACCTAACCTAACCTAACCTAACCTAACCTAACCTAACCTAACCTAACCTAACCTAACCTAACCTAACCTAACCTAACCTAACCTAACCTAACCTAACCTAACCTAACCTAACCTAACCTAACCTAACCTAACCTAACCTAACCTAACCTAACCTAACCTAACCTAACCTAACCTAACCTAACCTAACCTAACCTAACCTAACCTAACCTAACCTAACCTAACCTAACCTAACCTAACCTAACCTAACCTAACCTAACCTAACCTAACCTAACCTAACCTAACCTAACCTAACCTAACCTAACCTAACCTAACCTAACCTAACCTAACCTAACCTAACCTAACCTAACCTAACCTAACCTAACCTAACCTAACCTAACCTAACCTAACCTAACCTAACCTAACCTAACCTAACCTAACCTAACCTAACCTAACCTAACCTAACCTAACCTAACCTAACCTAACCTAACCTAACCTAACCTAACCTAACCTAACCTAACCTAACCTAACCTAACCTAACCTAACCTAACCTAACCTAACCTAACCTAACCTAACCTAACCTAACCTAACCTAACCTAACCTAACCTAACCTAACCTAACCTAACCTAACCTAACCTAACCTAACCTAACCTAACCTAACCTAACCTAACCTAACCTAACCTAACCTAACCTAACCTAACCTAACCTAACCTAACCTAACCTAACCTAACCTAACCTAACCTAACCTAACCTAACCTAACCTAACCTAACCTAACCTAACCTAACCTAACCTAACCTAACCTAACCTAACCTAACCTAACCTAACCTAACCTAACCTAACCTAACCTAACCTAACCTAACCTAACCTAACCTAACCTAACCTAACCTAACCTAACCTAACCTAACCTAACCTAACCTAACCTAACCTAACCTAACCTAACCTAACCTAACCTAACCTAACCTAACCTAACCTAACCTAACCTAACCTAACCTAACCTAACCTAACCTAACCTAACCTAACCTAACCTAACCTAACCTAACCTAACCTAACCTAACCTAACCTAACCTAACCTAACCTAACCTAACCTAACCTAACCTAACCTAACCTAACCTAACCTAACCTAACCTAACCTAACCTAACCTAACCTAACCTAACCTAACCTAACCTAACCTAACCTAACCTAACCTAACCTAACCTAACCTAACCTAACCTAACCTAACCTAACCTAACCTAACCTAACCTAACCTAACCTAACCTAACCTAACCTAACCTAACCTAACCTAACCTAACCTAACCTAACCTAACCTCTAACCTAACCTAACCTAACCTAACCTAACCTAACCTAACCTAACCTAACCTAACCTAACCTAACCTAACCTAACCTAACCTAACCTAACCTAACCTAACCTAACCTAACCTAACCTAACCTAACCTAACCTAACCTAACCTAACCTAACCTAACCTAACCTAACCTAACCTAACCTAACCTAACCTAACCTAACCTAACCTAACCTAACCTAACCTAACCTAACCTAACCTAACCTAACCTAACCTAACCTAACCTAACCTAACCTAACCTAACCTAACCTAACCTAACCTAACCTAACCTAACCTAACCTAACCTAACCTAACCTAACCTAACCTAACCTAACCTAACCTAACCTAACCTAACCTAACCTAACCTAACCTAACCTAACCTAACCTAACCTAACCTAACCTAACCTAACCTAACCTAACCTAACCTAACCTAACCTAACCTAACCTAACCTAACCTAACCTAACCTAACCTAACCTAACCTAACCTAACCTAACCTAACCTAACCTAACCTAACCTAACCTAACCTAACCTAACCTAACCTAACCTAACCTAACCTAACCTAACCTAACCTAACCTAACCTAACCTAACCTAACCTAACCTAACCTAACCTAACCTAACCTAACCTAACCTAACCTAACCTAACCTAACCTAACCTAACCTAACCTAACCTAACCTAACCTAACCTAACCTAACCTAACCTAACCTAACCTAACCTAACCTAACCTAACCTAACCTAACCTAACCTAACCTAACCTAACCTAACCTAACCTAACCTAACCTAACCTAACCTAACCTAACCTAACCTAACCTAACCTAACCTAACCTAACCTAACCTAACCTAACCTAACCTAACCTAACCTAACCTAACCTAACCTAACCTAACCTAACCTAACCTAACCTAACCTAACCTAACCTAACCTAACCTAACCTAACCTAACCTAACCTAACCTAACCTAACCTAACCTAACCTAACCTAACCTAACCTAACCTAACCTAACCTAACCTAACCTAACCTAACCTAACCTAACCTAACCTAACCTAACCTAACCTAACCTAACCTAACCTAACCTAACCTAACCTAACCTAACCTAACCTAACCTAACCTAACCTAACCTAACCTAACCTAACCTAACCTAACCTAACCTAACCTAACCTAACCTAACCTAACCTAACCTAACCTAACCTAACCTAACCTAACCTAACCTAACCTAACCTAACCTAACCTAACCTAACCTAACCTAACCTAACCTAACCTAACCTAACCTAACCTAACCTAACCTAACCTAACCTAACCTAACCTAACCTAACCTAACCTAACCTAACCTAACCTAACCTAACCTAACCTAACCTAACCTAACCTAACCTAACCTAACCTAACCTAACCTAACCTAACCTAACCTAACCTAACCTAACCTAACCTAACCTAACCTAACCTAACCTAACCTAACCTAACCTAACCTAACCTAACCTAACCTAACCTAACCTAACCTAACCTAACCTAACCTAACCTAACCTAACCTAACCTAACCTAACCTAACCTAACCTAACCTAACCTAACCTAACCTAACCTAACCTAACCTAACCTAACCTAACCTAACCTAACCTAACCTAACCTAACCTAACCTAACCTAACCTAACCTAACCTAACCTAACCTAACCTAACCTAACCTAACCTAACCTAACCTAACCTAACCTAACCTAACCTAACCTAACCTAACCTAACCTAACCTAACCTAACCTAACCTAACCTAACCTAACCTAACCTAACCTAACCTAACCTAACCTAACCTAACCTAACCTAACCTAACCTAACCTAACCTAACCTAACCTAACCTAACCTAACCTAACCTAACCTAACCTAACCTAACCTAACCTAACCTAACCTAACCTAACCTAACCTAACCTAACCTAACCTAACCTAACCTAACCTAACCTAACCTAACCTAACCTAACCTAACCTAACCTAACCTAACCTAACCTAACCTAACCTAACCTAACCTAACCTAACCTAACCTAACCTAACCTAACCTAACCTAACCTAACCTAACCTAACCTAACCTAACCTAACCTAACCTAACCTAACCTAACCTAACCTAACCTAACCTAACCTAACCTAACCTAACCTAACCTAACCTAACCTAACCTAACCTAACCTAACCTAACCTAACCTAACCTAACCTAACCTAACCTAACCTAACCTAACCTAACCTAACCTAACCTAACCTAACCTAACCTAACCTAACCTAACCTAACCTAACCTAACCTAACCTAACCTAACCTAACCTAACCTAACCTAACCTAACCTAACCTAACCTAACCTAACCTAACCTAACCTAACCTAACCTAACCTAACCTAACCTAACCTAACCTAACCTAACCTAACCTAACCTAACCTAACCTAACCTAACCTAACCTAACCTAACCTAACCTAACCTAACCTAACCTAACCTAACCTAACCTAACCTAACCTAACCTAACCTAACCTAACCTAACCTAACCTAACCTAACCTAACCTAACCTAACCTAACCTAACCTAACCTAACCTAACCTAACCTAACCTAACCTAACCTAACCTAACCTAACCTAACCTAACCTAACCTAACCTAACCTAACCTAACCTAACCTAACCTAACCTAACCTAACCTAACCTAACCTAACCTAACCTAACCTAACCTAACCTAACCTAACCTAACCTAACCTAACCTAACCTAACCTAACCTAACCTAACCTAACCTAACCTAACCTAACCTAACCTAACCTAACCTAACCTAACCTAACCTAACCTAACCTAACCTAACCTAACCTAACCTAACCTAACCTAACCTAACCTAACCTAACCTAACCTAACCTAACCTAACCTAACCTAACCTAACCTAACCTAACCTAACCTAACCTAACCTAACCTAACCTAACCTAACCTAACCTAACCTAACCTAACCTAACCTAACCTAACCTAACCTAACCTAACCTAACCTAACCTAACCTAACCTAACCTAACCTAACCTAACCTAACCTAACCTAACCTAACCTAACCTAACCTAACCTAACCTAACCTAACCTAACCTAACCTAACCTAACCTAACCTAACCTAACCTAACCTAACCTAACCTAACCTAACCTAACCTAACCTAACCTAACCTAACCTAACCTAACCTAACCTAACCTAACCTAACCTAACCTAACCTAACCTAACCTAACCTAACCTAACCTAACCTAACCTAACCTAACCTAACCTAACCTAACCTAACCTAACCTAACCTAACCTAACCTAACCTAACCTAACCTAACCTAACCTAACCTAACCTAACCTAACCTAACCTAACCTAACCTAACCTAACCTAACCTAACCTAACCTAACCTAACCTAACCTAACCTAACCTAACCTAACCTAACCTAACCTAACCTAACCTAACCTAACCTAACCTAACCTAACCTAACCTAACCTAACCTAACCTAACCTAACCTAACCTAACCTAACCTAACCTAACCTAACCTAACCTAACCTAACCTAACCTAACCTAACCTAACCTAACCTAACCTAACCTAACCTAACCTAACCTAACCTAACCTAACCTAACCTAACCTAACCTAACCTAACCTAACCTAACCTAACCTAACCTAACCTAACCTAACCTAACCTAACCTAACCTAACCTAACCTAACCTAACCTAACCTAACCTAACCTAACCTAACCTAACCTAACCTAACCTAACCTAACCTAACCTAACCTAACCTAACCTAACCTAACCTAACCTAACCTAACCTAACCTAACCTAACCTAACCTAACCTAACCTAACCTAACCTAACCTAACCTAACCTAACCTAACCTAACCTAACCTAACCTAACCTAACCTAACCTAACCTAACCTAACCTAACCTAACCTAACCTAACCTAACCTAACCTAACCTAACCTAACCTAACCTAACCTAACCTAACCTAACCTAACCTAACCTAACCTAACCTAACCTAACCTAACCTAACCTAACCTAACCTAACCTAACCTAACCTAACCTAACCTAACCTAACCTAACCTAACCTAACCTAACCTAACCTAACCTAACCTAACCTAACCTAACCTAACCTAACCTAACCTAACCTAACCTAACCTAACCTAACCTAACCTAACCTAACCTAACCTAACCTAACCTAACCTAACCTAACCTAACCTAACCTAACCTAACCTAACCTAACCTAACCTAACCTAACCTAACCTAACCTAACCTAACCTAACCTAACCTAACCTAACCTAACCTAACCTAACCTAACCTAACCTAACCTAACCTAACCTAACCTAACCTAACCTAACCTAACCTAACCTAACCTAACCTAACCTAACCTAACCTAACCTAACCTAACCTAACCTAACCTAACCTAACCTAACCTAACCTAACCTAACCTAACCTAACCTAACCTAACCTAACCTAACCTAACCTAACCTAACCTAACCTAACCTAACCTAACCTAACCTAACCTAACCTAACCTAACCTAACCTAACCTAACCTAACCTAACCTAACCTAACCTAACCTAACCTAACCTAACCTAACCTAACCTAACCTAACCTAACCTAACCTAACCTAACCTAACCTAACCTAACCTAACCTAACCTAACCTAACCTAACCTAACCTAACCTAACCTAACCTAACCTAACCTAACCTAACCTAACCTAACCTAACCTAACCTAACCTAACCTAACCTAACCTAACCTAACCTAACCTAACCTAACCTAACCTAACCTAACCTAACCTAACCTAACCTAACCTAACCTAACCTAACCTAACCTAACCTAACCTAACCTAACCTAACCTAACCTAACCTAACCTAACCTAACCTAACCTAACCTAACCTAACCTAACCTAACCTAACCTAACCTAACCTAACCTAACCTAACCTAACCTAACCTAACCTAACCTAACCTAACCTAACCTAACCTAACCTAACCTAACCTAACCTAACCTAACCTAACCTAACCTAACCTAACCTAACCTAACCTAACCTAACCTAACCTAACCTAACCTAACCTAACCTAACCTAACCTAACCTAACCTAACCTAACCTAACCTAACCTAACCTAACCTAACCTAACCTAACCTAACCTAACCTAACCTAACCTAACCTAACCTAACCTAACCTAACCTAACCTAACCTAACCTAACCTAACCTAACCTAACCTAACCTAACCTAACCTAACCTAACCTAACCTAACCTAACCTAACCTAACCTAACCTAACCTAACCTAACCTAACCTAACCTAACCTAACCTAACCTAACCTAACCTAACCTAACCTAACCTAACCTAACCTAACCTAACCTAACCTAACCTAACCTAACCTAACCTAACCTAACCTAACCTAACCTAACCTAACCTAACCTAACCTAACCTAACCTAACCTAACCTAACCTAACCTAACCTAACCTAACCTAACCTAACCTAACCTAACCTAACCTAACCTAACCTAACCTAACCTAACCTAACCTAACCTAACCTAACCTAACCTAACCTAACCTAACCTAACCTAACCTAACCTAACCTAACCTAACCTAACCTAACCTAACCTAACCTAACCTAACCTAACCTAACCTAACCTAACCTAACCTAACCTAACCTAACCTAACCTAACCTAACCTAACCTAACCTAACCTAACCTAACCTAACCTAACCTAACCTAACCTAACCTAACCTAACCTAACCTAACCTAACCTAACCTAACCTAACCTAACCTAACCTAACCTAACCTAACCTAACCTAACCTAACCTAACCTAACCTAACCTAACCTAACCTAACCTAACCTAACCTAACCTAACCTAACCTAACCTAACCTAACCTAACCTAACCTAACCTAACCTAACCTAACCTAACCTAACCTAACCTAACCTAACCTAACCTAACCTAACCTAACCTAACCTAACCTAACCTAACCTAACCTAACCTAACCTAACCTAACCTAACCTAACCTAACCTAACCTAACCTAACCTAACCTAACCTAACCTAACCTAACCTAACCTAACCTAACCTAACCTAACCTAACCTAACCTAACCTAACCTAACCTAACCTAACCTAACCTAACCTAACCTAACCTAACCTAACCTAACCTAACCTAACCTAACCTAACCTAACCTAACCTAACCTAACCTAACCTAACCTAACCTAACCTAACCTAACCTAACCTAACCTAACCTAACCTAACCTAACCTAACCTAACCTAACCTAACCTAACCTAACCTAACCTAACCTAACCTAACCTAACCTAACCTAACCTAACCTAACCTAACCTAACCTAACCTAACCTAACCTAACCTAACCTAACCTAACCTAACCTAACCTAACCTAACCTAACCTAACCTAACCTAACCTAACCTAACCTAACCTAACCTAACCTAACCTAACCTAACCTAACCTAACCTAACCTAACCTAACCTAACCTAACCTAACCTAACCTAACCTAACCTAACCTAACCTAACCTAACCTAACCTAACCTAACCTAACCTAACCTAACCTAACCTAACCTAACCTAACCTAACCTAACCTAACCTAACCTAACCTAACCTAACCTAACCTAACCTAACCTAACCTAACCTAACCTAACCTAACCTAACCTAACCTAACCTAACCTAACCTAACCTAACCTAACCTAACCTAACCTAACCTAACCTAACCTAACCTAACCTAACCTAACCTAACCTAACCTAACCTAACCTAACCTAACCTAACCTAACCTAACCTAACCTAACCTAACCTAACCTAACCTAACCTAACCTAACCTAACCTAACCTAACCTAACCTAACCTAACCTAACCTAACCTAACCTAACCTAACCTAACCTAACCTAACCTAACCTAACCTAACCTAACCTAACCTAACCTAACCTAACCTAACCTAACCTAACCTAACCTAACCTAACCTAACCTAACCTAACCTAACCTAACCTAACCTAACCTAACCTAACCTAACCTAACCTTTTTTTTTTTTTTTTTTTACGTGGGGAAATGCTTTTCTGCATCTCGCCCGGCCGGGGAAGCCAGGGCGGGTATGTCGGACTCCCGGGAACCGCCCGGACTACCGACTAAAACCCCACGGTGTTCCTTCTCGTCACCACAGTGTCGGGTTACGGGTACGCCGAAGCACTCTTCCGCGACCCGACGGTGACTGGCCTGGTGACGGGCCCCGAACTCTGGCAGGTTACACGACCTGTGCCAACACAACGAGTGGCGCGCGGGAACACGCGCAACGCCATCTCGGGCCAGTTAGAGAAACGGCCGACAGACTTCCCCAAGCCTGCCGGCCCTGGCCACAGTTAGGGTGGAATTTGGCGATCGTACGCTCGCCGTCTTCGCCCTAGTCGCCGCCGGCGTCCGGGATCCACCGAGGTGGCCTCCCTTTCCCGTTCAGCGGCTTCTTTCGCCTCCATAACGGCCTCACAGAATGTGAGGACCGCTTTCCATGACCTGTCGCTGTCCACCATAGTGCGGATTACGGTAGGCAGCGAGAGGACATGGCCTATTGTTGCGCAGAGTGTGTGGCGCTCGTCTCTCCAGGCTGGGCACACCTCCAGCGTGTGCTGGGCCGTCTCCTCCGGGCAGTTGTCGCAGTGGTGGCACACTGCGGTCGGCTCTCGGCCTATGCGGTGCAGATACCTCCCAAAACACCCGTGCTCCGAGAGGATCTGCGTCAGCCGGAACGTCAGCGTGCCATGGTGCCGCTCCAACCACTGCTCGAAGACAGGACGAACTGCCTGGATCGTTCTGAGGCCTGCACTGGGTTGCGCCAGCCTGTCCTTCCACTCAACCACCATTTCTGTGCGCGCAAAGTCACGCCATGCCTCCACCTCCCTGGGTGCTGGTGGGTCACCACGATCCTGCGCCTCCTTGCGCCAGCGATAAACCGCTGCAAGGGCCCTCGCATCTAGGTCCCAGGGGAGTGACCCAGCCAGCATGCAAGCTGCTTCATTGGAGATCGTCCGGTACCCCCGTATCAACCTGTTTGCCATCACCCTCTGTGGCCTACGCAGCAGGGCGATTTCCCGGCCATGCAGGTTGTCCGCCCATACGGGGGCACCATAAAGGGCCATGGATCGGACGACCCCCAAATACAGCTGCCTGCACGACGCCTTAGGCCCCCCCGTGTTCGGGAGTATACGCCCTAGGGCGCCGGCAGCTCCCAGAAGCTTCGGCATCATCCGCTGGAAGTGGGCGTGGAACCGCCATCGACCGTCCAATGTGAGACCCAGGTATCTCATAGAAGCCGCAATCTCTATGCGGGTTCCACCCACCACGATATGCGCGTCTGGCGGAGGCGCATTTCGGGGCCCATGAAAGAATAGGGCTTCCGATTTTTGGAGAGCCACCTTGAGGCCAAGTAGCTGTATTTTTTGGACCACGTGTGCCACCCCTGCCGTGGCGAGTATGCAGGCTTGGCGGTGTGTCCTGTCCTGGGCTGTGACTAACGTGTCGTCGGCGTAGCATGTTAAATTTACGCCTGGGAGGTAAGCGCCGCGCAGGACCCAGTCGTAACCGATGTTCCACAGGAGTGGCCCCAGGACCGACCCCTGTGGAACACCGCAAGACATTTGATGTTTCCCCCATTCTTCCCGGCCTGGGTAGATTACGTACCTCTCTGAGAGGTACGCGCCAACCATTCGCCTCAGGTAGCCGGGCACTTCATGGAACCGCAGCGCCTCCATGACGCATCCCCACGGCAGGGCATTGAAAGCATTGGCGATGTCCAAGGATACCGCCAAAACGACCTCGTTCTTGGACACCGCCTCTTCCGCAATATCCCTTACGCGGAGGATGGCGTCGACGGTTGAGCGGCCACTGCGGAACCCATATTGGCAGTCAGCCACATCTGGCCCGGTCCGAGTCAGGTGCTTGATGAGGCGGGCAGCGATTATGCGCTCGAACAGCTTGCCCACCTCATCAAGCAGGACTATTGGGCGGTATGCCGCAGGCGAGTCAGCTGGGCGCCCCTCCTTTTTCAGTAAAACGAATTTCCCCGTCTTCCATGGCCGGGGAAAGAGGCCTTGCTCGAAACAAGCTGAAAACAGCCTAATCAGTCTTGGCTCCATCGAGTTACTGGCCAGAACCCACGCACGCCCTGGGATGCCGTCGGGTCCAGGGGCTGAATTTTTGGCTTTAAGCCTGAGGACCGCCGCTCCGAATTCACCACCGGAGACACTAGGAACCTCTTCTTCCTCCTCCTCGTTGCTGGGCGCCGCGGGCGGTGCCATTGCTGGCGGGGTGAAGTCTTCACTGACCGGGAAAAGTGTTACGACCACGTCCCTCAGCAAGTTCGGCTCTAGACTTCGCGTCAGTGGTGGCACCCAGGAGCGCAGTTTATTACGGACCATTTTATATGGTCGGCCCCACGGGTCCCTGTTCAGCGAGTCGAGCATCTCTTGCTGGGAACCCTCCTTCGCCTGGCTAATAGCCACCTGTAGGCTTTTTATATTGTGGATATAGACCGCGTACAGTTCCGCCTCCTGGACTAGGTCTCTACGTCGACGCCTCCGTTGGTGACTATACATGCGTCTTGCCGCTACACATGCTTGTCGAAGCTGATCTAGCTCAGCCGACCACCAGTAGACCTGGCGTTTTGGAGGAAACGGTTTTGCTCGGGGCATTGCTGCGTCGCAAATATTCACCATCGCTCCGCCGAGCGCTTGCGCCTCCTCCTCAACATGCACCGGACCTTCGGGGACTGGGTTCCAGGCCTCGACATTGGCCGCAAGTTCGAACAGGTCCCGGTCGAGGCGTTTCAGTGCCCAGCGTGGTCCCTCTCCCGTCAAGGACCGGCTGATGGGACCGCTCGGAGAACCCGATGCCGAGGAGACACTGTACCGGATGTACCTGTGATCGGACAATGTCTCCACGCCATCGAGCACTTCCCAACCATGGACACGGCGCGCCAGGGCGACGTTGGCGAACGTAACGTCCACAATGGAGCCGCCCTGTTGCCGCACGCATGTGTCGACCGACCCCTGGTTGATTACCGCCAAGCCCGCTGCGATGGCCCACTCCTCCAGTTCGCGCCCGCGTACATCTGTTGTCGGGGATCCCCACGCCACTGACTTGGCATTGAGATCCCCAGCAACGAGCACGGGGATCGGATGGCTTCGGCTAATGAGTGCCCCCAGGTCCGTCAGAAAGGACTCAAATTCAGCCAGGCTCCGGTTAGGCGAAAAATACACGCCTGCCACAAGGATGCCGCCAAGGCGCGCAGCAACGTAGCCTCTTCCTTTTTGGACGTTTTCAAACGGCGGTGAGCCAGCAGCCGTCTGCGTGACTATCGCCACCAAACCGTCCCAGTCCCCAGCCCAATTGTCCCTTTGGGGGATGAAGTAGGGTTCGGAGACGATAGCCACGCATGTCCGCCACTGCGCCATGCTCTGGAACAAGAGGTCCTGAGCTCTGGCGCAGTGGTTTAGGTTCGCTTGTAGGAAAGGCAGAGCCATTATGCGACTTCCATCTCTATTGACTTCTCGGCCTCAGCTGCAGCATTTGCAGGCGGGTGGGTATTTTGCAATGCGGCCCGGGGGCCATTGCCAAATTTCCCCTTCTTTTTTGGGGCGGCACACGGCTTGCTGCCTACTGTGTGTCCCGCTGGTTTGTTGGAGGCTGCGCAGAGGGCGCAGTGCGGTGCGGCAGAGCACGTGGCCCTCTTGTGGCCGTGCTGGCCGCAGCGGTAGCACAGTTCACTTCGGTCCTCCTGGGCTTGGCACTGCGCTCGGACGTGTCCCACCTCAAGGCACCGGAAGCAGCGCATGGGTTTGGGATCTAGCAGTTGCACCCGTGCTGAGACCCAACCTACTAGTAACCGCCCTTTCTCATTCAGCTTTTTGGCTGCTGTCACCGGGCAGCGAACCCATGCCGTTCCCAGGCCTGTGTAATCCTGGCGAATATTGCCGCACTTTACCGCGTCGGCCGCACACCCACCATTTTGCACAATGGCAGCCTTGACGTCCTCAGGTGTAATCGAGTCATCCAGACCCGAGATGCGCATTTCCACGCATTTCGTGGGTCTCGAGACTTGGACAACGTCGCTATTTAGCGTTTCCCTCAACTTGTTTGCCAGAGCATCCGCTTTCTCGCTGCTAGTAGCCCCAGGCACCTCGATGATGGTCGCTCCAGTGACTGCCCGTTTGAACCGGACACCCTCTATTTGAAGATCTTTCAAATCGATTTTCGATCGCGCCTCTTTTATAATTTCCCCGTAGGTAGGTTGGCCCTCAGCTCCTGGTTTAAGCGTAAGAACGACTGCCGCTGAGCGTGGGTCCCGCAGTTTTCGGGTCTGCTTGGGCTTAGACTGCTGTGTTGCTGCCGCCGCTGCCGCTGCCTTTGCGGCAGTCTTCTTTTTACCCTTGCTCACAACTTCTGTCCATGTTGTGTTCGTGGATGCTGCCGACGCTGGTAGTAATGGGCGGGACTCGTGCTGTGGTTCTGAGGGTTCTGAGGGTTGAACCGCTGGACCATTCTTCTTGCCCTTCTTGGCCGCCTTTTTCTTTTTCCTGCCTTCTGAGGGAGCTGGAGCTGGAGCTGGAACTGTAGGCTCCGCCGTGTTCTGCCCGCTAGGGCCAGCGACGACTTTGTCTGCTGTTGCCGAAGGTCGTGCATGTGTCTCCGGAAGAAGTCGGCACTCGATGCCCTCCAGCCGGGCGTTGATCATGGTGCAGAGCTGTTCACGGTTGGAGCGCGACACCTCCTCGACCAGTTTCCTCAATTCTTGATTTGTTGCTGCTGGAGGCTGGGCACGCAGTTGGGCAACCTCTTTGCGCAGCTCCGCCAGTTGCCATGACAGCTGTGCGTTTGCTGCCTCCAGGCGGATAACTTCCTCTGTGGCAATGAGGGACTTCATGGCTGCAAAGTTCTTTCCGAGCCTGGAGGCCACTCCATTTAGGGCCTTTACATAAGTGCCCTTCAGGTGTCCTGATCTACTTGCAACTTTGCCAATTATGTCTAAGTCCTCGTCCACCTCAGCCTGCATAACGACAGATGTGCGCACCATTGGAATTTCACCGTCCGACACTGACCGGTTCAGAACACGGTCGGCTTGTGCGTTTGCCGCCGTTTCCACCGACTGAATATAGGTGGCCACCTCACTCTCAGCCTGGAGCCTCAGATCGTCTCTAGCCGCCTTGTGTGCCTTTTTGGCCTTTGCTATGTCCACGAGCGAGCGGCCTTTCTCCCTCGTCTCCGCAAGTGAGTTGGTGCTTGCCGTGGACTGGCTGGACTCGTCCTCATCTTCTTGGAGGCGAGGCCGCTTGGCGCGGGGCGCCCGCCAGAGCTTACCGCTTAGTGGCTGGGCACGCGCACTACTGGATCGGAAGCCCCTCTCTGCCTCTTCAAGCGCGCCCGCCACCGCGGGGCTCGGCGGGTCCTCTGCGTCCGACCGGGGCACTGGGGAGTCGACGGACGACTCGCGCGCCCCCACTGGGTCTCCGAATTTGAAAGGAGTCGATGGGCGCACCGAACCCCTGACCCTGGATTTGGTGTTTCTCCTTTGCGGAGCATCAGCTTTGTCGGCGGCGGAAGATGGCCGCTGCCCCACCGAGTCAGCTCCGACAGGCGAGATGGGTCGGGCTGTGCACCCAGTGTCGTCCACCTCCTGCGCCGGGTCCCCGCGAGACACGCTCCCCTCGTCGAAGCGGGTCAGCACCACCCGGGGGAGTTTTCCAGAGTGGGCCTCTCTCCGATCCTCCGGTGCCAGCTCTAGCGCACGTCTCTCCTTTGGGCCTTCCCGTTCCACTCTCGTGGCCGCCGGTTTGGCCGAGCGCGAGGCCTCCTCCGCAGAGCGCTCCCTATCCCGCTCCCGCGGTAGGAAGCGGCCAGAACTGTCGCGCGCTGGGCCGTCTGTGTGTGATTTCGGCGCAATCTGGATTGCGGCCGCGTTGACATCAATACGTGGGCTACCACCCTCCCCTTGCACTGGCGAACGTGGAAGATTGAGGCGGGGGCGGAAAGCCTCTATCTTTTCCGTCGGACTGTATCTGTTCGCCATCTCTGCTGCTTTTTCAGCGCTGCTCTTCGATGTTTTTGTTTGTATATGGGCTGGGTTGGGTCCGCCTCCGTCAGCATCACCGCCGCCCCTCAGCCTCATCGTTTCTCTTAGATCGGAGTCCGGTGTGAGACTGCCAAAGTCGTGTTCACGGAGGCCGGCATCTGGCCGGCCTACGAAGCAGTTTTTGCCCCCTCCGTATACGGTGGGGCAGCCATCCGCCGAAGCGGATGGACGGGATTGGTTACCCGCCCGGAGAGAATTTAAACTGCTTTTGCTCATTTTTAACCACGATGACTCCACATCGTCGTCTCTTTTTTCAGGGGTGAGCTCCCCCGCACGCTAGGGACTGGACTCCCACCAGCCATGCATCCCGTCGGCACGATCCGCTCACCTTGGGATTGGGGTAATTTATTATAGTGGTTTTCTTCCACGCGACGCTACTCTCAATGAGCAGCGCCCCCGGTCTGCTCAATGCGGATTACGGGTTGCCCGACGGGGAGCCGAAACTCAACCAGCAGCCACACGAAGGCGACCGCCGGACCCGCCGCGCCGCAAGCCTTGAAGGCCCGCCATCCCGCGCCATCCGAGGACGGCTATTGGCTACAAACGAGGAGCCCCAATATCATAATGGTGCGACCGCACCGCTACCATTGCCCAGTGGCTGCCAGGCAGGCTACCGGGCTAAGACGGCCGCATCCCTTGCCACCTCAGATGAGCTGAGGCATGCTGGGAGCGGCCAACCACAGAACACGGCACTAAAGCCCACGCAGGAATTACTTCGACTGCATTGCCACGACTGTGACTAGTAGTTAGCAGAGGGAAAATAGCGGAACGCGCAACTGAGCGGCTATCCCCCCCCTCCCGGGGTGCACCACGGGGAGGTCTACCAGTCCACGCACCCCAACCTAACCTAACCTAACCTAACCTAACCTAACCTAACCTAACCTAATAGTTAAGTAGATGCCGGATGCTGAATGACAGGCAATCAACAGTACAAATAAATGTATTATGTAGGTACTTATAGAATATACATATAGGCGCAAGTGTTAACAACATAACATAAAAACGGTTTTAAATCGCATATAGAATATACGCATATAGCAAAATAAAATATAATATTTTGTTGAATAACGGCGAGCGGGTCGACACGACGCCACCGCACCGGCGCGCGCGCTTTATATAAGCCTAACTAATAATATTTTGTAAATGCATTATATTGTCATATTTATATCTCGGAAACGGTTAGAGATATCGAAAAACGGACATCATTTTTGACCATCACCATACTACGTATGTATGTATGGTGTTTTTAATAAAATGTGTGAAAACATTTTTTTTTCATCAAAATTAGACAAAAACCGTACTCACTTTTCAACCTGACCCGGGTGTAAAAGTTTTGTTTACGGACTTAGGGTGATAAAAAAAATACCAATCGGTGCGTATTTAAAAATAATCATGCAAAATGGGGGGTCTCGGCCCCGTGAGATGTACAGTTTTTCCATGAAAAACGAAAAACTGTGTTATTTAAAAAAATATGTATGGGAGGTACCAAAACTAGGGCGATTTGACCCCAAGACAAAAAGACCACACAATGGGGGTGCAAAAAGAGAGCCTTGTGCTAAATTTTAACAAAATCTACCGATGTGACTACCTATAACCTACTTTATTTTTAAAGATTTCAAAACGTGTCCTCGCCAAAAAAGCATAAATATCCATTTGTACCCGAAACGGTGCTAGCTATCGAAAAACGGACCTCATTTTTGAGTTGCCATACGAAAGTATGGGTTTAAAAATCTGTAAGAAATAATTTTTTTTTTACGAATTTGGACAAAATTTAGTAAATTTGCTAAAAAATTGTATGGCCACTATCCAAATGTGGGGGTTTTCACACCAAGCGAAAGAAACCACGGGTAGAGCTTGCTTGAAAAAACGCGATATGCCGAGTTTCATCAAGATCTAACGACAATTCAACCCTATATAACACCCAATACTAACCTAACCTAGAGAACCTTTCCGCCTAACATACAATGCTAGGTATACGATTCTGCATGTGAGTAGGTATGTGGGTCGTTCTTCTTTTCGACCGACAATAGCCTATCCTTCGTCTTATTACGGCATCTCATTTGAGTAATGATGTTTACGGTTTTATAATGTTCGAATGAACGTCCGTATTATTTTATTAATTAGTGATATTTAATATTTCACTTTCTCTAACTAGCATTTTTTTAAATGTTTTTTTTTTTGTAGAATGCCGTGACAGAGTGGTAAACCAAAATGTGGTCCCCACTGAAAGAGTCCACTTTGTCACATGTTTTTTTTAGAAACCAACCGTAAATAAATATTTATATTGGCCAGAAAGGAAACTTTAATTAGATCTAATGAAGAAATCTATGCATTTTTTTAAAAATCGCACTTCAAAACCACAATTTTCGATAGTTCAAAAACCAAAAAAACAGAAAAACCTCGTTTCATTGTCGGTAAAAAAGAAGAACGACCCATGTATAAAATATGTATTCAGTATATTGCGGCTTTCCGCATCTGTCTGTCTGTCTGTCTGTCTGTCTATCTGTATGTATGTATGTATCTATGTATGTATGCATGTATGTGAGTACCTATATCTAATAAGTAAGTTATGTGTTTCGTTTAGACGACCGAATAGCCTAGTGGTTAGAGAACCTGACTATGAAGCTTGAGGTTCCGGGTTCGATCCCCGGTCGGGGCAGATATTTGTATGATGAATGAATACGAATGTTTGTTCTCGAGTCTTGGATGTTTAATATCTATTTAAGTATGTATTTATATATATAAGTATGTTTATCCGTTGTCTAGTACCCATAGTACAGGCTTTGCCTAGTTTGGGACTAGATCAAATGGTGTGAATTGTCCCACGATATTTATTTTTTATTATTATTATTATTGTTTATATGGCAAACCGAGCGTAAGTACATAACTACTTACGATTTTTAAACCAAAAATTACTCAAAAGTTTTCCAATAATCCAAGAGATGGCGCTTATCCCTCATAAATGTATTCTGGTACGCGCTGTTAAGATTTTTCCAGTCGTGACCTAGCCAAACACAGCGACTCTGGGTGGGTGGGGTAGATAAAAACAAAAAAAACCTGCTACGTCTAAGCGGAAGTGAGGTAGGTAAATTAAAACCACAGGTTAATTAATTGCTTTTATTGCCGCTTACTTATATATTGTGGGTACGTATTAAGCCGTCTGATTCAGCTCCCGGCCGTTCTTAGTAATAATGCCTACCTAAGTACCTAGTGATGCACATCTCACAACATGCAACAATAACAAAAATTGAACCCACTTTTCAACCTGACCCGGGTGTAAAAGTTTTGTTTACGGACTTAGGGTGATAAAAAAATACCAATCGGTGCGTATTTAAAAATGATCATACAAAGTGGGAGGTCTCGGCCCCGTGAGATGTACAGTTTTTCCATAAAAAAATAAAGACTGAAAATTAAAATAAAATGTATGGGAGGTACCTAAACTAGGACGATTTGACCCCAAGACAAAAAGACCACTCAAAGAATATTTTATTCCTTGGTAGAATTGACATTAAAAAAACTCAAATCTGTCGATTTTCTCGCTGACTGTACATTTTATCAAAATTCTGTGAATCTTACTCGGAACTTCGTAAAAAGTTAGTAAAGGTATTCGCGTAGCAGCAAGGGTCTAGTAGCTGCCCTCTGCCCTGCCCCATCTCAACTTTACAACCTGTTTGGAGAGCCAAAATTACTCAATAGATTAAATTGGATAGGACATAGTCTGTGACTCTAAAAAAATGCTCCGAGTTGCGAACTTGAGTATAACGACTGAGTCAGTGACTCAATAAATATTTTTGAGACAAACACTCTGTTGCAGCTCGACTTATCCTTTTACAATTTATACAAATTTACTTTCTCAAATTCTGTTATGGCTTAAAAAACCAAGTTCTCTTTCGTATGAAACATATATTGATGCAGGTTATAACTAAACGCTATTAGCAACGACTGAAATATAGCTAGAGTTGTCATATTTGTTCAGCATCGTGTGTCTATTTACTTCATATTACGTCAATGTATTCCAGGGATCAAATGAAAAGAGCCGCTGATATAGTAGACATTTAATCACTTAAACCCTAGACAACAACATCAACAAGTAATGGAACAACAACACTATTATTAAGATAATATATGGACCTACTTCTACAATAGCTAAATAAATAATAAAAACAATATGCCTCTGAATATTGTATCTCATTAGAATAGGTGCAAAGCCAAAGTGTAGCCTACTCGACCGGAGCAGTTGTTCTCGATGTACACGGAATATCATACAGTTCAAAGTGTAGCCTACTCGACCGGAGCAGTTGTTCTCGATGTACACGGAATATCATACAGTTCAAAGTGTAGCCTACTCGACCGGAGCAGTTGTTCTCGATGTACCCGGAATATCATACAGTTCAAAGTGTAGCCTACTCGACCGGAGCAGTTGTTCTCGATGTACACGGAATATCATACAGTTCAAAGTGTAGCCTACTCGACCGGAGCAGTTGTTCTCGATGTACCCGGAATATCATACAGTTCAAAGTGTAGCCTACTCGACCGGAGCAGTTGTTCTCGATGTACACGGAATATCATACAGTTCAAAGTGTAGCCTACTCGACCGGAGCAGCTGTGCTCGATGTACCCGGAATATCATACAGTTCAAAGTGCAGCCCCTGGAACAGGCCTGCGGGCATCCGCGCCCGCTACTAGACCGCAGCAGCTGTGCTCGATGTACCCGGAATATCATATATTAACTTATCCATACCTGTTTGTACCAATAAAATACACCCCATAGATAATTAAAATACGAGTAACTCGTGAGTGGATCTTACGACTAAACTAGGGTCGACTCCTACAAGAACCTTATCAAAGTATTTATATTTATATTAACATTGATCGACGGGGTGGAGGTGCTCCCCGCAGGGGCTCCGCTCTCCTGTGGGCAGCGCGGCAGGACACCGCGAGCGCGAGCCATCCTCCTGTAAATACGCGGTATTGCTACTTGCGTACTTATTTATATTTATATTAACATTGATCGACGGGGTGGAGGTGCTCCCCGCAGGGGCTCCGCTCTCCTGTGGGCAGCGCGGCAGGACACCGCGAGCGCGAGCCATCCTCCTGTAAATACGCGGTATTGCTACTTGCGTACTTATTTATATTTACATTAACATTGATCGACGGGGTGGAGGTGCTCCCCGCAGGGGCTCCGCTCTCCTGTGGGCAGCGCGGCAGGACACCGCGACCGCGAGCCATCCTCCTGTAAATACGCGGTATTGCTACTTGCGTACTTATTTATATTTACATTAACATTGATCGACGGGGTGGAGGTGCTCCCCGCAGGGGCTCCGCTCTCCTGTGGGCAGCGCGGCAGGACACCGCGAGCGCGAGCCATCCTCCTGTAAATACGCGGTATTGCTACTTGCGTACTTATTTATATTTATATTAACATTGATCGACGGGGTGGAGGTGCTCCCCGCAGGGGCTCCGCTCTCCTGTGGGCAGCGCGGCAGGACACCGCGAGCGCGAGCCATCCTCCTGTAAATACGCGGTATTGCTACTTGCGTACTTATTTATATTTATATTAACATTGATCGACGGGGTGGAGGTGCTCCCCGCAGGGGCTCCGCTCTCCTGTGGGCAGCGCGGCAGGACACCGCGAGCGCGAGCCATCCTCCTGTAAATACGCGGTATTGCTACTTGCGTACTTATTTATATTTATATTAACATTGATCGACGGGGTGGAGGTGCTCCCCGCAGGGGCTCCGCTCTCCTGTGGGCAGCGCGGCAGGACACCGCGAGCGCGAGCCATCCTCCTGTAAATACGCGGTATTGCTACTTGCGTACTTATTTATATTTATATTAACATTGATCGACGGGGTGGAGGTGCTCCCCGCAGGGGCTCCGCTCTCCTGTGGGCAGCGCGGCAGGACACCGCGACCGCGAGCCATCCTCCTGTAAATACGCGGTATTGCTACTTGCGTACTTATTTATATTTATATTAACATTGATCGACGGGGTGGAGGTGCTCCCCGCAGGGGCTCCGCTCTCCTGTGGGCAGCGCGGCAGGACACCGCGACCGCGAGCCATCCTCCTGTAAATACGCGGTATTGCTACTTGCGTACTTATTTATATTTACATTAACATTGATCGACGGGGTGGAGGTGCTCCCCGCAGGGGCTCCGCTCTCCTGTGGGCAGCGCGGCAGGACACCGCGAGCGCGAGCCATCCTCCTGTAAATACGCGGTATTGCTACTTGCGTACTTATTTATATTTATATTAACATTGATCGACGGGGTGGAGGTGCTCCCCGCAGGGGCTCCGCTCTCCTGTGGGCAGCGCGGCAGGACACCGCGAGCGCGAGCCATCCTCCTGTAAATACGCGGTATTGCTACTTGCGTACTTATTTATATTTATATTAACATTGATCGACGGGGTGGAGGTGCTCCCCGCAGGGGCTCCGCTCTCCTGTGGGCAGCGCGGCAGGACACCGCGAGCGCGAGCCATCCTCCTGTAAATACGCGGTATTGCTACTTGCGTACTTATTTATATTTATATTAACATTGATCGACGGGGTGGAGGTGCTCCCCGCAGGGGCTCCGCTCTCCTGTGGGCAGCGCGGCAGGACACCGCGAGCGCGAGCCATCCTCCTGTAAATACGCGGTATTGCTACTTGCGTACTTATTTATATTTATATTAACATTGATCGACGGGGTGGAGGTGCTCCCCGCAGGGGCTCCGCTCTCCTGTGGGCAGCGCGGCAGGACACCGCGAGCGCGAGCCATCCTCCTGTAAATACGCGGTATTGCTACTTGCGTACTTATTTATATTTATATTAACATTGATCGACGGGGTGGAGGTGCTCCCCGCAGGGGCTCCGCTCTCCTGTGGGCAGCGCGGCAGGACACCGCGAGCGCGAGCCATCCTCCTGTAAATACGCGGTATTGCTACTTGCGTACTTATTTATATTTATATTAACATTGATCGACGGGGTGGAGGTGCTCCCCGCAGGGGCTCCGCTCTCCTGTGGGCAGCGCGGCAGGACACCGCGAGCGCGAGCCATCCTCCTGTAAATACGCGGTATTGCTACTTGCGTACTTATTTATATTTATATTAACATTGATCGATAGGGTGGAGGTGCTCCCCGCAGGGGCTCCGCTCTCCTGTGGGCAGCGCGGCAGGACACCGCGAGCGCGAGCCATCCTCCTGTAAATACGCGGTATTGCTACTTGCGTACTTATTTATATTTATATTAACATTGATCGACGGGGTGGAGGTGCTCCCCGCAGGGGCTCCGCTCTCCTGTGGGCAGCGCGGCAGGACACCGCGAGCGCGAGCCATCCTCCTGTAAATACGCGGTATTGCTACTTGCGTACTTATTTATATTTATATTAACATTGATCGACGGGGTGGAGGTGCTCCCCGCAGGGGCTCCGCTCTCCTGTGGGCAGCGCGGCAGGACACCGCGAGCGCGAGCCATCCTCCTGTAAATACGCGGTATTGCTACTTGCGTACTTATTTATATTTTACTATTGTGCTTGTTATTGCATTAATACTTACTAATTTAAATGAAATTATTTGATCAGGTCATATCCAATTAGTGTATATTTCGTAGTAAATAAATAAATACTTATTTGACGACAATGTTACATATATCGACCTACTTAGTCCCAAACTAAGCTAACCTACTATTGTCCTAGGCGACGATATACATACTTCTTCTTCCTCCTAGCTAGCCAACGGTACGGTATAGTAAATATTCCGCACATAATTTCTTAAAAACTCATTGGTACGAGCCGGTACTCGAACCCACGACCACCGTTTGACAGCCGCATGCCTGATGAACCACTTGGCACATACTTATTCATACTTAAATCGATAAATAAATACTAACATAGATAACATCCATGATTCAGGAACAAATATTCGTACTCACCACACAAATAAAAGAACTTACGGGGATTCGAACCCGAGACCCCGGCTTCGCGGGCCTGTAGGCGGTGACCCTTCGCTGTCTACTTATAGGCTAAACGGGTTGAATACCGTGAAGTTATACGTCGCGACTTGGACAAGTATATTGTTAAGTACACTTTATAAGCGTTTTGTTTACATTATGCATAGTAAGTAATTATATTTTGTTGCACTAAGTACATTTATGTTCAGGCACGTCGGTCGAAAATACTTAAGTTACCGTACTTGGTGAGACGTAGCCAACCTACAAATCATGTTTTGTAAGTGGGCTTCATGTCATCAACTTGTATCGTAATGCTATCCTTATGCTATAATAAATAAAAAGGTCATTAATACCTAATGTCTTTTTTAAATAATATGTACCTACATACTGTTTTAAGTATGGGCACAAAGTATCACTATATCTATACCTACTTGGGTATCTACACTTTGGCTTTTAAATTACAACAATTAAAATGAGGTACAAGCCTCTTTCACTTGAAACTACTAAGTACTATCCAACTGTATAAGCTGTGATGCTGGGTAAGCTGTGTAGAACCGATGACTAGGTATGTACTATTGAAGCAGCGCAAGCAATGTTTTTTTTTGTCTTTACAATAAATAATAATATTTGGTAACAACACAGTAGTAGTAATAAAGCGCTGTGCTTCCTCGCAGGCTGAACCACCTGTAACCTTATGGTACCTAAACATTTAATTAACAAGTAGGTACGTATATTTTATCACTATGAATTAGCAAACAACTATCTTACATAACGGATCACAAATGGCTTTCAGCACAACTTCCAACATTCATATACATAATATACAAAAATATAAAACGAGCTACAACTCATTTCGTGTCAAACACGTTCAGTATCAGACTCAGCCGAGCCGGCGCCTCCGTGTCCGTGTAGTGTCCGTGTCCGTGTCCGTGTCCGTGTCCGCGTCCGTGACCCTCACCATTCTGCTCACTAAGTTCACTTATACAATCACAGCCAACTACATAGCACAGACGAGCAATTACGAACAAAAAGCAATTCCACAAACTTAATTATCGTTTTTAGATGACCTTTTAAGCGAGAAGTTTATGGCTCCTACACCTATAATGTTTAACGGATCACCAGATATAGTAAAATACAACGCCACAAAAACACTTTTTACTGCCGAAAATAGTAAATGATCACCAAAATTAAATCTCCATTATAATGTGAAGTAATAACCCAAAATATAACATCTTACTGCTGTCCTATTAAAGAAAATGTCTCCAAACTAATCATTGCTAACCCAACAATAGTTAATGAGGACCACAATTTAATCTCTATTGTTATGTTAAATTATAACATCTTGCTATCCTATTATAATCGGGTTTTGGTAGCTATTTGGCATCAGTATACTTTATTTCGTAATATGCATATTAAGGTATATTGTATTCATTTGCTCGCTAAGATTTAGTTATCATTCACTAAATTTGGTCTTTGAATACAATTTAATTTGCAGTCGTTACTACAACAGCTAGTACTATTGTAATGGTAGTTTTTTTTTGTGTTCAGTAAATATTTTTGGTAAGAGAGCTTCGGTTATCAAAGTATTTTTGGAGGTAATTATATGTATGTATGTGTGTTGTTATTGTATTGTTTCTCTCTGTAACTGCTTTGTTTGTGTGAGGTGTGCAATAAAGAGTATTTGTATTTTATTTAACCCCCTAGATCTGTAGATGTATAAGACTCATTTAATAAGTAGCTGTCATTTCCGAGAAGTACATTTATTATTTGTTCGCCTGCTTACGGGGAACAAACGTGACAAGCTCTTATTATTTACTGGTTTCTGATAAACACAGATACCTACATACAAACTCACTTCAATAGCCCACATTAAAAAAATACCCGTTTGAAACCCAAATTCGGGATGATGCTTTTCTTTTCTACAATCTTGCGAACTTCATCAAAGAGGCTTCGATGAAAATATTGGATATTTCAATTAGAAACAAGGATTGAACTAAACCGATGTTTAGATTTCAGGAATATTTCGTTATTTTAGGAAACGGAGGTGGTCGGACACCATCAAGAAAGTTTGTGGTAGAACGAGGCAGCTCGCGCAGCGGGCGACCGGCTGTGTGGAAGGATGGTGGGAGACGGCGGTCCTCAGCCGTGAGAGGATGACGGAGGGGAGAGCGGGAAGTGGGGGAGGGGTGGTGACATTCTGGCCCAGCACTACATAGGCGACGTACAGGCCGTTACTTCCATAAGCTGGGTGGTGTCGGGCGACGGCGACGCGGCGGAGCGGGCGAGTGGCCCGGTCGCAGGGCGGGCGCGGCGCGGCGCGGCGCGGCGCGGCGGGTCTGCGAGTCGAGACGCTTCGACAACATTGGCTGATTTGAATCCGCTTCTTCCTCTCCGCGCCCGAAGTACTTATGCTTACATTTATTTACAATAGTTACGTACGGTTATTGATTTTATAACCGCGTAATACATGCGTCGCCTACTTAAACATATGTGTAGGTATGAGCTCCTGTTATCTCGTGGAGGTACTATAATTTTGACCCTTTACTGGCGAATCATGCTTGTGTATGTAAAATACAGGTATCATGAACCTGTGCAAGCATACAACCGCTCAGAAACGCGTACAAGCACGTTGCACACACGCGCATCGGCGCCTCTTGGCTACATATCGAAGGCAATCATCCCGAAGGGCCTTTGCTATACCTATGTGTTTTGAGTACTTAAATTCTGCAAAGGCGTTTTCTTATCACTAAAGATATGTAATAATTGTAACCTATACAATATTCAGTATATGTACATGAATGGTCTCTTTACTTTATATATTATTATGCTTAAGTAACTACATCGTCTTGCTGACAGCAAAACTGAATTTGTATTCACTACAGTTCTGTACAATCTGCCGGCATATTCTCATTGAATAGCTCAACCATAAGCGACTGTAACGGATAATGTGTTGTTCAGTAATGCTGGTGTTAGGTAACAAGTCCAGTGGGCGTGGCCGCGGCTCACGGCAGCGGCGCCACCTGGTAGAAGTCCGGCTCGTCGTCGTCTGTATCCTTTTGGGCGCCGTCCAGCTGGAAACACACAAAACATACTTTTCACAAACATTTTCCATGATGTAGATGAGATAATCACTTATTATAGTTATTATATGTCACGTTTAATCGACCCGTTGCCACTTCTTGTCTAAACCGGGGACCGTTTTCGGTTACAGTTTTACCGGTATACAACCGGTATTCCATTACGATATCGTAATGCTTTAAAGGTTACCATTACCGCGCCAACCATACCGGTTAAGGTAACCTTTTTATAATTTCGGTTTCGGTTTTGCGTTTTAAGGGTTTCGGTAACCTTTAAAACCTTTATATGCAGATTCTCTACCGGTATGCAACCGGTTTCTGAAAAAAATAAGCGAGCTGACAACATCGCCTGCCGCGGCGGTTCATTAGTTCATTTGCGTCTGCTTGCAACCTGCAACTCTGTGTAGGTAAGTATTTTGCCATAGAGGCAGAGTGCTGCCATCTCGCTAATGAGCAGACCAAAGTGTTTCTACTGAAGTCGCAAGCGTCCATTGGCTACGTTATCTGTTTACCATCAGGATATTTGCCACCAACATAGTATAAAGAAAAACTACTAAACGTACGGAAATATGTAAAGTGAATAGACATTATCGGTTGAGCTGGTGTAATAGAGGATTGCGGCGCTACCATGAACATCGAAACTCGCAATATCTCTCTCTTTGTCGCTTGAAAACGCTAGTGCGACAGAGATAGAGATACGCGAGCGAACGAAGTTGGCGTTTTAGAGTAGCGCCTTTGCACCGCGTCGTATCCTCGTATCGTGGCACTTACCGCTCGTAGCTGCAGCGGCGTGAACGCGAAGGCGAGTGACATGCGCAGCGGGACCATCAGCACGAGGAAGAACGGCAGCGCGAGCGAGAAGCGCGACGACTTCACCGCGTACAGCAGCAGCACGCCCGCCAGCTGCACCAGCGTGAACGAGTGCATCTTCCACGTGGGGACCTGCGGGGGCGCACACCACCGGTTACAACTGTCGCAAACGTTCCCGATACCTCCACTGCGGCCGCGAGAATGACTCACCCGTCTGACGTAGGGCACTTGCGCGTGGTGCTTCACGGGCTTGAGCAGCAGGATGCAGCGGTCCCAGAACTGGATGCCGCCCAGCGCGGAGATGCCCATGTACAGGAACACGCCGAACAGCACGGCCATGGGCACCAGCGTCAGCAGCTCCGACGCCAGCACCGACAGCCCCACCAGCAGCGCCACCAGCAGACCCGTCAGACGTTGCTCTGCGGACAAACTTTCAGTGAGGGTTTCTACAATTTAAGCGCTTCGACAGTGATACACGTCGGCGTCATTGTCACTCTGGAATTAGGTTTTGTATACATACAATTCAGTTAGAGATTTTAACTTCTTTAAATTCCTATCTAGAGATACTGAGTGAACATTAATCAGTTGGCATGAAAAACCGCAGACAATAGTACATTGTTGAAGAGGCTAGAAAGTAAGCAATAGAAGCACGAGTTGCCATGCCATGGATAGTGTTGAGAACATTCCGCGGACACTGCATCTCTAAAGACCTAGACTGAATTAACAATAACCTGCTCCAAAACCGGGAGACTTGTCAGGTTGCCGAATTCGGTTTCCTGGCACGATACCACACCAGAGTATCGAGCGCCTGAAAACGCTACCCGGAACCTGTTTGCATATTTGAACGGTGTTAATGCGATAATAAGCACCGGGTGCATCTTTCGGGCGCCTCGATCCCGAACCCGTGTCGAGGAGCCTATAGTCTGAAGTACGATAGTAGAGTGCGACTAAGGTGCGTACCTTTGACTTCGACGATGTGCGGCTTGTCGCCGGGCGCGTGCGTGGTGGACATGACGGTGAGCGCGGACACGTGCGCCACGGAGCGCACGGTGGCCACGCACTGCCACGGCGCGCCGAACAGCCCGCACACGCAGTTCACGAACGACATGATCACGATGTCCATGTGGAAGCCGCTGCCCTTCGTGAGCCGCCGCTCGGGCTTGTCGACGATCAACCTGCGGAGATACGTTGTCAACCGATTGGACATGCGACAGAGCGCGAGACGACTGAGCTTCATAGGGAAATTGACCACGTCAAGTGACGTGATGGAACTCGCGCAATGTGTAAAAAATGGAGTCTGAAAACTTCGCTGTGCTGCGGCATATTTAAATCGCATTTGCATTTATTATCAATCTTTAGATTTATGAAAATTTACAAAGAATCACATTTATGATGGCCATCAAAATAACATTATTGAACCGGCGGCACGGCAGCCCCGCGGCCACCGACAGCTTGTCCGTGTACTTACTCTGCGATGTGAGTCTCCATGAAAACGATGATGTAGACCATGAGCGCCGGCAGCGCCATGGCGAAGGCGGCCCAGGCGGGGATGGTGGCGAGGCCCGGGGACAGCGGCACGAGCCACGCGCGCGCCGTGTCCGTGGGGTGCAGCCCCGCGGGCACCGACAGCTTGTCCGTGTACACGGGCACGGCGGCCGACACGCCCACCATCAGCACGATGGCGATCGGCACGCCGAAGTCGCCGAGCGCGCGTCGGGCCTATACTCACACCAGATTACACTTTGCTTTGTTCACTTTATAATTGTATTGACAGTGTGTAGTAGAGGACGCAAACCTCGGTGAGGCACGCGTGTCACGATGCTACGTATGGGGTGTATTATCCAAATGGGGCAGTGGGGGAAAATATAGAAGAGATACGCACGAAAATTTGTTCTTCCTAAGAACAGATTTCCGTATCTTTTATAGTTTCAGATTTTCCCTCACCGCCCCCTTTGAATAATATACCCTGTATAATTTATATTGTAGACATACAATTAATTTCACGTTTTATCTAGAAAAATAATCTCGTTTGTAAATTTTATCATTTAGATTATTGTCTTCTTCTTGTCTCCCTGCCGTTCGACGTTTTCCCTCACCGACGCGAGTCCGATTCGTTTGACAAGAGCGTCAGAAATCTCATGTACTTAAAACAAAACAGATCAAGATTGGTGAGAGTGTTTCGCAATTAGGCTGCATTGAACCATTATTTCCGGCAGGTAGGTAACAAAACAACCATAATTATACTGCCATATGGACGACTCAAAAGTAGAGTGCGCTATGCCCAATTTCGGAACACGTATAGGTAATTTCACGAGAGTTGAGGTGAATGATTACACACACAGCTACATAAAGTACTGATTGCAAAAAAAGTGAATGAATGAAATGAGTGAGTGAATGTAAATATTTTTTTTTGTGTACCAAATGAAAGTCATATATATATATATGCATCTTCTTATGACATCGTAATCAAATTTATCAAAATTGTTTTTCGGTGATAATCTTGGTCGCTTCAGTCCCGGTGTCGTGAACGTGGGTTCAGTTAATGCCGAGTTGGATGGTTCAGTTGATGACGGACAGTTTTTAGCTCCAGCTTCTTTTAGCAGTCCCGTTACGATTCGCTGAATTGTCGATTTAGATACACCGGTTACTTCAGCCGTCACATTGTATATTTCTGTCGCAGGTAAATGTTGACCGTCATTTCTTAAGTTCTGTCTAAAATGACAGAACACGTTAAATATAATTTCCCGACTTTGTCTATTTAAAGTTTTCCCACGACCTATTGTTTCAGCCATGTTTCCGTAGAATAAAAACCTGTAGGTTTTCTTGTCTCTTGGAAAATCCGGTTGTCAATAAGTATGACAACGATGTAACGATTGCCAGTTACTTCAATCATCTTTAAAGAGGTTTGATAATGAGATAACAAAGTAATGAACATATATGTGAATACAATTTTAATAGATAAATAAATAAAGACAATGCAATTTGTTACCTACTTATTCTCTGTCGTTTCTACGATTAATATTATATATATTCATGTATATACCTACGCATATGTGACCTTTATTTGAATTGGTGTAAATAAAATTAATTAAAATGCTTTCTGTTTTGTTTAAAGTCGATGAATTGGTAGAAATATATTAATACTTAACAAAATAGTTTATAGGAACTTTTTGGTCTTTCTTGCCATTCACTGTTGAATTTGCTATCGGTACAATAATAGAACAGTAATGTCAAAACTTCGCTGTCATTACATGACAGTGCTGTTGTGTGCGTGGCCTCAACTCTCGTGAAATTACCTATATCTGCAGACGTATTGAGATTTGAATACCGTCGATGAGGATCGATCGGGAATGTGTTCCGAGACAGATACTCACGCTGCGTCCGAGGAATTTGCCGTTGCGGAAGATGCGCAGGTAGTAGGCGATGATGAAGGTGGCGAGCGTGAGGATCGTGCAGAAGAGCGCGGTGTTGGGCTGCGGCGCGGGCGGCGGCGGCAGCGGCGGGCCCCGAGCCGTCGCGTTCACCGCTGCAACACACGGGCGACCACATGATGATAGTGGGCGCGCCAAGCATCCTCCTTCAACGCTAACATTTCAATGCAAGGTGTTCAACAAGTTTACGGACAAGACTCGGGGCTCCGCTAGGCCGCTATGCAGTCGCCTGCTATACGTATCGGATAGAAGTCCAGGGACTGTTATCGGTTACGGTTTTACCGGTATGCAACCGGTATTCCATTACGATATCGTAATGCTTTAAAGGTTACCTTTACTGTGCCAACCATAACGGTTAAGGTAACCTTTTTGTAATATCGGTTTCGGTTTTGCGTTTTTGCGTAATTTTTTTTTGAAAAATATAAACAGTTTCCTCACTAACCTTTTGGGTTTAGAACGGAGAATAAGACACTCTCCTTGATCCGTCTCATATTACTAAAAATATTTTAAATATTTGACCCTGGCAATGACAAATATAGCCGCTGCAGCTGTCAATATAATTACCAGTGTCAGTTTATCACGGATATTTAAGATATTTTTTTGTAATATGGGACAGATCAATGAAAGCGTCTTATTTGCCGTCCTAAACCCAAACAAAAAGTAAGTGAGGAAACCGTTTATATTTTTCAAAAATAATTGTTGCAGCTGAAATATGTGAACCTTTTGTCTGGTGCTAATGAAGGTTATTCCTATAACCAAAAAAATATTTAGGCATTTCTAAAAATTTCATCCATTCCCAATTTCAGTGCTCTTTATTGCACACCACAATATATGAAACTTATACAGAACGTAATCTTAGAAGTAGAGATAGACAACAAGGTCATTCCTAAAGAGCGATCTCTTTCAGACAACTGCTGGGCAGCGAATAATACGCAATAATTATATTCAAGCAGACGACTGTTACACAGGTGGAACCCCGACGTACCTTGTGTCCCATTGACGGCGTCGGCTGGCTGGTCGTGTTTGTACACGGCGTACTCGATGCCGAGCGGGTGTGCGCGATACACGTTGATGAGGCTGGTCACCGGCTCGCTGATGAAGATCAGCGAGATCAGGAACGCGAATATGTCCTCCGTGAACCTGCACCGTGGAAGGTAATGTAATGGAACCGGAAACCATACAGGATGAGGAAACTACATATGTAAATATAGGGTAGTAATCGGATATTATAAGTACTAACTCAGATGTCGAGTGTCCCTCTCATCCACGAGAGGAGGTCTGTGCCCAGTAGTGGGGCGTATATATACAAGGCTGGTTTATGGCTCTTCCTCGAGTTTAAAATCAAGAATAACTGCTTCCAAGGAAATAAAGTTATTTCCTTCACGACGGAATATTATACAGTTTTTTTTTTCATCCAAGAATGAAAATAAAATGTGTTGACAAATAGTGGCTTGACCCCGTTGTGATGGGCCCCTTAGCTCTGGATCCCCTCGTGTGAGTTCAGCGCTGACCTGGTGATCTTCTTGACGGCGACGCTGCCCTCGACGGAGGCGACGAGCAGCGCGATGACGATCATCCACAGGCCGCAGTACATCCTGGCGGCGAGGAAGTCGAACCCGTACGCCTTGCAGAAGCTGCACAGCGACTCGTCGAGCAGCAGCAGCGGGCCCGTGGCGCCCGTGATCATCATCGGCTGCCCCGCCAGCAGCGAAAACACCACGCCTCCCAAGCACGTGAACAACTGACATATACGGAAACAAATATACATATCATCACACAGTAAATAAGTTTTTATTGGTGCGGTCGGCCTCACAAGAGGATGAACCTTTGTACCGTGCCGCGTAACGTCATATTTAAACTGCCACACGAAACGGATGAAAGTGACGAGGTACCAAGATGTGCAGTTACTTATGAATCCGACCGATGGTCGGTGGTAATCGAGCCACGAAAAGCGGACACTGTAGCTTATGAACGACCACGACAACGAAACTTCTGACTTTTGGTCAAAGAGTGGATGTAGTTTGCTGAATTAATAACGATGATAATTCTGTAAGGCCTTTTCTTGAGCGAAAAACGATAGCGATAAGTCATTCTGTATTGAAAAAAGAGACACTCACTACCTACGCCCAAAACCCAGATTTTGAAAATGGTGACCGGAAGGGTCAGAATGCCTTTGCGGCTGTACCTCCCCCCCCCCCCCCCCCCCCCGGTGGAAGCGACGTCTCAACAGGAGCTCACGAGGAGCCGGGTGGAGTATGCCACCGGTGTCTCGCCGGGGGCGGGCACAGCGTCTCACCAGCGTCTCGGTGATGCCGATGTCGCCACCGGTCTTGGTGGCGAGCAGCCCGCCGAAGGTGATGGCGGAGGACACGGCCGCGAAGTACATGAAGATGGCCGCCGCCGCGCACTGCCCGTTCAGCGCGTCCGTGAAGTCCGACACGTAGAACGGGTAGCGACGCTTCATGTCACGGATCACTCCTGTGTTCAATTTAACGACTCATGTGCTCATCATGTTCATAAAAAGACGTCGAAACTTCCATTTTTGTAGCGTAATAGTGCAAATATATTCGTAAATTGATAATCTTAGTATTAAAAAACTAGAAAATACATTTATTTTTTGATCTCAACTGTAACGAGCGATAATAATGTTAAGGTGTGGAGAAAGATTCATATTTTATTCCTACGAAGGACATAGGTACAAAGAAGAAATTCTGATCTGAAAAATAAACTACGTATCGGCACCTATCTAGATAATTATTTCCGCCCGGTAAGTAAATTGTAAAAATATGATCGCATTCAACCGTCTCAAAGATAATTATCGAGTCCGCCGGAACGTTACAAAATAAAAGGGCACGGTGTCGCGAGTGCGGCGTTACTCGCAGCCGGCTGCACACAGCCGGATACCTTTTATAAAAGGGCACGGTGTCGCGAGTGCGGCGTTACTCGCAGCCGGCTGCACACAGCCGGATACCTTTTATAAAAGGGCACGGTGTCGCGAGTGCGGCGTTACTCGCAGCCGGCTGCACACAGCCGGATACCTTTTATAAAAGGGCACGGTGTCGCGAGTGCGGCGTTACTCGCAGCCGGCTGCACACAGCCGGATACCTTTTATAAAAGGGCACGGTGTCGCGAATGCGGCGTTACTCGCAGCCGGCTGCACACAGCCGGATACCTTTTATAAAAGGGCACGGTGTCGCGAGTGCGGCGTCACTCGCAGCCGGCTGCACACAGCCGGATACCTTCTATATAATATACATGTAGATATATCGAATGATGCGGAGCGATGCAATCCCAGCTAACGATACAGGTACTCGTATTTTAATTATTTTCAGTCGATACAAATGGATTTATTCTACTTGATTTGCATGATAAATAACTTTTTACTTAAAAAAATGATATAACATGAATAATCTCCTTGTTCCGTTCGCTTACCTCCGAACAGGCGTCCGGTGCGCTCGAGCGGGCCCTCGGGCTGCTTGAGCGGCAGGCCCGCGGCCTCGACGCGCAGCAGCGCCCGCTTCTCCTCGGAGACGCCGGCGCCGGCCGCCACCGACGCGCGCTTCTTCTCCAGCGCGTTCGCCTTCCGCCGCCGGATCATCTCGCTCTTCGCGCGCAGCTCCTCCATCGGGAGCAGGGCTTGTCGCTCCCAGTCGCCGGGCGGCAGCACTATCGAGTCGTCCAGGAACTCGTTGATGGCCGACAGCAGGTCCCGTCGGTCGTCCGCCTCGTAGGCGATGTTGTGGAAGACGGGGTTGGACATGAGCGTGGAGATGGAGCGGCCGACCTCGTGGTAGTCGAGCTCGGCGGAGACGGGGCCCAGCAGCACGAACATGAAGCGCACGGGCACGGGCACCTCGGTGATGGAGGGCATGAGGATGCCGCGCGCGAGCCGCACGAAGGCGATGGTGGGCTGCCCCAGGAAGCCCACGGCGCCCACCAGCACCGTCGTCGCCTCCGCGTCCGAGGGGATGCGCTTCAGGATCGCGTCGTTGTGCGTGCGCCGCAACTCGTCCTACACACACGTACAAAGATACACTTGATCATTGATTATTCATTGAACGACATCGTATTTATAAATAGGAGCAGAAAAAGAAGTCAATAGTTTTTAATTACACAAATTTATATTTGGGCCCATAAATGAAAAATAAGTAAAAACATCGCAATACGTATTTACTTATCATCGCAATAAATACGTACTTATTACGGCAGGAGTGAGACTTAGCTATGGACAAAACACAAACCATCACTAAATTAACTGAAGTGGCGTGCCGTGAATTAGAACGATCTAGATCCGATCCGATCCGGCACGAGGCTGCGAGCACGCGTTACAAATTGAAATGTGATTGAAATTGGAAGCAACGAACAAAAATAGGTCTGATGAGTGTCACCTGTGATCCCGCCGCCGCGTACTCGACCTCCTTGAGGTCGATTTTCTCGGAGCCGATAGAGGGCTTGCTCCTCAGGTCGTGCGCGCTCGGCTTGTCCAGCGGGATCGCGTACGAGCTGCGGCGCCGGCGCGGGTCCGCCAGGTTCTACAGCACGACATAACACACGCTTAGCATCGCTTCACTGAGGGACTTCCTCTTTGACAGCTCCTGACAAAGCCAATTTTGTTATTACGAAATTCCCATATTAGTGCGACCTTTGAAACAAATATGATGCACATTTTTAAACGCTGCTTGTTTTGACTTTTATTTTGCCCAAGTGTGTTTAGATGATGGTGCCACATGGTTATTTGTTATTAATTAAACCAACCAGACACCAATTCCGTCGTGGCCAGTAAAAGTGAAGATCGGCAATGTAATGAGCTGTCAAATAAATAAAAGCTTGAAAAACAAAGTAGGATTGTCCTGCCATCGGTCTAACCTGATTTGGCAATCAAACTAAAAACCAATCCAAACATGATTCAATGAACAAGATGGTTTCAAACAAAATGCAATTTGATGTAACGAAGTAATTGATGAAGATGCTCGTATTATACAAGGGATCAAAGAGAGCTAACTATTCTATAAGTAATCAACAAATACAGCTTCGTGTGACGTACCTACTTGAAGTCAGTTATCCTGGCCTTAATGAATCCTAATGATGCATGTATTCATATCCTTATCACAATATCTAAGTTCTGCAAGCTAATGTTCTCGATTTCGAATATTTTTTCTAATTGGATGAGAGGATATGAGAAAACAAACATGCAACAATTTTCTAGAAGATGGAAAAGACTAAAAAAATATTTATTCGAAAGTGCAGCCGAAAATGAAAACCAATTTTAAAACATGGAGCTCGAGGAAGCTATTCCTTCGACTAAATGACTGGTGATGGGTCAAAACGATGGATCAATATAACTGGGTTCCTTTTACTTAAAAAAAATACCTTATATTAAAATCGGAGATTTTTCAATAGTGGGTACATAAGCAAAGACCAATTTACATAATGTTTTTTATTAAATCTCTCATTTTCATTAGGTACTCAATCAAGATTTTTCTTTTTCCAATTATTAATACTGTCATGTATATAATGTTGTAACATATCAAAGTTGTATGAATTTCATCGTTTCTTTAATATTTGGGTACAAGATTATAAGTAGAAAGTAATTCTAACAGTAACCATGACTGGGCGTATGCACTTTGTTCAACGTAGGTACAAACAAGCCAATGTCGCAGGTAGTTCCACGCGGCCGCCGCGCCGCACCGTCCCGCTAACTACTGTTTAATGCACCGAACTACTCGTAATGGGGCGGGCGCAAGAACAACGATTCAAATGGCTTCATCAATTCAAGGAATAAAAGTTCCCGCGTTTTTTAAATTACTCTTAATCATGAAGAATAGTGTCTCAAATTATATACTACCATATGTACAGACTATATATAGCGGCATCTCCGAAATAAATTAAATGTTTAAGTAACAGGAGCCCTAAATTTTCAAATGTGAATTTGTGAAGTTAAATCATCCAACTATAATGAGGAAAAAATTACACTCTATAGATACAGTTAGATACGTACTGTCCATAAATACGATATGTTCAATAAACGTCTTTATTAACTCGTTGTTTTAAGCGTTCATGGGTGATTCTTTCGCTTAAAATATGCTAAGTGCTTAGATTTTGTATGAACCCTATATAAATATTTTGTAATTTTGTAACTGAAACGAGTCGTGAAGTTAGTAACGAAAATAAAAAATGCTTGCAAATCATGTTCATCAGTCCAATGGCGAACTCGCAAAAAATACAAAGAAAACCGATTGTTATTTGTGAACAGTGAAACACACTAAAGCCGACTCCCGGTGCGGGGCTCCGCGGTCGTGTTAGCAGAGCCCCGCACGACGGGGGTCGGTCGGAAGTATCTCTCGCACGGCTTTCGGGCTGAATCCGAGGTGCAGCAGGCTGTGGCGGCGCGCGGTGGGCGCCGCGGCGCCTAGGGACCCGCGGGCGCCCAGGGACCCGCGGGCGCCGAACGAGCCGCGACCGCCTTCTTCCATCCAGATTGACTACAATACAACTGCAGTTGTACTACGAGTAGGAATGATGTTCTTTAAATACTCGTACCAACTTTGAATATGTCTAGCTTGAAATTTACTTGTCGCCTGTTCAGCTCCTCAAAATACCACCATCATTATTGAAATCATCACAAGGAATTATTCAACTTGATAGATGATATAAACACTTCTGTGCGGCAAAGCCGGGTGCCTCAAAAGACGAAACATATGGTGATGGATCTAGCAGTATAATGTTTTACTTAATCGACGATTTTTTTTAATATCGCTGAGATTAAGGGACTGTTTTCGGTTACGGTTTTACCGGTACGCAACAGGTATTCCATTACAATATCGTAATGCTTTAAAGGTTACCTTTACTATGCCAACCATAACGGTTAAGGTAACCTTTTTGTAATATCGGTTTCAGTTTTGCGTTTTAAGGGTTTCGGTAACCTTTAAAGCCTTTATATACAGGTTCTCTACCGTACGCAACCGGTATCCGAAAAAAATAAGTGAGCTGACAACATCGCCTGCCGCGCCGGTTCATTCGTTCATTGCGTCATTTGCGTCTGCCTGCAACCTGCAACTCTGTGTAGGTAAGTATTTTGGTCGCGATAATCACGTGATATCAAAAGATAAACGACAAAATAAAGTGTCCTTAGCTAAAAATTTTGAAAACATTGTTATCAGGATTAACCTCATTCCCCCACCCGACTTACCCCCCTGACCCTGTGTTTAAACTGTAAATGAAAACATATAAGAAGGAATGTGCTTTTTGAAGTAAACACAAGTTCCTTAGACAAGCGGTGTACAACCGTTTGATTATCGAATCAGCGCCGACGACTACCGCGCGGGGCGGCGTCACACCCACCAGGCTAACCGGTCGTTTATATGACTAAATTATTGAATGCCTAAACATTTATTTGTTTGATGTTCGCTTAAAAAAGATGTTTATGATTTATTGGCAAGTATCTTGTTGGAAAAAATGTTTGGAGAGTGAAATTCTGCCAAAAAACTTCAGTAATCCGTAGGAACAAATTAATTTCCATGTGTTGAGTGGTTGTGGCTGTGCGTGTGCCGGGCGGGTGTGTCGTGTCGGGATCTCCGCGGCGCGGCGGCGGCGATGCAGTCGCCGACTCTGACAATGCGCCGCGGAATGCCGTCGCCTGATTGATTGTATATGGCTCCATTAGTGCACACGCGAACCAGTGTTTGAAAATTACTCGTACGTAAATAATAACTTAATTTGAAGGATGCTATAAAACGCCAGTTATGGATCGGGCATTACTGAAAATAGACTGAAGCACCGAACAGTAACAAAGTTCCGTGGATTGAACTCGCACGTGGTCAAGTTCAACCTTCTTTGAATGATTTGAAACAACCGACAACGGCATTTTATTAAAACGGAAAAAATCTTAAAAGGGATGATACTTACTTATAATAGTTTTTGTTACAAGCTTTTTTTGCACAATAATCATCTAGGTCTCTCACTAAGAGGATTCTAATGAGCCTAAACAGGACGGGTTCATCGTACCTATGTGTACTTAAGTAGTTTAGACTTTCTATGGCCACTTCCATCTCTTTATGGGTCCATAAAATTACATAGTCATGCGACTTACAACACAGTGTACAAAATATCATCACGATTGGATTTTGGAATGCTGCTAAAATTTGAACTATAAGATTTGACCCCGACAAATACATTGCAAGTTAAATAAAAGCCTGTAATGTTCGATCAACGCAATCAATAACGGGGCATAAATATGTATAGAAAACACTTGTTGGCGCACTGTGGGAATTAGCGGGCGCAGCACACTGCGATGCGAAGTGACGGAGCGCTCAGAGCTACATCCCACATACCTGGCCGTGGGTATGTAGATGCTATCATTGTGTCACCTGCTAGTTGCCAGGAACAGTTGTATGTAGAATTACGAAAGTGTTTCGGCAGTTACGCAACGCGCCAGCCTTGACTTCCGCCGCCGCGCGCCAACTTGTCCGATAAGCGTGACTTGGCAGCCTCTTCCGAGTGGGTCGATCTGCCTTGACGTATTGATATGCTATTCGTGCGACATTTTGTTTGCTGCACTCGGCTTGCTCACGCTTCAATCATTAGGTGTGGGAGCGAGTGCGCGCAACAAGTGTCATACCATTTCTATCAGTGCGGGTACTGCGAGTCAAATAGACCTCTGGGTCATTATCGTTCAAGGTGCAAGATGTGCTCAAAATTCAAATTCAAAATTTAAATATACAATTACAACTGTCTCATTAAGTGACATGAATACACAGTATGTATTTGCCGAGAGATGTATAGTCTCTGGGTCCATTGTATTACAATATTTATTATATGTATACATAGATAGGTAGAAGAATAGATAGAAGATATAGATATTATATTATATGTATATAGATGTAGATAGATACATAGAAGATATAGATGTTAATAAATTTCCTAAGGCATCGAATCTTCTATTCACTAAGCTTCTCTGCGTTTTTGAAAATGTATCACAAAAAAAAAAAACTACAAAAAGTGCAATGCCAGTCGCTGGGTTTGAACTCGGGGATACCGACTCCGTAAGCTATGGGTCAAACCACTGGACTATCAGTTGTAAGAACACAATGAATTTTCGAATATCTTGAACCGTGTTACCATGGTAATGATACTGTTATAATAACCCCGCTCTTGCAACATTATATAGTCTCTAGTCGCCTCAGAACCTATTTTCATCCCATATTTTTCACGTTTTATCTATACATTACTAAAAGTTTGAATGGGGTTGTTTTTACTTTGCAGGCAAGTTTATGGTAGGTAACCAATTTTCAAGTCTTTAGCTCATAGATTCAAGGAGTTCCCATACAAAGTTCAACCCCATTTTCTACCCCCTTTAAACCCTAATCTTTAAGATTTTTATATATAGCCTAATCCCCAGCCAACTTTTTTTCGAATATCTTCCTTGCACAGACTTTCGACCCTCTTCAGCTTTATTATAATGTATAGATAGATAGATAGATAAATATATATAAGTATGTTTATCGTCGTCTAGTACCCATAGTACAAGCTTTGCTTAGTTTGGGTCTAGGTCGATTTGTGTAAGATTGTCCACAAAATATATATTACAAATATTATAAAGACTATTTGTTGGCCTCCCCATACTAAGAAACCTCAGAATTCCATTTCATTCCATGTATGGACATTCGCTATTTGTTATCGAATTAAGAGTTAAAGATGTGATGTACACGTGGTTGCATACATGCCTCAGTTTATTTTGAGTTTATAAGTGGTGCTCGTGTAAGTGGTTTTAGTGCGAGTGGTGCCTCTTTTAGAAGCGGCTCTCGTGGTAGTGGCACTACCAACAACACGGATAACTGAACGTTTGAGCCTTATTTCAATTTTCAAAGAGATAAGATTGTTCTAATGGTCAGTATTGTGTGTTGCGGCTGACAAACCAATACATTGTGGTCATCCTATAGTGGCACGTGAAGCGGTCCTTCTTTTGCAAGAATTGCTAGTGATCATTGATCTTCTTACTGCTAGTGGAATTCTAAATGTTGTCGCCCTGTGATTCGTCCAGGATTTTGATTGACACAGTTAGCCTTAGCCCTAGTTTTGGTGTGTCTAGTGGCGGAGGTACCTGCAGGCTGGTGTAGGAGGTGTGCTTGCGGCCGATGGAGAAGCGAAAGCGCTCGTCGTGCACGTGGCGGTGGCGCAGCAGCAGCGAGCGCATCACCACCGGCTTGTCGTCCTCCTCGATCAGCCCGTCGTCCACCATGCGCTCTACCACCCTGCGAAACCGATATCATCAGTAGCTTGTACGAGGCGACATAATCAGCTTATCGACGACAACCCTGCGGGAAGGGACACCGTCAGCATAAAATACAACTGCTGGCCAAAGGAGACGATGAATTGGGTATCCGTGAGAGCCTCCTGTGTCCAATTTACCTCTGGGTTGCCCTATAGTCCCTATCTCGACCCGGTGCGGAAAAGCTTCAGATAGATTGGATTCTTTCGGAACTTTATGCGGGTTTCCACGCGATGAAGCATTTACACCGAAAAAATGGTAAATAAGTTCCGAAAAACTCATGGGAAAGAGCCAGAATTTTAGGACGAAACTGAGATATCAAAACGGCAGTATACTTCTGTGGTGTTAAGTCTACAGAAAGTTGTTTCAAGAATTAACACATTCAGTGCCAGGAATCTGTTAAGTGGAAGCTCTGCACGTTGTCACTTTCCTCTACATACGGAGTTCCTTCTAGCGGGTACATCTTTGCAGTGAATGTGTTAAGAAGAAGAGCCTTGCTGAATGTTATCGCGGTTGTCAGTACCTGTAGGCCACGCCGGGCAGGTCGCGCTCGTCGAGGTCGAGCAGCACGACGCCGGTCTCGAGGCAGCGGCGCAGGTTGAGCAGCGAGTGGAAGGACAGCGAGGCCACGTGCGGCCGGCCCCAGCGCGCCGCGCCCTCCTCCACGTCCTCCTCGTACTTGTCAGTACCTGTAGGCCACGCCGGGCAGGTCGCGCTCGTCGAGGTCGAGCAGCACGACGCCGGTCTCGAGGCAGCGGCGCAGGTTGAGCAGCGAGTGGAAGGACAGCGAGGCCACGTGCGGCCGGCCCCAGCGCGCCGCGCCCTCCTCCACGTCCTCCTCGTACTTGTCAGTACCTGTAGGCCACGCCGGGCAGGTCGCGCTCGTCGAGGTCGAGCAGCACGACGCCGGTCTCGAGGCAGCGGCGCAGGTTGAGCAGCGAGTGGAAGGACAGCGAGGCCACGTGCGGCCGGCCCCAGCGCGCCGCGCCCTCCTCCACGTCCTCCTCGTACTTGTCAGTACCTGTAGGCCACGCCGGGCAGGTCGCGCTCGTCGAGGTCGAGCAGCACGACGCCGGTCTCGAGGCAGCGGCGCAGGTTGAGCAGCGAGTGGAAGGACAGCGAGGCCACGTGCGGCCGGCCCCAGCGCGCCGCGCCCTCCTCCACGTCCTCCTCGTACTTGATCCATCGCGCCGTCTCCTTCCACTCCGCGTCGCCGTCACCCGTCGCCAGTAATTCGTCCAGTTGGACAAATACCTAGCGAGTTGTGGACAGTTGGTATAAGTATACATTTTTTTTATATATCATGATTAGGTAGCAAGCGGACTCGTGGTTTATTTAGAATGCAACAGGTGCTAAGATGTGGCTGCCTATGGACGGGCGCTTGAAATTCTAGAGGTTTCGCATAACTACATATCCGCTACCGACTTTTTTTTGATTCGAGCAAGGCACAAGTTCAAGTCCTTACACTCAGCAGCGGATGCTTACTTAGCTCATGATAAGTCGTTGTGTAGTACTCACCGAGTGGGGACTGTGGTCGTACAGTTTCTTGTCCGAGAGTAGGGAGTTGAGGCGGTCGCCCCCCTCCCGGCGGCCTAGGTGCACCGTGGACGCTTCCTGCAACAACACATCATATGAGCCACGCTTGCTTCTCCATCAAGTTTAAACTGTGCATTATTCATGGCTTTGAATAGCTATTTTTGGAGTGCGTTCTAGAAACACGGTGAATCTAGAAAAACGTCTGAACCGATTTTGTTGAAACGTAGCTAAGAACCACCTCGATTACGTCAGCTTTGGGAAAAAACAACTGCCTTAAAATCTGTCCATTCGTTTAATGACACAGACATACACACACAGACACACAAACACGTCAAACTTATAACACCGCTCTTTTTGCGTCGGGGGTTTTTTGATTGTAAACTGACCTAAGGGAGAAAATAAACTGAGGCATTTTCGCTAAACCTAAAATTAAATATTCTGAGAGGTATTTAGCAGCCCTATTAGCTGTTCACGGATGATCCTTGGTTTACGGGACACCCTTTATAGGAATATATTTGCTACCTACTTATGACACCCAATTCAATACGGTTTACTATAGATATATTTATATATCTTTTTTTAACAATTCAGAGAAGTTGACGATGTTAATTAAAGACAAAAAAAGTTTTTTTTCCGTGGCAGTTAGCGATCATTGGTGTTTGTAAATAAATACCAAGCGAGTAACGCTGTGGTGGGTGCGTAATTATGCAAGGTGCCTTAGAAGTGCGTCGACGCAGATTGCGCATGAGAACAGATCGCGCTCTTTACACCGTCTTCCGAACACAACTTATATGTATAGAACGCGACATACCTTAGGCTGGTGAATCAGGTGGCGGCGCAGCCCCCGCGCGTCGTCGGTGCGGTGACTAGCGAGCTCGTCCAGGTCTGCTTGGGGCAGCTCGTCCGGCGGCGGGATGGAGTCCCGGCGGTCGGCCCCCGCGCCCGCGGCCGCGGCCGCCACCGCGCCCCGCCCCGCGCCACCCCGCGCGCCTTCCTGGAGGGAATACTTGCGCCCTTGGTGGCGGTGGTGTAGCCGGCTGTGGACAACGTGGTTAAAACGTAAATAAATCGTGATATCCATACATTGCTCCTATTTTCTAATTGCCTCTTGTGTCAATCTGCACCGAAAGGCAGGGTGATAGTGATTGACTGCCGAAAGCTGTTCATGGTTGGTACTGTGCTGCTGCACTGAGAATCGAGATGATCAAGCGGTGAGGACAACCAACAAGGAATCGATTCAAGACATACTCGATCTGAGGCTTTGATTTGGTAAATATGGGTGACGTAGAATCCAGTCAATGAAATGTATTGGATGTGTTTTAGGGTTCCGTAGCCAAAATGGCAAAAACGGAACCCTTATAGTTTCGTCATTTCCGTCTGTCCGTATGTCATAGGCATTTTACTCGAAAACTATATGGTGTATTTGAATAAAATTTTGAGGATAGGTGTATTTTGATAGCCGCTACATAGTTTTGTAATTAAAATAACTACAAAAAATGTTTTTAGGGGTGCACTCTATACATAAAACTGAAAGCCAAAAAAATTTTTTTCAATGCAAGCCCACATGTGGCACATCAATCGATAGGTGTTTTAAAATAAATGGTTTTTCAGTATTTTTTTTCATTAAGTTAATAGAATCGGAGATAATCGCCCCGAAAGTCAATAAAATTATGTCCCCTGTCCCCCCCCCCTCTAATTTATGAACGGTGTATTTTAAAAATATGAAAAAAATCATGGATATATCGCTTATTAAATTCTTTCACCAAAAATTATTTTGAACAAGATCGGTTCAAAGGTTTTCGAGATATTGCTGAAAAACTGCCTTCCTTAAAGAAAAGGATATAAGTGCCGTGAGATTTCTGTGACGATACGACCTTTTTGTGCAAGAGGCACTTTTATTACGATGCTATTTAAAGTAGGTAGGTACAAAGGCTTGGTTATTACACAAATTACTGGGAAAGGGGATACAAATCTGCATCAACTTTGACAGTAATGCGAGCAGGGGACTGACGGTTGGAATGCTCCTAGAATCACCCGTAAGCCATCTTCATTATTTATTTTTCATTGAACATAATAAACCTGTTAGCAGTTTTAAAATATAAAAGAAACGTAAAACTAGGAAGTCTCATATCGTCATAGAAGATATGATATCTTTTATTATTTTCATTGTATTTTGTAATTTTCTCTTTGTTGCGATGGTTTACTATCCATTCAAACATGAGGACACCACCCAGTTGCGAGTCCAGGTTGCTACTACTACGCCGCACGTTTATAATTTGTTGCTCCTACAGCTCGCTACTATAAGTATTATGTTACTAGCTTCTGCCCGCGACTTCGTACGCGTATAAATTATGGATGTCATGATATTCTTATGTTTCACCATACGATACCTACTGCACTGATAAATTAGATTATTACGATTTCATTTCTATAAATTATGCGTGTAACAGTTCAAATCCTCATAAACTTTGTCGTCAATAATATTTAATTATATTGATTAACTTAATCTTTATTGCAAACGAAGTACCTCTAAGTACTTATAGTAGAAGAAAAATTACCAAAACCGGAATTTAAATATAAGATTTCATAATTGAAACAAATGGCCCGAGGGCGAGACCCCAAAGATACTCTATATCTCCGGGTGTCTTGTCAAACTACCCCTGAGAGCCAAAGTCCCGAAGGTAAACGGGGAGGCAAGCGAGGCCAAAGGCTGAGCTTTTCGTAGGAATGAAAAGCCCAGCGTACCCTTATAGATAGCGCTCCATATGCGAGCCAGAGCATCGAAGGCCCGAGGGCGAGACTCCATGGATACTTACTATCCACAGGTGTCTTGCAAGCGAAACATGAGCCTTAAGTCCCAAAGGTGAGGGGTGAGGCAAGCGAGCCCGAAGGCCGAGCTTTTCGTATGAGTGAAAGGCCCAAACCAACCCTTCAGAGAGCGCTCTCTATGCGAGCCCGAGGGCCAAAGGCCCGAGAGCGAGCTTTTCGTAGGAATGAAAGGCCCAAACCAACCCTTCAGAGAGCGCTCTCAATGTGAGCCCGAGGGCGAGCCTTCACGGACACTAACTAACCCCAGGTGTCTTGCAAGCAAAACCGGAGACCAAAGTCCCGAGCAAGAGAAGTCAGAAGTAGAGCGGCAAGGCAAGCGAGACCAAAGGCCGAGCTTTTTTTTGGAATGATAGGCCCAAAGAACCGTTTTAGAGAGCGCTTCCTATGCGAGCCCGAGGACTGACGCACACTATCTCCAAGTGTCTTGAAAGCGAAATCTGAGTTCAAAAGTCCCGAAGGTGAGTGGCGAGGCAAGCGAGCCCGAAGGCCAAGCTTTTCGTATGAATGAAAGGCCCAATACATCGCTTCAGAGAGCGCTCTCATGCGGATGCTCACTATACCCGAGTATTCATAACAATATTTCTGAATGTCACGCACGCTGAAGTTTTATACATAAAAAAATTGGTACCGACTTAATTCTCCGCGGAATGCCGTTGTGTCCAAATTTTATACCCACATCTCTTGACGTTGGTGAACTATGCTAATTCGACGTAAGTATTAAACTTAACCTATCATACATCTTTAGATGACCTCTGAATTCATAGCAATTATATAGGAAGACGGAGATCAAGGTTTCTGGATTTCAATATCAAAACCAACAGCGACGTTGTCAGCGACTGAGTTTCCAAAATAATTAGGTCTTTTATGTCTAACAGCTACTATCGGTTGAGATATCAACCATTTTTGGTTATTATATATAGTCTTTAGCCATCTAGCACTCTTTTTCATCCCGTGTTTTTTCACATTTTATCTATATTTTTTATAATGTTTGAATGGAGTTCTTTTTACTTTCCAGTCAAGTGTCATGCTCATCAATTTTCAAGTCTTTAGCTCATGGATTTGAGGAGTTCCCATACAAAGTATAGCCGCATTTTTTACCCCCTTTGAACTAATATTTATCATTTTTACAGCCTATGACCTGGCCGAGGATTTTTTCGACCGATTAAGTAAAAGTTGCATCAAAATCCTCTATTCACTAAGCTTCTCTGCGTTTCTGAAAATGTATCACAAAAAATTAAAACTACAAAAAGTGCATTCCAGTCACTGGGTTTGAACTCGGGGACACCGACTCCGTAAGTTATGGGTCAAACCACTGGACTAACTATCAGTTCTAAGAACACGATGAATTTTCGAATATCTTGACGACATGTTACCATGGTAATGATACTGTTATAACCCCGCTCTTGCAACATTATATAGTTTCTAGTCGCCTCAGAACCTATTTTCATCCCATATTTTTCACGTTTTATCTATACATTGCGAAAAGTTTGAATGGGGTCGTCTTTACTTTCCAGTCAAGTTTATGGTTACCAATTTTCAAGTCTGTAGCTCGTGCATTCAAGGAGTTCTCATACAAAGTTCAACGCCATTTTCTACCCCCTTTGAACCCTAATCTTTAAGATTTTTATAACTTTAAACCTGGCCGGGGATTCTCTCGACAGATTAGTAAAGTTTGGATCAAAATCCGTTTAGCCGTTTTCACGTGATGCTCTGTCAAATAAACATACAAACAGATAAACAGACAAAAATTCTAAAAACTGTTGGAACGTGTTCTGTTATCAATTCTAAGTATCCTCAGCCAACTTTTTTTCGTTTATCTTCCATGTACAGATTTTCGACCCTCTTCAGCTTTATTATATGTATAGATAGATAGATAGATAGATAGATAGATAGATAGATAGATAGATAGATTATACTAGGAAAGTTAGTGTTGGCAGCGCGGCGCGGCGCGGGCATTGGCAGTGACCGGGCGCGGGCGCGGGCGCTGCCGCGGCCGACCTGACGCGCACTGTCCACATTTCAAGTTGGCTCAGCTGTGTTTTCACTTATTGTTTTTTAAAAGTCCTGAGCAATCAAATGTCCGTTCTTACGGTAAATGAAAACACTTTGGGCGTGTGAACCTATGTACATATTATTTAGCTTAGTGATGGTCGGTTGGCGTCATCATCGGTAGTCAATCCCTCAAAACTGAGAATGTGTGTTTCATGACTTTAGCCTAGTTGGTAGTAGCCCTGCCTAGGTACCTAGAGAAACTGGCTTTGAATCCTGGTAAGGGCATCTTTTGTGTGATGAGCACGAATATACGTTCATGAGATCATGAGTCATGGATGTTTCCTAGGTATGTATTTACGTATATCGTCGTCAAGTACCCACAGTGCAAGCTTTGCTTAGTTTGGGACTAGGTCGATTGTCCGTACAATGGCAAATAAATTATTATCACTTCACACGATTACTATAGTGGTAGGACAGTCAACTACAAAAGGATTGTTTGTTCAATTTGCTTAATTTAACTGCAAAGTAATGTTCAGAATCTGGTTAATTAACGTTTAATATTGCATTGTTTTATATTATTGCCGATCGTTGTCTTCGTGTGTTTTTGTTTCGCGGTTGTTTTGAGCGCGTTGTGTGCCGATGTCGATGTCGCGCCGCGCGGTCGTGCTCGCGCGTCGCGCCACGCCGATCAGAGAGTTCCGATTCCGAGTATGTTTCGCTCTTTGATGTCAATGCTTCGCTTGCAATGCTTGGCACGCTACTTTTGATACGTTAAGCGAAAACATTGCGGTATACTCTTCATAAATACGTTTTCTGGGCTTATTTGCGTGATCACGTAACAATTTCATACTTCATTAGGTTGTTGATTTTAGAGAAAAAAAACACATGAGTATTTTTGTTTAAATAATGATTCCGTTCTATAACTACTATACCGTAAAATAAAGTAGGTACTAGCAGGTAGGAAATGTTTATCAGCATGCTTACCGCTCCTCCTCCGCGTCCGACGCACGAGAATACGTGATGGGCATGGTGCTGACTCAGCGTGACACTCGCGCACTCGTCCACAACACCCAGTCCAGAGACCCGGCCACAACACAGTTAACTGACCATTTTTGCAAAGAGATAAGGTTTGCCAACGGTCAGGAGTGTCGTTGTTCTTACAGTCCACTTCACTAGACACCCGCGGACGCCTCAACTTCTTATTAGAAAGCTGCGGTACAACCTATTCGTTTCAGCAGCACGACATGGTTCTGTGTAATCAAATTTGGCAATTTTTTGTATTTAGGAGTGATTGGTGTAAAGTTACAGGCAGATTTGAGTCCTAGTTTACATATCGGCAACGTCTAGAACGATTTTCAATGCCATCCGTGTCTTATTGAATGTCAACCCTCCCGTAAACTTTTCCAAAAATCAGTATCTGGTCCATTTTTTCCATTTCTTGCTACGTTGGCCTCAGCGTTCGATTCTTTGTGATCGTTTGTTCTTGCGGCGCTCAAGATTTCCTTCGACACAGAGTAGAACCTCGAAACTTCATATCACTGTCCCAACATGAATCTTTATTAGGTACTTCAAGCCGTTGTGTAGTGTTCGAAAGTCCTTTAAGCCAGCAATAGTGTTCGTCTAGTCGTTGCCTGAGACAAACGCCCGAGCGGTGGCGGACCGCGCTGCACTGGGCCGAGCACTGCCGCGGCTGCCACCGCGGCGAGAGTTGGCAGCGCGATGCCGAAGGGCCCGCTGGCACGCTACCAGCGATCGGATTATTGAAATCCGACTCGAATCGAATTTTATGACATGATACGTTGGCATGAGGAAACACATAAATTAAGCTTTCTTATGAATTACATCCCATCCAATATAACCGTCTCAATAAAGACAATCTAAGATCTAAAATATGTCATCTACATGCATTCTTAGACAAAGTATGGATAAAATTGTGCGATGAGGAGATCTGTGTAACGGTACGGTATTGTAGACGTAAACTGATTAGGGCTCCACTTGACATTGTTTTTGACAGTTCATGACTTTGTAAATCGAATAATATATATATATACATCACACCACAAAGTTCAAAGCCAAAAGGAACTGGCGACGCAGCAGCCGTGTATTAATAATATATTAAGTACATGAACCATTTGGAGCCGCTTTTGACTCCTTAATAACCCAAAATCTATTTAACATAGAAACATGAAATTGAGTATATAGGGTGTCCGGTAATTAATGGTCAACCTTCTAACAACGAATAGGGCACTTTAGACGGGTCCAGAAAATCGATTTTAAGGTTTAGTAAAAGTCCCCTGGTTTTCGAGATATTATTAATGTTATCTCTGAACAAATCCGGTAATGACGGTGTTATTACTGAAGTCAAATTGTCGCTCTTCATGATTGTTAACGGCAAAATCTATTTTCATGGAAAATAATAGATATCATGTGTTATACCGCAGAAGAAGTGGGAGGAGGCCTTTGCCCAACAGTGGGACACATCAGCCTCTATACATATAATAATAATATTATTATAACATTCCATCATTTGATATTAACAGTTTTCCGGTGAAGGAAACTGATCTAATCCCAACGAGGTCTGGTTTTTCCTTTGGGTTGGAAGAATAAGCGAAGTGATAGTCGCTTTCGTAAAACTAATGCCTAAGTCAAATTTTAGGATTAGGTGCCATAGAGGCTTCTTTAGAGTACAGTCGAGTTCTCCAATATCCTTTCATAAATATCTGTACACAGGCTTTATTATTACTGACATAAGACACATGTGTACATATTTTTGAAAGGTTGTCTGTATACATATTGGAGAACTCGACTGTACAACCAAGAATACGCTAGGAGGATGACCGTATTATTCCTGTTTTATTTACAATACAACTTAACTCATTCTTCGATAATGTAATGACACACTTATGCGTCAGACGGCTCCTTGTGATCTTCGCTACTTACGAAGAGTAAGCTGCTGTGGACTACGGCGCAGCCCTACGGGCGTAGCTCAGCAGTGGATGATTTTAACATAGTAAAATGTGCGCTAGATCCGCTGTCTGTTGCAGTGGGTGTGTGTGTGTGTGTACTCACGCGGTCCGCTGCTCGCGCCGCAGCTCGCTGTCCTCGCTGGCCAGGCCGCCCGGCGCGGCCGCGGCCGGCGCCGGCGCCGGCGGCGGGTCGAACTGCACCCGCCGGCCCGGCTCCTCCCGTGTGTGTGTGTGTGTACTCACGCGGTCCGCTGCTCGCGCCGCACCTCGCTGTCCTCGCTGGCCAGGCCGCCCGGCGCGGCCGCGTCCGGCGCCGGCGCCGGCGGCGGGTCGAACTGCACCCGCCGGTCGGGCTCCTCCCGCGGAGTACTCGATGACGACGTCGTACAAGTCTGCGCAGACACACACCTTTGTATTACATCTTCAAGTATTTGAGGGTGATGAGGTCGGAAGACTTACAAGTGTAGCGAAAAAACCTACTTCACAGTCCAGATGAAATTCAATCTTATATCAATGTCATATAGATTCTTACAGCGAAAATGATTTCTTACACTACCAGTGGTACTGTAATAAGTTTCATCGTTCTTCATTCCGTCCAAAATTGGATATTGCATTGATTTAGTATAAGTAACAAGATACACAACCAGCCGAGAAAAGCGTCCTTTTTTATAGGGAAGGCAGTTTTTCAGCAATATCTCGAAAACCTTTGAACCGATATTTTTTCATATTTTTAATACAACGTTTAAAAAATTAGAGGATGGGGACATAATTTTTGTGACTTTCGAAGTGATTATCTCCGACTCTATTCACTTAATCAAAAAAATTGTAGGGTAACCTTATATTTATTTTAAAAGGCCTATCGATTGATGTGCCACACGTGGCCTTACAATGATATTTTTTTTGACCTGCAGTTACATATATGGAGTGCACCCCTAAACATATTTTATATTCACTTACATTACAGAACTATGTAGTGGCTATAGAAATACACCTATCCTCAAAATACACACAATACCGTGTGACATACAGACAGACGGATAGACGGACAGACGGACATGACGAAACTAAGTATATAGGTTCTTATATCGTCGTTTAGCTCGACGCGCTACAAATACTAATAGATTCAATCACGCGTAGTCAAATAGATCTCCAGAATGATTTCAGGGAAAGTAAACAGTGTTAACATTAACCAATTTAACCTTAACATTGGCGTATCGATTGTGGACCGCGCGAGGCGACGTCGCCGCCCGCGCGAGCGACCGGCGACACGCGATCCTTCATTACATGTCCTACAATATTACAGTACTTGTTTCACATGCAAATGAGACACAAATGACAAGTGTACTTCTAACCAACAAATGTTGCAATTAACCTAATAAAGAGCATCCTAAGATGGTTTTTATGCCTCGGACTATTTGCCGGGTCGTGACTGAAAATTCCATCGTATCGTCACATCACATTGTACATATATCTCTGCTGTCCTTATGATTTTGAAAGACAGAGATGAAAATTTGGACATGTCGCCTTCTGTCCAATATGTATCTACAGTGGGTTGAAGTGATTGTGCTCATCGTTTATTCTCCACGGGTTCGAGTACTGACCTGGAGGGGGGAGTTGGTTGTGTCCTGAGGGTGGTCCGCACGAGAGGTCTCCGAACTCGTGCTCGAGTTCAACTTGTCTCGAGGGGGCTCTGTCGACAACGGCACACGTTACGTCAAGGAAAACATATATTTATCGTTCAATTCACGATACAGAGTGTACTATCCCGTTGCTACCTTCAATACAGAGTGTACTATTCAAATGGGGTAGTGAGGGAAAATCTGAAACTATAAGAGATACGGTGTATTCGATATAAGAAAAAAAAAAACACTGCATTCAAAGGTGTAAAAATATAGCTTGACGAGGCTTTATTTCTAAATCACACTCCCGGGAGTCGAACCCGGTCAAGTCTGTCTAAAAATCAGAGTTTAGTTTATTTCCGAAATGAATAGTGCTGGTTGTAAGCCTGGAACATTGTTGTTATGGAATACTGTATCTACGCTTAGCTCGCAGGAACGGCAACTCGCGCTCATATTGTTTCTGTCGTCCACCAACAGCGCGCGACAGATGACGCGATTAGCACGGGATTGTACTCGCGCGTTCCCAAGGTAGTAGAGCTACATATATCCCGTCCAGATGTTGCCGCGCGTTTCGTTACTCGCGCGTAAAACGCTTGCAACAAGCGTGACTCTCGACTCGCTCGTTTTACGCGCGAACGCCGCGTGAGTTGAGTTACTCGGGTGCCATTGCTGCGTCCAGTAGTTCACACACAAGGACACACATTGGTTTTTTAAAAGAAATAACCAGTTCAATTACAATGAAGGTGGGTGGCATAAAGACAGCAGTGGTGCCCCAAAAGGTAGGAATGATATGCTGCGTGCACCCTGAGTGCACCGCTGCCACTGCCGTTGCGGTTCAGAGCCATTCCAAGCCCCGAGAGAGTCTACCAAATTACTGACATCAAGCTGTGTCAGCTATCGTGGACCTTCAAACGACACCATGTCGACTTACGGGCTGAAACAATGCCGCTAACGGAGCTCGCTCTCACACGCAATGCTTGCTCTCAGGGTCAGTTAGGACCCACTGAGGGACTCTGAGCAACCCAACGGTTGAGTGGGTACTCACCGCGGTCCGGCGGGAGCGGTGCCGCGCTGTCGCGGCGCGGCTCGGCCACCGCGCGAAGGCGCGCCGCGTCGAGCGGCGCGTCGCCCGGCATCTGGCCCTCGCCCCACACCACCCGCTCCATTTCCTCGTCTAAGTGGAGCTCCGTCCCCTCCGCCTGCACACAACAAAACACTCATTTAACAAACATTCTGGGGAGAATGCAGTAACTGCCAATGCATAAAACGTGTTATAATTGTTTGCAAATTAAAATCGTATCAATGTAATCGCCGATTTAAATAGACTGCGAGGGTATACATTATTTGTCATTGCAGCGTTGTCGAATGATTGTACAGAATGATGGGCTGAACAGTTATGCAGGTGTCAGTGTGTGGGGTATTGTGCCGTCGCCGTCCGTAATTATGCTGGCGTCAGTGTGTGGGGTATTGTGCCGTCGCCGTCCGTAATTATACTGGCGTCAGTGTGTGGGGTATTGTGCCGTCGCCGTCCGTAATTATGCTGGCGTCAGTGTGTGGGGTATTGTGCCGTCACCGTCCGTAATTATGCTGGCGTCAGTGTGTGGGGTATTGTGCCGTCGCCGTCCGTAATTATGCTGGCGTCAGTGTGTGGGGTATTGTGCCGTCGCCGTCCGTAATTATGCTGGCGTCAGTGTGTGGGGTATTGTGCCGTCGCCGTCCGTAATTATGCTGGCGTCAGTGTGTGGGGTATTGTGCCGTCGCTGTCCATAATTAACAGGGGCAGCTATCACGGGATTACATATTAATTGAAGAGGAAATTTTAGTGTAACGTGTGGATGGGTATACGTTTTGCGAGCAGCTTGATTATGATTACTAACCGATTCCGTGTATTTATTGGATGGATTAACTAAATTGATGAGAAATTTGAATTTATTTTTGAATTACATTAAGTATCGCCAATTTTTTTCTTTATTTAGATAGTTCATAAATAAAATTGAGGAGGCAAACTTATTTAAGTCGACCTAGTCCCAAACTAAGCAAATCTTGTTCTATCGGTAGGTACTAGACCACATTAAAAATAATTAAAGAACGTGATTAAACTACTGAATATATTTTGTACTTGGGCTTCAAATGACACTAACGAATCGCATCCGAATTGTTAATTCAATATGTTTCACAAGCTGATATATCTGAATTAATAAAAATAAAATAAAAACTGCACGCAGCGGAAACATTGATGTCAAATTGAAAATGCGTAATTACAGTGTCAGACGGACCCCTGTCGCGGTCACAGCGTCGCGACAGCCGCCGTCAGCCGTCACGGTCAGCCGTCAGACGTCACGGTCAGCCGTCAGACGTCACGGTCAGCCGTCAGACGGGCCCCACTCGATTGCCAACTTAATAATGCACGTGGTCGTGACCACCTGCAATCAAACCACCACAGCTAGGCCAATAAAGCCATTCGCTGCATTCTGACTTACCGTGTCTCAAAGGACTGGCTGTTGTTACTGATCTAATTAATTATTATACTGGTATAAAACTGGGTCGGGCTGTGTAGGTACAAAAATACAATACAAATGATTTATTTACCATAACAGCGTTACATCCGATTGAATTAAACTTAGGTATTGTTAACATGCACATTTTTAACAAACAAAGAAGAATATCCATCAGCCCCAAACTAGGCACAGCCTGTATCTTGGGAACCGAGAATACAGATTTAACGAGTAGAATTTAAAATAATGGAACAAGATCACCGCGCTAATAAAATATAGAAACTAAAGCTTTAAAACAATAAAATACAAAAACGAATACTTTAAAACACGCACATAACAGCGCGGGGGCGTGTGTGTGTGTGTGCGTGTGTGTGTGTGTGTGTAATAAGTAAGAGAAAGGAGCCATTTATTTGGATTTATGGATATATCTGGTGGAGTCGACACCCTGTTCCCTGTTGTATACCGTGGGGTGCAGATAGAAGGGAAGTCAGAGTCACCTAGGAAAAACAGATTTGTCAACAGGGGTACGAATGACCATGTGGTTTAGGTGTTTTTTACGAAAGACTACCCGCCAGTCTCAGAAATGAATCATCGGATGATGGTTTTGGACACCGACTGAAATACTTTTTACTGTCAATGTCGCTGTATTCAGTAACAAATTCACTGATTAAAGACAATATCATTGACATGTATTATTTTTATTTTGTCTGTTTTGTTTTCCTGACTTAATAATAATCTAGGATGCCCTAGAGATAAATTATTTTTATTGTTATTTCTGTTTTATAGTCCTTGCACGTTTGACATTTATTTGTATTCACCTATTTGACATAAAATTGTTATGTATTGACGTATTGACATTATACTAGGAGACCGTATTTTTAATTTTATAGTTGTTGACATTTTATTATTATTTGACATTATTATTAAGATAATATTGTTTTAAAATTGCTAATTATTTCTATTGAATGTACTTGACGAGCTTTCTGTGAATTAATTTTATTTATATACAAAGACAATTTGTAAAATTAAATGTCAATTTTCAAGGAGCAATAAATGAATCTAATCTAATCTAATCTGTTTCTGTCGGCGCTTTGCATGAGCAGTTTCCGCCAATGCAATTAGATAAGATTCTGCAACAGCTTTTAAGACAAAAAGTTGGCGAACTCTAAGAACTGAAGCTTCATTATATAGATCATTGGTAGGGAATCGGAAAGGTTTCCTCATCATTACTTTGAGTACGGCTCGTCGCGCCCGTTCAGTCATTATCATTATGGTCTGTGCGGCGCCGCCCCACGCTGCAATACAGTATTGCAGAATGGACTGACACAGGCCGAAATATACTAAGAGAAGAACTTGTCTAGATGCGCCGCTCCTCAGAGGCTTCATAATATAGATGACCTTCCTGACCCGGCCAGATAGTGCTACGATGTGTTGTCTGAAGGACAATTTCGGATCAATTATGACTCCAAGATACTTAATTGTTTCAGCACGCTCGATTGCCTCATGTATGCCGTAAGCAGAGGACTATCTCAGGCTTACAGGCAGGAGGTGCCGAAGAAAGTGTTTTAAAAAAAGTTATAAATCTAGTTTTTTTTTGTATTTAGTGTAAGTAAGTTATTATCTAACCAGTTTGCCATACACGACATTCCCTTCTCAACCATATCTATGGCCTCAGCTCAAGATCCACCGCCGAAAAGAGCCACAGTGTCGTCGGCATAACAAATCAAGTCTGAATTTTGTAGCTGTAAGGAAAGAATGTCATTCATATATATTAGGAATAAGGTCGGTCCGAGGATACTTCTTTGTGGAACACCAAAAAGAATAGGCAGCTATGCACTGCTACAGTTGCCAATCCTAACGAACTGTGTCCTATTAGTAAGGTAGCTTTCGAACCATTCCAGCGCCGAACCTCTCACTCCAAGGTGATGCAGTTTTTTTAGGAGAATCGGCGCTGAAACGGTACGAAGGCCTTGGCAAGATCGAGAAAAATCCCTATGCAATGCCTACCTTGGTCAAGTTGCTTAGCAATTAAATTAGACAGCAGTACTACTGCATTTTCAGTGGACCTACCCTTCCTGAATCCGAACTGCCTATCCGAGAGAAGGTTGTTGTTTTCAAGGAATTGTGACTTATCACATACAGTCATACACGTAGCAATTTTTGGCAGTGAATGTGTTATACAGGGTGTATTATTCAAACGGGGCAGTGAGGGAAAATTTAACTCTAGGAGTCACGAGAAAAAATAAAAACGGCATGCAAAGATTTTTTTAAAAAGCCTCATACGACGACGAAATACGGAATTTTCTCGTATTGAGATACATGGTTTCATAGCAATAATTGTTCCTTACATCCAGTACTATTAATTTACGCAAAAATACGAACTCTGATTTTTAGACAGATTTGACCGGGTTCGATTCCCGGCCGCGTATAAGGGTTCACTGACAATCTTTGAATGCAGTTATTATTATTTCTAAAATCGGCCTCGAGACTCCTAAGAGTAAACCGCATATCTTGTAGTTTCGGACTTTCCCTCACTACCCCGTTTAAATAATACACCCTGTGGATACTATTTTGTTTCCATTCTGCATGGGTTTTAGGTTTCCGTAGCATTAATAGGCGTAATTTTGAGTTACTCTAAGGATCATAACATAAATGAACAACTTGAACAAGCGTAAATGCTTGCTAGTTGCCTGCCAGCCCGCCTAACGCGCCGCTGTACGCGTGTTTTGACCATATTTAAACATGGTCTAATGAAAATGCGTGTTTCAATCTGTGACTTCGTAGAACCCAAATGGAACAACAATTTCGTTTTATATACATATATCACTAAGTCCCCAACCCGCATTGGACCAGCGTGGGGACTACTGACCGTTCCGTTTCGTCCATGAGATTATTTATGCACCCAGCAGATTATTTATTTTTATTTATATCACTGATTTCCATAATTTCCATTCGGTGGCTTAATTTTCTAAACCAATGCATATAACATTCACATTAGTAATTCATGCATGAAATGATAGAGAAGACCTTTGACACTGACTTTCACCCTCGGTGCTCAATTACCGAGTCAGCGCCACGGCCACGGCCGCGGCCCGTAATCAGCGCGTCACCTCCCCGGGGCCGGGCCGGGTTCACGACGCGCCCACTAGTACCTGCCCGGTGGAAGACCAGTGCAAGGTTCAATTCCAGTTGCGCGTACGGTTGGCCTCACAGGGGGCTAAACCTTTATACCGTGTCGCTGTAACGTCATGTTTAGACTGCCATACGAAGTTGTCAAATGTGTGAAAATGACAAGGTATTGGTACAGTCAGCATCAAAAGTAGCTACGCAAACGAAGACGTCAAAAGTCTTTATTAAAAGGAAATAAGAGCTTTTGACGCCTTCGATTGCGTCGTTACTTTTGATGCTGACTGTACAGTGACGAACTTTAATTTTGTTACCCACTTAAGGTTGACAGTCCTGTCATATTGTATAGAAATACAAAAGATATTAAAGGATCTCAGGCTAGTTTGAAGTCTGATGCACATGTTTTCGTAAGCTAATCTGTTTCTGCTAAATAAACTATTTGTATTTAGTATTTGTATTATTCCGAAAAGGGTCATGAATTAAAGAATGCGACCGTACCAAGGTGTTCAGAAAATATACTTATGAGTTCTATTGTACTATGTAGCCGCGATTTTATTGGGAATGGTGATATTTTTCCATATATTTACGTCAAACTGTATACAAATTGACAGTTATCCTATTCACAAAACTGTGGCGGTTGAAGAACACTCGTTACGAAGCTTGGACTTTTGTGCTGAAGGTGACTAGTGACATGAGTGGAGACAGGTTGTGAATAGCAAAACTGTTATGTGATTCAGCCAGCTCCGATAGGGTTCCGTGGGTTACGCCGGAACCACCGAAATACGACACCCTTCCATCAATGTATGCGAAAGATTGTCCCCAAAATCTCATTGCTTATTATCAAAGATTCGATGTATACTGGTCCGCCGGTAAGTAACCGGCACGCGTTGTGAACGCGACCGCCAAGGCCCGGCTGAGCCGGATTAAAACCACACAACCGCTAAATCGGTCCGGCGAAATCTACGCCGTTATTTGTGAATGCTTCCCAAAATGTTCTTAAATCGACTGCACGTAGGAAAGTATTAGGCTGCGTCCACCAGAGCTTTGCTAAACTATACAGGCTGTAATTGTTACGTGTACCCAGCTAATCATTCCCGAAACGTCAAAGACTTTTAAACTGATAACGAAAGTACTTTACTCAATGAGTCGATCTTTTTCAATAGTTTGTATAAAAATATGAGAAGAAATATCATTTTTTTAAACTTAAACTCTCCCCTAAAGTGTAACGTTCGTGGAAAGGCTTTAACTTACATGCTTTAAGAGGTAACAATAAGTTTATATCTTTAAAAATAAGAAATTTATCCTATTTCAGTTAGTTATTAACGGCGCGAGGAAAGAGCAGGGCATCGTTCAGAGACATAATTATGTAAAAATTTCCTTTTTTGATTTCAATACCACAAGGAGCTCGCGAAACACATTGATATCACGTTGGAATGTAAATCGTAACGCTCAGATAGATCCCGGTGCTGTGTCGTTTACCACGTAATATCAATACCACAAAAACGGCGATCGAACAATCGACAATAGTATGAATAATGAATGTCCGCACGTACCACCGGCTCACGCTCACACACAATTAGCGTGAGTGTTGAACTACAGCGTATAAACAAACATGGTGTTTTTTTAATATTCAGGGTTTTGTTATTTAAAGAAGGGCGCCTCGGAACGTAATCGCGCTCTTATTCGGATTGTACTGGGGAAGTAGGGACCCTTTCATTCGACATCGATACATTATGGTTGTGGTCAGTACAGTTTGAATGGGAGCATTCGATGGTTTCAGGATTGTAGACAAAACAAGAATGTATGATGGGTACATATAATTCCGAAGAGTCATTTGTCCGAAAGCACATTTTTTTCCAAATTTCATAATTCCGAAAACCATGCGAACTAATGATGGTTTCGGACATGTATGACTCTTCGGAATTTTTCTTTGTTCCCATGTATGATAGAATAGAAGAACTCAAAATTATTGTTAGTCGAATAAAAATTTAATCGTTGAATGCGAACCTTCTCTGTTTGTCAATGTTTGTTGAAAAAGCGAATAATTACTAATTAAATTAAATTTAAATACCTTCTTTGGAGTGTTTTAACACTTTCGCTACGCGCTTTCCTCTATTAACACATTCACTGCCACTGCCAGGAATCGCTACGCACGTAGCCGATCCCATCCCAAGAAGCGGAAAGCGGCTACGGCGTAGGCGCCCGCTAGGCGGGTTGTTGCCAGTGAAAGTGTTAATAGTTTTACAGCCTATCGATGTTTGCGACTCCATAAAAATTCCAAGCACGTTGCCAATCCTTTACTTATTTGAAATAATTAAATTAGTTGCGAAATAAACTCACTACAACATTCTGTTAACACATTGATCGCAACGCTACGCTCGTAGCACTACGCCGTAGTCCGTAGCAGCTTAAACTTCATCTTTAGTAGTAGCGCTCTGGCTGACGCATGAGTGGCGTGATCGGCGCTGAACGGGTCAAGTGTCCATTTTAATGCTGATTTCAATATGTTTCGCTACCACTCGCGCCGAGATCACGTGCATTAAGAACCAATTCAAATGCACATCTCAGATTGACTGCTGCTAATCCAAAATGGGGCTACGAGGTGCTACGCCGTAGGTGCAGCTACGAGTTTGCTACGGGCTCCGGTCACCCTTTACTGCCAAACTTTTAGCTAGGTACGCTAGAGCAGTGGTTTTCTCACCTCATAGCGAAACCTGTGTTCGAGCAGAGCACCCGCCCGGCGAGCTCTTGGCAGCAAAAGTGTTAACTACGACCCTTTTATCTCCGATGATTGACCCCGTTTACGATTTTTATTATTTTGAATTCCATATGTAAATATACGTTCCGTACGTTAATTTAGGACCGGTACAAATATTTTTTTTAAGTTGTTTTTATGTCTTTTTGTACAGTCAAGTGCAAAAATATGTATCGATTTAATCCGCTGACATAACATCGGTGGGACATATTTATGAGTAAGTTGTATGCCCCCTGTTTTTGCACTTGACTGTAAATGCAATGTATCGTAATGAAATGAACCTCCAGGTCTTTATGCTTTATGTCTGTCGGCATAAACGTGTACTACATATTTATTTGTCTAAGCGACTGTTGTCTGTGTTCTTAATAAAATATAATGAAATACGGCTCTAGAATTACGCAGGATGAAAATATTGGTTAGGGGTAAACTACAGAACTACCTCCGATTTCAAAAATCTTTGACTAGTGCATAGAATATAGCTTCGGAAAGGATAAAGGCAATAACTTATCCGGCGTCTCAAACTCATACTCAAACTCAAAATGATCTTTATTCAAGTAGGCCTAGCAACAAGCACTTTCATATCGTCAGTTAATTTTTTAAACATAAAGAATAAAAAATATATGGAATAAAAATTGTATAAAAAATACTAGTAGAATGTTTCTAGAAAAACAATCTAATGTCAAAAAACTTTTCGGCAATAAGTGTCAATTTTAATTTCATGAGGCATACATATTTCTTGCCAATAACAACGAAATTTCGAAAAAAACTATGACAAAAATTCTATAAGTTGATGACAACTTTATCACTTTGTTTAAGGTCCAATTCAAAACATTCAAACAAATTCCAAAAATTAAAAAAAACATAAGTATATTGATGGAACAAAATAAATACGTACGAACTTTAATTCATGCCATTGAGTAGCAGTAATAACCCATATATGTGCATTATATAATTACTCCGTCACACAATGCACCTAATCAATTAAAACGAATGTGTCCTTGTAATTTTTTTCATCGAACTAAAAAGTCTGAAAAAACGTAAAAACTTAAATAACGTAAAAATAGTCGTGGTGCGAGCCAGAACGGCGGGTGCGCCCGGCGCCGCGCTCGCGGTAACTGGCGGCGCGGCGCCGTCGTCCGCAACGCCGCCGCGCCGCGCCGCGCCGCGCCGCGCCGCACCGCGGCTTCGCGGAGCAAGCGCGGCCGGCGGACAGCGCGCCAACGCTGACTCATTTACACCGTACTGTCGGCAGAAGAGTAGCCGAGCGGCAGGACTTTCCATCTGAAGGTATGTTGCGTGCAGCCACCGATTTAATGCAATTACCGCTTTATGATTAAATAGCTGCCCGCGCGGCTTCACCCGCGTATTGCAAAGAAAGCAGCCAAACACACGGGATAAACTTTTTATCCTATGTGTATGCCTGCTTTCTTTTTTTTCTATAGCCATCCAGAAAGTCCATACTACTCGCAGGTGAAAGAGTTTTTAAAATCGGATAAGCGGTTCCGGAGATTACACCAAACATATAAACTTCATCGTAATCATCATTTTTAGTCTGCATTCATCCACTGTTATAGGTCCTGGGTTCAAATCCCGGTAAGGGCAAATATTTGTGTGATGAGCATGAATATTTGTTTATGAGTCTTGCATGTTTTCTATGTATTTAAGTTTTACTTCTGTTAAATATATCGTTGTCTAGCACCCATAACACGAACCTTATTGAGCTTACTATATATATATATATATATATATATAGTTCGACTTGTGTAAGACGTCCCGTAGTATTTATTTATTTATATTTGGTGGCAGTGAAGGTGTTCCGACAAAAGTTTTTTTTTAATCAATTGATATGAGTACTGAGTGTTGTGGTTCTATTTTATGGAACTAACAACTGAACCGGGGCAGCTTTGATATGATATTAAATTGACTGTGGTGTCCGTTAGTTGGTTGCCTGATTATGATTAAAGTTGAGTACTAACAAGTTCAAAATGCAGTCGCTGTGCGCTTCGGTCTCTCTGGTGTTTATTTAGATTAGCTCTCTGAACCAGGTCTTCTAGAGAACACAATGGAACTCGCTCTCTCTCTCTTTTTGAACAATTCGCGTTAAAATCATATTCGTGATTCAAAAAAACAACTCGCCTTATACCGCAGTCAGGTTTTAAAAACACTCACCAGATTATTACCAACGTAATTTTTTAAAACTGGACAAAACGGCTAAAGGGTAGAAAAATTAAATAGAAACATTTAAAAGAAAGTTGAACGTAACGAACTAAAATCAGTATGGCAGCGAGTATTTTAAAAGTAAATGATTATGATTAAAACATTTTAATTCTCACCTGAGATCACTTCCCCGTTCTGCATATCGCACATACTGTGCACCGAGCGCGAGCGCGCAGCGAAACCGCGCGCGCGCAACAAAGTGAACACAACAACGACACTGCCGTCACTAACTGCAGTCGCAGTCTTCGCCGCAAACCAGATATTGGAATAACTTGGTAAATATTATTTCATAGAAGAAAGTCATCAAATTGATGAGGACGATATAGTCGACGACTAATTCGAGATCCATTGGAACCGGGCGGGCTAGCGTCTCGGTCGGGAACAGCCACGGGACTGGGGCCGCGGGCCGGGCCGCTGCGCCGCCGCCGCGGCCCGCGCCCGCGCCCGCGCCCGCCAGGAGGGACCTCCCACAACACGCTCGCGGGCTCTGCCCAGCGACAGACAGATACATATGTACCACCGAGAATCATTTATAATACGTATACGCACTATGTTGACTTGTAATTTTTATTATCAATAAATAATGAGTTATATGAGACAAAAATATTACAAAGCATAGTTAAAAAGAGTGTCACACCACACATGTTGTATTGTTACGATACACAACGTAACAGGTGTCTCAATAAGAGTGCACAATTGCATTGCAAAGTAACCCATTAAATTAGGTATGTACAGTCGCCATCAGATATATCGGAGCTGCCAAAGTGCTCACAAGTATCTGAACACGTCTCTAATGCCTCGAAAATAGAGACGTGTTCAGATATTTGTGAGCGCTTTGCCCGCTCCGATATATCTGATGGCGACTGTACCTATTATTAGGGTAATTCACAGTGCACTCACATAGTGCGCAATATGTTGAAATATACCTTATGTCGTTAACAATGTCCGATAATAGAGAGAGGTATCTTATCTTATCTTATCTAGATGAGAGCCCTTTCGGGTATACTTTGACCCAGTGGGATTTTTTGTGCATTTGCCCTCTCCTTTATGCCTACTCCCAAGCTCGCTCCATCATTTCCACAAAACGAATGATGCAGCTAAGAGGAAGCAAATTGAATTCCTTTGGTTGCGGGTAGCCGTTACCGAAGTGATCCATTCTTTGTCTGGCAAGAGCATGACATTCACACAGTAAGTGTTCCATAGTCTCATCCTCCTCGCCACACATTCTACAGTCTACATTATCCGATAGTCCCGTCTTGGCCAAGAGAACCTTGACCCCGAAGTGACCTGTGAACATCCAAATATAATTCCGAGTTGCTTCCTGCATGATTTCCAGAGTTTTTTAGTCCAGTCCGAGTCCACTCCGTCTATGAAGAGCTTAGAGTGCCTTAACCCATTCTAGACCCGTGACGACACATATGCGTCCCTACGTCGTAGTCGCTTCCCGCTACATACGAGGAAAACCACTGGATCGTATACGAGCGTAGCGCGTAGCGATTTTGGGCACTGAATGTGTTAAACCAGCCTCATTCCTCCACTCGTGTTGGTGTTTGGTTTTAGCGTAGGCTAATGATTGAATGAATGAAATAAGGCGATATTATAGTTCCCTGCGAGAGTCCTATAAACGGTTCCGGACCTACAAAGTGATTTGTAGACCGCCTTCTTGCAAGCTCGTCTGCTGTTTCGTTGCCCATGAAGCACTCGTGATGCCCTGGTATCCAAACTAGTTGCACCTTATTGTGCTTTCCATTATAAACTAGTCTAGAATTGACTTTCGGCGCCGTGAGCGCTTTAAGGGTCGCTTGACCGTCACTGAGTATATAGATAGTCTGCCCTCTATAGTTTGCCTGTCTGTTTTCTCCTGTGCACAGGCAATTAAGGCGTATGTCTCCGCCTGGAAGACGGTTGCCAAACTACCCATGCTTACACTACTACTATAGTCATTTGCAAAAATGCCTGCTCCCGTACCGGATAGAGAGAGGTAAAACAGAAACTCAGATTGAGATATGTAACCGTGTTCAGTTACATTGAGGAGACCACTGCGAGTGCGCAAAGCACACGTGCAATCACCTGCATTCATACATATCTGAGACGACTTAACAGCTCTAAAAAAACATAGCTGTAGGAGTTATTTTCAGTAAAAAAAAAAAACACTTAATTCGTTCTTAATATTTTAGTTAGGTTGGAACTGTGATTTAGGTGAATAAGGCTCTATTAGCATCTTAGATATGTTGTCATTAGGTAAGTTCATTATGTTCGAAACCTTTTGAATGATTTACGCATGAATTCTTCATAGCAACCAAACTTTGAGTTCACATCACTGCACTCAGAAATACTGGGAATTTGGTTAAATAATAGTAAATACTCTTGTCAATTCAAATGATTTCCAGAACCGGGAGGCTGTGCGGGGTGAGGGGTCGGCAGGATGGCGAATGGGCGGGGCTGGAAACCACCGGTGGGAGGGGCCTATCCCTCCAGACACATCGTCACGGGAGGCTTATATAGGTCATGGGACCACCTCGGTGCCCTGGTTACAGTTTGCCCTAGTTTCCGATTTGATACAATACAATGCATTTAATGGAAGTACGCGTAAGGGTATTCCATGATAACAATTTAAACTGAGTATTTAATATACAATAATCAAGCTACATTCCATACAATCATAATAAACAACAAACTTACTTAGGGGAAAGCCATTTATATCGTACAAACTTTTACTTTAACCTCGATATTAAATTTCCAAACGGACTTATACATATAAATGAATATTTTAATTATGGTTTAACATCTTGGCAATCACATATAAAGAAATGGGTTTCCAAGACTGCACTTAACTAGCCTAACAATTTTTTTTCAAAGGTCTGCTAACGGTACAATTTTGCCGATAAGTTGTTTAAATCGCACCACACAGGTTGTTTGAAATCGTACAGTCAGCATCATAAACATGTATATATTCCATGACCTTATTACTTAGACATAAGGTCGAAAAGTGTATACATGTTTATGATGCTGACTGTACCATGGATGTTTAAATCGTATCTGTAATTAAACCAATTTCTATTTTTAATCAAAATATTTATTGTTGGTGTTATTAGACGTAGGAATTATAATCACATAATCTAATAAACATATCACATATGTATAACTAATGAAGATGAAAAATTAAGACGCAGAAAGATATTAGTAAAAATTAGCAAATTTTCATTGCAAGTAGGCACTATACTCGTAATACTTAAGTAATGTGCTAATAATAATCTTGTATCTATTGATAACTAACAAAAATGACATAGTTATTTATTATGAGTTATGACATTTGACATTGCTTAGGATATCCTAACTATGTATTGACATTTTTATTTTCTTTTTGACTTTCACGTGTAACGTTTTCTATTGTTTTTAAATTATCTAATTATTATGGGTACGTTTTGAAGATCTTTTAGTGACCCATCTTATTTTTGATGTTAAATTAAATGTTATTTTCTAAAGGAAATAAATGAGTCTATATATCTATTGCACTAACTCATTCACTGCCAAGAATCGCTAAGCGCTACGCTGGTAGTCGATGCTGTGGCTTTCCCGCTAAGTAGCGGAAAGCGCCTTCCGCGTAAGCGCCCGCTAGGCGTTCTCCTGCCATTGAAAGTGTGAAGTATTTGTTCTTAAAGTATTGGTAGGTATGATTATTGATAGGTATAATTATGGTGAGAATTCTTGCAATTTTGATAAACATGCCAAATTATAAGAGTTGCAAGTAATGTGTTAGATTGAGACCAGATCACATACTCAGTACATGCAGCATCCATTTTGAACTGTGTCTCATCTGAACAATGTCCGTAATTCCATATTTTTTGCGTTTCGACGTGTTACTTTTGACCATCCATTAAGTACCCATTTTGTTTATATATACGCTTGTAATCACGCGTAATACATGCAAGCTGAGCTATAACAAACCTTTCCCAGTCGTGATAAGGATGCGGGTAAGTGCATACACGTATCATTGTTCCGGCGTTCGCCCTGGGCTGCGATTCCAACTGCTTGAATATCAGAAGAGAACCTACGATACCGCGATATACAGGGAGACGTGAACACGACATATGTTGTCCTCTCAAAGTACCTGGGGCTCAGATTCCAGTCGTTGATATGAAATATATAAGGGGAAACCTGGATATCGCATCGCATAGCCTAGCTTCACCCCAGACCTACCGTATCATGTGTGTTGAGCTTACGATCTTTCAAATTATGTCTCTTTTTTGTCCCACGGCTCACTGGTCCGACTCTACAATACTTCCTGAATGAATTACACTACACACGAAAATAATAGCATTCGTGCGTATGCGCCGCAGCGGGCCATCCTAGTTAGCCCCCAACCGTGCATACCTGTAACAAAAAGAAAAAAAACTGTTAATAATAATCATACGTGCGCTAACTCGGGGTAATTTATACGTCAGAACGGTTTTGGAACGTTCCATCCGTTTCCCAAAACACCAGTTCCCAAAATATCCGTTCCAAAATAAAAGTTTCTTAAAATGAACGTAGGCCAAATGATGTCAGAATGTCAAAACACCCGGTTCTCATAGAGTCCGTATGCCAAAAGATCCGTCTCTCATGACACCCGTATTTCCAAAAGACCCGTTTCTCATCGCATCAGAACAGAATATATGTATAATGTGTATTTCTCAAATACACATTCTTCAACTTACGATCTTAGGATTTTATTCAAGTTCATTTTAACAATAAAGTCGGCATCAGCATGACTTTTGGGTAACATATTTATCGGAAACCGGATCATTTAGGAAAAGGTAGTGACGGGAACGTATGTTTTGGGAACGGGTGTATTAGGAAACGGATATCAAGATAAACGTATCTTTTGGTATAGGCACATTTTGGGAAACGGATTATTTAGGAACAGGTAGTGACGGGAACGGTCATTTCGGGATTAGGTCTTTTTGGAATACGGATATCAAGCTAAACGTCTGTTTTAGGAAAAGCACATTTTGGGAAACACTTATATCGGGAAACGGATTATTTGGGAAAAGGTGGTGATGGGAACGGATGTTTTGGGAACGGGTGTTTTGGAAAACAGATGGAACACATAAAATAAATGAGACATTGGTTTTAATTTGTATTGTATTGTAAAAGGTGCTAATAATTTATGTACTTACCAATACTTACTCTTGGAGTAGACAAGTATAAAACATTAAAAAGTCTATATTAAGGGAAATAACTTTGGTACGTAAAACACCCTGTTAATGAAATAATCAATAGTCGGTGATTAATCTCTTTGATTATCTTATGGAACCTCTTGACTGGCCACTTCACTTAGATAAATGACTGAATTAAATGTCAAATTCATGTTAATTGTTCTATGTTCGAGGACGTTTACTTGACAGAAAGTGTTAAATTATCTTGTCAGTTTAATACACAGGTGATTATTACTGGGCAGCATTTTAATTTATACATTTTGTTTAGAAAATTAAAACTCTAAAATCGTTTTAAAAGATTTTATAATTTAACTTTCATGTTAATTGTGACTATATCATGGGTGCATACAACTTACTCATTCATAGCTCTTATGTTAAGTTAAGTTTCGATACATATTTATACGAGGGTTAAATCGATACATATTAGCACCTTATATGATTACCGTGTGATGGTCTCATTAAGTGACATGAATACTCAGCAACAATGAAACGATAGAAAAATACCTGGCACACATTTGCCGTGAGATGTATTGAGTCCCCGGTCCATCATATCACAACGAAATATCCCAATAGAGACGTAAAGAGTCTCCAGCGTCAAAAATGATAGCGTAATGTCGATTTAATATCGGTTTGGTACCTCATTACTGAACACACTCATTGTAGCGCAAAGTTCTGTACACTTAAATGTTGACTAGACTTGTAGATGACCAAGGCAATTGAAATTAGTGATTAATGTTACGAATACACATGAGTGTAGGCATCACAGCGCTCTTCGCTGCTTATAGACATTAAGTTGCTACGGACTACGGCGCAGCGGTACGAGCGTAGCGTGGCGGGGAATGGGTTCTGAAATAGGTTTGATAGCCGTGTATGAATTGCATAAGATTACTATACCTCAAAAATCTAAATCAATTCAGTTTGCACTTTCCATGTTTCCATATCATGAAAACAATACAGCACTTACATTATTGCAGTTAAGCCAGAAGTCATGGCACAGATGGGGCTACATATGATAGAAAAAGCTTTATTTAATGTAGATAGGTATTTTTCGTCCTAATAAGCGCTATTTATATATTATAATATATAAATAGCGGTTATTGTGACGAAAAATTGAAGAAAGATAGGGTCTTCTTGTCGCCACTACATATATTTAAACTAAAGATAGAATGAGTATAGGGGTCGGCCGACACTGGTCCGCGTCGCGTGCGCCGTCGGCGCGTGCGGCGGTGAATGCCGATGTTGTAAAACACGCAAGTTCTAATCTCGCCGCCCCAGCGTGTCAATTTCCGCCGCTTTGCGCGCAGCAAAGGGCTCGGAATCCATTACCTACTAAGTACTCAGAATTCTACAGCATTTAGTTAACTAAAATTTGTCTGTATCGCTGTTTGTGACCTGAGCATAGAACGTTAGTAGAACAAATTAACGCTACAAAACGTACTGAAATACAAATGTCCTAAAATATATTTGACACGGGAATGCTGAAAAATTGTGAAAGTAAAGCACCAATTATCTAAGCGCTGTTGTGCCCTTATAACATATACATATGTTCATCACTTCTAGACCTTCAACACAGTATGTAATTGTACTAATTGTAAAGTATACTACCTATAGGTAGTACTATGAGAATACGACATCTTTTAAACTATGTATCAGGTAAAGATTCATAGCGGAATTCTAAAGCATAGCCGAACATGCACGCGTTTGCCGTCCGATGTTCTCGGTCGATTTTTGTTAACTGAACATGGCGGCACATTTTCTATACTTCAAAGTTACATGAATCTTGACGAAAAAAAAGAGCTGGCGTACCGTGGAGACAAAGGGATCTGAGACATACATTTCCCATCCGAATTTCATTTGATTGTGTCTTGCGCGCTCCCTCGCGCGCTCGCCGGACTGACGTCGGTAAAGCGCGCGAAACACAATTCAAATCAAATCGGACGATTATTATGAACTTTGTCCGAAATACAATTAATTGAATTGAATTGAATTATTACTTTAAGCCGATGCAAGGACGAGGAGACACCGAATTGTTCGTTTGTTTGTTTTATTTGACCGACGCGAGATGGTCGAACAATCAGAGCGTGAACGGACACAGACGAGGCGAGCGGCGCGCCGAGCAAGCGCGGCTAACTTGCTCCAAACCACGCGTCTATGTGTATTGCAGCGTTTGTTTGAATGGTCTCTTGTCAAACCACGGACTCGCGGACACCGTAGCCTACTACGGAGGAGCCACATGCGTCGACTCCTAATTGACAGTGAGCTTACTCACCATCAGCTGGTCGATCACGTAACGCATTGTACGCGAGTCAGGTAGATCAAAACGTCAATTTTTATACGGAAAAATGACAGTTGGATCTACCTAACGCGCGTTCAAAACGTTACGTGATTACTCCTCAGGAATACAACACCACCTATGTAGAGCTAGTAGTGGTGATATTATGCCTCCAAATATGAACGAGATGACATTCCGCTGTGCCCTATTCATGTAAAAAAAAACTAAAACGCTAGAGGCACTGTTGACGTCACAGATATGTATCCTTGTTTCGCCGTATTACAACGGAATAAGGTGCAAAAGTGTGAACATATCTGTGATGTTAGAGGTGTTCCCCGCGCGCGCGCCGTGTGTCTCGACTCGTCGACCACGACCAACTCCAAGGGCTCCGCGCCGCCGCGCCCTGCTGCTCCGGAGTCAATGTTTTTATCACGTCTCCATTGACATCTCTGCACAGCCAGGGTCAAAAAGGGGCTGAAGTGTAAACTATGTGCTTTTAATTATGATATTTGATTGTAAAAGCGCGGGGCGCTGGAACAGGGAAGACTTTCTGCAGCTTCCGCCAGGAAGTTAGTATTTGTTTACAAGAAAGTCTTTCCCGTTCCAGCGCCCCACGCTTTTACAATGAAATATTATAATTAAAAGCACATAGTTTACACGTCAGCGCAGAAATAGAAACAACTTGAACGATCCATAATTTTTTGCTCAGGGTTCCATAATCGGGATGCAGTTTTTTGAACTTCATATGCCTGTTCTCGTAAGAGTCGACTAAAAGAACAGGGTGGAAGGCTGGCGCGGGCGATGGCCACAACTTATCACATTTTCTCCATCTTTCAACTTACAACTGCTAGAATCAGCATTGCAATTCTAATTTTATGTTCTCTGCTTATCTCTTTTTACATAGGCGCGACATTACGTAATTGGCAGTGTCCCAGACGGACAGACATACAGCTAAACGATCAACAAGTGGAGCCCTCAACGCGTTTGTTTACATTTTTTGCTCCGCGACCTCACGCCGGTGACGTCGGCGAAGCGCCGTGGTCACGCTCTGCCGCCGCCCATTCATTGCCGATTAACGTAATGATAAGGTTCATTGACGACGGGCACCGTAGGTCGTAAGTCCGCCTTTCATGCACCAGTCACCTACCATTGAGGTTTGGTTGTATACAATAAATATATTCTAAATGGATTATTCGGAGGTTCTTAATTAGCAATTCAGGGAACTGAAGTTACTTCTCAACAGCAAGGTGAGGCAGCACTAGGCTCAACTCAACGCACTCCCTGGAGATTTTTACAATTAGTCTTAGATGGTCTTATTGAACCACGACACTAAAAGGAAAACCCTACAACAATCACAACGAACAAGACAGCTAGTCTTTCAATTTGGCGGCTGCCGTCAAAGCCAAAGTGAAAAATAAAGTTAAGTTATATAACAAGCAGATGAAATGTAAATTACATTATTAAATGATGTTATGTTATTTAATTTGCTAATAAGGAATAATATCTAAGCCAATTTATGACTCATAATTTACACGGATTTTATAGCGACATTCTGTGCCATTATTAAAGTACCTAACTGAAAATGTACTTGCGTATTAGTAAGTTTTAGGTTGCATTTAAAAATGGTACTCTGTCTATATCAAACGTCAACGGGTATGACACTGTCTCCCCCTGGTTTAAAGTTTAATTAGCGTCTATGCCATGCAATAATCTTGGGATTAGGTTTCAAAGCGGACCCGCGCTCCTTAGGGCACACCCGGGAATTACGGTAGGAGGATGATTTAGCGTCTAGCGGTTCAAATTATCTTCAAATTAAAACACTCTTCAAACAAAAATAATCGTCAATAATATTCAATTTTAGTTATTTTATCTTTATTGCAAACGATGTAACCTACTAATAGTACAAAAGCCGGACTTAGAACACAACAACATCAGCTATTGCTGGAAGGGAAAAGTGTACTAACTGAAGTATAAAGCCACTCGTTGCTTATGAAACCAGCAAGTGTTATTAGGGCATCTTCTGTAAAGTGGAGGTTCTTCCCAAGTTAGACAGTAATATAAAAACCGGACAAGTGCGAGTTCAACTCGCGTGGTGAGGGTTCCGTAAAATATTGAGAATTTTCCCGTTACTTTGAATACTCAAACTTCTTATAGGTTTTCCTGTAACCTTCAGGCAAGGAACTATTTTCCATATTTTTCCAGCATTTTAAGCCTAGCAGTTTCGGAGATAAGGGGGGGGGGGGGGGGGGGGGAAGGTCAACATTCGTCTTTTTTCCTAAATTACTTCAAATCTGTTTTTGCTAATATTATAAAATATATATATCTGAGATGCTTACAACAACCTCTTTCATTTGATATGTAACACAATACGGTTTGAGAAACAATTTTTTAAATAATTCTCTTTCTGTCTTACGGGGAAATAATAACAACAAGAAATAGTTGATTGACCCATTTACTTCCGAAAACTTCCACAGCAACGAGCGCACGCGCACGCGAGCGGACCAAAACAAAAACAGATCGCCTCAGTCACTGTCACGGCTGACGCGGGCGCGCGGCCACGACGCGCCGACCGGCGCACGCGCGCGCCGCAGCCGCACTTTGTGATTACTGCGAATGTATGAAACATTTCTTACTCGCATTTGTAGCAAATGTATGGACTCGCACTACTAATCTATGCGTAAACAGGGCTTAAGTATTTTATTCGATTACGCGCAGTTATTACTCTCATTATTTTACTAAGGAATGTTCTCGGAGTCTTAACCGGATTATTGCTACGCGATAATTTGTAAACGAGTTGCCTCCGAAAAGTACCGACAACTTCCTGTATGACATTACTAAAAGTGGAAAAACCTTCTTCTGATTTTCTGGGTACATATAACTACCGAAAAGTCAGCTATAATTAATTATTATATATCTTTTTACTGTATATATATATATATAGATAGGTACACATTAAACATATTACGTAGTTATATATATATATATATATATATATATATATATATATATATATATATATAACTACGTAATATGTTTAATGTGTACCTATCTTCTAACAAAGATATATATGGATTTCAATCTGAAATAAATGGGAGCCATTCATATTACGGATCGCAGGGTCAAGATACAAAAGTGGTGAATGATTAGGTGAGACGAGACTTCTGAATGAGCCGGTGTCAGCGCGAGTAGAAACAAAACACTGTAGCCGCAAGGACGCGCCGTGTCCCCGCGCCATTCTCATGCAAAGTGGACATTGGTCCGCGAGAGCCCATGCGCCTTTTCAATAGACACCTGCTTGTCATGCTTACTATTCCTAGAGGATAATTGACTAGCTATTTGAAATACACTACTATGCTAAACAAAGTATACTATAGCCCCCAAGCCGCCAAGCATGCAAAGACAAACAGTGGAATCTGATACGGTTATTAAGTGTTGAGTCTGCGCATAGTACCTACCATTCAAAACGAAAACGTTTTTGATCCAAGTGTTATTCCGCTTTTATGTTTCGTCGATAAAGTATGTTAAATCTATCGAAATATTGTTATCGTCTACTTTATCTAGAGCTTATACTCTAACTTAAACGTTCGATAACAAAGATTTGAAGTTAAAAGTATACAAAGTTATTAAAAGTAGAAAGAAGTGGGTAAGTTGTCAGAGTTTGTAAAGTCGCTGGTACACGACACGCTACCCCTCAAGTCGCTTGCTACCGTCGACCTATAGCCCGCATGTTACATAATATAATACTGAACTACAAGGTACGAGATCGTGAACCAAAGGAGCGCATGTATTTTGGAAAACCTTACACTTATGACTTATATTTATTTATTTATTCAAATCCCTACCATACACCGCCTAAAGTCCAGGAACGCTTCGTATAGCATCGCCAGAAACCTGCTCGACAATAATTTCAACCTGAAGCAGGAATGGTCGAAGTTATGGGATGCGGAAATGGCGGGCAACCTAGGCTCCGGGATCATTCCAGGTTCCACAATAGAAGGGTCAGATCTTCCAAGACGACATTGGTGCAATATCAATCGGCTACGTACTGGCCACGGCCGTTGCGCTCAATATAAACATCGTTGCGGGTGGGTAGAGTCGCCAGCTTGCCCCTGCGGTGCCGATGTACAGACCATCCAGCACATCATCGAGGACTGCCCCTTAACGCGCTACGCCGGTGGCCCTCCAGAAGACCTGATCGTCCTTAGCGACGAAGCCATCAAATGGCTGATTAGCCTTAATATTAATCTATAATTGATTATGTGTATTTGCTACTGTTTCGTCCTGTTTGCCATACGATTAAATAAAAATTTATTCAAACAATTATAACACAGTAAATACAGTTACAAAACTACCTATAATGCACTGTAAAGCTTAGAATTAACATTACCTGAATACTTTATAGACCGATGGTCGTTCATCGCCTCGCAGAACCTCAAGTATTCACGACAGACTTTTACCCAGCTACTAGCAAAAACATCCCAGTCAGATGCAGATGCGAGAAGTACACTATTTGCCACAGTTCGCCTCTCCGGAGGAGCAAGCAGTGGTGTTTCACGGACGCAGATGTATCCGCGATTGCAACGGAGTGTGCAGCCTCACTATCCGCTCCACCAGTTGGGGGCAGTCAGAACCACCACGTAAAATTTTACAACCAACGGGAATAGTATACATTGCTTTTAATAAGTCCTTTTGTGATAATACGGTCAAGGACAAATTGAAGACGGGCACATAGTTTTACACGAGCAAGTACGCAACATTGAGATAGACGTTCCTTTGTTACACTGAGTTTTACGAGAGAGTGATTGGTAAATATTTTTAATGGTGCTCCCACACAGAGGTTATAAAATATTACAAAACATCTAAGTATAAGTACTATATTTTTCAACATTTTAGTGTAGCAGAGTTATACAACACTAGCTTCTGCCCGCGACTTCGTCCGCGTAGAACTCCTAAAAGGGATGACATAAATTATAGCCTTTTAATTAATATCAATTAGAATTTTGGTCAAGTCTTACGAGGTTAAGTTTGTGAGTTATCTAGGTATACTCATGAAGACAACTTTGATGGTAAGCTGTTTAGGCCGCGTCACAGTGTCAAGCCGGTTGTTGCAGACCGTCTTCGTTACGTGCGTTAAAATCTGATTGTATGGGAACTATCTGTGAGACAACAGCCGGCGCCGTAGTGGTCATATGAGCGTAGTGATCACTAGCCCGCGGGCTGAGTTGCCCACTTTGTTTTTTTTTGTAGATAACTCGAGCCACACTTATCGAAAAAAAAAATCAGTAAAGTCGGTTCTGGCGCTTTGCGCTCGCTGCCGCGGCACGCTCGCTTCGCTCGCTCGGCTCGCGCGCTATACGGTCGCAGTTGTTCCTAACACACCTCGCTTCGCTTGTCGTCGTACCTACACCGACATACCTTAGAGAAGAATAGGTAGATAGTGGGGGGCGGGAAATGTAACGGCTCAGCTAACAGAGAGTGGAGTAAGCCACCCATAGAAAAATTAATAGGTACGGTCAACTCAGCTAAGTGGTCTGGGGGCTTATATGACCACGAAGCCCATTTACCGGTCACCGGCCTGTGAAGTGGATGCACACACTTAAATACTCAATAAAATATCCAATCGCATCCATCCAAGTGTAGTTGCAGTTAGTAAAATATTCAATCCATATAACACGTAAATGTCGACGCAATCAATAAAATATGTCTACATTTATTTTATTTTATTACGTATAGGTACACATTTGACCACCTTCCCACCGGGTGGTAAGTGATGATGAGGTCGAGGCGCATACCTAGATAGTGCCTATTCACTCTCGTCTTGAAACTTTTAGAATAAGTCTGACGATTTCACTTAATAATACATGTAAATTTAAATCCATAGTTAAAGATTACGAATTGCATAGATATTCGCGATGGCTTCTGCCCACAACTTTCTATAAATATCAAATAATTTGTCGCCGAAATCTGGCGAAGAGTGCGCGGTGCACGCGCATGTGCATTGTGGACAGCTATTTCGGAAACCGGTGGACAATCAAGGTCAAACACCGGCCCAGTGCGAGTCGAGCCACGCACACACAAGGGCGGAACCCAGTACAACTCTTGATTAAATAACAGCTTCATAAGAAACTCTCGAAATTTACACGAGCTTTTTTTGGAATGTCTGTTTGTTTGTTTGTTAGATTAGATTATGTCAAATCTTGTGCCTCTTGTGAGTCGTATATGACCAACTTCGCGGAGTCTAATTAGGTTCAGATTGTGTACACCTTTGTTGTAAATGATGACTATGGTTATAGTACGTACACAATGCTCAATATACCTGGTTGTAGATATTACGGTTAAACTTATTAGAGTTCAACAAGGTGCAAAAGTGTAAACACTTGTCTTTGACGTTGACTGCATCGAACTAGTATTTATGTATACACTTGGTTTCTGAGTAAAACGCTGGGGATTTAGGCACAGCACAGGCAGCCTCGCGGACGGTTACAGCACAGCGTAACACACCTGTGACGGAGCGGCGCCATCTATCTATCTATCTATCTATACATATAATAAAGCTGAAGAGGGTCGAAAGTCTGTACATGGAAGATAAACGAAAAAAATTTGGCTGGGGATACTTAGAATTGATAACAGAACACGTTCCAACAGTTTTTAGAATTTTTGTCTGTTTATCTGTTTATCTGTTTATCTGTTTATCTGTTTATCTGTTTGTCTGTTTATTTGTCAGAGTATCACGTGGAAACGGCTGAACGGATTTTGATGCAAACTTTACTAATCTGTCGAGAGAATCCCCGGATAGGTTTTAAGCTACAAAAATCTTAAAGATTAGGGTTCAAAGGGGGTAGAAAATGGGATTGAACTTTGTATGGGAACTCCTTGAATGTACGAGCTACAGACTTGAAAATTGGTAACCATAAACTTGACTGGAAAGTAAAAACGACCCCATTCAAACTTTTAGCAATGTATAGATAAAACGTGAAAAATATGGGATGAAAATAGGTTCTGAGGCGACTAGAAACTATATAATGATGCAAGAGCGGGGTTATAACAGTATCATTACCATGGTAACATGTCGTCAATATATTCGAAAATTCATCGTGTTCTTACAACTGATAGTTAGTCCAGTGGTTTGACCCATAGCTTACGGAGTCGGTGTCCCCGAGTTCAAACCCAGCAGCATGCACTTTTTGTAGTTTTAATTTTTTTGTGTCTGATTTTTTGAAACTGTATATTTTTCAAAAAACGCAGAGAAGCTTAGTGAATAGAGGATTTTGATGCAACTTTTACTTAATCTGTCGAGAAAATCCCTGGCCAGGTCATAGGCTGTAAAAATGATAAAAATTAGTTCAAAGGGGGTAAAAAATGGGGCAAAACTTTGTATGGGAACTCCTCAAATCCATGAGCTTTAGACTTGAAAATTAATAAACATACACTTGACTGGAAAGTAAAAAGAACTCTATTCAAACATTATAAAAAAATATAGATAAAACGTGAAAAACCACGGGATGAAAATGAGTGCTAGATGGCTAAAGACTATCTATAATAACCAAAAATGTTTGATATCTCAACCGATAGTAGCTGTTAGACATTAGAAACCTAATTATTTTGGAAACTCAGTCGCTGATAACGTCGCTGTTAATATTGAAATCCAGCAACCTTGATCTTCGTCTTCCTATATAATTGCTATGAATTCAGAGGTCATCTAAAGATGTATGATAGGTTGAGTTTAATACTTACGTCGAATTAGCATAGTTCACCAACGTCAAGAGACGTGGGTATAAAATTTGGAAACAACCGCATTCCGCGGAGAATTAAGTAGGTACCATTTTTTAGGGTTCCGTAGCCAAAATGGCAAAAACGGAACCCTTATAGTTTCGTCATGTCCGTCTGTCCGTCTGTCCGTCTGTCCGTCTGTCCGTATGTCACAGGCATTTTGCTCGAAAACTATAAGGTGTATTTGAATAAAATTTTGAGGATAGGTGTATTTTGTTAGCCGCTACATAGTTTTGTAATTAAAATGACAAAAAAAAATTTTTTTAGGAGTGCACTCCATACATAAAACTAAAAGTCAAAAATTTTTTTTTCATTGCGACCCCCCGTGTTGCACATCAATCGATAGGCCTTTCAAAATAAATATAAGGTTTCTTAGCATTTTTTTTGATTAAGTGAATAGGGTCGGAGATAATCGCCCCGAAAGTCACTAAAATTATGTCCCCTCCCTCTAATTTTTGAACGGTGTATTTTAAAAATATGGAAAAATTCATGGACATAGGGCTTATTAATTTCGTTCACCGAAAATTGTTTTGAACAAGATCGGTTCAGAAGTTTTCGAGATATTGCTGAAAAACTGCCTTCCTCAAAGAAAAGGATGTAAGTGCCGTAAAATTTCTGTGACGATACGACCTTTTTAATAGGCACGGAACCCTTCGTTTTGCGTGGTCCGACACGCACTTGGCCGGTTTTTTATGTATAAAACTTCAGCGTTTGTGACATTCAGAAATATTATTATGAATACTCGGGTATAGTGAGCGTCCGCATGAGCTAGCTCTCGGGCCTTCGGCCCTCGGGCTCGCATAGAAGCGATGTATTGGGCCTTTCATTCATACGAAAAGCTCGGCCTTCAGGCTCGCTTGCCTCGCCACTCACCTTCGGGACTTTGGAACTCAGATTTCGCTTTCAAGACACTTGGAGATAGTGTGCGTCAGTCCTCGGACTCGCATAGGAAGCGCTCTCTTAAACGGTTCTTTGGGCCTATCATTCCAACGAAAAGCTCGGCCTTTGGTTTCGCTTGCCTCGCCGCTCTTCTTCTGACTTCTCTCGCTCGGGACTTTGGTCTCCGGTTTCGCTTGCAAGACACCTGGGTTTAGTTAGTGTTCGTGAAGGCACGCCCTCGGGGCTTCGGCCCTCGGGCTCGCATAGAGAGCGCTCTTTGAAGGGTTGGTTTGGTTGGGCCTTTCATTCATACGAAAAGCTCGGCCTTCGGGCTCGCTTGCCTCACCCCTCAACTTTGGGACTTAAGGCTCATGTTTCGCTTGCAAGACACCTGTGGATAGTAAGTATCCATGGAGTCTCGCCCTCGGGCCTTCGATGCTCTGGCTCGCATATGGAGCGCTATCTATAAGGGCACGTTGGGCCTTTCATTCCTACGAAAAGCTCAGCCTTCGGCCTCGCTTGCCTCCCCGTTTACCTTCAGGACTTTGGCTCTCAGGGGTAGTTTGACAAGACACCCGGAGATATAGAGTATCTTTGGGGTCTCTCGCCCTCGGTCCATTTGTTTCAATTATGAAATCTTATATTTAAATTCCGGTTTGGTAATTTTTCTTCTACTTAGGTACTTCGTTTGCAATAAAGATTAAGTAAATCATTATAACTAAATATTATTGACGACAAAGTTTATGAGGATTTGAACTGTTACACGCATAATTTATAGAAATGAAATCGTAATAATCTAATTTATCAGTGTAGTAGGTATCGTATGGTGAAACATAAGAATATCATGTCATCCATAATTTATACGCGTACGAAGTCGCGGGCAGAAGCTAGTTTATAATATTATTACGTCACCAAAGCGGAAGAAAACAAAAATGAAATGTATCACATTCTCTTAAAAGAACAACAACACAGGCGCTAAGCCTTTCATTTTAGAAATATCGTAACTCCATACGAGTCCCATATCGACATACGTCTTTTTAAACCTGGCACCGAAATAAGCATCATATTTGTATCCGCACTTTTTAAACGGAAGTTAATTTCAATGAGATTTACAATCGCTTAGTCGTTCTGCGTCAATTGTCTTTCCGGGGAACGCACACACACCCGACACCGTTCACTTCACAATGTAATTCGGGTCCGAACAAACTTATTTAAAGTATTTTCATGAACAACGATGTTGTATAATTATGTTTTTCGACATTTTTAGGCCTAATTCATACTAATATTATAAATGCGAAAGTGTGTCTGTCTATCTGTCTTTCTGTCTGTCCGCTTTCTGTAAACCGCTAAACCTTTTTTTTTTGGTATAGTAGTTATATGTAACTAGCTTCTGCCCGCGACTCCGTCCGCGTGGAATTCGTATATATCGTAGCTCCATACAAACTTTCATCCCGCCATTTCAGCCCTAAGGGGCTGAAATGGCGGGATGAAAGTAATTTCCGGGGTAAAAACTATTCTTTGTCCTTCCCCGGGATTCAAACTATCTCTATAACAATTTTCATCGCAATCGGTCCAGCGGTTTAAGCGTGAAGAGGCAAGGGTAACAGACAGACAGAGATACTTTCGCATAAATAATAATATTATGTATGGATTGTACCAGTTAGTTGTATTCGTTTCTTATTTGTGCATTTACTTTGTAACCGCACGTAGTCTTGTAAAATTACTACATTAAGTACCTATTGAAATACTTTATTAGATGCATTACAAATTTTTCTTAGTCAGTATAAAAAAAACTTTGTTCCACAATTCCGCTCGTCTGTGCGGCCCCGCAATTCTGTAACTTGTTAAGCTCACCCTCACCTCACCGTTTACTCATAAATATATCTTGACGCCGCGATTCGTAACTAAGCGTAGGCAGAGGTCTAGTTTCGCTATTTGTACATTATTTGAAGGGTCCACGGAAAGAACATGTCTAGTAATATATTTTTCAAAATGAGATTTTAATCTCAAAATGTTGAGCTCGGTATGAACCAGTGTTACGTGATATTAAAATCTCATTTTGCAAAAAAGAGTGACTAGACATGTTCTTTCCGTGGACCCTTCATTTAGTGTTGTCAATCAAAAAATTTAAATAAATATATCTATAATTATTTTATCTATTTTAAATTTAAAAGAAAGTTTTAATACCTAATTTACTTTGATAACAAAGTTTTACAGTACAGTATAATACACAGTATTTTTGTATTGGCGTATGGCTGCTGCTTCGAACCCACAAGCCTTCTAGAAAGCACACCTCATCCATTCGGAAAATACTTTCATATTTTCACCAATTTTTCGACACAAAAAACAAATATAAGATACACATCAAGATACAAAATACCTTATCTCTACATAATAAGGTCCGTAATGGCAATATAACCATGTCTCCAGGGCTGTTATTCTATACGCGCTCATGCGCCTCACTCACCCCACCAGTCACGCCTAACGAATCTAGATCTCTACCTACTCGTACTTACAACGAATCGCGGCGTCAAGATATATTTTTGTGGATGAGCTTAAAACAAATTACAGAATACCGGGACAGATGACGCAACGCGCGGCAGCCGCGAGACACAAATATCCACAATTTATTTTTACTCAAATGACAATGAGACTTTAACCGTGATCTTGAGCGTGATTGGTGCTTATTACCACGCAATAAGGTCTACAGTCGGACGCGAGTCAGTCGCGCCATTTGTTTCCGCTTTTCGGTTATTTCTTTACCGTGTGGCACCTGACGAAAACAAAACTGTCGAGAGCGTGTTTACGACTTTCTGATGACGGCTAGTGGTATAGCGTCCATAGACTACGATGTCCTACGACCAGGCCGTGAGTAACAATTCGTCGTAGGTAGCTTTCTGGCTGCACAAGTGCATAGCTGCTTGGGACCATTCAAAGTCGAAGCCAAAGTTCTTTATTCTTCAATATAGGCATTACATGCATCTAATGTTACTCATCAACCCAGAAATGTATGACAGAGAATAGTCATTGTCAAGTGACAATTGTAATGGTAAAATAGAGGCTAAGCAGGCGTTATGCTTGTTTGCCACCCTCGTCAGGGGCGGCTCTACCTATAGTGCAGGGGGTGCGGTGCACCCGGGCGCACGGTCCTGGGGGGCGCCCGAGTGCCATTTGACGGGGCGCCACTCGCCGCGCTGGGGGTAGTATACATATTTTGAAACTTTGAGTGAGTACATATTGATGCCCTTGACTGTTCATATATAAAGGTGACCTTCAGGGCGGACTTGGGCTATATTTTGCCCCACGGCTCCACACATGTGCTCTCTGTGCTCTGTATACTTGAGATTATTTGACCGTCCAAGGTAGAAGATGCCAATTCCAATGACAGTTTAAAAAAAAGTCGGCCCCATTAAGGGTGAGGCCAGACGAGCGTACAATGAGCGCTGTGAGTCGCGTAATTTCAGTTCGCCCATAGATAGACATTTCGGCTTGTCCATTTATTCCATGTAGTCCAGTAGCTTTAGTGTGAGTTTACAGTAAGTCGGAATACGCTAGAGACTATCGACAACAGTTAAAGATTTGTATGAAAACTCTATACACCGCCCCTGGCGGTCACTCACAGAACTAAAAATCTAATCGGTACCCCGAGTCCCATATAAGTATACTTTTCTCGCAACAGTTAACTCGATTGTTCGTATAGTTTAATAGATTTTTCAATATTCAGCCTTAAATTACAAGCATTTATCGTTTCAATTTAAATGCTAGCGTTTGTCGGTTATGACATTACAGAATACGCGCATGGCCAACGTCGAAAAATTCCCCAACGCCAAAGTTTAAAGACTTTAAAGGAATCTATACCTTAAGCTTAACGACATTAAGTATAATTTTAACAGTGTGCGATGATCCTCATCTAAGTCTGTCGACCCAATATGGCGGAACGTGTGCCAATTATTTGCATTTTTAAATACAAAATACGCGACAATCCGAATTTTGCGGATATAAGTTGTCGATTCAAAACCCTTATTTTTATAAGTTCTTTAATTTGAGATAGGTATCGATCGGATCTACGGTAAATCTTGACGAAATAATACGTTATCACGCACCATTTTGGAAGTGAAATAGTAAACTACAGATACTACGGTATTTTTCGATTCGAAATGTCAAATTTGTGACTCACGCTACCGTTTGGTAATACGATTCGAAAGTTTAGATTACGCATCGAAAACTAGACGCTAGCGAGTAACGTTTTGTAGTTGTTTTCGTAGTATATCGGCACCATGAGTACGGCGCATTTGACAGCTCGAACTTGCGAGAATCGAAATCTAGTCGAAGCGCGTTAGCTCGATATCGAGAGAAGTTTACTATTGTAAGTATTCTATAGGCTCTCATGGTAAGCGTACAGGCAATGAACTGACAACTTGTATGGAAAAAATGTCAAAATTAGAAATAATTTATAATAGCTATTTTTTTTACGTAACGGATATAATAAAATTATCAATTAAATAGTTACCTAGAGGCAAAATCCAACAAAATTTCAGACATCAAAAAAAAATTTATTAGCTCCTAAAAAGTCCGGATAATTTTTTTTTTATCTTTATTTAGGTCCATTTACATTTGCTTTAAAATATTCAATATAAATAAAATAAAAAAGACAATGAATGTTTAATTTAAATCTATATAATTACTTCCGGGTGAAAAGTTTGTTGGATTCTTGAATAAAGCATCTTAAAATAACGTTTTAGAATGAAATAAACAAAAAAAACGCTATTATAAATTAATGTATTTCGAAACCGTATTTTGCCTGGAGTAATGGGCGAGCCGAAAAAACGCGACTCACAGCTTACAAATTACACTCGTCTGGCCTCACCCTAAATAATCTCACCTATAACTAGGCAGCTAGTCCATATCTATACCATAATATAATACATATACAATATTATACATAAATGCGAGTGTCTCTGCCTGTTACCTCTTCACGCTTAAACCGCTGAACCGATTGAGATGAAATGGTGTGGGGATAGTTTGTATCCCGGGGAAGGATATATTTTTATCCCCGAAATCATCCCCTGAGGGAGTGAAGAGGGGGATGAAAGTTTGTATGAAGCTGCGATGTAAACGAGTTCCACGCGGAAGGCGTCGCGGGCAGAAGCTAGTAATTGATAAAAATAAACTCGCGCGTCCATAAACAAGTGACAATGAATACAAACAGTCAATATAGCACTGATTGTTATTGATTGGTGGCCCTCGGGATGCGCGCGCGGCGCCACCGACCAAATTCTTTTACGGCAATGTACAACTTACAAATCGCAAGGGCATTCGATATGATTTAACGACATACATATACGTTAGTAAGTTTTTATTTATTTTTTATTGAGATACTTACACAACAAAAGATTTTTCGAAAAACCCAAATGTTTTTTTACAAATATTATAGCCTATAGGTAGATTGTTGTTACGAAAGATATATAAAAAGATACGGTCCATATCTTTTTATTTATCTTTCGTAAAAACAATATTTCTTTATTACAATTATTTGATGGTTTACACTAAGTTATCAATTTTAACATGAGGAAACTACCCTATTTTACAGTCGAGTTCTCAAATATCTATACAGACAGCCTTTCAAAAATATCTACACATGTGTCTTATGTCATTAATAATAAAGCCTGTGTACAGATTTTTTGAAAGGTTGCCTGTATAGATATTTGAGAACTCGACTGTACCTGTTACCCGTTAGAATCAGTGGTGGGCAAACTTTCTTCATAGGGGGCCAGAAACTTTAAGAAATTTCAGAGGAGGGCCGGAACTACAGCAAAAATGTCCAAATATAATTTTCGCGGGCTATATACTAATTATTTCGAAGGACCGGCGGCGGGCCGGATACAATCCAGTCGCGGGCCGGAGTTGGCCCACGGGCCGTACTTTGCCCCATCACTACGTTAGATAGAAACAAGTTAAATAAATCCCAATAAAAACATTACATGTAAAGTGATTGCCAAGACTCCCTAGCTCATATAGCTTTCAGCGTTAAAAAGATATCAGATCGCAAGTAGCGCCAAGATTCCTACTCCACAAGGCTTAACTCTACCAGCCACCCTCTACAAATTATATATCTTGGCTAAAAAGTATAGCTTTGTTGGGCACATCCCGGTTGTCGTATAGCAGAGATGGGCATTTCGTAATCGATTCCTGATTACACGATTACTTGATTTTACTTTGTAATCCGCTACTGGGTGTCAGATTACTTGTAATGTAATCCAGTGAAACGGTGAATTACCATTACATATTAAGGAATCAGGAATCGTGTATACAAATATTACAATTACTAGTAATTGGGAATCAATATCGGTTCCAAAGTACTGGAATTGTTGACTGGATTACTTCCAGATTACTTTTATATATAGAAGTAATCTGGTAGTAATCAAGTCAGCAATAGATTTGGGCGGGAGTTGGGTCGGTCTGTCGGTCAGTCAATATCCGTGTCCACACCAGACGAACGCTCGCCCAAGCCAGTCCACATGCTCACCTGCGCGGCTAGCCTGAGCGTGTGGACTGGCTCGGGCGGGCGTGTGGACATGCCATGCCTGCGTCTGGTCTGGCTCGGTCGAATTTGAGCGTGTGTCTGAGCAAACACGCGCGCGAATACAGTTTAGATAGAAGGAACAGCTGGCCAGCCGGACTGCATTTGGGGGGGGGGGGGGTTGTAGGGTCAACGAAGGGGGAAGGGAATTTAGTCGGGGGGGGTGAGTCTGGGTGAATGGGGGGATCGCGGGGGGGGGGGGGGGGGTCGGGAGGAGTTCGGGTGGAGATGGGGCGGGGGTGCCCCCCCCTCCCCAACACCCCCCACCGTCTCCACCCCCTACCAAAATCCTGGATCCGCCGGGCTGGTAATGTGGGGACGACAACGATGCGCTCGGGTGCCGTGCGGCCGAACAAAACAACCGTCCACATATACCACACCAAACGCCGTCAACGCTCGGCTCGGGCGAGCCGCGACTCACGGCTAATCCCTCATTCTGTCCGTTACCTTTTACGCTTAACCCTTTGACCGCCGTTGTCTGATATCCTATACTATTAAACAAGCAATATTTGTGTATATGTGCAATCATGTTCTCGGAAACGGCTCTAACGATTTCGATGAAATTTGGAATATAGTGGTTTACGGGGGCGAGAAATCAATCTACCTAGGTCTCGTGTCGGGGAAAATTCGTTTTCTCCGTATTTTCACACGAGCAGAGCTCGGTCGCCCAGGGACTATCAAACAAACTGATAATTTAAATGACATTTTCTTAGTTTATGACGTAATGACATGTAAACCGAAAAAAAGTTGATTTGAATGACATTGACAAAATTATAAAATAAGGTCTGCTAATGAAGTAGGTAATCTAGTCTGGAATTAGAGTAAAGTAATTCAGATTACTTAAGTACTTGATTACTGGGGAATCAAGATTACAGTAATGGTTTACAATACCGATTCCAAAGGAATGGATTACAAATGTAATCATAGTACTAGTATTACAGTAATTCTGATTACCCAAGTAATCGATTACTGAGGAATCACGATTACTGGAATGTAATGGTGTAATTAATTCCAAAAGTAATTGATTACGCCCATCTCTGTCGTATAGACTCTCGCGCGTGCATACGGTATGCATTTATGATGATATTAATAAGCGACGGGTTACAGAATTTGTAGAGCGTGGCTGGTAGAATTAAGCCGTGTGGAGTATCTAAGGGCGCTTGGCGCTACTTGCGATCTGATATCTTTTTAATGCTGAAAGCTATATGAGCTAGGGAGTCTTGGCAATCACCTTACATGTAAGTAATGTTTTTAGTGGGATTTCATTCCTTTTTGTAAGGTAATTCCTTCACCGTTCAAGTTTTCTTAATTTAATATTTGTGATATTAAAAATATAAATAAAATCTGAAGTTTTCGTTAGCAAATGCATGTTAATTCGGAAAATTAGCAAATTGCTATATTACGAATTACGTACCAAACTGTCCGTCGCTAACAAAGAAAAAACCGGCCAAGTGCGAGTCGGACTCGCGCACCGAGGGTTCCGAACAAACATGTAGGTATATAAGTAATATATCACCTAAAAATATTATATGATGTAACTAAAAATTTACGGTTTTCGCAATTTTTCCTTTATCTGTGCTACAAGAGGTTGCTTCGTACCAAATTTCAAGATTCTGAGTTCACGGGAAGTAGCCCGTAGGTTTTGATTCCCTTGCGAGTTTCGAAAATTTGCTGAAATTTGCGGCATAAACGGTTGTATCTTTTGATTTCGTTGGCTTAGAAGTTTCATTTTTTCACAGCTCTAAGAAACAGTAAACTTTAGTATTTGATAAAAATTTTAGCTTGATACCTTCACGCGTTCCTGAGAAAAAGGGTCTTGACGGACAACAAAGTGATCCTATATTCAAATCGAACCACGCGATGAACATTTCTAGCTCAATGTACATACATACAAGTGACGAAACGAACACGTCACGAATGGCTTTATAGAAAGTGTAAATAGGAACTAGGTCCTGCGTAAATAAATGATTACAGAGCCAACTGAGTGCTAATTGTATTAAAATCACCATTGTCAATAAATGAGGTGCTCACGAAATGTTGGTCAATGCCGCGTGACGATCGCTGGCTCACTGTTGACCACGTGCAGCTTCACTGAGTACACACAGGTTTAGATAATCACATCAATAACAAAAATTTAAAATGTAGAAAATACCGTCACAAAGAAATATCCTAAGAACGATCTGTGCTAGTCGCATTTGAAACAAAATAAATAGAAATAGGCTTTTCTATTAAGGACACATAAATATAATGCACAATGCACGACCACGTTATATTGAACATAAAGTTACATCCAGAAATCAAATATAGTGCGTGACCAGCAAAACTCATGTTGGTGACACGAAATTCACAGCGGCGTAACGACTGCATCGCGCTGGCGCGGCCTGTTTACTATTGACAAGTTTACTATTGACCGCCGCGGCCAGGCCGCGCCAGTCTGTGAGAGGCCTTATACGTAGGTACACAGCTGATAACTGACAGCTTATTACATAGGTAAAATTGTTCCTTCCCCGATATCTCATACATTTCTAGTTGCAAATTTTTAGAAATACGAGTATTTAGTTATACGAAAATTATCCTCCTCACTCCTTACGTAATTTTGAACCTCCACCGATCTCCACACATTCCAACGTAATATAAATACAACTAAAATTACTAAAATACATAATTGGTAACAAAATAGGAATACTAAAAGCTGGCCTTATTTGACGTAGGTACTTAATTAATTGGTACAAATTATTTAAAAAACGCTCAAATAACAAAAACTACAAAATACTCCAGGCAAAATACGGTTTCGAAAAACATTAATTTATAATAGAGTTTTTTTTTGTTTATTTCATTCTAAAACGTTATTCTAAGGTGCTTTATTCAAGAATCCAACAAACTTTCCACCCGGAAGTAATTATATAGATTTAAATTAAACATTCAATGTCTTTTTTTATTTTATTTATATTGAATATTATAAAGCAAATGTAAATGAACCTAGATAGAGATTTAAAAAAAAAATTGGTCTTTTTAGGAGCTAATCAATTATTCGTTTTTTTGTGTCTGATTTTTTGTTGGATTTTGCCTCTACGTAACTATTTAATTGATAATATATCCGTTACATTAAACAAATTAGCTATTATAAATTATTTCCAAATTTGACATTTTTTCCATACAAGTTGTCAGTTCATTGCCTGGACTAAAAAAGGTTCATTGTCCTAAGTTTCAGGATTGACGTTTTTTTTCAGTTTTTCTTTACCCTGCACGGTTATCACAAGACGGCGCGCCAGCCGTCTCGCGGCGAGATACACTATAATACGGCTCATTCTAAGGGCGGGGTTGCAACTTACGATTAGACACCGATTACCGTCAAATATGGCGCCGGCGGCTGAAATCTGTCAACATTTCCAACATTCAAAACCGAACACCGCGTTTAAGATTACAGACGGTTTGGTGCATCCCACCCTGAGTGTTCTAATTGGGAAAAGATGGATAGTCTATCTCGCCGCGACATGGCTCGCGCGCCGTCTCGTGATGACCGTGCCGATGTTAAAAACACAGTGTGACGTCATTCATTACGCGACTCGTTCCGACACGATTTATTTCTAGTATATAACTGAAATATTTTGCACATTCATCTGTCGGGTGTAACCTTCGCGCGTGTTCAGCTATTTTTTCATGTCTCACACTAACTTCATCTGTAACTATCATGTATATGATGTAATAAGATCATGGAAATCGATTTTCACCCACATCTAGTGCGATTAGCGTGAAATTAGGAGCATGTGTAAATTGAGATCACAGTGCCTTGAGGTACTTGCAAACTTTATACAACAATTTTTACAACTTTCATTTATTTGGGGGGAGCTTGAGGGTATGTTTAACCGACTTCAAAAAAGGAGGAGGTAATATGTTCCACCGTCATATGTATATTTTTTCATGTATGTTCACCGATTTCAAAAAATAATTAAAAGTACAGCAAAAAGAGTACAGGCAAAGTTTGTGATATTTGGTTGACAGTTAACGTATAATAAAAATAAAAGGGGCCTATAATACGCCCTTGTGCTACTCCGACTCCGTTTATTTTAGTGGAAGATTTTTAAGCGATCACGGTATTAGAAGGATCAATTTTAGTTATTTCCACAAATTGTGTCCTGCCATGCAAATAGTCCTTGAGCCATTCACTGGCTACACCTCTTTCTCCATACAGCTCGCATTTGACCAAAAGCGTTTCATCAGACAAAACCTTAACAAATACAATATTATTTGCTAAGGACAAGGCAGCTAATGTCGTTGATTTACCTCTCTGAAACCCATATTGTTCAGTTTTAATGATTCTGAACTTGTTAAGAAATGATGTTAAACGTACAGTGAGGGAAATGTAGTCACGTACGAGTACCACCGCAGAACCCGTCGCAATTGACAGGCCGCCGTCACTCAATCTCGAGTGATATGTCACCTTATTGCGATAGGGTTCTACGGTGGTACGTGAATACATTTCCCTTACTGTACATGGGATGCTTTTGCAGATACTTTTGAGATAACGGGAAGAAGTGATATAGGCCTGTAGTTTTCTACGCACTCTTTTTTGTACAGTGGTATGATGAAGGACATTTTGAGGGGTCCCGGAAAGACACCGTTTGTGAACGATAAATTCACTAAGTAGCTTAATTTAAAATTGCTATTCGCAGCAATTCTTGTGAGTTCGGTTAAACTTTCTGAATACAATTCCAATATAATCTGTTCAAGCGCATATCGCTCTTAGGAACCGAGCAAGTGTGCAGCGTTACTAAACACACCAACATCTAATTTCTGATTTGTACACGTCTGCGGATATGTCCCTCGGTGTGCGCAAAATTGCCCTCCAAAAAACAAACGGCCGTGGCACGACGCTAATAATCTGAGAAAAACACTCAAATGTTATCATAGTTTTTCTTCCTTTTTATTTACACGGCAAGTCTAAACCCATATCTGTAGATAACCGAGATACAGTACGCCGCATAATGGAATTATTACAGAGATTACTGGATACCTGCAGATAACTCGGCTGCCGAAAATGATAAAGAACAAATACGTATTGCAAATCTATGGCGAGGCTTCGACCCTGAGCTGTGTCAAGGCAACATGAGTTTTACGCCGTTGAGATACCAACACCTCAAAATATCTGAACTGGTAAAATGAAAAGTCGTATCTCCATACACAGCTCATAGCTACATACGACGTTTTAACTGGAATCGTGCGCAAGGATAAATGGCAAAAACATATATTATCCATCTTTAGCGCAATTGTCTGCCATTAGCGGATAATGCTCGTTGACATCTTGTATGTACCGAATTTGTAGCGAATTTTAAGCAATGTTTATTTAACCCGTTGCTCATTGAAGGAGTGTTCGCCCGAGGGCGGGTTCCGTGTAATTAGACAACGGGGCAACAATGTTTGATACTGATTAGCAAAATGACTGTTTTATTCCCTGAAACTTCTAATTAGAATACGTTTATTGTGGTAATGAAGGCCTGATCAGGTATTTAATTAGAAATAAATATCTCAACATTATTTATGAACAAGATATTTAGAGTTGTCGCCGTTTATTGAGCAAATTGCTTGAAACAGGTAGGTACAGTCGAGTTCTCCAATATCTATACAGTCAACCTTTCAAAAATATCTATACTTTTACTGTTACTGACATAAGACGTATGTGTAGATATTTTTGAAAGGTAGTCTGCATAGATATTGGAGAACTCGACTGTACATAATTATTTTTTAAGTTTGAATTTTTTTTTTTTAATTTGAAAAGAAACCTTGCTTACCTTCATTATCACGAATAATCAAAGTGGAATATTGGGACGTTGGTTTATCACAAAATAGTAGAAATATAATTTTTTCGGGTATTATTTCAAAATCCAGGAACTTTGTCGTTGCTTTAAAAAAATACTCATCACCTACTTGGCCTTTTCAGTTCCATATTTCGTAATAAAACGAATGTGTCGCACGAATTTAATTATTTAAAAAACGAAATAAAAGATTATTTGATGACTTGATCAATTGGCTACTTTCCTATGTTTTTCATGGTGCCTTTCGAAGCAGTGTTTAGAGATGATTTTTAGCATGTCACCTCTGTGTTAGCAGGTCGTGTTGTAATGACTTCGTGTACTAAGGACCTTAGTAAGCCTGAAAGAGCATGCGCTATATATAATTATGTATATGACACAGAGAGATAAATTGGCAGATGTTTCATGTAACTTCGGATTCACTAGTAATGGACAGCGATTCCCCTATACTTTAGTACTATTGTTATACCTCCACATAAAGCTCAATTGAAATTGTCATTAGGAACGATGGAAGTTTTCAATAGGGCATTAAATGTATTGTTCATCGGTGTTGTAGGTGTAATTTATTATCTAATTCAGGAATGAATTATGAACATTACAATTCCATACTGAGTTTATTGAAAGTATGCTATGTACATATGTATATACCTACATACGTGATATAGTAAACGTATACCAAAGTGACTCGTGGTACAAATTCGATTTTTAGTTCTATGAGTGAGTGTATAGATTTTTCATACAAATATTTTAAGCAGTCGCAAGCGAGTAACGTAAACGTGAGTCACGTAATTCCCATATCTACTTTATCTTGACACTTGGATTCGCAAATACCATTTACAATTTGAGATCAGGGATGGTCCATCAGCGCTTTGATATCCACAAAACGTTTTATACTCGACTGAGAGCTTGTGGCTAGTATAATTTGCAACCTCTATTATAACATCTAGGTGTACTCGGGGGGCAGGCTAACACTGGACTCAGCTAAGTGGTGTGTTATGATGAGCTTATGAGTACCAGCGCCGTAGTGAACTCACATTTTTAATTAGGCACGGAAATGTGTCAACGGTACGTTAATTAATGGAATGATAATGAAATGTTTCACAGCATTTTTTGTATGTCGGCTACGGTCTGTCGTCGACTGCGTTCAGTTTTCAATTAAATAATCAAACTCGTTTGTTGTTGTTCTGTTACACCTACTCAAGTAATGTTAAATTGTTTTTCACCGATTCCACTGCCCATAGGTTGTCTGAAAGGGATCGCTTTTTAGCGATAAAGCCATCTGTTGTCTACCACAACCACCGTCTATGTTTAACTACCCGATTGCCGAAAAACATAACCCTCCTTGGGTTATGTTTTTCGAGCGTATGTATATTATGTATCTATATATGTGTGTATGTCTTATTCTTTGGCACGCCCTGCAGCCTAAAGCTTTTGACGGATTCCGACATATGAGGTGTCGTTGGATTCCTCTTAATCGTGGGAGTGACATAGGCTATAATATTTGTAAAAAAGCAGTCGGATTTTTCGAAAATTCTTTTGATTTCACTTGTTTAAATCTTGTTTTGTTTACACTAAGGTGTAGTTTTTTGGTAAACAATAAAGAATATAAAAAAATTGACGAATTGCAATTTAAATAATTATTCAGTTCAAAATAATTATGAAAAGACTCGCAGCCAATGAAATTAGTATAATTTTCCAATCCAAGTTGGTCTTTGAATAAATAAATTAAATTAAATTGTTCCGTTACACAATGGAATGGAATACATTGTAATATGTGTCAATTGTATTGTATGTCTACTCCCTTTATCTCTGTGTGTGTTTTGTGTAGTAAATGTTTTAATTAATCCTTGTTTAATGAGCTTCGCAACTCTGTGGCATGACGAGAAACGTCTCCATCTAATAGGGAGACCCTCTCCCCTGATGCAGCAGATTCGAGCAGCTGTACGAGTATTGCTAGCAGGCTGAGGAAGCGGGCCCCGGGAGGACTTATGCCCCAACAATACTGGCCGATTACTCGGATACTATACTGCGTCGAGGAAGGCAAGTGGGGCAGCCACCATAGTCTCCAATATGGAGCAACAGACATTGGCAGATAATCTAAGAGGATCTACTCTAGAAGTAGATCCGTCAAAAGTTTAAGATGATGAATAAGCTCCGACCATCATAGGGACAGATAATCTCAAGGAGGTCGTTCCAGTGATGTTGTTCGGAACGCACTAATGCGCCTCACCTCACCCACCACACCTAACGTAACAAGACATCTACCTAATACGCTTAGTTACTACGAATCGCGGCGTCTAGATATTTGTTGGTAAACGGCGAGGTGAGGTTAAAACAATTTACAGGATAGCGTGTCTGCCACGCACGTCACGCTCGTTAAAACTAGTACAGTCAGCATCAAAAGCAACGACACAATCGAAGACGTCAAAAGCTCTTATTCCCTTGTAATAAAGACTTTTGACGTCTTCGTTTGCGTAGCTACTTTTGATGCTGACTGTACACTTTGTAAAAATGTTGTCAAAATTTCCACAAACGAGCATTAGCGTGTCACATGCCGTCAACAAGACATTCGTATCATATCTCGCCGATATCTCCGAATAATTGAAGGCTACGATAAGTTTGATGGAGCGGTATCCGCGCGTCAGCGACAACCATGTGAAGCTACAGCGATGGACAATTGAAGGGCGGAGAGAATGTTTGCTACTGTTTCCCGTACGTGATGCACCGGCAGGTCGGTCACGTACCGCATTGTACAGTCACCATCATAAACGGTTTACTATTGAGAGGCATAAAATCATTAATACTATAATATGGTTACGCATAATTACTTTACGCCGAAAATAAGATATGCATAGTCACATTTCGCATAATTATATACGCATAACATTAAAAAGCATAAAAACTGAAAGCATAATCTTCATGAAGACTAATGTCAAAAAGCATAAGCACAAATAGGCATAATAATCAATTGGCAACATATCAAAATGCATAACAGTAATGTCCTAAAAAGTTATGTACAGTCGAGTTCTCCAATATCTATACAGGCAACCTTTCAAAAATATCTGTACACAGGTTTTATTATTATTGACATAAGACACATGTATATATATTTTTGAAAGGTCGTCTGTATAGATATTGAAGAACTCGACTGTACAAAAGGCTCATAGTAATAAAATTGCTATATTGCTATTTTTGTGTATATATTTAGGAACTAAGGCGATGTCGACGGAGGTCCGCTTCGCGGACCCCCTATTCCGTGTTGCTTAGGCGTTTTGTGCCTGGATTTCATACTAACCGAACCTAACCTAATGTACCTATCTAATGTGACCTAACGTTACGTAACGTAATATTTTGTTGTTGTTCATTTTACAGGTTCAATGCGCCCGTAACAAAATAACTCAAATTATGGATAATGTCAGATACACTAAATAATTATTAGCCCAAACAATATGTAGTATGCGTAATGTATATTCGGCCAGTACAGATTAGTTCAACTGAAATTATGCTATTAGCGTAGTATGCCAGAAAAACAATAGACCAAAATATTACTATGCGAAAATACTATTATGTCACAAATAATTATGCCAAACCAATTATGCGAAACTGCATTAGTCTAAAAACCATTATGCGGTCCAAGGGGATACCATCATAAACATGTAAACATTCTATGACCTTATTACTTAGACATAAAGTCGAAAAGTATATACATGTTTATGATGCTGACTGTACGTAGTACGTTACGTAGATCTAAAAGTCAATTTTTATATCGAAAAATGACAGTTGTACTGTCCTACCGCGCATTCGAAACGTTTCGTGATTACCCCTCTGGAGGATTCCAAATTATCGTAAACGCGGGGGTGTTTCCCCTAAGGCCCTAAGGAGTAAAAAAAATCGTATAAAGAAAGCTTCTGTTTACATATTACATTACACACCTTTGCTTGACCAGTTAGTAACGTATGAAAAAAAAAGTGAGCCTAGCTCAACTAAATACTTTAAATTTTTTACTCCTTAGGGCCTCCAGCCCTGCTAGCATAACTTGACCCTCGACTCTATTCGCGCGCGAGATATACTTTCCGTCACTTTCTGATTAATGCTGTCAAAAAGTGACAGATAGTCTATCACGCGCGCGAGTAGAGTAGAGAGTCAAGTTATGCTAGCAGGGCAGGTATAGACAGTTAAAATAAGTCGGAATAACTTACTTACAAAGCTGCAATCTCACAGTTTTTGCCTCTTTATATTATAAGTATTTGTATAAATATCCACACTCATTCTCATTATGTATAGTACCCATAGACTTAGTCTCTGATAATATCAATACGTCGAAATACACCAGCATATTGAACGACTAATAAGTGTAATGTAATGGAATTTCCGAGTTGTTCCGCAAACTGCGCCGCGGGGACCACACGAATAAGTTCCTAATACGCCGCAACTGCCAACACACGACCACCGCTTACGCTCGTCCTCCCACCGAGCCACAACAAATAAACTCGGTTCATATTGGAATACAGTTCAGTTGACAACTGGGAAGTAATTTATCACACAGGAATGCGACGCTGGATGTCAATGCTTACTCTTTGAGCGAAATACAGGACGACAACACTTTGAACAGACACCTCTATAATTTAGGTATCACAGCCCCATCCATGTGCAGAGCGTGCATGGAGGCAGAAGAAACGGCTAAACATATTCTACTGGACGGTAAGCAGGTAGAAGTATACAGGAAAAACCGGCCAAGTGCGAGTCGGACTCGCGCACGATGGGTTCTGTACCATTATCTATAAAAACGGCAAAAAAAATCATGTCTGTTGTATGGGAGCCCCAGTCTAACTTGCACTTGGCCGGTTTTTTAGTATCTGTTGTTATAGCGGCAACAGAAATACATAATCTGTGAAAATTTCAACTCTCTAGCTATCACGGTTCTTGAGATACAGCCTGGTGACAGACTGACGGACGGACGGACAGACAGCGAAGTCTTAGTAATAGGGTCCCGTTTTTACCCGTTGGGTACGGAACCCTAAAAAATACCAAGGCACTTATTAACTTTATAGAGGAGCTGAGGTGGTTAGAGTAGCGCCACCCCGCCGTTTCACGCAAAATAGACACGTTGGATGTCGACTTGCGGAAAATACCCAGTAACTAACTAACTAGGCAAGCGTGCTGGTCACCGCTGGGCTGTTATTCGCTACGCGCTCATGCGCCTCACCCCACGCCTAACGAAACTAGACCTCTACCTACGCTTAGTTACTAACGAATCGCGGCGTCAAGATATTTGTGGGTGAGTGTTAAGGTGAGCTTAAAACAAGTTACAGAATTGGGGGGCTGGTCTCAATTAGGCGCGCCGACAAATCTATTTTTCACGCCACTGCTCGGAAGTGTGGCAAAAGATGGCCAGAATTCAGGCTTCAAAGCTGGGGTTAGTTGGACATCGCACGAACAGGCCATCTATGACTTTAAACTGTCCAACAAAGTTATTGTTGGACAGTTTGAACCGCGATCGACCAATCACAGGGCCCCGCGCGCGGTCGCGCCGGCGTGCGCTGCCTGTGCTTCTCCTCCTCCGCGCGGGCGCGAGGCAAGCGAGCCTGTTTAATATTATGATCTTTAATTTTGATTTAAAATTATAATTATTTACAGTTCCCTTGCAGTAGGCGTGAAAAACACTATGTTAAGCCTCGGCCGAAAGTGCAATAGCTGGACTCGTACTTTCGAGGGCCTCCGCTACGCATCGGCCCTGGATCTAACTCGTCCATCTATTGCTTACCTTCTAGCCTCTACAACAATGTACTATAAATACCTAGTCGGCGCGCACTTGGTCCCCATGGTCCGGGTGCTTCGACCCCAAACGCCTCAAATAAATATCCACTCCCTCGGGAGGCATATTTGCGGCGCTTGAGGTCTTCAGTTTTCTATTGAGATACGCAGAAAATATAATGCGATTTGATACAAATGGGAGCAGTAAGCTCTTCATTTATTTTGTAATGCTATTCAAGTATTTATACCACCATTGATACCTGTGTGCATGTTCACGCGGTTCTAGTACGTACACTTGTAGCAATAAGTTGCAGAATCGCGTGTCGAGTGGAAAGGATTTTGGTCGTTTTGGTTCTAAAGTGCAGCTTACAGGTATTGCGTCGACGAGGGTGGCTATTGTTTTAATGTTGGACAAAATTATGGAATATTGAACACCTACATATGACGATTGAATAAGAACTTAGAGGAGTATTGAAATAGATTTACAAACATTGTGTTAACCCATTCGTGGCCAATGACTCACATATGAGCCATGCCTCTACGTCTGATATCCGCTACAGAGCGGAAAAACACTGCTACGAGCTACGGCGTAGCGTTACGTGGCCTCGAATGAGTTAAGGACTTTATTTGGCTTTCTTTTCAGTGATTCCTTTGTGTAACGAAAATTTGCTGTCAAATTTTATATATTTCACTTTTGTTACACAATGCAATGAATAATATTGTAGGTAAGTTTTTGAACTTAACCTGTAACTTTTTTATTCATGTTAGGCTCGGCGCGACGCATACAGTGTGTTACCGGCACGCGGGCATTTATTAAAACTTATGATGATATGTACCATTAGCAATTGTTTGCATGTATAGCAAAATCATAATTATGTAAATTAACTGCGCAATTAAACTATCAAAATCCGAACCTTCATTATACTAGGTGTATGGTATGTACGGTCGACGCCAAAAATACGTTTACACTATTCGCCTCATTGCAATGGAATAAGGTGCAAAAGTGTAAACGTATTTTTGGCGTCGACTGTACTAGGTCCTAACAAAGCATGAAAAGCTGTCATTTACACTTACTTGTCAATAGGGCAGCATTACAATATGAACCACGACCCTGAGTCCTGAGCTAGGAAACCCTGTGTTACAGGACCCAGTTTCGTGTCTAAGTAGATGCTAAATTTGTGTGTGTGTGTGTGTGTGTGTGTGTGTGTGTGTGTGTGTGTGTGTGTGTGTGTGTGTGTGTGTGTGTGTGTGTGTGTGTGTGTGTGTGTGTGTGTGTGTGTGTCGAGAAAGTTTAATACGTAAATGTTTTTAATAATGCTTAGGAATATATGAAAACCAATATAAATGTATGTCGACAGGCTACAAACGAGGTGTCACATTACGGCGGAACGATATTCTGTGCACTGGAATTACGATAGGTATATTATTGAAGTCTCATTTCATCACAAAATCTCATAATTTGTGTGTATGTGTAGTTGGGATTATTTAAGTTGACCAAATTGCTTGGAAGTAGTCATATAAAAAGGAACTCTACTGTCCTAGGTAAAAGATTCAAATTTCAATTACTTAAATTTTTAAAATATTTTTTATTACTAAAACATCTGTATATACATATTTCTGTCGACACGTGTAATCACTGTGTAACATCTTTCGGCTCCCAAGATACAGGCTCGGCCTAGTTTGGGATCCACTGCCTCAATGCTATTTTTGTATTGTGTTTCACGTCCTCAATAAACTTTTCATTTCATTTCAGTTTTATGAAAACGGCTTAACCGATTTTGTTGAAACGTAACACACGTGAAAGCGATCCGGCGGCGATAACGTCTTCCCGCGTTGGCCGCGCGAGCGTGTGAGCGAGACGGCGCGCGTGTCGGACACGATAACACCGACATTATCACGTGCGACACCCACTATTTATGACGTATTTCATTTCACAATTTCATTTGTCACCTATAATTTTGCGGGAATCGCAAGTTTACACGGTCGTATACCTAAATGATCTAATCTGGATATTATCATTTACAACAATTTGTTTTTATCTTTAGCATAGGAAACGAATTTTTAAACTAACAAGCTTGTTTAAATGTAACTTAAGATAAGTTTAGTTTAGAGTGTGCATAGTTTAGAACTTTACTGAACTCGTCCATAATATAATGAATTCCATTGTGTAACGAATTTATTATAAAAGTTACGTTAGCCAAATGACGATTCTGTGACATGGCAAGTATACTTGAGATTATTTGAGTTGGCCGGATTGCATCAAAGTAGTCGATTCAAAAAGCAACTTTACCGTCGAAGGCAGAAGATTCCTATTCCAATGACAGTTTTATATAAAGTCCGCCACATTAACAATCTCGACCATAAATGCCACCATCAAACAGACATTGATACAGGGCAGCAGATAAAGCCATTATTGTCGAGGCATTAGAGACGTGTTCAGATATTTGTGAGCACTTTGGCCGCTCCGATATATCTGATGGCGACTATCCATCAGTATTGACAGAAGGCCGAGGAAGCGGGTTCCGGCGGGGCGTTACACCAAAAAATGGTGGGCGAATACAAGCGGTCGTCATACTGCGACGTGGGAGGCAAGATATCACCGCTCTAATACTCCCCAATATGCAGTAATATATTACATTTGCAGAGAAGGCGATTAATCCGGCGACAAGAGCTAGACGCTCTTAAAATGTAGACATGTATGTATTTTTATTTTCACATATACATATGTTCATGCACGTTTATCACACAGCATGAAACGAAACATGGCATTTCGGTTATGTTTTACCAGTATTTTTGGTCGTTTTGAGACCAGATAAAACTTTGATCAATGTCAAAAAGTATTTCTTGTAGTAAACAGTCATAACCTATAACTGCCATAATCTATAAATGCTCTGCGCTTTTTATAATTATGTGTTAGGTAAGTACGACTGTATTACAGATGAGTAATTGGCTACTTTCCTAAAGAAAAAGATTTAGTCTGATGATAAAAAGTGTATCATAATGTGACGTCACGCGGAACTTTAACGGGGTATATCTTCACCATTTTTTGTTTGATTGACAAAATATAAAATACGTGTGCAATCTTTTTTAATAATCTAACTGACGGACTTAAAATATTTATTATTTTTTTACCAACTTATGTACCCAATTACGTAACTTTTCGTACCTACAAGCATGAATGACATTAAATATTATATCAAATGTAATTACAAAGCGTTACGCAACCGACTAGCAGGAGAGCGCATTAGTCTTAATCGTTCATTTTTGTCTAGTAATGTCCAAGTCAAATAAATATCAAAACATATATTTGTTAAAACTTTTTTTCTATGAAAATCACGGGGCGCTCAACATATATAGTCAAAGCTGTAAGTAGATGAATAAAGTTTTAAATGAGTATTTTTTTTTACAGTACCCGTATAAAAAAATCTGGCTAATATAAAACATTAACTTTAAATAGACAATATAAAGAGAGACTAACAGGTAGATTAACCAATTATAATTATGGCAACGACACATTACACATGTTTTGTTCTCGCAACATTTGCATTCAAAGAGCCATGAAAACGTATAAAAAACCAAGCCGTATTGATTTTAATTACCCCATTAACTAGCAACATTCCGTTTGTAGTGAATGAGCAATGTACACTCACGGACTTTAATTGTTGATCCATTTAGAGCTCACTTTATACTGGACGCTTCATAGCTCCATAGAAAACCAAAATTAGTTGACACCTAAATCGCTCAACAATTAAAGTCCTTGAATATAATGCGCGGAGAACGTCAACCATATCTACAATTCTTACAAATTAAATATATTTATAAAACATTTCTCGAACCTGTAAAGTGTAAATAAATTATTCGCTTTGCTCAATTGCAGTTTCGTTCTTATTTTTTATAAATATTAAATTCGAGAAAAAGAACATGGTATTCAATTTTACTACACATGGCTTGGAGCTGGAGTAGCCTTATGTCGAATTTGCGTACAAAAATGTCTGCCGAATTTTGCGGGGGCGGGGGGAGCATCTTAATAGGATATTGAAACTCAATTGTATATTGAAAGCTTGAAGTGGTTGAACGTTTATAATATCAAGTGCTTACAGCAACATGCGGGCATTTTTATGATCAGTGTTCTCTTTCGAGGTGATTTTGTGATCGATTGTGAAATGGTCTTTGTATGATTTTTTGCACATTGTGCAAGGTTTTCTACAGAGGGGTAAGTTACTGAAAGGCTACTCCAGTTATGCTCTAAGACACGTGGTTATTTAAGTACCATAGGAAAATGAGTAACAACTACATGCCTTACTCTCTGACATTCGCTCAATAAATATTCAACAAAACGATTTTAGAAATACTAGTCACGCAACTTCCCACCAATTAAATCAGACCATACAATAAATAATAGGCAAATGGTCCTCTGTCTACCAAAATCAATGGTTGACAGGTAGAATACTCAAATCCCAATCAACCGCATAGCACGTGCTCTTATAAAAAAACTGATTATTGGAGTTGGTCGAATTGCATCAAAGTAGTCCATTCAAAAAGTAACTCTACCGTCCAAGGTAGTAAATTCCTATTCCAATGACAGTTTTATAAAAAGACGGCCACATTCAATCATCTCAACCGCACGTCTAGTTAGTGTCGTCGTGCTCGCATGTCACCGGCGTACCTTCATCACTTTTCCTGAAGCACATTATCACTGATCCATCACATCACGACTCTGTGTCCGTCCTGCGACGTGTCTTCTTAGAACACCGGACACTTGGTATACGGAGCTAAAGAAACAAAAGGCAACTTCCTTGTGCACAAATAGTAAACAGCTCACGGGTACAGTGAAAAACTTCTTCCACAGGCCACGTGATATACTCGTATTGAATCTGTCAATTTCATACAGATTATGACGAAAAACTTCTTGTCACTGTAGGTAGGTACCTATGCTACGTTTTTATCAGAATTATATAAAAGGTGACGCTGTTTACGCGCGTTACCAAAAATAAGGGTTTTTTATAGCCCTTTGGTTGTCCACAGGAGAACTCGAACTTGTGGTTGAGATTATCTAATGTGGCTGACTTTTTATAAAACTGTCATTGGATTTGGAATCTTCTTTTTGGATGGACTACTTTTGGCTGTAGGTATGGTCCTCTGAACTAGATTTTCTTTACTGAATTCAGTATTACATGGAAACAAGTCGAGCGACTTGAATTTTCTTTTTCACGTAAAATACGAGTATTACCGTTAGATCGTGTGCTAAGAAATATTTTCCAAAAACAAAAGTATACTAACACAACCTTAGAAATATTTTTTAAGTAACGAAATTGATAGTTATTGCAACTTGATTTACCTTTAATTAATTAACCGTGAATATATTCACGATCTACCTATATAAAAAATACCGATATTTTAATACGATACAGGTATGCGGTCCTTGTGTATATAATAGGTACGTAATTCTAGTGACTGACCTGTGAAGGCGCGAAGCCGAGGAAGGACAGTTTCCGCTTGCCGGAGCTCATGACTGCGTGCGTCGCGCGCGGCGGTCGCGGCTAGACTGGCCGCGCGGCGGCGCCGGCGCACGCGCTTACCTGCGGGAAACGGCACGCTTGAAACGTGTAGGGATGATTCCCTTCAGATATAAGCTTTTCACTTCTTCAGGTGGACAAAACTATACTCGCTTGCGTTCGCGGTGCTCCACGTATTCAGAGCCAAAGGTTTCGTAGCCGATAACATGGGGAACTCCGTAGGTGTGAGGAGGAAAGCGTACGAGTAGCGGCTCTCTGGCGTTGACAGTGTTATGTTGAGACCATTTTGTCTTGTTCCTTGCAACGAGCTAAACTCTGCTCCTTCCTACAGATGACGCGAGACGTTCAAGCGATTGTTTGTATGTAGACCATGTCAAAGTACACGAGATTAAGCACCGGGTAGCGTAGCCGGTGCACGCTTGCCACTCCAAAGGAATCACAATTTCGGTGCCAACTCTTTATTGATTTATTCTCTCTGGATTCGTTGTGTTGACAGCTACGGATTTACAAGTGTAGACAAGTGTGGACAAGCGCAGACAAGTGCAGACAAGTGTAGACAAGTGTAGACAAGTGTAGACAAGTGAAGACAAGTGTAGACAAGTGTAGACAAGTGTATACAAGTGTAGACAAGTGTAGGCAAGTGTAGACAAGTGTAGACACGTGTAGGCAAGTGTAGACAAGTGTAGGCAAGTGTAGACAAATGTCGAGGCATTAGAGACGTGTTCAGATATTTTTGTGACCACTTTTGGCCATCGCGATATATCTGATGGCGACTGTATTAATCAATACGATTCCAATATATTCTCAATACTCCGAACGCACCTCCATCAACATCAGCGGGCCCCCACCTCATGACGGTTGGCACAGCATGTGATCATCTTTATCTCTGTCACTCAATTCCTTCCTGTCCCAATCGTCCTCCACACGCACTATTCGCATTTTACTCTTGTTTCTTAGTGTATCGTTTACTATAAAAAAGTTTTTCCCTTATTCTATTACCGATAACTATGTAGGTACTATACCTAGACGAAACATTAGCTGGTAAAGAAAAAGAGTGGGACGCTTTGTCGGGGTTTAACCACATGCGGCCACTTTCATACAAACAAATTTAATTGCCGATCGTAATCCAAATATCCCGTTTCAAATTACAGTAGTGACCATTAGATATGCCTTCGCATATAATCTACCTATTACTAGGAATCTCACGTTAGTTTTTAATAAAAAGCACTAGCCTAGAGCGATATGATATCACATCAGTCATCACCAGGAGCCGTAGCATGGTTGGCCTTATCACGCGACAAGTGACAAAATAAGAGCGTCGTCTCGTTCTATCGAACGGTGTCAGCCAGTGACGCACGCTCTATCCTATCACCTATCGCGTGACAAAGGCCAACCATGCTGCGGGGCCTGGGCTGTTATTCGCTACGCGCTCATGCGCCTCACCCTACTCGTCACGCTTAACAAAACTAGACCTCTACCTACGCCTAGTTACTACGAAACGCGGAGTCTAAATATATTTGTGGGTGAGCGTTGAGGTGAGCTTAAAACTAGTTACAGAAAGGGGGGCTGGAGTCCTTTGGCTGTCGCTATATCGGGACTCCACATGACAGAAACGAAGTAAAATCGCTCTGAAATCTATCTATAAAACTAAATTTATTGAATAAAACCGTGTGCGATAACATCAAATCATTGTCGCGTATCGTGTTAGCCGGGGTGTCGTATCGCGGCGACGATCGCAAAAGCAATGCGAACTAGATAAGTGAAATGACATTTTGCAAGTGGATAATACTATAACATACTATCCACCAACTGTCAAGGTTTTTAACTCGCTTTTATGATTTGAGTCTGTGTCATGAAATACACGTACCTATTCACAATTAGTCAACTTCTTAGGCTCCCTTACGTCCGAATATAAAACTTTAACAATCGCTTTTTAAGAAATGACTTAGTTTTTATCATTTCGGTTTAATAAAGTCTCGTAAAAATACATAAATTGATTTAAAATAACAGTTTTAACCAATAACTGGATGTTAAACAGATTAAACGCCTATAAAAACACTGCCAAAACTGCCTTATTTTTCTCAATTTAGAATGATAATGTAAAGGTTGGACATTTTAAAAATGTGCATTATTTTAACACGACACAGCAAACTGTGTTTTTTTTTTCAAAGTGCAGGTAGCGCGTAAACACACTTGCTCACGAAATTTGAAGTAGTCTGTACAAACATATCGGATAGGCTGGGCCTTAATAGGAGCCGGGCCTTCCTTGGTTCCCCTACCTTATATGCATGTCATGTTGTGAAAATATTGCAAATATTCAGTGGCATTGCTCAGGCATCTGGGCTTGATAGAAATGCATCTGCGATTCGATGAAGGAAGGCATGTTTAAGTACCTTGAGGTTTGACCATGGACAGTCACGCGACCGTGAAAACCTAACGCCGGAAAGCGTAATAAATATCTGTAAGATTCCGGGACAATACTATTTCTTCGATATTCCGCTAAAAAAGTTAAAAAACGTGCAGATCTGTTAGTGATAACGAGATGTACCCACTTGCTCAGTAGGCGTGTTGCAAGCAATATCTCCTGCCAGCATCTCGCAGTGAAAAGTGTTTTTCTCGTTATTGACGGTGGCTTGTAAATAGTATTTTATGTTTGCGCGTGCAAATGAAGGCTTGAAATATTGAGTGCATGCAAAAATACATACTCGTACTTGCACATTCATTAGCGGAATAGCAAAGGTATACGTTGTACAAGAAACTTATCATGCATTTCCGCAGAATAACACCTGATTCCATCAATTACTTGAACTAGTTGTAATAAAATAAGTAGGTATTGTCGATTGTCTTATCTGATATATTATTGCTGACTTTTTTTTCAGTCGTTACAAGCACATTGAAATATTTTTTCTAAGGCTTTTCTCATGGCCTATCTCATATTCTGAAAAATCAAGAGAAAAAGAGATAAAAACCGGTAGATTTACATATCCCACAACCTTCCCTAGGTTGTTAGCATCTGTCTAATTATAGCATACGGGCCAATTAGTATACGAGCCATTCAGTGTAACGGCCACTGGCAAACGCAATAACTACCCATACCTGGCCAACTTACTTAGGACCTTTTTTTGCGAGACGATGGGACAATAGAGTACCTCGCGTGAAAAATGTCATAACCGACGCACTTTCCCTAGTGACATGTGACGTTTAGTTTGAAGCAGTAGTGCTGTAGTACACACAGCGCTGACCGTGCCGATGCCGCAAGAGCGGACAATGAGGGTCGTTTCAGCTGTTATTTTTTAAATGTATGTAATACTCGGGGTGGTGATTATGTTCCGTAGAACAAGGAAAAACTGGAGCCTTATTAGGATAGGTACAGTCGAGTTCTCCAATATCTATACGGATAACCTTTCAAAAATATCTACACATGCGTCTTATGTCAGTAACAATACAGACTGTGTATAGATATTTTTGAAAGGTTGTCCGTATAGATATTGGATAACTCGACTCTACACTGGGTATGGTACGGGGTATAAATTTACTTAAGTAGTTATGTCTACGTTACCAAAGCAAGTGTCAATAATCTGCGCACTTACCCTCCCTCCCTAGAACAAGAATGCGAAATGTGTGTGACTTCTGCCGACTGTCCAGCTACGAATTTTATCACACTGTACTCTATTCATAAAACTGGTGACAGTGTCTCGATTCCATGAGCATGACGTATCACGCCTTCATCCCATCGGGGAAAGCTTGGGGCTATAGACGAACGTTTTTCAAAAAAAGTGTACAGTCGACGCCAAAAATACGTTTACACTTTTGCACCTTATTCCATTGCAATAAGGCGAATAATGTATTTTTTGGCGTCGACCGTACATGTACTTTTTTTCAGATTTAAATTTTTTTAGGTTTCTTTAGGGTTCCGTACCTCAAAAGGAAAAAAAACGGAACCCTTATAGGATCACTCGTGCGTCTGTCTGTCCGTCTGTCACAGCCGATTTGCTCCGAAACTACTGGACCTATTAGGTTGAAATTTAGTAAACATATTATTTTGGTAAACGTATTTGGTCGAACACGAAGCAATTTGGAAATCTCTGACGGCGGCAAAGGTTCACCCTACATACATAGCCATAATTCAAAATATATATGAAAACTGCATAAGTAGAGTCAAACTGGAAAATATCGGACCTGAAATAAAAATAGAGAGAGGTGTAAGACAGGGCGACCCAATATCTCCGACCCTATTTATAGCCGTTCTTCAACACATGATGAAGGCTCTACAATGGAAAAATAGAGGCGTAAAACTTTCATCTACAGAACTGACACATCTCTGTTTCGCAGATGACATTGTGCTTGTTTCGGCCACGGCAAATAATCTGCAGTATATGATGACATCTCTAAGTAAAGCCAGTAATGAAATAGGTCTAGAAATAAGCATACAAAAAACTAAGCTGATGTCAAACTACAACGAAACTCCGATTGAATTAGAAAACACGGAAGTGGAATACGTAAAAGACTTCGTTTATTTAGGCAAACAACTATCATTTAACCCTTCAAACACCGTAGAAGAGATTGACCGACGAATAAAGAAAACTTGGAACACGTTTTGGAGTCTGAAAGAGGTCCTAAAAAGTCGCCTTCCACTGAAATTAAAAAAGAAAGTCATAGACTCGTGTCTACTCCCAACCATGACGTACGGCAGCCAAACATGGAAATACACCAATACAACCAAAAACAAAATTAAAACATGCCAAAGAGCGATAGAACGTAATATTATGAAAATAAAACTCAAAGATAAGATAAGACACAGGGATATCAGAGAAAAAACAAAAATAATAGACGCGCTAGAATATAGCCTAAAATCTAAATGGAAATGGGCCGGTCATGTAGCCCGAATGCATGAAGAAAGATGGACAAAGATAGCTACTCTGTGGGCGGGGCCAGGAGGAAAAAGAAGATTGGGCAGACCCCATGCAAGGTGGTCCGACGGGTTCTCCTCCGTTAGCCCTAAGAATTTTAAACCTAATTTCACTAGCCCTAATGTTGTAAACCCTAAAATCACAAACCCGAACTTTCATTTTTCCTAATTATTCATTAGCCCTAAATTCAGTATCCCGAATTTTCATAATGTCTAATTTCTCATGCCCGAATTTTCACTAAAACTAATTGTATTTAACCGAATATTTCCTAGGCCTAATATTCCTTTGCCTAATAATAACTACACCTTATTATCAATATCTCTAAAATCAAAAACCCGAATCTTCATTTTACCTAACTATTTCTGCCCTAATGTCAGTATCCCGAATTATCATAATGTCTAAGGTCTCATGACGACAAACAATTCAATTGTAAAAACTGTTTAATAATTATAAAAACTAAGTCTATTAAACAATAGTATCTTATTTATTAACTCCTTAGAATTCCTCTGCCTGCCATCCTTCCATCCTTTGAACAGGGACTTAGTGGCAAAATAGACTCGGATCGCGGATACAACAACATATGGAAACACCTAAAATTATGCACTACGATATTATTAGTTTTTCCGCTCTTTTATAAAAAAAATAACCTCGAAGACGAAAGCGGGAGCAAAGCTCCCGCTTCCGTCTTCTAACCTATCCGCGATCCGAGTCGGTTTTGCCACTAAACCCCTGTTCCCTACTGCCTACGATACACCACTATCTTGGCATTGGTTAATCTCAGAGAAAAGTTTATTTGACGTCCATCCTTTGAACAGGGACTTAGTGGCAAAACCGACTCGGATTGCGGATACAACAACATATGGAAACACCTAAAATGATGCACTACGATATTATTAGTTCCGCTCTTTCATAAAAAAAATAACCTCGAAGACGAAAGCGGGAGCAAAGCTCCCGCTTCCGTCTTCTAACCTATCCGCGATCCGAGTCGGTTTTGCCACTAAACCCCTGTTCCCTACTGCCTACGATACACCACTATCTTGGCATTGGTTTATCTCAGAGAAAAGTTTATTTGATGTCCATCCTTTGAACAGGGATTTAGTGGCAAAACCGACTCGGATCGCGGATAGGTTCGAGGTTATTTTTTTTTTATTTTAGACACTGCAATTCGTACCCACTATATTACATATGAATATTATAGATGTTGAGATGGATGGCAAATGACATTATGACAAGTGATAGTTATGGATTACAATGATTATGGTAACCGAGATTATTTTTATTGATATTATGGAAAACAAAGATTCTGGCATATAATTAATATGGTAAACAATGAGTATGGCATACGAAATTATAGAAAACAACATTATGGCAGGTGAATATAGTGGCAGATAAAAGTCGGGCAAATGAAATTCTGGCAAGCAAGAGTATACCCCGCTCGGGAGGTTGCCAGCTCGCTTCGCTCGGCACCTCCCCCCACTCACGTCGCTTCGGCCTCGTGCGCCCGCTCAACTCAGGACCTCCTTCGCGAGCTCCTGGCTTCGCAATTTTCATATACACTCTAGGGGTAGGGCAGACAAGACCACGTGGATAGTGGGGTGCTCCGATTCGGTTTTGTTATCTCTATGCATGCATATATAATACAATATCTCGACCATTTTTGATTTTTAAGTCCTAGGTCGTTTTGACTTTCTGGATTCAATATCTCGGCCATTTTTGATTTTAGAGAAAAAAACTACCAAATTTGCTTATTTTAACGGATTCTGTACCAAACAATCATAAAAAATGCATTAGGTCTAGTGAAACATTAGAGAAAAAGTTAATAGGTCAAGTGACAGGATAGGTGTGATGAAATTAGGTGTAGTATTCATTATACATAGTAATCATTAGGCACGTTAATCATTAGGCTTAGTAATCATTAGGAAAAATCATTATTCGTTTCCAATATATTAGCACACTTGATGTTTAGTATTAGTAAAGATTAGGAGGTATGAATTTAGGCACAGTAAATAATTATGCCATACAATATTAGTTATCTGAATATTAGGGCTAATAAAAATTATATCGAACGTTGGTAGGTGTAATGAAATTAGCACTAACGGTATTAGGTTAAGTGGGGGTGAACCGGTCCGACGATCTCCATAAAGTAACAACCGACTGGCCAAATACAGCACAAAACAGAGAAAGATGGCAAGAGCTGGAGGAGGCCTTTACCCGAGAGGGGTCCTAACCAAATTATATTTTATAATTAAGAAAAAAGAAAAACCGCAAGATTATTTATTTTTAAATTATATTTAACTACATTTTCTTTTTTAATATTCCACTGTTTTTACTTTGGTTAAGGAATAAATGGGCTTTTTATTTTATTATTTATTATTATTATAAACGTATTTGGTGACCCAAAGATGGACGTATAAAGTAAATTAATGAATTCTGAACAAAGGGGCCACTTTTGGGGGTAAACTGGATAAAATAAAAAGATTCGTCATAAAAATCTATAAATGTACCATTTTTGTACGGTCAAAAATGGTCCATTTATAGATTTTTATGTAGTTTGTTTTTAAATTAAATGTTGTAAATATTGATTATGCACATAAATATATTGCGATACTAGAGATCTGTATTGTGTAAGTAAACGTAATTAATTTTTGTGCATGTGATAAAAATACCCACGATGTCTAAGTATATTCTATCATTCTTTGGCACCCTGACTCACCATCACCACCAGAAACACATCACTACATACAGAGCAAGTAGTAGTACACACGAACATGGCTGCGGTCCTCTGTACTGACCCAGTCGGGCTCCACACACGAGCGAGATAACATTCCGCTCTGCCCTACCTCTCTACTCTACCACATTCCTACATAGTATAAGCAGTTGATGATATAACAGTTATCCCACGCGTTACCGATATTGTTAGATGCGTGAGGTAACAGAAGTGCATCTAGATCGAACCAATTACATTTGTACTTAATGTTGCCACAAGCCGAGACCGTGCCAAGGTATTCTAGAGCGCCCGTCGGGACAGTACGGCAACACCGGCACAACATTACAATACAATACAAATACTCTTTATTGCACACCTCACACAAACAAAGCAGTACCCAACATTACATGAGAGAGAGGCTTATTTTACCAAAACTAGAACTCTGCACTTACCAACAGTTATTTAAAGTAGTGGCTCTGTCAGCTGTTGCACCCACGAGACAGTTTAAAAAGAAACATTTCCAAAAACTGAATTGACAAAAAAACTATAGGTGTACTGTAGGTGTACTGTAGGTGTACTGTAGGTGTACTGTAGGTGTACTGTAGGTGTACTGTAGGTGTACTGTAGGTGTACTGTAGGTGTACTGTAGGTGTACTGTAGGTGTACTGTAGGTGTACTGTAGGTGTACTGTACAGAGGTCACAAGTTCGAGTCTTGCTGGGCTTCAGACGATGACGAGTATGACGACGATGTTTTTTTTACATTATCTGTATCATATCGTTTAAAAATTTGATTTTAGTAACTTCTACGTCAAATTAACACGAAACAATAGTACATTGTTTAACGAGGGGCGCAAGTGCAAACTCGAGCTTTTGATGACTCGAGTTTGCAGTATTCTTACGCCCGTGTTATACTCAATGTTTTTCATCACATTTGCGAGGAAATAAATAACTACAAAAGACAGAAAAATCTTAGTTTCATATAGCCGCACCAATCAAAAATTGACAACTTCACTTCCAGATCAGTGCTAGTGGAGCGCGCAGCTTCAATGTTTCAACCAATTACAGAGCAGTATTGTTGCGGTGCGGGGCGGCTTGGCCAACTAGTTTTTTTTTCAACAAATCACAGAGCAACCAGATTTGCCAATCAGAGGGTTCTATATTTTAAAACTAAACTTAACAGCCCGTGGGAGGTAAAACGGCTATAACTGCTCTGTACGCTCGCAAGTAATAACGCCATTGACGAGCAAGTGTGATGAAAAAATATTTAATAAAATAATTTGTTTCGTTAAGAGTTGTATGCTTAGGTACTAAACCCATTCACTAGCGGGCGTCTAGCGGGCCACCGACTAGCGGGCGCCTAGCGGCCCTAGCGGGCCACCGACTAGCGGGCGCCTACGCCGTAGTCGCTCTCCGCTACATACGACGTAAACCAAGGGATCGGTTACGAGCGTAGCGCGTAGCGATTCTCGGCAGCGAATGTGTTAACACATTCAGTGCCCAGAATCGCTACGCGCTACGCTCGTAACCGATCCCTCGGTTTTCCTCGTATGTAGCGGAAAGCGACTACGGCGTAGGAACGCATATGTGTCGTCACGGGCCGGGAATGGGTTAATTATTGAACCTGCTCACAAAATTTCACGAGAATCGGTTGAGAAATGCGACCTGTAGAAGAGAACAGCCGGACAGCCGGCCATCCAGACACACGATAGATTGTTTGCCTAGGCTGAAACGGAGAACTTCATTCGCTCCGCTCTCTTACCTAAACATGTAAAATCGGCTGCAAAGATTTAGATGAAATGTAGAGTTTATAATCTGGAATAAATTACTAAAAATATTATATTATGAAAACTTTACATGTCAAATGAATGTTATATTATTTTTTATCTTAATTACCATCACTCAAAGCGAGGGAATTCAAGTGGAAGTCGTGGGCCAATAGTAGGCTTAAGTTTTTATGGCATTGTGTTGGGTATCAGGCTGTCACGTTAATAAATTGCCCACCGAGCCAAAAGTCATTGCGAATTGGTTAATTTTTAAACGCAAATTGTAACGCTTCTTGTTGGTCCGATGCTGTATTAATGTTGAGGAAATATTTGTATAATTTTAAATTAATTGTTATTATTATTTATGCTGATATGTCAAATTGACTTATATAAGTTATATATAAAAATAATCTGCCTTATTATTATATTTCATTAATTATAAATATTTCAAACACAATGTATATTGTTCATGAATAAGGAATTGAATTGAATAGAATATATCCCAAACATGTCTTACTGTTACTTAAATGTGCACTGCGAAGTTAGTCCATGTGATATGTAAGGTTAACCAGATCCGAACAAATAAGTAGTCCGATTGGACCTAAACGAAGTAAAAACGAGTGCCCTGCCCTATTAACAATAGTACAGTCGAGTTCGAAAATATATACACGGACAAAGTGATCAAAAATATGTGAACACGACTTTATTATTAAGGGCATATGTTTGTGAAGTCGACTGTACATTGTGAAACGAGGTCGGCGAGAGATATTTTACAAATGAGAGCGTTAGAAGCGGGTCGCCGAATGTTAGGGCTTTTGGTGACTCGAGTTTGTTAAATCCTAATCTCAGCAAGATTTGGCGCAGGCACTAGTTTTACGTAAGCCACTGCCATCTGACCTTCTAACCCTGAGCGAAAACTAGACCTTATTGGGATTAGACCAAGTAATTGTGTTCCCAAAAATAACTCGCAGCAGATCTTATTGCTGACTATAATATGTCGGTTGTAAATGTTATAATTATCGTGATTTGTCGACACGACTGATGGGGACAAATAATGTCCACAAATCGCCCACGCGTGGGCGATTCCCATTCCCACGAACAACTACGATGAGGCCAGCGAGCGTTGCCTTGGAGACCTCGGGCAGGGAACCGTAGGGTGGGGAGAGCGCCAGTCAGATGGTCAGACGGTATTAAAAAGGTATCCAGATCATCTAGGAAACCCATGCAAGAGGCATACTTATGTCTAGCTGTGGACAAAATTATGCTAAAGATTTTCGAGGACGTGTTACCCGGTGTCCCTGTTACCCTTGTCCAGTTCAGCGTTTCGAGGTAGCTTTAGGTTCTCGGCGTCCAAGTATTGGAATGATCTCCCTCCACCTATCCAAGGAGCGTCTAGCAAGTATGCCTTTAGGCGCCAGCTTAAAGGCTATTTGTTGACGCTCCAAAAATCCCAACCCTAACCCATCCAGCACTTTTAGCATCCCAACCGTGTCGCGTTTTATGCTTTGTGTTTTTCATCCGTGCTACTGTTTTATATTTTTTTTTAATCAGTAAAAAAAACATTAATTATTTATTTATTATGTGTATACTATCTAATTGTATATGCTGTGTTGCGTTCCGTGGGTTACTTGCGGTGCTGTCTGAAAACCAGCGCTGTTGGTGTCTGTCTGACACCTCGGCACAATGCTGAGACAGCGACCGTTTCACTGCCGCAAAGACACACACAATGTTTATCTCTGTGTGTCTTTTGTGTAGTGAATAAATGTCTTCTTTCTTTCTTTCTTTCTAAAGAAGAAGAAGGAAAGAAGATCAATAAACTACGATTTCTAAAGCACAAAGCAGGACGTGTGCTTATTTGCTATCATTCTGCTACAAAAGTGACTTTTTATTTGCAGATTAGCCCTCGATGCGCGTGAGTGTTATGTTTGCGCACGCGTCACTTAGCACAATTACGGCGCACTGTATTCGCCCGCCGGTTACTGGTGGTTACCGCTCGTTATCGAGGCTGAGTGTACACAAGCTTATTTTGGGAAATTGGTAAAATTTATTTAACGAGCGAGCGAAGCGAACGAAGTTCTCCGTTTCAACTTGGACCAAAATTCTTTCGTGTGTCTGGATGTGCGGCTGTTCCGTTCATGAGTTGACCGGCGGTTCTCCTCTAGAGTACGCATTTCTGAATATTTAAAGTACCTATCGTCACAGCAGGTGATGAATTCTAAGAAGACAAATAGGATTACCCACTGACTCAAAACGAACAAATACTTTAAATTTAACCAATATTTGCTCGTGCCGTGGCTCATGCGCTCATGTCAATGAGCCATCACGTACCAACGGCTCTACAGACACGAGCAGATAACATTTCGTATACCTACAGGTAGGCTTTATAACCTGGATTAAAAATAGCGAAATCATTAAAAGAGCGAGCGGAGCGAACGAACTTCCCCCGTTGCAGTTTGGGCCTAAATTCTTTCTATGTCCGGATGTCCACATGTCCCGCTGTCCGGCTGTTCATCTCTACAGGACGCATTTCTCGAACAATATGTCGTGAAATTTTGTGAGTAGGTTTAATAGTCATATATAGATTCGACAGTTTGTTTTTTTTGTGTTTGTTACACTCAGTAAGTTATGAACCGATTAAAAAATATCTTTCTTTTTTTGAAAGCATATACTTCTAGTCCAGTTTTGATGATGGGATCCTGAAGAAATCGAGGGAACTCTTCAATTTTTATAGGCAAACTTGAAGCAATTTGGCTACTGATTTAAAGGCGGTTAAAACTTTGTTTTTAAATTAAAATTATCCATTCGTTTTTCCTTAAAAGTTGTGAAATCCTATATAATGCCAGTGAAGGCTAAAATGATTGCATAGAAATGTGTCTACTTCTGGCATGATTTAAAGCAATTTATGACCTGCATACGGTAATTAAGAATGTGGAAAGATATTCGCGGATCATTATAGCATCGATAATATATTTGAGTAAAAGAAAAAAAGAACCTCTATGACCCAAACGTGTAAATTACAAAATCTAAGACTACAATCCCGAGATTTCGCAAATTAGCCCAAAAATAGATAGCAGCTGATATAAATATCCATAACGCCACTCAAAACGAGAGGTGAAGAGACCTTTTTATTTTAATTCTTTAAAAAACTAAGTAACTTTTTTATTTTAAAAACGCTAAACAAAATTTAAATGTTAAATTAGAACTAAAACTAGCTAGAATTGAATTAAAATAATTAAAACTAAACATTAAAAAAATACTATCTAAATTTGGACCCTTAGGTACCATGTGTACAGTCGAGTTCTCCAATATCTATACAGGCAACCTTTCAAAAATATCTACACATGTGTCTTATGTCAGTAATAATAAAACCTGTGTACAGATATTTTTGAAAGGTTGTCTGTACGAGTATAGATATTGGAGAACTCGACTGTACCCATCACGCAGCCCAGTTTAAAAAATGTCATTTCATATTGAAAACCTGAATTATACAACAGTGGCTACTTTTTTTCGTGAACAAGCCTTACTCACGTTGATATCCGCTTCAGCGCTTCCACAAAAAAACGGTTGTCTGTAAAATCGGTTTACGGGCGAGAATTTTACGTGATAAGAAGACATTGATGAAAAATTGCATATCACGTAAGTAAGTAAATCATTTATCGTAAGGATAGAATATTCCTGTGAAGTTTCGAATAAAATAGTCGATCTAATCTTGTTTCCCCGTGTTTTGGTAAACTTTGAACCCATTTCACCCTCTTAGAGGGTGACTTTTGAAAAATCCTTTCTTAGTGCACCCCTACACCTTTTAAGATCCTATACGTGCCAAATTTGGAATCTCTAGAACCAGCGGTTTAAGCTGTGCGTTGATATGTCAGTCAACGGAACGGGACAATGAGTCACACTATTTCGTGCGTGCAGCCGGCGTTCATCGATTTATAAGACGTTATCACGTCAAAAAAACAATTTCAATTTGATAACAACCCCGTCGTAGGTATCTGGTTTTATTATCATGAGTCTCGTTCACGCAAACAGGTTTAAGGACTCCTTGATTTCAGCTAACGCTCGTACGAAAGGTTACACGACTAAGTAGTAGGCCGCCTTGCATTTTGAACTAAACAGTTTGGTCACGAGGAAGGGATGTGACTATTATGAAGGTCAGATTCAGCTAAAACAACGCACTTTCGATAAACTAATACTAACTCTTTTATCGTAAAAGTATAAGTAAAGATAACTTGCCCTGAGTTACCGCACATTCCATGCAAACAGTTATCCCTGGCATTAGATGGCTATTATGAAGGTCAGATTTAGCTAAAACAACGCACTTTCGATAAACTAATACTAACTCTTTTATCGTAAAAGTATAAGTAAAGATAACTTGCCCTGAGTTACCGCACATTCCATGCAAACAGTTATCCCTGGCATTAGAAAAAGATAACAAGTAGGTACGGCAGAAACGCTCAAAGACTGCGAGCAGGTAATCCGATAAGATACCGAATCGGATTCGCCGCGGAAAAATATAATTAGGCAAGGACAAATGCCGCATAACAAAATTAACCTGTCAATGAAGTACCTACTCGACTATAAGGGGTCCTCGGGGTAGTACACTGTTACAGTGGGAGGCTGCAATCCTTTCATAAAAATAAAAAGGTAGGACCCACAGAGGCATGACGCTAGGGTGGACTGGTGCGTTCCGTAGGAGATCCCAGAGCCGTCCGAAATGCGTCGAGGAGGACCATCGGGGGGTTTTTAGTCGGTGCGAGTCCGACATAACCTCCGCGCTATCCCGGAGGTATCCACAACAGATTTTCTTCCCATTAAGTAAATGGTAAACTCTGATCGCACTTTGCAGACACTTTCCTGTCTCTGTATTTCAAAATAAGAATGAAACAGATGTGAAAGAAGCGATATCCGGGGTTTTATATTTTTTTTTGAAATGTAAAATAATTGATATTAATATTGCATACCGGTAATGTAAATGTAACTGTGATAACGAGGAATCAGTACAATGCCAGTTGTCGGCCACAGACAAGCAACGCAGAGTAAGCGTTTACAGTGAGTCACTGTGGGGACAGATTTTACAAGTGTTTGTCTTGATTCACTTAGTATTTATTAGTTTGATTACTATTTAACCGACTTCAAGGAAGGAGGAGGTTCGCAATTCGGCGTAAAAAAAAATTACATTCCCCGATTACTCGAAGAAGTCTGGACCGATTTAGAAAATTCTTGTTTTGTTTAAAAAGGTATCCGTCCCATTAGTTATCAGGTCAGGATCTGATGACAGGATCCTGGAAAAATCGAGGGAACTCTTCAAATTTTATAGGCAAGCGGAGATTTCTTAGATCGCTTTCCCAAACGCAATTTTTCTTTGTAGCAATATTTTCTTTCGCCATTATAACTAGTCGCATAGATTCCCATTCTTAAAGTTTACCTTCCTCACTATATGTATAGTATATTGTGGCGTTTTTCTATTATTACTTAGTTAGAGATCATTTTTTAGGGTTCCGATACCTCAAAAGGAAAAAACGGAACCCTTATAGGACTCGGTTGTCGGTTGTCTGTCCGTCCGTCTGTCACAGCCGATTTGGTCCGAAACTACTGGACCGATTGAGTTGAAATTTGGTACACATATGTAAATTAGTGACCCAAAGATAGACGCGTAAAGTAAATTAATGAATTCTGAACAAGGGGGCCACTTTTAGGGGGTAAATTTAAAAATGTAAATGTATTGTTTGTGTGACATATCAAATGAAAGGGGTTGTGGTAAGCATTTCAGATATATATTTTTTTATAATTTTAGAAAAAATAGATTTGAAGTAATTTAGGAAATAAGACGAAAGTTGACAATTCCCCCTCCTTATCTCCGAAACGACTAGGCTTAAAATTCTGAAAAAATATGGAAAATAGTTCCTTGCCTAAAGATTACAGGAAACCCTATAAGAAGTTTGAGTATTCAAAGTAACGGGAAAATTTTACAATATTTTTGTGTATTTTGTATGGAGCGCCTAATGCTTAGAGAATAGGAATTTTACGGAACCCTCAACACGCGAGTTGAACTCGTACTTGTCCGGTTTTTTTCGTAATTGAACATGTTCGACGGAGCCCCGCCCAGCGGGGCTCCAATTGCTGGTCAGTTTGCCCTTCGGGCATCTGAAGCTATCTAAATGTTTTGCGATTGCAACGGGTTTCCTACAGGGAAAAAAATTGAGACGTAATACGATACGGGAGCATCACGACTGTGAAAGTAAAATGCATTGCAGTGGAAACAAGCGACTAGAATGATAGCGTTTGGAAAAAAATGCCAAACGAAATTTAGCTACAAAGAAAACTTGCGTTTGGGAAAGCGATCTACGTGTAACTAGCCGCAGAAAGTAAGTTTATAAATAAAATCCGCAGAAATTTTCTTTTTGTTGTGTACATACTTGTTTCAGAGTATTATAACTGCGTTCATTTAAAAAGGATTCATATTGAGTCTTTTAAATTGAGTAGACGTGGTGGATCGAGATCCTCTATTCAACACGCCTGACATACCCTGCAGGTTTTCACGTTTTCCTGGCAGCTGTGACATACGAACTACTGCTGACCATGAGGGCCTTTTCGGAATCAAAGAAAAACTTTCTGTCAACACAACGAGTCCTCAAACTCGTTGTGTTGACAGAAATGCTGGTCTCTCACTATCACAACACATTCTCAGAAGCTTTGGCATACTCGTGACCAAAAACACAACCGAGCTGTCATCAACACACCTAGATCTCTTTTCAACGGCAATTAACCGTGTCGCATTGTGTGACATATTCTGAAATCTCCGGAACAAGGCATATGTTTTATTAATTAGGTAGCTAATATTCAATTATTTACACAGGTTGCCGACGCCGCGTATACCGTCACTCTTGCGTCTAAAACTACTTTCGTTTTGAGACTTATGTGAACGGGATAAGGATCAAAGGTGTTTACTTTTTGGAATACGATAACAATTTTGCATGCTGAATGAATTGCGAGGTCGTATTATTGTGATATTTTACCTGGAATCCAGACGCAATTCTACTTAGTTTCACACACGATTTTACTTGTTATTGCAAGATGTGTAGATACTAGAATAGAGTGTACATTGGTACGGAGTTAAGACACGACATTCATACGTTTGTGATATTTGTTTTGAATAATTTAAATATGGGTACATAGTATTTATTATAAATGTGTTTGAATGGACTGACGAAGCAGACTGTGTGGAGGCCTGCATATATACCCGTGCAAGCTGTACCTACAAGAGTTTAATACAGTGATTATATTAGGTGTAGTTGTATCGTTTTTGCTCCGATGCAGAAAAAAAGGCTCTTTTTTCTTCTCTTTCAGATTAAAAGCGCTCTACTAATGACTCCGACGAGGATCGTGCAGATTGATGTTATTGTCTTTGGCCTCTGCAGGAACAGTCATCGGTAGAGCCCGGAAAACGAAAGTTGAACCCCCTAGATTCAATTAGGCGGCTACACCAAACGTAGAATAGAACAAAATAGAATATAATACATTTATTATGAAACAATAACAGGAATATACATCACATCATATTATGCTTAAATATAGAAAAGGAATCTAATGTTTTTTTTTCAAAAAAGGAGTCCTCTCAGCATGAGACTAGACACAGAACGCCATGACTTTGATTTGCAGTGAATCCGATAAACAACCTAACGTGTGAACCTAAGAGATAAGTATGTGTCTGTTTTAACCTAAGAGAGATAATTGCAGTGTACAGAGAATGCTATGTCCAGCAAAAACCAAACCAAAACCTGAGTTACATCCATATCCTACTCAAAATAAATTTTAGCACAGAAACGTATTGAGACGCAGACTCACATCAACTAGGCTAAATAAATGGTGAAATATAAACTTGTTTTTAAATGTAAACCAGGGAAGGAGAGTTTCTTATTGGTAGTGGAATATTATTCCAGCATCGTGTGGCAGTGTAACGAAAGCTGCCACGGAAACTAGCTGACCTGAGTTGAGGACAGATGAGGCGGGGGGCTTGTCTGACATGCATAAGGAAAAATATCAATTTGTTGGGTTGCTTCCCATTTAACTATTCCAAATAATAATGAATAGTCATACATTTTGACCACCGTGTTACCCCTCGATTGAATCTATTGGGTTCACCTTGCGTTGGCGAGACTCTAGGCTCGTCGGATGCAATAAAAAGGTCGTATCGTCACAGAAATCCGATGGCACTTACGTCCTTTTCTATAAGGAAGGCAGTTTTTCAGCAATATCTCGAAATCCTTTGAACCGATCTTGTTCAAAATAATTGTCGGTGAAAGAGTTCAATATCCATGTTTTTTTTTCATATATTTCAAATACACCGTTCAAAAATTAGAGGGGGCTGGGATACAATTTTGTGACTTTCGGGGCGATTACCTCCGACTCTATTCACTTAATTAAAAAAAATGGCTGAGAAACCTTATATGTATTTATTTTAAAAGGCCTATCGATTGATGTGGACTTACCATGTTTTTTTTTCAGTTACATGTATGGAGTGCAGAACTATGTAGCGGCTAACAAAATACACCTATCCTCAAAATTTTATTCAAATACACCTTATAGTGTTCGAGTAAAATGCCTGTGACATACGGACAAACGGACAGACGGACAGACGGACATGACGAGACTATAAGGGTTCTGTTTTCTGTTTTTGCCATTTATGCTACGGAACCTAAAAATGTAACTCGTTTAAGAAAATTGTGTATAAATAAAGATATTATTTAAACAAAGATGTTTGTTTTTGTATATCCACTCACTTGATTTCAGATTTTTAAAAAAGGTAGCCTAAATTGCTTTAAAAATTTAAAATAATATTTCACACAAGATAAATCGTTATGATATTGAACTCAAAGGCATTCCAACATGCCAACTAAAACAGTATTATTTAGCGATGATGTACAATTTATCCAGTGCCCTATCGCGGTGATTGGCGAATGGGAACATGGAAAATTGACTCAGATCGATTTCGGATGCGTATAATTGCTTTTGAACAAAAATTCCGGCTTGTCTTGGCTATCAGCCATGGGAGAGCAAAAGTAAAAGTAGGGAACTGATCGATAGTCGATCTGACAACAACTAATGGGACGGGAAACCTAGAATTAGCATTACGAAGTTTGTATACTCTCGCCATAACTGCTGTCTAAATTGGGGCTTCTACGAATGATAACACAGACATTAATTATAGACAATAAACTTACCTTTTTAGTTACCCGATGTCACTCGCCTCGCCCATTCGCTGCTCGACCTCACAGACATCACCACACGCAATAACCATTAAGGAAGTGCATGGCTCAAAATTGCAGTTCGAAGATACTTGTTACAATCAACGGCAATTGCCAGGCAAAAACAAACGAAACAACATAATATTTTCAAGTTTTTGAGTCCAAAAGAACACCGGGATAGATTAAAATTGGCTATTAAATACAACAATCAAACATACACAACCGACGGACCACCTCTGAACCCAAGTGTCTTCAGCCACGCCAAAGAACATACTGAATTCAGGAATGAAGAGGTTATATTAAATAATTTGTAAAAACATTAAAAATGAAACGCTACTTTACCTACATTGATTTCCAAACGGATTTGAACTGTATTTGAAATCGAATAAGGTTGGAAATTGCGAATAAGATAGGAGTTCGTAGTAAGAGAGTATAGTGAATGGTTTAAGCTTTGTTATTAACATAGGTATTGTTGGTCGTGTGTACAGGTGGCTGTTGGGGCACGCGGATTATGCAGTGTTGCTAGCAATTAATATGTATATTCGTGTAAATATCAGGGATCGGAACCGGTTTTTTTCAAAAGTCCCCGAAGTAGTCTAATATTTTGAATTATTTTAGGCTCTTAATGTAGGACTCTATCATGTATTTAGGTAACATTTTCGTATTATTAGACAGCCTGATCAAAAATGATATTATAAACCAAAGAACGAAATAGAACGAAATAAAACCGGTATTTTTGTAAGGTGAAAATACCGGTATCCGATCCCTGGTAAATATTCTCATGTGTATTAGATAATATAGTCTGTGCTTTTACACCTAGAATGAGGGATAGAGCCCGATATATCTAATAGATCGCTCGCCGCGCCGCGCGTCTACGAAAGTGTTCGGCGATTACTTCCAAGTAACAACCAACCAACTTCATCCGTACATATAAGTATTACAAATAACGCAGGAGGAGCCGCGGGACAAAGTACAGTGCATGTCCATCCCGAAGGACTATTATATGAACAGGTGAAAGAATTTTTTAAATCGCATGAGTGGATCCGTAGATTACCCCCTAATACAAAATATAAAGTTACAAACTCATAAAGTTACACACTCAGAAACTTTACCTATAGACGACCGGTTAGCCTAGTGGGTAGTGGCGCTGCCTACGAAGCTGAAGGTCCTGGGTTCGAATCCCGGTATGGGCAAATATTTGTGTGATGAGCATGTATATTTGTTTCTGAGTTTTGGATGTTTTCTATGTATTTAAGTATTTATATCTATTATATATATCGTCGTCTATTTAGTACCTATAACACAAGCCTTATTGAGCTTACTATAGGGCTAGTTCGATTTGTGTAAGAATGTCCCCTAATATTTATTATTCTCTTCATTTATATTAATTATTTGTCACACTTGCTTGTAAAGGGCTGCATAACGCGCAGGCATACAGAGCTACAATAGCCTTTATTACGCCTGAGGGCGTAATGGGTGTGATCTGATTGGTTTAAGCAAATCTAGATGGCCGCGCGCCACATGAATTCTGCTCTATGATTGGTTAAAAAAAAAATGTGGCCAAGCGCCGCAATAATACTATATACTGTAGAGCTCTGTGATTGGTTGAATGAAATACTGAAGCTGCGCGCTCCACTCGCACTGATCTGCAATCGAAGTTGTCAATTTCGCAAATTTTTGATTGGTGCGGTTGTATGAAATATAGATTTTTCTGTCTTTTGTATTTATTTATTTCCTCGCAAATGTGATGAAAAACATCATATGCGACACGTACGGTAAGATTGTTACAAACTCAAGTCCGCTTTCGGCGTCGGGCTTCTAATAGACTCTCGTTCGTAATTCATATCTTACCGTACTTGTAACACAATGTACAGTCAAGGGCACCAATATGTATACACCGCAAATTCTCAAAAAATATGTACACAGACCTTATTTCTGCAACAATAAGGTTGTAGTGTGCATATTTCTGAAACTTTGAGTGAATACATATTGGTGTTATTGGTGCCCTTGGCTGTACTTTTTTACCTCTAGGGCGGTAAAAGATAGAATGTCTCAGACAGCAGGGGTATTTGAAACGCAAACCGAGGTGTAAATTCGCGACTGAGTCTTTCGACTTTCTTTATTATACTTACATTAAATTTGAGGTCGCCCTCGAAGTGGATTGGGATTTTCAGCACGCGTAGCGAGCTATTTGACGCTTTACGGTACGGTGAGGTGTGATGTAAAATACCTTGAATCATCGTGTTTTCTAAGAGTTTTAATAAGTTTAGATTATTGTTAAAGTAAAAAATATTTAATTCAACGAGCGCGCCAAGCCAACTAAGTTCTCTGGTTCAGCTTGCAGGGTGAAAATTCTTTCGTACTCGTATCTGCTCTACAGGTCGCCTTTCTCATCCGATTTTCGTGAAATTTTGTGAGCAGGTTCGTTAATTATATAGATTTTCTATCAAATTCTTGTAAGTTTTTTTTGGAGTCGACTTCAAAGACATGCTTACACTACTGCACCTTATTCCATTGTAATACGGCGAGAATTCTATACAATGTTTTTGACGCCGACTGTACAGTGACACAATACTTATATTATCGAGCTCAGTAGCACTAGACTTATGGACCTGTGGCGGTTATTACCTATACATTTATTTACGCACAAACTCAGAGAGTTTAAAGGCGGCCATTGCTAATGAATAAAAAAAAACTAGAAAATCGTAAAATTTCTCGGCCTAGGCCAAAAAGTGAACCAATTAAAAATACAATTTATATAATGTTGGTTTACTTACGATTCTAAATCTCTGGGTGAAACACATATCGCAGTAGACCGGAACGCGTTGATAACCACACATTCGATATCCTTGTCGAAACCGACCACAAAATAATACCATTAAAAATACACTATCACTAAGTTTAAAACTCTCGTTTCGCGGCCGCGTGGAAGGAACCCTCACGATCCATACACGTTACTTCTTCAATTTATTATTTAACTAAAGTAATAAATTAAAATGTTGCTGATAGCATTGTGACTGCACTTCAACAAGACATTAATACGGTTAGAACCATAGAGCAGAGCAGTAAAGTAACAACCTCAATGTTCAATGAGAAAAGCGCCTGTTATTATTGAATAGCAAATCCTTTCGCAACGACAAATACACTTTGTTTCAGGCGCTTATAGCTGTTGTAAACGAATAGAAACGGATACCTTTTCAATTTATATTTTCATCAACTTCATCGGCTTCCTGCAATGAAATTTCTTGAAACTTTTTATTATTGTTCTATTGATTCTACACAAATGCTTTGTGGCGAAGTTTTGTTTCGTATCGCTTTTTCGTGGCTTCGTTAACAAAGCGAAGGAACCACGAAAGAAGGAATATATTGCAAACTTCTGAAAACTCGGAACGAACGGTTACCTATCTGAAATACTAAAAATGTTAGTCCATTTTCATTTTGTCATTAACTATTCGACAAGTTTAGTTACACTATTTTTTTGTTTGTCCGAAAGTAAACTTCGATTGTTTACATCTGGTTATTTATGGTTTCGCTTTTGTAAATTGTTAGACTAATCCATCATTCGCAATTCCTGATTTGAGCGCAATATCATGATTCCGATGTAACGATACTGTGGGTTAACTGTTCCTGTATTATCAAATCGAAGATATTCGATTAGATATAATGTTTACCAAATAGGTACATCTAATTATGTTATAAGTATTTGTGGTTTAATGTTTAAGATATAAAATATTACGTCTGCAAGGGATGATGCGTGGACGCGCCTAAGTAAATAAATTAGCAAATAAAAAAGTATAGTATTATGAGTATTATGAAAAAAATCGCTGTAGGATCGCAGTTCTTTCTAACACTCGTCCTCGCTTCGCTCGTCGTCGTACCTACTCCGACCTGCCTTAGAGTAGAATAGGTAAGTAGGTAATCGACCAATAATGGGTCCGTAATGTTTCATATAATGTCAGAAAAACTTACATACACTTGATATACGGTAAATTGACATAAAGCTACTTAATATAATGTAACGTTTGATATAATGGTTTTTTGCTATATTTTGCTTTACTCTAATTATTAATTGATATAATTGACAAAATTACCTAATTCACAATAGAGATAATTATATTTTCGTATAACGCTTTTATGCCATAAACTACAATAAAATTGCTTGATGAGAAAAATATTATCAGTATGTAACCATTTTTTTTCCTTATGATGGTAACGATCTAGATTTCCAATAGGAATTCTTATTGACAAAAAACTTTCAATTCGGACTTTCTCTTCCCGTCAAGTTTGTTTGTCTGTCAAGTCAAATTAAATTATAACATCACTACCATCGTAATTAAAATACTAAATACCCGTGCTGAGTGCTCTCTAGTTATTTGCAAGCTATTTTTTACGTATATTATGACCTGTTGCTTCAGCGTCTAACTTACATGGCTGTGTTAAAAAAATTATGTGCGTACATTTAGGCAATGTATATCTGGGGAATGTATGTCTGTCTGCCCGTTCCCTCTCATTCGTGAGAAGAGGCCTGAAAAAATAAACGTCGATCTAGGAGCAGAATCCTCTACATCTTGTGAGCTGAAATGACATCCAATCATATGTAAGCATTCCCGAAACCTCGCCACAAGGGGAGAGGGGGGGGGGGGGATTTAAAAAAAATCATTTTAAATTCTTTCACCAAAAATTATTTTGAACAAAATCGATTCAAAGGTTTTCGAGATATTGCTGATAAACTGCCTTCCCTATAGAAAAGGACGTAAGTGCCGTAAGATTTATGTGACGATACGACCTTTTTAATAGGCACGGAACCCTTCGTTGTGCGTGGTCCGACACGCACTTGAAGTTTTTTTATTCTTATAACTGTTAATAGGCCCTTCTACATAATAGTCGTTATATACTCATTATCACAACCTTCGCAACCTTATTGCAAACTATCAAGGTCGAAAATCGCCTAGCAGTTCAAAGTAAATAGATTATGGGTAAGGAGATAAGACTAATGCAATTACGTTACATGGCTTCCCGGCGCCGTCGAGAGTTGGTCGCGGACGGTGGACCTGGGAACATGGCGGCTGGTGAGTTTTGTCCACATTTTATTTTCATTCCAAGACAGGCAACCTTGATTTATATACTTACAGCATGGTCACATTAATTTGTCTAACATTAACCTGCGCGACTAACATGGTTGTCATTTTATTATCGCTTACCGCTGTGGATAAGTCGAGATGCCCGTCACGTTCTGACAAGTATGCGAGTGCGAGAGTGGCGGATACGGACCAATATATCAATCAATAGATAAATCGGCAGTAAGGTGCATTCGGCTAACTCTGAAAGTCGGGTTATTCCGATAATTAGTCATTTCTATCAAACCGAGCAATATTTTTTACTCTGTCAACTTTATCCACTTGCTAAAAGTTGACAGCAAAAAAAATATTGCTTGGTTTGATAGGAATTACTAATTATCCGAATAACCCGACTTTCGGAGTTAGCATTGCACTATACCTATTTTAATTATGTAATATTTTATTTTAATTTATTTGACATTATATTGAGTATTTAATTTTTAGTTAGTATGGATTTTATAAAATGTATTATGAGTTTAAGTTACTCGAACGAAATAAATGATTTGAATTTAAATAATTGGCGTCCACTATATCTGTCTCTTTTCAACTCATGCAAAAAGAGAGAGAGAAAGATAGATGGACGCGGATTATTGGGCCGTACACCGGCGAGGCGAAGATTTAATAAGGGTTGTTTTCGTGCTCAGCGGTTCGCCACGAGAGAGTATGATTTTGTAACTTTAGCTTTCAAAAGTATTTTACAGTACACATGGTGTTACTTTCCCGCACTAGTGCGCAAATGAGCACTTTCCGTGCATATGTTGAAACTTTAAAGAGCCATATGTACTGTAAAACGTTGTACGATACACGTGCGAATAGGTAATTCGCAACTCGTGTCGATTAAAAACACTCCCCTATTTTCTGCACTTGTATCGTAAATAACTATTTTAATGCTGTCGCTGAATCTGATTAACGAGAATTTGTTTTAATTAATGCTTACCAACCTATTATTTATACGACTGGATATCACATTCGAGAACACTGCGTTTCAGGGAAAAATATCTTACACATTGATCTGTGCCGTTATAGGTATATGTGTGTCTGCTATAATTTATCATTTATCAGCAATATTTTTTACGAATATCAATTTATAATCTTGAAAAATGTCCGTCATGTACGGTTGCGTCAAAGATATGTTTACACTTTTGTACCTCTAGGTAACTTGGATGTGATTTCGATTCGTTGACGTCGCCTGTACATAGGTACAACCTAAAGTGCCATTTGACATTTCTATAGTTCTCACTTTACACCTAGTGCCTTTAAGTGACTAATTTTGACGTGATTTCGACTCTTTGCAAATACTTAAACGTTAATAAATGTGATTATTGTACGCGGAAAGAATGAAATCTCCAACTTGGCTCGATCTCGCAGATGGACCCGTAAGACTAAGCGGTATCTATTGATGGATACATTGGATACTTAATGTCATGTGATCTAAATACATCTGTCATAATTATCATTATCATTATCCATAAGATATGCGTACGCAGTGCTGAGCAAAATACAAATAAACTGGTACGTTATCTGTGTGGGCAAACACAAATCGAGTGCAGTATTACAAGGCGGCTGTTATTATCGGAAGGCCACGCTGTAACCCTTTAAACGCTAAACGTCGAGCATAAAACCCTTTTCTTGGTAAATTTGTTCATGGCGAAATCCAGCGAAAAACAGCGATAAATAGAGGGAACTCTAATGTGTACAACATATGTTTAACATGTGATGCTGAATAATGATTTTCTATGTCTATGTCTATGGAACTCTTCAAATTTTATTGGCACGCTTGAAGCGGAGTGCCGAATTGAAGTCGGTAATTTCGTTTTTCAAGTTAATTATTAGAATTGTAACGTGAAGCTTCATGGAACAGCCCACAGGATATTATTTATATACTTACATTACACGAACGCACTGCTGAAGCCTTCCTTGTCCTCACCATCTCTAGTTAATGGCAGGTACCAACTTGTTGGGGACCCACATAGGACGGCCTTACACGTCTGGGGGGATGGTCAAGCGTTCCTGCTCATCCCCTCCTTTGGCGCGGGTGTCCTGGCACATGTTAGCCAGGACCGCCGCGGGGCGTCGTGGTGACATGCTCGCGAATCCATGGCGCTCCCATTAACCATTACCTAACGGCAGAGACGGAAATGCCGGAGTGGTTTTAGTGGGTAGACTCCCTCCCCCTTCTCTTTAAATGGAGTTGGCCGGAGGGTGAGAGTCCCACATACCCCCCTATATAGCTTCCCCAGTCTGGGGGGGATGCGTAAGTGCATTTCCACTCTGACAGAAAAAAAAAAAAGGGCAGGTACCAACTTATTGGGGAACGTCATGGAGAATACACTCGACCCCGATGTCTTTACGCGCCTTTTACGACGGTCGGGAGATACCGTCGACCTGTTCCATGACATCCACGTCACAGTGAGGTTAATTAACCGGTTAAAGTGACATTACGGTCCAGATGTCCCAGACCCAACCTATGAGTCTATGACTTGTACCGATTCGTATTATGAATGTCATAGACAAATGTTACCTTCCGGAGCTTAGGCAGCGACTACATTGGGTATGCAATACATTTTAATGTCGATTTACGTCGGACCTACGGAATATATTTACATTCATTTCGTTAACTACTTCGATTTATTTCATACGGAATAATGATTTATCATCAGTATCCAAGATATCTGTGAGATCAATCTATCGATTCATTTGCGTATCTGCGTACACTTCATATCATGACAGTTTATCTCAAATCAATTCGGACCTACTTGGCCGTTTTCCAAAAATGGACTCTTTATGTAAGATGATTTATGTGACATCCAGAGAGTAGAACAACAACACTCCAGTCATATTTCAAATCGTTAACACTAAATCCAGAACACACAGTCGCTGTGGCCGGAATCGGTCAGGACAGCATCAGCATCATCATCATCATCATCATATGTGACATCGTTTCGCACTTATTTAGCTTTTGCCCGCGTCTTCGTCCGCGTAGAACTCGTTTATGTCGTACCTCCATACAAACTTAGGTCCCTGATTTCTCCCACTCATGGGATGATTTCCGGCATAAAAACTATCCGATGTCCTTCCCCGGAATTCAAATTATTTCCATAAACTTCATCCAAATCCATCTAGCGGTTTAAGCGTGAAAAGGTAACAGAGAGACCGATAGACTCGTATTTTTAATATTAATAGTAATGGTTTTTTTTTTCGTATGGTTGGGCACCATGACTAGATTAAATACACGCCCGTGTTAAACCAACAGTTTGTATGTAAAATGATTGTATATCAACATGATGCAACGTTTCATACGAATCGATCAAGTTAAGATAGGTACAGTCGAAGCCAAAAATACGTTTACACTTTTGCACCTTATTCCATTGCAATAAGGCGAATAGTGTAAACGTATTTTTGGTGATTATTTGTAAACGTAACTTAGTTTAGGTTAGCAGGAAAAGAAACCAAACGATCAGAAAAGCATTTTATAATATTAATTACGAACGCGTTAATCCCATTTACTAATTATAGTTAATCCACTTGACCTTTTAACGCGATTTAAGTAACTGCTGACATTAGTAATGTACCCGTATAAATACTCTCATTAAAGAAAAAAACTTATTTCTAAATCACAGTTTTACTAAACAAGAAGTTTATTTAAACTAAATGGGACTGTGATGACGCTTATATTTCTTCGTCATCGTCTTTGAAACACGAAGTTTTCCACCGGGAACGAGAAGCGAAGATGTGAGATAAGTTTTATTCGGCATGCGCACTTCTTTTAACTTAGCAGCTATAGCGAGAACCAATGTAATTTTGAAATCAAACAATTAAAAATACGTCGAGTCAAATATAGCTCAAGTTCAAAACTGGTTCTGAGTGTAACTGTAGCAATGAAAACTGCGTTTTTTTTTTTCATTTTGACCTCAGTTTTTCTCTGAGCTACCTTGGTGCATTTCTTAATGCTCATGAATTAAAGATAACCTAGTTTGCTGACGAGAATGTGGTGGTAGCAGCGCTACAAGCCTTCTGAACAATAGCAATGAAAACAATTGGCTCGCAATTTTTATTTATTTACACGACGATAATGTGTAGGTACATATGTATAAATATTTGTTTTTGTACTCAACCATGCCACGTGTGATTTACTCTTGATAATCGACCACTAACTTTTGAAAGAAAATATCGAGCCAGACTCCAAAACTTCGAGAAAAGAAGCAAATTGAAGGTCAAATTAAATAAGAAATAAGTTTCTGTCAAAAATTTCATTTTATTTTAGGTACAAGCTTTTATGGCCGACTGTACTTTTCTGTATACCGTCATCAATGACTCATTGAGACGATTCCAACGACCCCAAACTCGACTATCATCAGTATCATCACATGTTTCATCTGAAGTGTTTTTAACTTAGTAATTTGAAACAAACTGAAAATATGTTTGTTCTTATGATACAAACTATTTAGCACTTTCCGCCATAGAGTTCCAGTGGCCATCTTCCGACTCCATCATGAGACCCTCGCCATCATCTGCAATGGTAAGTAGGTACTGAAGATAACAAAACAAACAAATAAATAATAAATGTTAATCTTACACAAATCGACCTAGTCCCAAACTAAGCAAAGCTTGTACTATGGGTACTAGACGACGTTAAACATACTTATATAGATAAATACATACTTAAATACATAGAAAACATCCATGACTCGGGAACAAATATTCGTGCTCATCCCACAAATAAATGCCCGTACCGGGATTCGAACCCAGGACCTCTTGCTTCGTAGGCAGGGTCACTACCAACTAGGCTAAAGCGGTCGTCAAATGAGCCCAAACTCGACTTTCCATCATAGAGTTGCAGTGGCCATCTTCCGGCTCCAGCATCAGATCAGCTAAATGGTGACAAAGTACTGAATTGTCTACATACATAAGTATTCCTAAGCTCAATCGAATAACGGCAAGTGACTGAAGAATGGATTGTAAATTTTACGGGCAACTTACATACTCGTATTATTACATACATACGAACAGTGCAAGTTAAATATATAATAAAGCTTGTAATAAACGCTTGAAAAAACTGTTCTCTAAACCACTCTACTACTAACTCCATTGGGCATGTTATTCCAAACGGAACCAGTGTAAGCTTGAGTTTCGATTAGGTGCGTATATTTATTTAACTCTTCATTGCTATGAATATCGGGGCCAGTTACTGGCAAGTGATAATTCAATTGACAATAATCGTTTGTTGAGAAATACCTACTTATCACTTTTCCCCTCATTAACCTCGGTGCATTTCTCAACCCGAAGGCAGTCCTGAATAGTTCGCGCCGGCCCATTGGCGGTGTAAAGCAAGGTGCGGCAGGTCGCCATAGTCCACGATGCCGTTTTTCTCTGGTGCTTTATTGCAATTCCTGTTGTCGTTCATTGCTGTGCTGATTACGCTTGCGTTGCGAAGTTTTGTGCTCGCTTCTGATGGTAAGTGATCTTTTCCCAAAGGTAGTCTGAAAGAGATCGCTCTTTTTTAAGGCCGCCTGCTAATAAGTTTATATGTATAATTTTCATTGTTCTGTATTGTAAGTGAACACTGTGGACAGCTAACCGACTAATTAAGAGTATTACCTTACCGTGACTATAATATATTAGCATAAATTGACGTTAGGTTTGAAGATATTAGAAACTCAGAGCACCAGTCTTATCAGTGTGGCTGCTGCATCGAACTAAATAAAAAAAACCGGCCAAGTGCGTGTCGGACCACGCAAAACGAAGGGTTCCGTGCCTATTAAAAAGGTCGTATCGTCACAGAAATTTTACGGCACTTACGTCCTTTTCTTTGAGGAAGTCAGTTTTTCAGCAATATCTCGAAAACCTCTAAACCGATCTTGTTCAAAACAATTTTCGGTGAATTAAATTAATAAGCCCTATGTCCATGAATTTTTCCATATTTTTAAAATACACCGTTCAAAAATTAGAGGGGGGGGGACAGAATTTTAGTGACTTTCGGGGCGAATATCTCCGACCCTATTCACTTAATCAAAAAAAATGTTAAGAAACCTTATATTTATTTTGAAAGGCCTATCGATTGATGTGCCACACGGGGGGTCACGATGAAAAAAAATTTTTTGACTTTTAGTTTTATGTATGAAGTGCACCCCTAAAAATATATTTTTTTGTCATTTTAATTACAAAACTATGTAGCGGCTAACAAAATACACCTATCCTCAAAATTTTATTCAAATACACCTTATAGTTTTCGAGTAAAATGCCTGTGACATACGGACAGACGGACAGACGGACAGACGGACAGACGGACAGACGGACAGACGGACATGACGAAACTATAAGGGTTCCGTTTTTGCCATTTTGGCTACGGAACCCTAAAAAGGCAGTACGTCTGACTCATTAAAGTTCAAAGCCACAAGAACAGGTAATGGTAACAAAAGTGTGTCTTATTGTTTGCACGACTATTTAAGAATAATCCTGTCATTAAATTCTGATCCTTAATAAGGAACGCCGGTATCGTTAAATACGTATATAGGTATGCTCCAAAAAGTTACTTTTAGGATTCCGTAGTCAACAAGGAACCCTTATAGCTTCGCCATTTCCGTCTGTCCGTCCGTCTGTCCGTCTGATGCTTAGCTCAGTGACTCTTACTACTGGAAAGTTGTAATTCGGCGTGGATATATACCTAAATCAATTACGCCGTTAGTTTTCCTTTTAAATTCATAATTAGCATTATGAATTTAAAAGGAAAACTATCACGGCTAGGAAGGCATAAATATTAGTTACCGAGTAATAGTCGACCAACGACCAACGACATTCGGCCGACGCAACCGCAACGTCAAGTTGGTGGCGCGGGCGTGTCGATACTACAAAGGCAGACAGGCAACTACGGAACCCTATACTGCGCGTGGCCTGACACGCACTTGGCTGGATTTTTTCAGGGCACTTAAAATGTTTCTTTACCCGTTGTTAATCGTTATGTAAATAGGAAATAATGTCTCGCTAAAACTCTGTATTCGAGATAAAGGTGTCTCCTTGGAACTCGTTTTTAATTGTTTGTAGGTATATACATAAGACTAAAACTTGTTACATCCATAGAGGTCAAATCATCATATATTTAATTCGTTAGTGTTCAATAAATGACAACCCAAACAAAATATAACATTTAATTTAACAAAAATGTCTTATTATAAAAAAACAAAGTGCTCGATTCTCTGGTGATAATAGAAACAAAAAAAATATTGTCTGTATAGTCGGTTTACGGTCGATAATTTTACGTGATAACCCCCATTTCACCCTCTTAGAGGGAGAATTTTGAAATATCCCTTCTTAGTGCACCCCTAGACCTTATAAGGAACCTACAACAAGAACAAATAGAGTTCAATATCTACAAAACCCACGTCAGTTATTTTTCAATCCGTTTCGTTTACTCAACTGGACCGTGCTATATACACTGTGCGCGTTAAGTACCTACCACGTTACGTCTTCACATCATATACCCGGTGTCGGCTCGCGTAATTCTAATTCGAAGACACCACTCGTGGATAGCATGTCTCTCCTGCCATCCGTGTTCACTCTCGCTATGGTGCTCGGTAAGTCTTCTTATGCAAGGTGTGGCCTGTAACATCAGCAAATAATTCGTTAATTATAATTTACAAGTGGTCTATAAAACTCGTCCGCGGCAAGACTTGAAAATTACCCGGGAGTGTTCTTGGTGGAATTCGCTTTGTGACAGCGATTATTAAAAAAGCATCTTTGAATTTTAAGAGAAAAAATATCAAGGCGCGTAAATACGATTGTCTGGGCGCCCAATACGAATTAACAGCTTTTGGCGTCGAGACACTTGGCCCGTGGGGTAAGGGCGCTCAGGGGCTCCACAGGGCGCTTGGCAAACGTCTAAGGGAGGCAACAGGCGCCCTCGCGCGCGCAGCTTTCTCGCGCAGAGAATTGCTATCGCAATCCAGTGCGGGAATGCTGCCTGCGTGATGGGAACCATTCCTAGGGGTCCAAATTTCGATTTAAATTTTGAATGTTTAGTTTAGTTTTTGATAGTTTTAATATCTTTTCCTTGTAAATATATGTTTTGTATTAGTTATTTATGTTAATAAATTGTTTCTTACGAGTAAGTCTTATAAATATTAGGATTATTGATATCTAAAAAAAGTATTAAAAACACGATCTTGTAAAATCATACAAATTAATTTAATGAAGTTTAAATAAAAGGTAGAGGATGTTTTATGGAATTAAGTCCGCCATTTGTACTTTTTTATTTTGCAATATAATTTAAATAGATCAATAAAAACACAATAACTAAACATATTAGTGCAACTGCGAGATAACCGCCCGACTATAATTATTATCGTCGCTGATGTCATCCATCGCTCGTGGATCATAATTGTCATGCACTTTGTAACAACAAAATCAAGATTATTGAAACATAGTATCCGCTCACTGGTTCTGCTTTTAGAACGAACGAGAGAATCGAATGAACTGGCTGTCCCGCTGTCCCGTTGTAGTTCTCCTCTACGTGAAGTTTTGTGAGCAGCTGGTTCGATATCTATGGTCTTTTATTGTCAATTTGGTTATTGGAAATTATTAAAAAAAAAATTTTTTTACCATCTTGCGAGGCCTACATTACAAAACCACTCTTGCCAAATTTTACAATTATTGAAATACGAATTTAGCCTATTGCAATTATCTAAATTCTTATGCCCTTAATCATAAACGTCCATTAAAGCTATTTTAGTTACAATTCGTTTGCCTTTATCTGTCACTGTCATTTGTGTTGGTAACAAACAGAAGGACAAATCGCATTGCAGTTAACAGAGGAGTGTTCAGTTTTATTTCAGCTTTAGGTATCTTTGCACGCGTACGTATAATACTGAAACAATTATCGAGTTTTTTTATCACCCAAGAATAAATTTATATACAGTACCTTATACTTATAAACAGTCCCCCCCCCCCCCCTCTCCCCGCCCATCCCTCCGGTTGAAACCAAAAGTAAACCAAAAGGACAAAAAACATAGGTACAATATAAGGGCATAAATATCTCTACAGGACTCGTTATTGTAATAAAGCAAAACATTTAAACATAATCTTTAACGTAAACTGTAGGTACAAAACTTACCTCAGAACAGTATACTCGTACTTAATAAAATAATATTACATCCTAAATATAGATACGAGTAGTTGGTACATACAGACGAACAGTGCAACTTCAATAAAAGCCCATATATAAAATGAGTTGAAGTACTTCGAGACGGTGCATGCAAAACAAATAATAGATTAATTTCCTTGAATGAAGCGGAAAGTGAAAATGTTTTCCTTCCTCAAGTCACTTCATGAAAATCAAGTCTTAAACTTGATTCGATATCATTTATATTTTTAATCTATCAACAGCAAATGAAAAAAATGAATTGCTTTTTATGGGTTAATATTAATATATATTTTATTACTAGTGGCACTGTGAGCTGCAACATTCGCAAGTCTGTTTACCTATATTTACCTTTTGATTTGATAGGATAAGATAAGATAATTTTTGAGCACTCCTTGTGTACGCGCCGCAGGTCGAGATAAAAGCTATGAGGTAGAGTTGTAGTGAAGGGCTGGTAGAGTTGTAAAGAAGGGCTGGTAAAGCTTTAGAGAAGGGATGGTAGAATTGTAGAGAAGGGATGGTAGAGTTCTAGAGAAGGGCTGGTAGAGCTTTAGAGAAGGGATGGTAGAATTGTAGAGAAGGGATGGTAGAGTTGTAGAGAAGGGCTGGTAGAGTTGTAGAGAAGGGCTGGTAGAGTTGTAGAGAAGGGCTGGTAGAGTTGTAGAGAAGGGCTGGTAGAGTTGTAGAGAAGGGCTGGTAGAGTTGTAGAGAAGGCCTGGTAGAGTTGTAGAGAAGGGCTTGAGGAGTAGGAAGGCTACTTGTAATCTGATAATTTTTTAATGTTGAAAGGTACATGTGCTGGGGAGTTTCGACATTCACTTCACACACTCTTTTTAGCATAATTTGACTTTTCTAGTTTTCTAACGTCGATTTTATTAGATAGTGGACCTTCTTTACTTGAATACTGCATCACATACTACGTAATCGGTTCTGTGGGTATCTTAGACTCAGTGGCTACACGTAAATACAAATATAGACTGCTAAAAACATATCCCTTTCGGACCTGCCGTAGTCGGGCAAAAACAAGGCGGTTATACATTTATTATATACTAGCTTTCCGCCCGCGACTTCGTCTGCGTATAATACGGTTCCTCATACAGACTTTCATTTCATATTTCATCTCCTTAAAATGTGAGTTTTGGTATAAGAACTATCTTACGTTAATTCTCATAAATCGATATAGCCAATATAGCCATTTAGGCGAGAAAACGGGACCCGTAGACAGACATAGTTTTTCATTTACAAAGTGTTATTAAATACCTAATATCAATTAGAATTTTGATCAACTGCGAGTCGGGTTTTAGTTTTCCCATACATTTTGAGACCCAGCGCCTGATGAAGTCAACGAGCAAAATCATTTGGTCTCCATACAAAGTTTCATCTCCTTTTTCGTCACTAAAAGGGAGGAAATTTGACATAAATTATAGCCTATGTCCTACTCTGTTATACCTTCCGCCTTCGACGTCGGGCTTCTAATAGAATCTCGTTCGTAATAGTCCGTTTGCTAAGGGGAAACAGTATGACATTTTGGAGTACAGCAATGCCATTTGGTACGAATGTTGTACACGTCAACTTAAGCCTAAACGCCTGGTAGCCAGTTTGAACTCCGTGACAGTTGGGGTGTAGGGGGGTCAAAGTACAGAGCTCCCGGCGCTCAGAAAAAAATTCTGGCGGATTAGTTTGGACATTTGAGTCAAGTTTGGTCTCGTTATCAGGTAACTAGATGATGTTAAATTCATTCCCCATACCAGTTTTTTAGGGTTCAGTAGCCAAATATGCCGCAATACTTAAAATAATGAACTTTTAGTAGTAACTAAATTTAGACAACCCACATATTTTCATATTTTTTGTATTAAACTTGGTTTATAAAAAATACTGTCCGAAAGCCCATTTAATGCAAATTCAAAAAACATCAATAGTAAATATAAATTTGACCATTTTCAATGAAAAATAAAATATTGAAAGTACTGCGACGTTCGTCAGCGCAGCGTAGGGGCCGGCAAAAAGACCCGAAAAACAAGTAGGTACTAATAACAAAAAAAAACAGCCAAGTGCGAGTCCGACTCACGCACCGAGCGTTCCGTACAAATTTTTACTTATTCCATCCCATCTTAATTGGTAGGGCACGGTTTTTTTTATTTAATACATTTTTTTATAAATAGTTACAGTGTTGCACATAAAGCCACTATTTAAGACCTGGATGGTTTAGGCAGTAGTTGGCGAGATCGCGCGTTCGTCCCGCGTTCCTTAAATCAGTTACAATTTTATTCCTTACCTACACTTATTCATCTAAACTTAGATTAAGTTTGCACCTAGAATAAGAATAAGAATAAACGTTATTTGCATTAAACATTACCAGATACAAGATGTTATTACAATAAAAGGTAGGTTTATATGTTTAACCATAATTGTTACAGTAACTAATATGTGATAGTTATAATTACTACCTAGTACGTAAGGCGCCGCGTAAAAAGCAGGTCCAATCTAAACGGGTAAACGGGCTAAAGTAAACGGGTTGTCCTCATATAAATATTGAAAACACAATTTTTTTATGATTTAATTAGAAATTTATAATTTTCAGATTATTCCCTGTACTCGTAGTATAAGATGATATTACTTGCCTTTCATAGTTCTAGGTCAAAAGTAGGTACCCTATACACTTTGATTCTCTTGAGAGTGGCGACATACATAAACGGCCGTATCGTTTTTCGGCGTTGACTTAGAAGTTTGATTCCTTAACAGCTTCAATGGACTGTAGACATGAGTATATGGTTTTTATTTCAACTCGATACCTCTACGCGTTCCCGAGATAAAGGGTCTCGACAGACAGACGGACCGACGGACAACAAAGTGATCATATGGGATCCGTTTATGCCGATTGAGGTACGGAACCCTAAAAACAAGATATCCATAGCTTTCATAATATCTATAAATTTAAGTGCTTATACAATAACATCATAATTGTAATAGATATTCTTTTATTTATTATTAAGTAAAACAAATGTATTTCTCTCTGCCTGTGTTGCTACAACAATAGTACCATAAATAAGAAGCTCAATAGCTTCACACGGAATTATATATACTTGTTACATGACTATAGAAGACATCTTTAACGAGAAAGGTATGTGCGCACTCGCACTATACGCAGTATAAAATCTTAAACAAATATTCCTAAAGTAAGAACTCTCCCTAAATTGTCTTTAAAAGAAATTTTGTTTTTGTTGGAAGTTGTCGTCAATTCCTAATAATATCAAGTTTACTAAAGGAGGTGCTACACAGTTTTAGGAATTCTGTCCGTGCGTAGTAATTAACAAATAATTATTAAAGAATAAAAAAAATCGCTTGGTTAACTTCGGAGATAAGGGGGGGATTTTTTTCATCGTTTTACTTTATACATGTAAATTATACCAATAAAAATAAAAAAAACCGGCCAAGTGCGAGTCGGACTCCCGCACGAAGGGTTCCGTACCATTATCTATAAAAACGGCAAAAAAATCATGTCAGTTGTATGGGAGCCCCAGTCCGACTCGCACTTGGCCGGTTTTTTAGTATTTGTTGTAGCGGCAACAGAAATACATAATCTGTGAAAATTTCAACTCTCTAGCGTGTCTCTAGCTATCACAGTTCTTGAGATACAGCTTGGTGACAGACAGACGGACGGACGGACGGACGGACAGCGAAGTCTTAGTAATAGGGCCCCGTTTTTACCCGTTGGGTACGGAACCCTAAAAATAACCGTTTTAGAATGTGTAATTCAAGGCCTGTCATATGACACCCCACTTGGCTTACTAACTAGACCTTGAATTGGTGCCCCCCCCCCCCCCCCTTATTCGTCCTTTTTTATAGAAATTAAAAATATAAATTAAAATTAGCTTTGTTTACAACTATTCCAAATTTCAAATTGATAGGCGATAGCATTAGTAGTTCCTGAGATATTTAACTTTCCGACAGACTTACAGACAGACAGACAGACGGACAAAGTAGCACTATAGGGGTTCCGTTTTTACCTTTTTGGTCCGGAACCCTAAAGACGATCTCTTAGAGACAACCTTTGGTAATAGATACGATATATAAACAATTTAACATTGTACAACATACATGTACTTTTTTTTCAGATTTCGATTTTTTTGGGTTTTTCTTACTCAGAATCGTTGATACTATCGATCCTCATACAAGGAAAAAAGTGTCCCAGATTTTACTATGTAAGTTTTTTCTTCCAGTGCGTCACGACCACGACCATAAAAATAAAAAAAAGATTGCATACGCAAATGTGACTATCTGGAATGGAATATTTTGGACACTTTTTTCTTGTATGAGGATCGATAGTGTCAACGATTCTGAGTAAGAAAAACCCCAAAAAATCGAATTCTGAAAAAAAAAGTTCATGTACACTTTTTTTGAAAAACGCTCTGAGACGCTAAGTACAGTTAGCATTTAAAGTAAACGCTATCGAAGACGTCTAAAGATCTTACGTATTCCCCTTTAATCAAGACATTCGACGTCTTCATTTGCGTAGCTACTATCTATGCTGACACTGTAAAGTGATTGTGAAATACTTCGTTGTCAACTGGCCCCGTAGCATGGTTGGCCTTGTCACGCGATAGGTGATAGGATAGAGCGTGCGTCACTGGCTGACACCGTTCGGTAGAACGAGACGACGCTCTTATCTTGTCACTTGTCGCGTGATAAGGCCAACCATGCAACGGCTCCTGAAGTTCCTATCCTAAGGCTGGAAGCAGTGCTCGCCCGACGGCCAGCGCGTATGCTCGGTCGGGCGTAGCTATCCCTGTAGAAAGCATACTGTGCGTTCAGACCGATGCTCACCGTCAGCGCGCATGCGGCATAGTAAAACACGCGCGACCGACCATACGCGCTGACGTCGGTCGACCACTGTTTCCAGCCTAACAGTCCTATTCAGGAACTTAGCATGACTAATTCAGTCCACTTATTTCTAAATTTGAGCAGTATACAATGCGTATGAAAATGAGGCTGTAATAATCGTGACAGACCCATTTGTAAGGAGGCCCTTGGCGATTTAAAGACAATTGGATGCGCGGGAAAACGAGTTATGTTGTTATTTGGCCGTAAAATTTTACCGTCAAACACGAAACGGAATGGAGCGCGAGGGTTCCGTACCTCCCTAGTCATCTGAGGTACCTATATCATTGCTATACCTAGATATTTTTCTAGCAGGAACATTTGTTTAGTGCTTGCCACAATTAAAATATCGACAATCCTGCTATCGATAAGTACATACTACTTCAACGACAATACGTACATACAACCACAGACTTATATTGGCTACCTACCTAGACGCCGCGTGCACCTACACTGTAACCATATACTGAGACACAGATTTGTTTTGGGGGCAAAAATGGGATTGGGAAAAACTACATGTTGTGATATTCTGCGTCGATTTGAAAGACAATTTCGGTGTGTGTGTGTGTGTGTGTGTGTTATGGAGTTACTTAGGGGATAATTAATTCAGTGACACGAAGAAAGCAAGTTAAGAAAGTATTGAAAATTGTTTTCTGAAGTATGTAAAATATAAATAAATTGATAGTTTTTTTTATTATTGTCTATTTTTTAACGCACCCTTGAAAAAGTTGAAGTGGTACTTATCGATAACAGAACTGTCGATGTTTTTATTTTGTCAATCACTTACAATAAGTCGTTCGTGCTAGAAAAATATCTAGGTATAATCATTGCTTTCATCAACCTCATCCTTGTAACATTTTTTTTTGGTTGTACCTGGAGCCCGGGGTCCGCTTTGACGCCTAATCCCAAGATTTGGCGTAGGCACTAGTTTAACGAAAGCCACTGCCATCTGACCTTCCAACCCAGAGGGAAAACTAGACCTTATTGGGATTAGACCGGTTTCCTCGCGATGATTTCCTTCACCGAAAAGCTAACGGCAAATATTCCGTACATAAGTTCCGAAAAACTCATTGGGACGTGCCGGGATTCGAACCCACGACCGCCGCTTGACTTGACAGCGGCATGCCTGAACCCTAGGCTACCGTAGCTTCTAGGTTGCTGGTTACATTCAAATATTAACGACTACATCATGGATAGGGATATTTGGCAGCGATAAAATCCTGCACTAGAAATCTATCGTAAAATAAATAGGCTTACTACTGTAGCGATGTAATTTTAAAATTTTATAATACTCTGATACTGAAATGATACAATATTGTATACTGTTTTGAAAAAATGACACCTCGCCGAGTTTTTTACGCCGGTTCTTCTCGAGGCAGAGGTTTACTTTCCGAACCGGTGGTAGTTTATCGACATTCATAGGTGCATGTAATATGCCTAAATTGAAGAATAAATCACTTTGACTTTTGACTTTGACTTTGTAAGCGATATGGTTTCAAATTCACAGTTTTCAGGTTTTCAGATTTATTCCTTTACTTGTAATGTAAGACTTGCCTGACGATTCTAGGTCAGCGAGATATAAACTCAAACTCAACTGATGTCACGGATAATAAAAAATAAGATGGTATAAATAGGCCTTAGGTACTTAACTTACTAGCTACTACATAATGTGGCAATTACGTGCGAAAAATCACACATCCAGGCATCCAGAGGGCCTACCGCGAAACGAAATTCGTTTTCGTTCGTGTATCTCCGTCTCTGTCGCACTTGCTAGTTCGAGGCCAGGGGGAGACGAATGATGTTGCACTCACCAAGGGCGGAAATAAAGAATCCCTCACATAGCATATTTATGTCCTCGTCTGCGGCTCGGGAGTTAAGTACTTGCGATCTGAGACATTATAATTCTAAAACAGTATCGACAAAAAAAACCTTGAAAATGTTCACAAAATTTCACCAGAATCGGTTGACAAATGTGACCTGTAGGGGAGAACATCCGGACATACGAAAGAATTTTTGCCCCGAGCCGAAACGGAGGACTTTGTTCGTTTCGCTAGCTAGAACAATTACTATTTTGTAGTTTAGTATTAGGCACATCTGTCATTTGGTACATCGGTCATGTAGTGCCGGTGTCACATCCATTGCCGCCCACAAGGAACCCCAAATTGTATCGCATAATTCCCATATTTATATACAAAAAAAGTTGTTTGCTAAAACGTGATGTCGTGAACCGGTTGGCAACACCAACTTCCGAAAAGGCGTATCTGTCCATGAAGATGGTATAGCGATACGGCGTTCGGTAGTTACGTGAAGTGTGGGCAGTGACTGACTGTCCTTGCGTGTGTCCGTCCGATACGCCCTCCACTTTGAAAAGTTGTTTGTATTTTGTTCTCGGGTCATCGATATTAATCTTTTTTTTGTACAGTAGACTTCAATGTTATGTATTCGATTTTCACCTTAGTCAGTGCTAACATATACACTCGTCATACACACACAGAATTATTCACTCTATCACACGTGCACTCACATACACTAGAAAGAAAGAAAGAAAGAAGACATTTATTCACTACACAAAAGACACAGAGACAAAGAGAATAAACATACAATACAAATAACACATTGTGTGTGTCTTCGCGGCAGTGAATCGGTCGCAGTCTCAGCAATATGCTGGTGTCAGACAGACACCTACAGCGCTGATTTTTGACCACACCGTACGAGACACGACATACTATAGATACAAAAGTATACATAATAAAATTAATAAATAGCACTTGCATCAGAATTAATGTTTCATTTACCACTTATGTTGGCTTATTGATTGTATTTATGTGGACATCTGTTATAATATTGGTTAGGTAGGTATCTGTTTTAGTTTCTTTAAGTTTTTTTGTATGTATTGCTGTTATGCATCAAATAAAATAAATAAAATCGTTAAATATCAAGCTCCTTGCGGACGGGATAAAGACTACAAAAGAATATTCTAATATTTGGAGTATAGATATTTACAGAGGAGCTATACGGTTGCCACCATAGGGGACGGAAAAACTATTATGCGGCTAAATTAAGAACGGTCTTAAACTGGCTGACGGGCACGGACCTATGATACTCAGTGGGTTTAACTCGGTTAGATTTAACTGTCATTTTTCCATATAAAAAGTGAAATTTAGATCTACGCGCGTACAGTGCGTTACGTGATTGATAGCACACAAATCTCGATAAGTGTGACATAAAGGGAAATATCATTCACTGTCCTTGTCATAGTTCCACTTTTTTTTATTTACCACAACTGACTTAGTATGAAGTTGTGGCAAATAAACCACAACTCGCCCAAATTAAGTAGGTTGTTTATGGTAAGGCATCAGCCATTTTAAGACCAGTTCTTAATTTAGCTGCATAGAAGCCTTTCCGTCCCTCATCGTGGCATCACGTATAGCTTGTCCTGAGTATCATATCGCTCGTTCGATAAAGAGGAGAAGTATGTGAGATTGCAGTTTTGTCAGATTATATATATTTGTATGTAATGTAATCTTCGAAACTACTCAGCGGATTTCAAAAATTCTTTCACCTGCTGCATACATAAGCTTGTTGACTATAAAAGCTTTAAGACATACATTCAGCTTTTGAATCTGAATGATTGTATCTGAGTATTGAATGCTCTCTTGTGATTAGTGGGGTCATGATTTGAAATCGTTATTTTATTCTAATAATTATGTATTTTGTCAGTTTCCTGTTCGATGCTAACTGGAAGCCCTTGCACACGTAACATTAACGGAAGGTCATTGGACTTGCACGTGTTTATCAACATACACGGTCAACTTCATTCATATGTGATTTATCTATGTTTTGAGTTACATAATTATGTAAATTGTTTGGTATAATTTATAAAATTATAAGCCAAAGCCGGAAGTTCACTGCGGCGCACGGTACGCACGATTTGTTTATAAAATCCGGTCATAAACAATATCTTCGTGTTTCTGAAACACTAGCAACTGTTGCGGTACACACTTTTGTTTATCGGCATGATTCTCATATTGAAATGTATTACAGTTTACGTATATTGCATGGACCAGATCTGTCTCTGTTTATTCGGCTATTATTTTAAGCCAATTCCAAACCTAAAACAATATTGCTAAGACTTTACCCACTTGACCTATCGCCTTTCGGGAACTGTATCGTTAAGAGTGTCCACCAGAGCTGTGCGAAATAGCTGAGCAGTGTGCGAGGAAAAAAGCCTCCAATAGCATTGCTAGCCTAGCGCTCGCATCTCTTCCTGTTGGTGGATTCTTCCCTTCGCTCATCGCTCCGCGCTCGCTCAGCTCCGTCAGATGAATACTCATCTCATCACCCTTACACGCTTTCAAATAACAATACCTATCCTTCAAAAAGTTCTACACATTCATTTGTCCAAATGGCGCATTCCCCATAAAAAACATAATGGTAGGTAGCCCTTTAGGCGATCATCACACGCCGCCGCGTCCCGCTGCGGCGTGTGGTTCGCAACGTCGTATGCCAGTACAGTACCTCAGTTTGTATACAAAGTCTGCACGGTACCATATACTGTACGCGCCTCCGTCCGGCGAAGTTGGTACAGTCCGCATCGAAAGTAGACACGCAAACGAACCCGTCAAAAGTCTTTATTAAAAGGGAATAAGTGCTTATCCGCAGCAGAACCGAGGTAACCGATATAGCCCTCCGAATCGCTAAACTTAAGTGGCAGTGGGCGCCACATTGCAAGTAGAACCGGTGGCCGTTGGGGCGGAAAGGTTCTCGAGTGGCGACCACGTACCGGAAGGCGCGGCGTGGGAAGGCCCCCCCACAAAGTGGACTGAAGACCCGGGAGTCCGCAGTTTTTGTGAGAGGCCTATGTCCAGCAGTGGACGTCTTTCAGCTGATATGATGACGATGATGAAGAGCTTTTGACGTGTTCGATTGCGTAGTTACTTTTGAATACGTGGCTCCGCACGCCTCCGCGGGGGGCGGTGGCAGTGTGTGACGCGCCTTAGGGATAATTAGGTTCAGAACGACCTAGACCATTTCTCCGCACGACCTAGCTCTTAATCTGGCTCCAGCGAGGCCGTGCTCTTCTGCTCATAATCTAGATTACCGGCTGGCACTCAATCGGCTCATTATGTCCACGCTAAGGACACCGCGAAGGCGTGGTCGGTATGGTTGCTACCCGACTGCGGCAGGAAGGTTATGTTTTTCGTGTGTACGTATGTAGATATTTATATTTCTTTAGCACGCTCGCACGCACGTCTACGCCTATGTGCGCAAAATTAGTCGCATTTTAACCCCCGACGCAAAGAGAGGTGTTATAAGCTTATAAGTTTAACGTGTCTGTGTATCTGTCTGAGGTATCGTAGTTCCCAAACGGATTGACCGATTAGAATGCGATTTTTTTGTGTCATAGAGGCAAAATCCAACAAAAAATCAGACATTAAAAAAAAAAATTAGCTCCTAAAAAGTCCGGATAAAAATTAATATTTTTCTATCTTTATTTAGGTTCATTTACATTTGCTTTAAAATATTCAATATAAATAAAATAAAAAAGACAAGAATGTTTAATTTAAATCTATATAATTACTTCCGGGTGGAAAGTTTGTTGGATTCTTGAATAAACGATCTTAGAATAACGTTTAGAATGAAATAAACAAAAAAAACGCTATTATAAATTAATGTTTTTCGAAAGCCTGGAGTATAGGCTGCCATAGCTTTGCAGAGTATTAGGAATAAGTGTGCCTACGTATAATACGTCTATATTTGATGTCAGGGACTACTGTAGTGTGTACGTGCCTTACAGTACTTCTCGAGCACTGACATAGTTCACTAAATGTCTTATTTTGTTTAATTATACTTTGTTACTACCTTATTATAGTTATTATAGTGCGGGATCCATAATCACGGGTAATTACACTGAAAGCAATGATTACACGGTGTATTTGCTACATTTAAGAGGCACTGTCGCCCCGCGGCGGCACGCGACTTAACCTGGAGGTCGAGAGTTCGAACCAGGGATCGGATACCGGTATTCTCTCCATACAAATTAAACCGGTATTATTTCTTTCTTTGGTTATTATATTATATCATTTTTGATCGGGCAGTCTAATAATACGAATATGTTACCTAAATACACGATAGAGTCCTACATTAAGAGCCTAAAATAATTCAAAATATTTGACTACTTCGGGGATTTTTCAAAAAACCGGTTCCGATCCCTGGTTCGAACCCTGAAAAGATACATTTTTAGGGTTCCGTACCAAAAAGGTAAAAAAGGAACCCTTATCGACTCTGTCCTTCTGTCTGTCACAAAGTTAAATATCTCAGGAACTACTCGTACTTGTGCTATCAATTTGAAATTTAGAACAATAATTGTAATAATGTTTGTGATTTTTTTTTTTTTATATACATTTTTATTTTCTGTGAAAATTATGAATATGAGGGGGGTTAAAAATTCAAAGTCTAGTTAATAGGTCGTGTGGGATATCATATGAAAGGACTTGAGTTGCACTTTCTAAAACCATTTTTTCTACTGTGGTTAAACTTTGATTTATAAAGGAAAATGTGGAAAAAAATACCATTTCCCCCCTTATCTCCGAAGTTTACCAAGCGAACATTTTGAAATTATTAAATGTGATTAAGAGTGACATAAATAATGCAGAAAAAATAAAACGATACCTCTCTATCGAGCGTATAGGTCAGGTATTTTTTATTTATTTTACATAAATTATTTCTGAACTTTTGTAATTTAATAACTTTTGAATAATTTCATTTTTTATATCGAAATCAGTACACGTGAGAAAAAAATATCGCTGAAAAACAAACATACTAGGTTGCAAGTTATTAGTACCAAAATAAAGATGGCGCTGTACGGTCAAGGACTTTAATTGTTGAGCCATTTAGGTGTCAACCAATTTTGTTTTTTTAATAGTTAAGCTATAAAGTATCCAGTATAAAGTGAGCTCTAAATGGCTCAACGGTTAAAGTCCGTGAGTGTACACTCAGCGTCAAATACATTGTAGCAACCAAAGTAGTCAAATAGTTCGGTACACCATATATTTAGTATGGTGTACCGAACTATTTGGCCACTTTGACCGATACAGAGTATTTGACGCTGACTGTACAACGGTAACTTCTACTATGAGTTGTTAAGATTGTTCAAAGAAGAATGGGGTCGAGACGTGGCGGGTATGATGTAAGGACGTTTGTACGGGACCCTCGGTGCGCGAGTCTGACTCCCACTTAACCATTTTTTTTTATATTACACTTAGAATAAGTTATCAATATAGAAAATTGTGACCAGGTTCGATAATTATACAGTATTTTTTTGTCGATTCAGTTTATGAAAATTTAAAAAGCAGTGGCAAGAGAAAAAAACTCGCGTGTCCTACATCTCACGGAGCCACTGTGTTAACTTTGTTTATCAGTCCGCTCATCGCAAAATATCCATACAACAAATGAAAAACGTCTCGAAAAGAATATACCTACATCGGAATGAATGTCAATTTAGACCAGCGGCCGTAGCATGGTTGCCATTTTTACGCATGCAAATTGGTTCACCCTTTTGGGACCTATACCGACATAAATAATGATTAAAGCTTATTATATGTAAGGGTCTAACTAAAAACCATCGTTGCGGTGTAGGTTTATACCTACTTACTGCAACATTATGCTGAGTCTAGCCCCTTTTTAGCATCACACATTGTTATGCCTCGTATGTACGGTATACATACTGTATCGGTTTAAAGTCTAATCTTAAGTCTAGTTTGTACCCTTTCTGTTTAATATGTGATGTTGAATAAAGTTTTCCTATGTCTATGTCTATGATGCGACAGACATACAGGCATACTGATACACATCCCTCGTTTGACTCCGTTCCGTTCCGGTGACTCATCCAGCCAGTTCTGCTGCAAAAACGCGTTTGCGTTGGCCATGCAAGGGAGAGAGAGTCGAAGAGGCTCATCGAGATTGCTCGAGGGCTCGCGCTAGCTCGATACAGGCGAATACATTATATAATCTGTGCTAATACACACCTCGTTTTAGTCGAGGTTAAAAACAGCGAAGAGAATATAAATTGGTGTCGATCGATTATTTGTCTAATTGCGTCTATGACTTAGAACTGCGGAATCATTACAGTTTAATTTCCAGCCTATTTTGGCACGCGGATGTCCACTAACCAAAGTTAAACTAGAAGTGATTGAATTATATTAAATTGAGTGCACATTTCGTTGATGCTGTCACTCCTGTCACATCGTGCTACTATCGCAGGCACTCCGATAAACTCTCAAAAATGTGTGTCACTCGACGCTAATGTTAGCTCGAAATACTCATACTGTGCTCTTTGCCATAAAACCGATCATTATTTCAAAAAGTCAATGATGTTTTAGATTAATGTATTTTGATTCCGGTTTCCCGAAACAACTGTCGAAATATCATCATAGACGTAGTAGAGAATTTCAGGTAAAAAAATATTTTGACGTACATATACTGAGTTAGACCGCCATTACCTATCTTGAATTAAGATGATACTCTTGGAACCAAGAGAAAAAATCTTGAGTCAAGATAACTTCGCTTCATTTGAGATAGTTTAACATCTTCTTAATTAATTTTTGGTTCAAGAATATTTATCTCAAATAAAGTGTGTATTTTTTCAGTGTATTAAATTATATTTACAAAATTTTTAATCAGTGAAAGTAATATTTTTTTATTACAATTTTTGGTTGGTTATTTAAGAGAGAGAATCCTTCAAAGTAGGACGTTTCGCCCAAGCCCAATGACATATGCCTGATAGCTTTTGTCAGCGACATTGCGCTGGCGCAACCGCGGTCGTTTCCAGCCTCCTATGCTCGAGTGTCCTAGACCGTGGACAAGGCCACTCGAGCGCTGCGAGGCACGAGCGACCAACGCGGTCACTAGAAGTTACAATATGAATACATTATAATACCTACATCGTAATCGATTTCAACTTGAAAACAGCACATTATGTACTTAACAGGTCATTATTAAAATTATAAAAAAGAATGAATGGTTCGAGCCTTCAAGGTAAGATATTCTTGAACCAAGAAATTAATTAGGAAGATAATTGAAGCGAAAGTGTCTTGAGCAGATAATTTTTTCTTTTGGTTCGAGAGAATCATCTTAATCCATTTATTTAAAAAAAAAACTGGACAAATGCGAGTTCAACTCGCGTGGTGAGGGTTCCGTATATAATCTAAATTTCATAAGTGTTTTTGAATGCTCAAACTTCTTATAGGTTTTCCTGTAATCTTTAGGCAAAGAACTATTTTCCATATTTTTTTCGGAATTTTAGTCTTAGTAGTTTCGGAGATAAGGGGGGGGATGGTCAATTTTCGTCTTTTTTCTTAAATTACTTCAAATTTGTTTTTTCTAAAATTATAAAAAAAAAAATCTGACATGCTTACAACAACCCCTTTCATTTGATATGTCACACAATACAGTTTGCGAAACTTTTTTTTTTAATTTTCCAGTTTACCCCCCAAAAGTGGCCCCCTTGTTCAGAATTCATTAATTTACTTTACGCTTTCATCTTTGGGTCACCAGTTTACATATGTGTACCAAATTTCAACTCAATCGGTCCAGTAGTTTCGGAGCAAATCGGCTGTGACAGACGGACAACCGAGTGATAATATAAGGGTTCCGTTTTTTCCTTTTGAGGTATCGGAACCCTAAAAAAATTCTTAACTGTAGTATTACCTGCTGTGATGTCATGCCTCGGTCCTCCACTCCAACTAGCCGATCGCGGTAGCAACTAACTGCCTCATTATAGTTAATATAGTTATTTACCGACGTGCTCGCGCCAAATTACCCTTTGTCATATTTCCGCGTATTGATTGATGCCGCGCGAAAAGTGATGGATGGATTCGACTTCTGTGAGTTTTAACTAGTTTTTTTTTAACAGGGGCTTTTATAGCCTCGTGTATTAGTGATATTATATTTCGGTGAAGGAAAACATCGTGAGGTAACAGGTTCGAATCCCAAGAAGGTCTAGTTTCCCTCTGGGTTGGAAGGTCAGATGGCATGCAGTCGCTTTCGTAAAAGTAGTGCCTATGCCAAATTTTGGGATTGGGTGACAAAGCGGACCCCGGGCTCCTTTAGGGCACACCCGGGAATAACGCCGGGAGGGTGATGTTTATTAGTGACATAAACATTTCCATCATTGGGGCTGTTGTATCACATGCGGTGGAACCACGATTTCGGTTAGGGAGGCTTGGCTCCTGAAGTTAGTAAGGACTCTCATGTTTTGGGGGGGGAGGGACAATGGCAGAACTGCTTGCGGCCCGCGACCCTCCATGGCTGTTTTGTATGTACACCTTTCCCTGAAGTCACAAATTATCAACAAATCCGGTCCGCGTCAATTTCGCTAGCTACTGTGTGGCCCTTGGCTGCTAAAGGGTCGCCCAACGCTGGGATAACGGGACCTAATAACAATATGAAATAGTTGGTTGACCAAAATGATGAGAAGACTTGGGTAACTTGTAAATAATCCTCCTCTCCTTCGACAGTCGGGTAAAAATTGATTTGTCTCTAATGGATTGAATGGCAATCAGTCGAATCGCATCGCATCGCTGCACGGCGTTGACGATGTACGAATACCTTCATAGGGCTTCGGGCTAATTGACCGCGAAACTGCGCGGGCAATGAATTTAATTAATGAATTTAAACGGCAGTTATTTTATTATTTTATTATTTTATTAAATTACAAACTTAATGTAATGCAGTTAATTAACTCGTGATATCTTTCATATTGGTTCAAATTATACCACTTGAACAATAAAGCAAGTTAAAAAAATACATCTGTGTACACAATATGCATAATTACCATTTATGCCCTTGTATTCACGTATTTTAGACATAAAACCGCGGAAAAAAGAAATAACCTATATACCCATCCCAAAGGTAGGTACAGTCACGGACTTTAATTTTTGAGCCATTTAGGTGTCAACTAATTTTGGTTTTTAATAGTTAAGCTATGAATATCCAGTAAAAGGTGAGCTCTAAATGGCTAACTATTAAAGTACGTGACTGTGCATACTGACTGGTAAGACTATTGAAATCGGATAAGTAGTTCTTGAGATTGAGATGTTTACACACAAACTTACCAAGCTCCAAATTGAGAAAAGAGGTATACCTATTTATTAAAAGCGATGGGAGAGTGGGCTTTTATCCTGCGTTCCTGCGTAATGAAATGAAAGTATGATTTACCTTTTGCTCGTAGCTTTAATATACATAAAAACAGACAAATAATCACAATACAATACGGTTTCTGTGACAGCGACAAACTATGAAACAAGAATGACATCGAACGAGAAAAATATGTAGAAAAACAGTATTCAAATTTGACATAAGTAATCTTCTACAATACCATCAAAGTAAGCAAAGAGTTCGCAACATTTTTATTATAAAATTATATTATAATGTTAGTTTAGTTTTGTGTTATATTATTATTATTGTTTTATAGTACGCGAATTACTGAACGTGGTGGATGTAGGTACGTAAATATAATTCTGTGGTGAAGGTCGTTGCAGTGCCTATCACATTAATTATATTGACGGTTTTTTTTTTATAATTCTGCGGCATTTAATTAATTCGTTTACTGTGGTAATCTATTAATATTATTAAGAGGAAAAGTTCGCGAGGTTATAAGGTTGTAAGATTCTAAAGGGCTCTCCATAATGGGCTATCGTGGCCGCAGGACAGGACGCAGTTATGCCTGCCTCACACTGGCGCGGCCTGCGGTGGCGGTCCATAGTAATTTTGACAGCTAATGACAAGTTTACTATTGACCGCCGCGGCCTGAGGGGTAATCACGTAATTATTGTAAAAAAAACCAGACGACCGAGGGATCCGTACAAATTTCCTCGATGATTGATTACGTGATTATGAGCGATTTTTCTCATTTGTAATACCCTAATTGTAGTTGTCTCCATACAATTTAATGATCTTTAGGCTAAAGAAAATTTCACTTTGTAATTAATTACCTTATGAACTGTATGAAAAAGTTTTCTTTGATTTCTGTGTGTTCTAGCAGTGCTACCTAACTGCGCCGTGGGAACTCAGAATTATACCTAAACTTTGCGCGCCGCAAACGGTACATCCGCCATTGGGTCGGCGCACGCGCTCACGGCCGGACGCTGCTTACGCGTACAAGAAAAGTTATTCACCAATTCTTTAAAAATGAGTTCGTAATGTTTTTTACGGAACACCCAATACCTATTTCAAATACTTACGTGATACATTTAGGCCTGCTTGAGTTTCGGTAATTTTGTATACCTACCCCGAGCCTCCGACAAGTTTAGGTACTCCGCCACTCCGTTGTTTGTATTGATTTCATGTTTATATTTATCCCTGTCTAGCAGCATTATAATAGTTTACTTAGTAAGATTTACGGGCTGCATGCATTGCACGGCCTAAGAAGGGCGTAAACATCGTCGTTGCTATGGGAACTTATAACCTTTTGGAAGTGCTTGGAATGCACTCGTGAGGATGAAACACGTACCTAATCAGAATATTTTAAAACAACTTATGCCTAGTTACTTACATACTTATGCATAAATAACGAAGATAGGAAGGTACCTACCTACCTTCTAAACTTTATTTCGTACTGTCGTCGGGATACACCTACTTACTTAAAAAATGACGTTACCTACACAACAAGTTTCGTTTTGTTATGCCTATGTGGTAGCTAGTAAATTAATAGGTACAGTCGAGTTCTCCAATATCTATACAGACAACCTTTCAAAAATATCTATACATGTGTTTTATGTCAGTAATAATAAAGCCTGTGTACAGATATTTTTGAAAGGTTGTCTGTATAGATATTGGAGAACTCGAATGTCCCTACATTCAGACTGTCGTAACGATAGACAGGGTGAGAGATACTTGACATTACATTTTATTTAACATGCTGCGTTGATATGCCTGTATGTAGGTATGTAGCTATGGAGTTCAGATACTGGCAGAATCTTCGGAAATACATACAAGTCTTTTGAAAAATGAAAATTGAAAAACGATAACAATTAAATTAATCTAATCAGTGAAGTGCATGGAATGTGTGGTTCTGCACGAATAATAAAACGTCCTAGCCGACACAATGATTTTTTGGGGTTCCGTAGCCAAAATGGCAAAAACGGAACCCTTATAGTTTCGTCATGTCCGTCTGTCCGTCTGTCCGTCTGTCCGTCTGTCCGTCTGTCCGTATGTCACAGGCATTTTACTCGAAAACTATAAGGTGTATTTGAATAAAATTTTGAGGAAAGGTGTATTTTGTTAGCCGCTACATAGTTTTGTAATTAAAATGACAAAAAAAAAATTTTTAGGGGTGCACTCCATACATAAAACTAAAAGTCAAAAAATTTTTTTCATTGTGACCCCCCGTGTGGCACATCAATCGATAGGCCTTTCAAAATAAATATAAGGTTTCTTAGCATTTTTTTTGATTAAGTGAATAGAGCCGGAGATAATCGCCCCGAAAGTCACTAAAATTCTGTCCCCCCCCCCTCTAATTTTTGAACGGTGTATTTTAAAAATATGGAAAAATTCATGGACATAGGGCTTATTAATTTCATTCATCGAAAATTGTTTTGAACAAGATCGGTTCAGAGGTTTTCGAGATATTGCTGAAAAACTGCCTTCCTCAAAGAAAAGGACGTAAGTGCCGTAAAATTTCTGTGGCGATACGACCTTTTTAATAGGCACGGAACCCTTCGTTTTGCGTGGTCCGACACGCACTTGGCCGGTTTTTAATACTACGACGGTGGCAAACATGCATACGGTCTACCTGATGGTATAAGCAGACACCGTAGCCTTTGGACGATTGCGATTCCAGAAGAATAACAAGCGCGTTGCTGACCCTTTATTGATTTGAGGATTTGTTGTGACAGCTGAACGGAGATTTTTTTTATTTTATTTAGGTTCAATAACAATTGTTAGTATCAGTACATTCATGACTTCATTCATTTTGCATTGTAAAGATAGATGTCACAATCACATATAGGTCACACCACATGCTTTATAATTTATACAAAAACCTTAGAATTTAAAATATAAAGTAGGTTCTTAAAAAAAATTTTATTTTTATTAGAATGTTACGACGTCTGTTGCTTAGATACATACAGCAGGGCAATTGCGTAACTCTTCATACGCGTACATATCACCTACCAGACTGACAAAATATAATTGTCATGCCATAAATCTCAACATTAACATTAAATTGATATGTAAGTATCTAAGTACGAATTAGAGCAGCCTCGGGTTGAGGCACGCACGGATCACCTATTTTGCTCAAATTCGTACGCGCTCACGCGCTGTACATTTAGAGAAGGAAAAATATTCGTGCAACATTACATCAAGGTGAAGCAATTATAGTTGGTTACACATCATTATAAAAATATTTCAAAAAATATTAATTATAACTTCATTTCTAAGCGGTGTCAACCCTAGCCTCTATTGGCTGGCGACGACCGGCGCGTTCAAGGTCGCTCCATTGTTAAATTTAGTAGGCATGGAAAGCGGTAGGTATGCGCTTTTTTATTCAGAGTCGAGTATCTGTTCGTTAGAACTATTATATAATCTGTGGTTCTAGTAACTCTCTCTAAGCTTAGTTGGTCTCAAAGAGTATTTTTAACCCTTGATAGAAATGGGACCGATTGATATTGAAAAAAAAACATACATTTTATCAGAAATCTGTACGAATGATTGTCATCACTTAAAAAGTTACTTAAGGTCTCCTAAGAGCATTTTCGCGTAGCAGCAAGGGATCTAGTAGCTACCCTTAATTGCCCTATCGCAACTTTCCACCCTGTCCTGTATATCTAGTATACTGTGTGTGTGTGTGTGTGTGTGTGTGTGTGTGTGTGTGTGTGTGTGTGTGTGTGTGTGTGTGTGTGTGTGTGTGTGTGTGTGTGTGTGTAAGCGATACGCGAGCGCGCCAGTCACGATATTGCTGGCTGTTTTCCTCGCTCACCGCCTCGCAACATCGCACAGCTGTAGTGGACGCGCACCCTATGCTTGCGGTCGTATTTTGCCTGTTGTTTCTCGTCGTGATCGTTTTTTGCACGGTACTGCAACCGCACGGTAATGGTTGTTGGAACGCGTGCGCGGTGCTATAAGGAAAGATACAGTTATTCTGTTTTAACTGGCTTTAGTTCTGGTTATGTGAACGGCTAGGTAGTATTATATATATTCGTATTTTAAAGAAACATTTCTAAAAATTTAGTCCTTACCAAGAATCGAATATGGTGAAATCTGTATATCAATTTAGAACGAACTTTTATCGTGTGGTATTTATAAATATTGACATATCGACCATAAGAAATCGCCGCTATTATATTTATAAAAAAAAACGAAACGTTACGAAAAAATCTATTTCATCCTGGTTTTTAGGGTTCCGTAGGCAAAAACGGCATTTTACTCGAAAACTTTAAGGTGTATTTGAATAAAATTTTGCGAATAGGCGTATTTTGTTAGCCGCTACATAGTTTTGTAATTAAAATTACTAAAAAAATTTTTTTGGGGTGCACGGTGCACTCCATACATAAAACTGAAAGTCAAAAAATTTCATTGATAGTCCATGTGTGGTAGATTTACATAATCGATAAGCTTTTCAAAACAAATATAAATTTTCGCAGCAATTTTTTTGATTAAGTGAATAGAGTCGGAGATAATCGCCCCGAAAGTCACTAAAATTCTGTCCTCTAATTTTTGAACAATGTATTTTAAAAATATGAAAAAATCATGGACATAGGACTTATTAAATTCTTTCACCGAAAATTATTTTGAACAAGATCGGTTCAAAGGTTTTCGAGATACTGCTGAAACACTGCCTTCCTTAAAGAAAAGGACGTAAGTGCCGTAAGATTTCTGTGACGATACGACCTTTTTAATAGGCACGGAATCCTTCGTTTTGCGTGGTCCGACACGCGCTTGGCCGGTTTTTTTTCTACTTTTGTATCCAAAGCCGAGTTGGTTATTAAAAACAAAAACATGTCAGAATAATACCTTTTTAATTTACGTTTATTTATTTTATAAAGTAACTACAAGATGATGATTAAGATTAACTAAATTAAATTAAAACTAAGTTAAATCTAAAAAAGGCCCTTGAGGCGTTGTACCGAGGATGCTGGCGGCATTTCCTCGCTGAATTGCAATGCTGATGCGTTGCGCGAGAAAGCCGCCAGCTCTTCGGTCACCAGTTACATCGACCAGACGTTTCGCGATTTCTGCAAATAGCTTATGCGCACTGGGACCGTGGGGTCCGGCCCGAAGGTCTCGACGCCTAAGAGTACAAAGTTGCACTCTCTGCCGAGGCCTTTTTAAATTAGGTTCACACATCTCCCCTTACTGCTCCAGTTAGGAAGCCACCCTGTATGTCACTTGGCGTGGCCTAGCCAAACCCTAATTGCCTAGAATTCAGTTTAATCTTATAACAATGGTACAAAAAAAAGTTATATTATTTTTCCTGTCAAAGCCTTTATGACGTTAACATAAGATTGAATTTCGCTTACCAGCGGAAAATGTTCACTATGCAGTTCCTATAACGCCTTGGTTTTAATAATCCTCGTCAACAACAATGACATCTAATGAAATGCAGCGCTCTAGATCATCACTCCTTGAGAAACTGGAGCGAAATTGCACTTTTTTGCGTGATAGATAAGCGCGCGTCCATTAATGCAAAGTAAAGGAGGTACTGACTAATCAGTTTTTACTCGCTTTTAATGGCAGATAAGGGGAGACACGCAAGGTCAGATGATCGTTTTTGAAACGCTAATGCTCTTAAACATGCCCGTGAATAAAACTAAAAAACTACAACTTAGAAAAGTTGAAAAACCCCCGATCTTTTCATTTCAAAGTTCAATATCTCAAAAACGGCTGGACCAATTTTGTTGAAACGTAGCTAAGAACCATCTCGATCACGTCAGCTTTCGGAAGAAAAAAACCGCATTAAAATCTATCCATTCGTTTCGGAGCTACGATGCCACAGACAGGCACACAGATAGACACACAGACATACAGTCATACATACACCCCTCTTTTTGCGTCGGGGGTTAAAAATAGGTATGTTATAATGTTATATTTCGTTATTTTATTAATAATCTAAACGCTTCAATTTATTGTACAAGTTTAAATACTACGTCCAAAACAATCTGGACACGCTGGACAAGAGCACCAATTTTTTTTCAGGATCTTGTTAGGTCAGGAACCAACTCCTCAGTCGGCCATCTTTAATTTTATGGCGACAATTTTGTATTATAGTTAATTATTAATATCTCGAATTCTAAATCACTTAGAATCACAAACTTAAGTGTCTAAATATACATATTTGGGGTCAAGGAATTCAACTAGATAATTTTTAAAGTCAAGTTCCCAAAGGATATAACTACCGTTACTAAGTCTCCGCTGGCGGTCAGTCTGTCCGCGCGTCACTTAATCTCAAAAACTACTGGACAAATTTATATGAATCTCACGTAACTTTCCAGTTACATACCTTAAATTATCTATCAGAGTAGGACATAGGCTATAATTAATGTCAAATTTTATCCCTTTTAGGGACGAAAAAGGGGATGAAACTTTGTATGTAGACCAAATTGCTCGTTGCCTTCATCAGGCGCTGGGACTCAAAATGGATGGGAAATCTAAAATCCGACTCGCACTTGACCAAAATTCTAATTGATATTATTTAATAGACAACATACCGAGCATGGACAAACTTTTGAGGGCTACAGTAGCCTTAGAGCTCGTGTACTTAAGTTATGCCCACCGACTTATGTATGACCCTAAATCTGGTTTCCGCTCTTTACTTCCTAAAGTGTATGCGGTCAGTATTGGACGGGACATATTAATTTATACTAATCGTAATGATTGAGAAGATAAACGAGGACGACGACTCGATCGATATTGAGGTTCACTCAATGTCGAATACATTAAATTGTAATACAAATGCATAATTATTTTCCATCGTATTTTCACGGAAACGTACGAACGTGTCTTGCTTAATTCAGTCAGTCTCGGTACAGTCGAGTTCTCCAATATCTTTCAAAAATATCTAAACATGCGTCTTATGTCAGTAACAATAAAGACTGAGTATATATATTTTTGAAAGGTTGTCTGCATAGATATTGGTCAACCCGTCTGTACAAAAAGTCTGAGAACGTTTCCGAGAAAAAACGATGGAAATAGTTATTTACGATACAAGTGCAGAAAATAGGAAATTCGCAACGAGTGATGATAAATTAGAACACGTCCGAAGGGAGTGTTTTAAATCGACACGAGTTGCGAATTACTATTCGCACGTGTATCGTATCGTACAACGTTTTACAGTACATATGGCATTACGATACAAGTGCAGAAAATAGGAAATTCCCAACGAGTGGTGATAAATTAAAACACGACCAAAGGGAGTGTTTTAAATCGACACGAGTTGCGAATTACCTATTCGCACGTGTATCGTACAACGTTTTACAGTACATTTCTTAGTTTCACAGCTAGTACAGTTTCAACATATGCACGGAAAGTGCTCATTTCCGCACTAGTGCGGGAAAGTAACACCATGTGTACTGTAAATAACTATTTTATTTTAGCAAAAATATTCAGTAGGCTCTATGAGGTGGTGACAAATAGAATACACCCACAAACCTTTTTTTACCTTAAAGTTGTGCATGTGAGCTAAGGCACAGAAACGCATACAGCCACTCTTCAACTAATACTAATAATATATTATTTTTACTTTCCTCGTATTCGATATGTAAAGTAGAGTGTTTAACTCGGGTGAAAATTACCCATTTCTGACTCGAACCATTGGCGCTCTCACTTCGTTCGAGCACTAAAATATCTCGTCACGAATGGGTGCCTTTCAGCCCTTGGTTAACAATCTACTAATATTTCACTTGTTCACTATATTGCCCGGCATGTATTTTTATGTTACGAACTGTCGTTAAATCAATTCTATTGGTGTCCCTGTTCGATACAAGTACTTTGCTAGAATATGTTCAGGGCCTGCATTCTGCCACCAGGATTACAAACGTAGACAAAACTTAATTGATGATTGACCGTGAACTTTTCTTATTATATTTAGAAATCCGTTTCGGTTACATAACTTGTTATTCAAACTGTACTTGGTCCTGCCGCAGGGAGTCTTAGCTCAGAGGGGTAATCACGTAACGTTTCGAACGCACGTTAGGACAATTTAACTGTCATTTTTGTAATGTTTTAGCATCGATAATCTATTTGAGTAAAGGATAAAAAAGAACCTCTATATGACCCAAACGTGAAAATTACTGCCTAAGACTATAATACAGAGCTTTCCAAAGTTAGCCCAAAAATGATTATCAGCTGATATAAATATCCATAACGCCACTCAAAACGATAGGTGAAGAGACCTTCTTTTTAATTAAATTCTTAAAAAAACGTTATTACATATTTAAAACCTGAATTATACAACAGTGGCTCCTTTTTTTCGTGAACAAGCCTTAAGAATACACACATTGAACCTACAGCTCCGCTTCGCTGCCTCGCACAGCTTTGGTGGATATCCACCCTAAACATTAGAATTTTGAATATTAGTCGCAGAATGTAGGCCCAGCCCGTCACGAGCCCGGATCTGCGTTTGCGCACGACAAAGCGCCATAACTCATACCGCGCTGATCGATGATCTATGCATATCCTTTACTGCGATATTGATTTATCGTATTTATTCATAATCGAAAGAACTCGGCGACACACTTTTGTACAGTTGAACTGTTAAGTAGCTGAACCTTGGTAATACCTTGTTACGCGTTGGCAGATTGGACGTGACGTTAAAGGATTTGCCACACTGCATGCGTTCTGTGGTCTGCGGTCAGGTCAAGCCCGGATTATGTATAGAGAATGCAATCTCGCGAGATTGGGGTTCAGGCGAGATCTCGCGAGATTGTGAATATTAATACCGCGAGATCTCGCCAATTTCGAGATCTCGCGAGATTGGCGGTTTTGTATGTTTGTTCTTGCAATAATCACAAATTGTGATCACAATACTTAAATACATTAGGAGAAAAAAAAGGATTAGCGATGTTATGAAATTAACATTTATTTTAACGTATTATTTTTATAAACTTATACGGAATGACGTAGCTAATAATAATCTATAATTTTTCAATAAACTTTCAAGTAGTAAACTTTGGTGTATCGTTATCAATTATCATGTATCTAATCAAATAAGAAATAAAATAAACAATCAGTCTTCTCTTCTAACATAAAACAAAAGTCTTTTAATAATAAAATAACAACAACAAGTCAAAAACTAAAATGAAAAAAAACCGGCCAAGTGCGTGTCGGACCACGCAAAACGAAGGGTTCCGTGCCTATTAAAAAAGTCGTATCGTCACAAAAATTGTACGGCACTTACGTCCTTTTCTTTGAAGAAGGCAGTTTTTCAGCAATATCTCGAAAACCTCTGAACCGATCTTGTTCAAAACAATTTTCGGTGAATGAAATTAACAAGCCCTATATCCATGAATTTTTCCATATTTTTAAAATACACGGTTCAAAAATTAGAGGGGGGGGACAGAATTTTAGTGACTTTCGGGGCGATTATCTCCGACCCTATTCACTTAATCAAAAAAAATGCTAAGAAACCTTATATTTATTTTGAAAGGCCTATCGATTGATGTGCCACACGGGGGGTCACAATGAAAAAAAAAATTTTGACTTTTAGTTTTATGTATTGAGTGCACCCCTAAAAAATTTTTTTTTTGTCATTTTAATTACAAAACTATGTAGCGGCTAACAAAATACACCTATCCTGAAAATTTTATTCAAATACACCTTATAGTTTTCGAGTAAAATGCCTGTGACATACGGACAGACGGACAGACGGACAGACGGACAGACGGACAGACGGACAGACGGACAGACGGACATGACGAAACTATAAGGGTTCCGTTTTTGCCATTTTGGCTACGGAACCCTAAAAATGAATCTCAGTAACTAAGTTGAGTATTAAATTTTCTGTGGTTGAGTTGAGTTACTTGAGTTGACCAAAATTGAAATATTATTAAAAATTAAAGAAAACTATAGCTACTCAGAGATCTATTACAAATTAAATATTAAGTAACAGATATACTAATAAAATAAAAAGCTTGTTCAGTAATCAGTTTGCGTTAGTTCGCGCTTCAAATAAGACGTTTTTATGCTCGAGCGCAATCTCGTTAAACTCGCGAGATCTCGCCAATTTTTCGATCGAGATCAGTCTTGCTAAAAAAGGCCGAGATCTCGCGAGAACGAGTATGAACAAATTAAATTTGACCTGACCGCAGCGACAGCTGACGCTGCGCTCGAACGTACCCTCATACATTTCCGTACTGTATAGTACTATCACTCTATCGCCGCGTCACTGACGCTGACGCTGCGTTAGTGACACCGGAGCCGCACTGGTCGGAAGTACACCTTAAAGCGTCGCGGTACAAAGGTTTTCAGCCCCTTGTGAGGCCGACCGATCAATTATTTGGGCGTATGAACTTTTTTCTGTCACTTGTTGCCATAGAAACGTGTCCTTCTTCTTTTTAAAACTGGGATTTAAATCCACCAAATGTAGGTTTAGTTGACATTTTTGGCCCCATTTTTATGGGCCACCTTTGTGAGGCTTCCGTGTGTCGGTGTGCGGATTATCCGTTGGTGGATTAGGTCCTTTTTAGAGTTCCGGTACCTCAAACCCTTATAGGATCACTCGTGCTTCTGTCTGTCCGTCTGTCACAGCCGATTTGCTCCGAAACTACTGGACCGATTGAGTTGTAATTTGGTAAACATATGTAAATTGGTGACCCAAAGATGGACGCGTAAAGTAAATTAATGAATTGTGAACAATGGGGCCACTTTTATGGGATATATTGGAAAATTAAAAAAAAAAATCTCAAACTGTATTGTGTGACATATCAAATGAAAGGGGTTGTTGTAAACATTTCAGTTTTTTTTTTTTATAATTTTAGCAAAAACAGATTTGAAGTAATTTAGGAAAAAAGACCAATTTCACACTACATGACCATTATGTTCCATATAGTTCGCACGATAAATTAGGGAAACTAGGTCCGTTCTAGCTCTTCTTGCTAGTATAAGGCAAAGGTTCTCCTCGAGGTTGCGGTATCGAGGGTCCACAGTTTGCGACCGAGCACCCCCTCAGTCATACATCTCTGGGCACAGCAGGTTACATCTATAGATTGGGGTTTTTGAGGTTGAGGTTGTGGATAGTGATGGTGGAAGTGGAGGGTGTAAAAGTAAAGTCGACGAGTATAAAAAGTAATTATTATTATACAACGCTTTAGATTGTTATAATGAATTGGACCAATCACGTAGCGCCTTTACTGAACTATAATGAACTTGTCCAATAAAACTATAGTTCGTATGGGGTGTGGTTCCTGGTGGTGGGTAAGGTCGTGAGGATGCTGCGCCAATGTAATATAGTTTTTATACTCGTCGACTTTAATGTTTGAATTAAGACTTCGTACACTAAACTAAAACCACATTTTTTTTTCTATGGAGCTCCCAACTCAACTATAATAATTATAAGACAACGCTTTAGACAGCTAAAATAAATTCGACCAATCACGTGGCACCTTTACTGAACTACATATACTGTATAATGAATTTGACCAATAGGACGTAGCGTTGATTTCAATACAAAAGACATCAACGAGCCGGCGTACCTCTGACTTGCACTTCGTTTCAGCAGGGCTTAGATATATTTCATTAGATACCAAGTGAGTTTAATTATTTCTGTTGACTCGAATAAAAAGTATTGTATACAATAGTTACACAATTAGCTCTTAAATTCTCGTACCTTACTTACACGGTACTCGACTTTATGAGCCCTTATTGTGTAACGATTATATAAAATACTGTTACGTTGATACTGTTATGTTTATCCGTTGTCTAGTACCCATAGTACAGGCTTTGCCTAGTTTGGGACTAGATCAATTGGTGTGAATTGTCCCACGATATTTATTTTTTATTTTTGATTATTATTTTTGTTGATTTTTACACAGGTTCAAGGGACTGTAGACCTGAGTTTTAATTTCAACACGATACCACGCGTTCCCGAGATAAAGAGTCTTGACTGACGCAGAGACAGACAGCCGCGCGCGGACAACAAAGTGATCCTATAAAGTTTCCGTTTGTTTCCTTTTGAGGTACGGAACCCTAATAATATGCAAATAATTAAAAGTGATGAGTATTCACTACAATTCTGTTACTTTAAGCGAGCTGTCCATGTTTGGTAATGAGGCGAAACTCTATGATTCTATCTTTTACATCGAATGCACACAGGCACTGTCGGTGTTAAGTTTCGCCCTAATTACCTAGCCTCGCGTCTATACCACTAAATGAATATATAAGTAGATAGATGTTTCACAATTCACAGAGCTATGGGCCCGGCCTCGTGTCTGCGGAGCGGCGCCGCCGCCGCAAGACGGTGCGGCGCCCCCGCGTTTCTCGGTACTAAACGCGGGTTTCGGCGACGCCGCGCCGCACAATTTTGCGGCTGCGGCGCCGCTCCGCAGACATGGCGGACCAGCCCCCCTATTCTGAAACTTGTTTGAAGCTCACCTCAACGCTCACCCACAAATATATCTTGACACCGCGATGCGTAGTAACTAAGCGTAGGTAGAGGTCTAGTTTCGTCAGGCGTGACGTGTGGGGCGAGGCGCATGAGCGCGTTGCGAATAACATCCCAGAGGTTAGCACAACTTGTTGCCTAGTCGCATCACGAGCGCCTCTCAGTGACTCCTGTCTCAGTCGCACTTTGGGAATTAGAAAGAGGACGGTAGATTTTCTCGTCTCGCGACGCCTCGCGGCGGTAGATGTGCGAGTACCGCTGCAAACACGCACAGCGCGTGTACGTGTGTAACAAGTTCTGCAATTTCGGACGTGAATTCAAATTCCGTGCAAAGGCTAGTTTGGCCATTTTTTATCAGAATTATAGTACATTGTTTAACGAGGGGCGTAAGTGGAATATTGCTAACGAGAGTCTATCAGAAGCCCGACGCCGAAGGCGGAGGGCTTTTGATGACTCGAGTTTGCAATATTCTTACGCCCGTGTTATACACAATGTTTTTCATCACATTTGCGAGGAAATATATAACTACAAAAGACAGAAAAATCTAAGTTTCATAACAGCCGCACCAATCAAAAATTTACAACTACTTCCAGATCAGTGCTAGTGGAGTTCAATATTTCAACCAATCACAGAGCAGTATTCTTGCGGGGCGGGGCCGGCTTGACCAACTAGATTTTTTTTTCAACCAATCACAGAGCAACCAGATTTGATTAAGCCAATCAGAGGGTTCTATTATTTTAAAACTAAACTTAACAGCCCGTGGGAGGTAAAACGGCTATAACTGCTCTGTACGCTCGCAAGTAATAACGCCATTGACGAGCAAGTGTGATGAAAAAAAATATATATATGTTGAATAACTTTATAAAATGACTAATGTAATGAAAACTGGCCAAGTCAAATCTAACCTACTTAAAGATCTCACATTTTTAAACAACAGCAATTGTTATAGGTATCCAATAAAGCAAAGAAATAGAGTTTAATACTTGTTCATAATGTTATTTTGTTCCTATAAATACATATTTGGATTTTGCATAGAACTTGGTACTCATTTAGATCTCCATTCTTTTTGGGGCGAAGCCCACAGCCAGGCATATTTTTTGTATTGCACTTGGCTCTCCTTTTTTACATTTATGTTTTTGGTGGGATATTCATTACATTGCGGGGCTGCGGGCTACCGACATACGATGAAGTCAATGAAACCCTGCAATGTAATAAAACTCGCATGCGAATTGTTGTACCAAGTAAGTGGCCCTTTATAATAGGATCTATGTGCGCGTGATATCGGTTTATAATTGAGGGCATTCGAGTCAGCCGCGTGACATGGCTTTTGTTAATAAGGTACCTATTTAAATACCTAGAGCGCTAGCCGACCCTTTATTGATTGGGGTATCGCCGTATTAAAAACTATACCCCATTCAATATAACATTAATTTTTTAGCGGACAAATGCGTTTACAGAGGCGACTCTAGCCTAAGCCTATGTATCGCCCTCGGGTGCAATATCCCTAGCGCCCTCTACCAACCCTGGCGAGTGGCGCCCCCTAGGACGCGGCGCCCGGGCGCACCGCACCCCCTGCACTATAGGTTAAGCCGCCCCTGCGCGTTTACGTCTCTTTGTTTATGTAGGATATCAAAGGGAAACATTGTACTAGGTTTAGTACTTATTTCGATTATGAAGTGCTTTCATAACTATACTTATTTTAGTGCGTTTCAAAATAGTTTTCCTTGAATTCTCATTACGATTAACGCACGATTTTTCTAGTCTTATATGGAATAGGGCATACCTAGCTGCGCCTGCGTTTTACAAAGAACCGGGACGGAGCTGCCCTGCTGAAACGAAGAGCAAGTCAGAGGTGCGTCGGCTCAACGTCGTTGATGTCTTTTGTATTGGAGTCAACGCGACGTCCTATTGGTCAAATTCATTATAGTTCAGTAAAGGCGCCACGTGATTGGTCGAATTTATTTCACTTCTCTAAAGCGTTGTATAATAATTATTATAGTTGAGTTGGGAGCTCCATGGTAAAAAAGTATGTGGTTTTAGTTTAGTGTACGAAGTCTTAATTTAAAACGTTAAAGTCGACGAGTATAAAAAATGTGTATTATTATTATATAATTATGATGTGTAGGGTGGGCTGGGTGTGTGTGTTAGAGCTGTTGTAGCCGAGTGGTTAGGCACACGATTTTCAACCTAGAGGTCGTGGGTTCCCTCGGCTCATGCCATGCCACGTAGTGTTTTTCTACAAAAAGTAGCTTTTCAGTGAAGAAAAACATGGTCTTGTTTTCCCTCTGGGCTGGAAGGTCAGATGGCAGTCGCTTCCGTAAAACTAGTGCCTACGACAAATCTTGGGATTAGGTGTCTAAGCGGACCCCGGGCTCCTTTAGGGCAAAACCGGGAAACGCTGGTGGATGCTTGTGTTAGGCTATGTGACTAGTTTAAATAATTAAATACCTACGAGTATGCTTTGCTGCATTCGTCCGAAGCTCAGCCCCGAAGGCTTTACTTCCAACGCGCATCCTTGGCACTGCGTTTAATACGTTGTGATCGACTGCGCAGGCGCAGTGCCCGCGCCGCCGCGACCGAGACCGCTTGCGCCTGAGTCGCGAGTTCAAATACGTACTTGTTCGTTTACGACAATGCCTGAGTGTAGCGGTGAGTTTTGGTCACCCTGTATAGGCCAGTCGTTTTGGTCACCCTGTTTAGACGGGTAGTTTTGGTCACGCTGTATAGGCCAGTAGTTTTTGGCAAGTTTTTACGGACAGATATTTATGTATAAGACGTGACGCTACGGAAAAAAAACAATAATTATAATCATAGATTATTTTGTATTGGCTCGCCCCTGAATTTTTACTACTACTACTACTTACCATCAATTACTATTCCCATTTAGTCCCCACTGATAAAAGATGGGGCTTAAACCATGGCTTAAAAATAAATATAAATAAATATAGTGGGACAATTCACACCAATTGATCTAGTCCCAAACTAGGCAAAGCCTGTACTAATGGGTACTAGACAACGGATAAACATACTTATACAGATAAATACATACTTAAATAGATATTAAACATCCAAGACTCGAGAACAAACATTCGTATTCATCATACAAATATCTGCCCCGACCGCGGATCGAACCCGGGACCTCAAGCTTCATAGTCAGATTCTCTAACCACTACGACATTCGGTCGTCAACCGGCTTACTTCGGCTTGCTTTGCGATATTAAAGATATTGATGCTGGCGACTATAAAGCCGTCATCGAAGGTATGTTTCTACTTTTACAACTTATTACATTGTAATACTTCATGCAAATAATGTAAACATATATCTTTGACGTCGACTAGATATAGTTTGTTTTAAGTATTTAAAACCAATCATTATACCCACATCTTTTGCTTAATTGTTATTAAGGAAATTGGTCAAAGTATCCGTAGACCACAGGAGCCGTTGCATGGTTGGCCTTGTCACGCGATAGGTGATAGGATAGAGCGTGCGTCACTGGCTGACACCGTTCGCTAGAACGAGACGACGCTCTTATCTTGTCACTTGTCGCGTGATAAGGCCAACCATGCTACGGCTCCAGGGCTGGCTCGTTCCTTGCCCAACGGATCGGCATAGCTATCCCAAGGAGGAACGCAGCCAGTCTTATGGGAACCCTTCCGCAGGGCTCCGACCTTGGGGACCTTTTTTGATTTAATTTTTATTATCTTAATTACTTTAGTTTATTTAAGTTTTTCCTTTTTAAATATTTAATAAGTTCCTATTGAATATATTGTTATCTACAAGTAGAGTTGTAAAAAGAACAATTACGCATAAACAATGGAACAAACTTCAGTACACGTGCCACACGTCGGTCAGTTTTATGAAGTCCCTTCGTTATCTTTTCCTTTCGTATTTAACAACAAAAGATCCAACTGCAAGTGCATTTTAAGTACAACAAACTATACCTACTTTATTTTCAATACCAGAATTCATGGTGATGTATATGTATACGTAGTTATAAGGCGCTTGCGCCGTTTGGTTTAGCAGTAATAAACTAACTCGCACACAAGACGGTTGTTTCATCTCAAATACCTCACTGGCGATCGAGGATAAAAAAAAATACCCGCGCATAAGAAGAAAAAAAAAAATGGCGTTTTTCGGAAATTTACCAAATTTCGATTATAAAACTAGCGAGTGGCAGATATTTTATAGCAAATTGAATCAGTTTTTTGTGGTGAACAAGGTAGACGATGAAGCGGATAAGCGTGCCCTTTTGTTTACGCACATTACGGACGAAACCTACCGTTTGTTACGCAACTTAGCACATCCATTCGTGGTGGAGGAGCGTGAATTTAAGGAGTTAGTAAGATTACTCGACGGTCATTTTAAGAAGAAGCAGTGTACGTACGCGGACAAAGCCAGATTTTATGCGGCGACAAGGGGACCAGGCGAGACGTTAGGGGACTGGGCAGCGCGACTAAGAGGGTTAGCGATTTTTTGCAACTTTGGTGCCGCCCTGGAAGCGAATTTGGCAGATCGTTTCATCCTTGGCTTGGGTTCTGGCCCGGAACGAGATAAGTTGTTCGAAAATACGGCGACGTTGACAATGGCGGCGGCACTGGAGATAGCAGAAAAAGCGGCAGTGGCAAGGGAAGCCAAGACAGAGATGGCAGTCACTATCAAGGAGGAGCCCGTATTTTATGGGGCTAGTGGAAGCGGCCAAGGCCGTGGCGGCTGGGACAAAGCGCGGCGCGGCGGCGGCGGCGGCGGCACCGTGACGCGACCGAGCGGAGGAAACCAACCCCAGCGAGAGGAATTGCGTTGTGCCATTTGTGGAATGAGAAACCACGATGGAGACAGTTGCCGTTACAAGCGCTATCGATGCCAGAAATGTGGAATTATAGGACACTTAAAAAAAGTGTGTAAAAACAGGTCCTCCCGCGTGAATTGCATAACAAGTGAACCGGAAAAGAACGTGATTGAAGAAGCAGAACAATGTTGCACGGAGTGCTATAATTTTAATTTAAGGTATGTGTCAAATAAACCGATTCTCTTAGATGTAATTTTAGGAGGTAAAAATATATCGATGCAACTAGACTCGGGATCGGGGGTGTGCGTCATAGGCGATAAATTATACTACGAAATGTTTTCTGAGCACCGATTAGAAAAGTGTAACGTTAAGATGTGTTTTTACAATGGACATAAAATCTCGCCACTCGGTTATTTCCAAACCGGGGCTACTTATAAAGGTGAAACGAGAAAAATTAACTTTTTTGTTGTAGTTAACGGGGGTCCGCCCTTACTCGGTCGAGATTTTATGTCTGCTTTTAACTTGGCACTAACAACAAACGTAAATAGTATTTGTGATGGCAATGACATTCATGTAAACCAATTGCTAGAACAATATCCGGACATTTGGCGCGATGAGCTCGGTGCATTTAATAAGTTTAAGGTGCACTTGCGTTTGAAGGAAAATTCATGCCCAAAATTTTTTAAACCACGCTCTGTACCCTTTGCCTTAAAAGATAAAGTAGAAGAAGAACTAAATAGGTTAGTGAAGTTGGGTATTTTAGTTCCCATAAATCATTCGGAGTACGCCACACCTATTGTGCCCGTGCTGAAAGATAATGGGAAGGTCAGGATAGCTGGCGACTTTTCGGTCACGCTTAATAAGGACCTAGTGGTTGACAAATACCCGCTCCCTAGGATTGAGGAGGTATTTGCCAAATTAGGCGGTGGCGAACACTACAGTAAAATAGACCTCAAAAATGCGTATAACCAGTTTATGCTGGACGAGTCGTCGCAGGAGCTCACGACCATAAATACATCTAAAGGACTATACAAATATACGCGATTAGTATATGGGCTAGCAAACGGTCCAGCAGTCTTCCAGAAGTCCATGGAAACCCTCCTTACTGGTATTGATGGCGTGAGCTGCTGGCTCGATGACATTTGTGTAACTGGTCCAAACAAAACCTTACATTTAAAGAGGTTAAACGAAGTCTTGAGCAGAATTAACGACGCGGGACTAAGGCTACAGAAAGAAAAATGTGAATTTTTCAAACCCAGCGTCACTTATTTAGGCTACGTTATTAGTAAAGAAGGTCTACAGACGTGTCCCGACAAGGTTCAGGCTATTTTAAACGCACCCGAACCAACCAATGTGACAGAAGTAAAACGTTTCTTGGGAGTAGTTAATTACTACAGAAACTTTATTCCTAAGGCCGCTACGTTAATGAGTCCCTTACATGAACTTTTACGCGCAGGCGCTGAGTGGGAGTGGGGTGAGAGGCAGCGCGGTGCCGTGCGCGCGGTGCGCCGCGAGTTGGTCTCGGACCGCGTGCTGGCGCATTTCGAGCCCAGCGCGCAGCTGGTGCTGAGCGTCGACGCGGGGCCCGGGGGTCTAGGTGCCTTGCTGGCCCAGCGCGCCGCCGACGGACAGGAGCGCCCGCTAGCGTTCGCGTCGCGCTCTCTCACTAAAAGCGAGCGTAATTATAGCCAGATCCAAAAGGAGGCGACGGCTATTATATTTGGGGTGAAATGTTTTCACCAATACCTGTATGGTCGTAGTGATCCTTTTATACTCAAAACGGACCATAGGCCGTTAGTCTCAATATTCAATATTCAAAATGGAATATCGGCCACATCGGCCTTGCGTCTCCAAAGGTACGCCATCATATTATCCGCGTATACATATAAAATACAATACGTTTCCAGTGGTAATAACTTGGTGGCAGACTATTTTTCCCGTGCGCCCTTGCCGAGCACGACAAGTGATAGTGATAATGAGTTTGATACACTTTGTGCGCTAAATTTCTTAGATTCGGTTTCATCGGCGGTTACCTCGGAGGACATTAAAAAGGCCACCGATAGCGATATAACCCTTCGGACGGTAATCAAATATATGCAGCGAGGTTGGCCGCGTAAAATAAATTGTAAATCGGTCCAACCATATTTCAATTGCCGAACCGATCTACAACTTGAAAATGGATCTCTATTACGAGGGCACAAGGTCGTAATTCCATTGACACTAAGGCCACGCATGTTAAGTGAATTGCACAGCACGCATTTGGGTATAGTTAAAATGAAATGTAACGCGCGCAGCAGAATGTGGTGGCCGGGCATCGACGGTGACATCGAGCGGTGCGCGGGCGCCTGCGGCCCGTGCGTGGCGCTGAGGCCGGCGCCACCGCGCGAGCCGCCGGCGCCCTGGCCGCGCGCGCCGGGCCCGTGGAACCGAGTACACATTGACTATATGTCTATAGGGCAAAGGGTATATTTGATTGTGGTGGATTCCTACAGTAAATGGGTGGACTGCCTACACATGCAAAATGGTACTAGCACTCAATCACTAATATCGAAATTAAAGTATTTATTTTCAATATTTGGTATACCGGAAGTTTTAGTTTCAGACAACGATGTTAAAATACATTGCGTCGAGTTCCGTTTATTTTGTTCTAACAATGGTATTAAATATATGAATTCACCAGTGTATCACCCAAACAGCAATGGGCAGGCAGAGAATTCGGTACGCGTATGTAAAAAAATGCTAAAACATATTTTAAATGAAAATGAAACAACGCACCAAGTGCACGAGAAATTATTAAGTTACTTGTTTAGTTACCGAAATTCGGTGCATTGTACTACTGGAGAGACCCCAGCCAAACTTATGTTCGGTAGGAAGTTAAGAACTCGCATTGATTTAATACTACCCTCAGACCGGTTTACGAGGGCGAGTGATGACAACTCGGCAACATCTGTGTGTATGCATAAGCGTAAATTTGAAGTAGGTAATATTGTCTGGGCGCGGTGGTACAGCGCGAGAAAAGTAAATTGGGAATTAGGGAAAATTATAGAAAAAATTGGTAACAAAATGTTTAAAATATTTGTAAACAAATATGATTCTTATTGTATAAGACATGTTGACCAACTCTTAAAATATAAGGGACATCCTATAACAAATACACATATAATGGATAATGTAGTATCCAATGACGGTGCACCATTTTCCTCTTTTCCTTCCCCCTCTGTTCAAAAGGGAGTGACAATTTCACCTTCCGACTCTGCAATTGACAATGAAGTTCCCACTGATACAATGACAGAGGAAACGAGACCAGAGCAGACAGGGAATGAAATCGGGATGGATGATGAAGGAGATTCTGGTGAGCGGGGACCGCCTGCGCACGAGTCCGCCACGCCACCGGCGTCGCCGGCGCGCGCGCCGAGCGCAGCCGTGCCTCCGGCCCACCCTATAACTGTATCAGACGCGCCTTTGGTGCGTCACCGGTTGCGTCCAAGAAAGAATGTCAATTATAAAGTTTAATAGGTCTAGATTAGTTTTAAAATAGTGGTGGAGGGATGATGTATATGTATACGTAGTTATAAGGCGCTTGCGCCGTTTGGTTTAGCAGTAATAAACTAACTCGCACACAAGACGGTTGTTTCATCTCAAATACCTCACATGGTCCTTACATTGTAGACCCCTATTGTAGAAGCGCAGGTTCACAAATAGAGGTATTTTCCTTATTTATTTTTTTATGCTTAAGGATTCCCCGTATCCAAGTTATTTGCGTATTTTTCCTTTAAGTAGGTAATATGATTTGCATATGCAACTCTTAAACTGCTTTCCCACAGAGGTGAGGCGAGCACACAACTGCACTAGGTACTAGACAAGACAACACTATTACTTATTTATAATATTTTAGAGATTCTTACATACGTAACTAGATGATCAAAAATTTGCAGAAATCGCGAAACGTCTGGTCGATGTAACTGGTGACCAAAAAGAGCTGGCGGCTTTCTCGCGCAACGCATCAGCATTGCAATTCAGCGAGGAAATGCCGCCAGCATCCTCGGTACAATGCCTCGAGGGCCTTTTTAGGGTTCCGTAGCCAAAATGGCAAAAACGGAACCCTTATAATTTCGTCATGTCCGTCTGTCCGTCTGTCCGTCTGTCCGTATGTCACAGGCATTTTACTCGAAAACTATAAGGTGTATTTGAATAAAATTTTGAGGATAGGTGTATTTTATTAGCCGCTACAAAGTTTTGTAATTAAAATTACTAAAAAAAAATTTTTTAGGGGTGTACTCCATACATAAAACTAAAAGTCAAAAAAAAAATTTTCATCGTGAGCCCACGTGTGGCACATGAATCGATAGGCCTTTCAAAATAAATATAAGGTTTCTGGGGAATTTTTTTGATTAAGTGAATACAGTCAGAGATAATCGCCCCGAAAGTCACTAAAATTCTGTCCCCCCCCCTCTAATTTTTGAACGGTGTATTTTAAAAATATGGAAAAATTCATGGACACAGCGCTTATTAAGTTCATTCACCGAAAATTGTTTTGAACAAGATCGGATGAAAGGTTTCCGAGATATTGCTAAAAAACTAAGAAAAGGACGTAAGTGCCGTAAGACTTCTATGACGATACGACCTTTTTAATAGGCACGGAACCCTTCATTTTGCGTGGTCCGACACGCACTTGGCCGGTTTTTTAGATTTAACTTAGTTTTAATTCATCTTAGTTAATGTTAATCATAATGTTGTATTTACTTTCAATAAATATATTAAAAGATCAAAAATGCTTTTTAACTATAGATAATTAAAAAACATCGTTATCGCGGGAGCAACAACGATTTGACAGTGCTGAAAGTTTATGACAAGTAATCAATAACAGAAGTGACACTCATAACATGACGAGAAACGTTTATACCTAGGAGCACAAAATTTAAAAAAAATCTTTCTACTTAATATATTACCTCCGTGCTTGACTTGATTAGAGTACGCTTAAAAAGATTATACCTACGGCCTACGCAACCTCTTCAGTCAGTTTTCCTGCTACTTTAGACATTTGTCATTCTTAATTGATTTGTAGCAACATAATTAGGGTTCCGTAGTCGACTTGGAACCCTTATAGTTTCGCTTTGTCTGTCCGTCCGTCCGCGGATAATCTCAGTGACCGTTAGCACTAGAAAGCTGAAATTTGGCACTAATGTGTATATCAATCACGCCGACAAAGTGGTAAAATAAAAAGTGTTTTTTTTTATTAGGGTACCTCCCCTATATATACGTAACGTGGGGAGTGTTTTTTTTTCATTTCAACCCTAACGCTTGATATATTGTTGGATAGGTATTTAAAAATGAATAGGGGTTTGCTAAAATCATTTTTTGATAATGCTATTGTTTTCGGAGATAATTGCTCCAGAAGATTAAAAAAAATGTGTCCCCCCCCCCCCTCTAAATTTTGAACCATAAGTTTTAAAAATATGAAATAAATCTCAAAAGTAGAACTTTATAAAAACTTTCTAGGAAAATTATTTTGAACTTGATAGATTTATTTCTTTTTGAAAAAAATTACAAAATAATTTCTGAACTAAGTTTGTAATTTAACCGTATAAGCAGGTGTTTATTGTACCTGTAATTTCTACAAAATCACAATGAATGTAACAAATAGCCCATTTTTTTAACGCTTAAGTGGGGACACTTTTTGTGACGGACGAAAAACTACATGGCCCGACACGCTCTTGGCCGGTTTTTAATTAGTATTGGATTTTGTAAGATCTAGTGCTCTTAAAAATACCTCGAAGTAAATTATGTGTGATGAATTTATGGCTTATTATTAAAGTTGACTCGCTGACTTATAGGTAATCGTTTACAGTGTAAGACAATATTGATTGACCTTTTCCAGCGAAAACTTCGTGCTAGATATGATAAACTTCCTGAACGCTTAGAATGTGTAGGCAGAGACGTGTCTAGCCCATGTAGCGCCCGGGTGCTATCATTACCTACAAATACAAATAGTTTATTTCTTTAAAACATAGCCTTTTACAATCACGCTGACCCCCACACTAGGCATTGACTGTCCCGTGGGGGATATAGGCTACGGCAACAATATAAATAGACAATAGAATTTTAAGTACTATATAATAGTCCCTACTCAACCCGGTACCGCCGCATACCGGGCGCAGTCGATCCGACGCAACCCGACCCGGGTCGGGCCTAGCTGAGTTTCTTGCTGGATTCTTCTCAGCTAGGGTAGGTTTAGCGAACCAGCAAATCCCAGTAGTTCATCACCACTCACACATCAGACTCGGTTGAAACCGTTCAACCAATCTCACTGGAGCGCAAACTCTTAGAGTATTCCAGTGTTATATCCCCCGCGTGGTCGTGCCGGAGAGTTCCCCCTGGATTTTCCCCAGGATACTCTCCAACCATGCAGTTCGACAGCTATATTGGATCCGTCCTATTATAGCAACAGTCAGGTTCTAAAAAAAAATAGTACTATATAGTGTAAACAGTGCGCTTATTTTAAAAAACAAAGGACGTTTCTCTAACTTAATAAAACCAAAATCATCAACTCTTAACAATGTTATTAACCCTTTGAACGCCGAGAGCCACTAAAGTGGTCGAGTGTTGTCGTGCCCACCACGCCAAAAACCACTAAAAAGGTCGGAGTGAAGGTGTACTTTGATCATGAATAAAATCTATTATGAATTGTTTTTATTGGTTTTTAACGATACATCAAGTTACAGTGCTTGGCGTGTGAGTGATCACTTCATTCAAATATTAAAGCGTTCAAAGGGTTAAAACAATATAAACCTATTCTACAATGTGTGTGTGTTTTTGTATCGGTGTGTGAATAGATACCTAACCTTATTGTTGGTTTCAGGAGCAAACGGTGCGCGAGCGACGGAGCTAGGGAGACGGGAGGCCGTGCCCGTCCTGTACCTACACGGCTCCCACTATGAAGTCGGCTTTGATCAGGTAACAACACATTGACAACAGTGTCGGTCCACACCCACATCCACACCGCAGCGCGACCATTTCTGATTATTTATAAGACGGATCTGCTGCGCAGCGAAATCTTTGCAATTGAAACGACGCAAGGCGGACCGACGACGTTTGCCTGTAACTGTATTATCCTATACTATTAAACGAGCAATATTTGTATGTGTATAATACCGGGTGGAAAAATCGAATGCAACATGGACGGCAACTACCTTAAATATTGTAAATAGCACATTCTGTGTAAAGGAAACATTCCTTTAAAAACAAAATGTTTCTTACAACAATAAATTCTGCATTTAAGGATTTATGAAAAATCGCTTGCCTCAGTCGGGACTCGAACCGGTCAAATGTGACAAAAAATAACGTGCTCTATTTTATGATGCAGATTGAAAGGGTAACTGATAAGGTTCATTTTTCTCTAAATAACAAATACAATCAGAATAACGGAAGGCCATGAAAATTTAAAACTAAAAATTAAAACACACAAAATAAAACAAACAAACATTTAAATGCAGAATGTTTCCTTTACACAGAATGTGCTATTTACAATATTTAAGGTAGTTGCCATCCATGTTGCATTCGATTTTTCCACCCTGTATATATAACTGTGCATATATTTGTAATCACGTTCTCCAAAACGGCTCTAACGATTTCAATGAAATTTGGAATTTACGGGTTTACGTGGACGAGAAATCGATCTAGCTGGGTCTCATGTCTAGGAAAAATAGCTTTCTCCGTATTTTCTCTATCTTTACCCGAGCAGAGCTCGGTCACCCAGGGACCAAAAAAGTTAGTACCTCCCGTACCGTAACATTTCCTAGATTTCAATGAACTTTGTGTAGCCCTGTTAGGTTTGTTTTGAGACAATCCTGACAAGTGTATGGTCTTTGAAATAAACTACTTAGGGCATGATGATTGCAGACGTTAAATTTATGGCAAACCAAATTATGGATTGATTTCTAATTTTCTCCTATCGTCAAACTATGCCGAGACAGAAGCTATTTTAGATAATGCAATTTAGATTAAGTTTTATTGTTTTATAATGCAAAATTACAATGTTAATTTTTAAGTTTATTTTGTTCATTTTGTATTACCCTATGTAATTTGTAACAAAATTCTAAAATGTGACTTGCAATTGGTTCCCCGCGATACAGGCGAAGCCTAGTGCGGAGACCTCTGGAAATTATTGTTACCCAAATTGTGCCAAATAAACCTTTATTTTTATTTAATATTTTATTTTATTTAGTAAGTAACCCAATGAAACCATGTTCCAGGGCCGTATCTTCAAGTCAGTCATCCAGAGTTTCATCGAGCGCCACTTCTCGATGCTGCCCTTCGAGCAGGAGTACGCGACGGAGGCGGGGCGGGCCGCGTACGACAAGACGCTCGCCAACATGCGGCGGCGGCTGCCCTGGTACGTGCGCGAGCTGCAGGGCCTCGCGGAGGGCGCGCAGGTGCCCTTCTATAAGGTGAGACTAGCATCGGCTTCATCAACCTGCACTTCTCGATGCTGCCCTTCGAGCAGGAGTACGCGACGGAGGCGGGGCGGGCCGCGTACGACAAGACGCTCGCCAACATGCGGCGGCGGCTGCCCTGGTACGTGCGCGAGCTGCAGGGCCTCGCGGAGGGCGCGCAGGTGCCCTTCTATAAGGTGAGACTAGCATCGGCTTCATCAACCTGCACTTCTCGATGCTGCCGTTCGAGCAGGAGTACGCGACGGAGGCGGGGCGGGCCGCGTACGACAAGACGCTCGCCAACATGCGGCGGCGGCTGCCCTGGTACGTGCGCGAGCTGCAGGGCCTCGCGGAGGGCGCGCAGGTGCCCTTCTATAAGGTGAGACTAGCATCGGCTTCATCAACCTGCACTTCTCGATGCTGCCCTTCGAGCAGGAGTACGCGACGGAGGCGGGGCGGGCCGCGTACGACAAGACGCTCGCCAACATGCGGCGGCGGCTGCCCTGGTACGTGCGCGAGCTGCAGGGCCTCGCGGAGGGCGCGCAGGTGCCCTTCTATAAGGTGAGACTAGCATCGGCTTCATCAACCTGCACTTCTCGATGCTGCCCTTCGAGCAGGAGTACGCGACGGAGGCGGGGCGGGCCGCGTACGACAAGACGCTCGCCAACATGCGGCGGCGGCTGCCCTGGTACGTGCGCGAGCTGCAGGGCCTCGCGGAGGGCGCGCAGGTGCCCTTCTATAAGGTGAGACTAGCATCGGCTTCATCAACCTGCACTTCTCGATGCTGCCCTTCGAGCAGGAGTACGCGACGGAGGCGGGGCGGGCCGCGTACGACAAGACGCTCGCCAACATGCGGCGGCGGCTGCCCTGGTACGTGCGCGAGCTGCAGGGCCTCGCGGAGGGCGCGCAGGTGCCCTTCTATAAGGTGAGACTAGCATCGGCTTCATCAACCTGCACTTCTCGATGCTGCCCTTCGAGCAGGAGTACGCGACGGAGGCGGGGCGGGCCGCGTACGACAAGACGCTCGCCAACATGCGGCGGCGGCTGCCCTGGTACGTGCGCGAGCTGCAGGGCCTCGCGGAGGGCGCGCAGGTGCCCTTCTATAAGGTGAGACTAGCATCGGCTTCATCAACCTGCACTTCTCGATGCTGCCCTTCGAGCAGGAGTACGCGACGGAGGCGGGGCGGGCCGCGTACGACAAGACGCTCGCCAACATGCGGCGGCGGCTGCCCTGGTACGTGCGCGAGCTGCAGGGCCTCGCGGAGGGCGCGCAGGTGCCCTTCTATAAGGTGAGACTAGCATCGGCTTCATCAACCTGCACTTCTCGATGCTGCCCTTCGAGCAGGAGTACGCGACGGAGGCGGGGCGGGCCGCGTACGACAAGACGCTCGCCAACATGCGGCGGCGGCTGCCCTGGTACGTGCGCGAGCTGCAGGGCCTCGCGGAGGGCGCGCAGGTGCCCTTCTATAAGGTGAGACTAGCATCGGCTTCATCAACCTGCACTTCTCGATGCTGCCGTTCGAGCAGGAGTACGCGACGGAGGCGGGGCGGGCCGCGTACGACAAGACGCTCGCCAACATGCGGCGGCGGCTGCCCTGGTACGTGCGCGAGCTGCAGGGCCTCGCGGAGGGCGCGCAGGTGCCCTTCTATAAGGTGAGACTAGCATCGGCTTCATCAACCTGCACTTCTCGATGCTGCCGTTCGAGCAGGAGTACGCGACGGAGGCGGGGCGGGCCGCGTACGACAAGACGCTCGCCAACATGCGGCGGCGGCTGCCCTGGTACGTGCGCGAGCTGCAGGGCCTCGCGGAGGGCGCGCAGGTGCCCTTCTATAAGGTGAGACTAGCATCGGCTTCATCAACCTGCACTTCTCGATGCTGCCCTTCGAGCAGGAGTACGCGACGGAGGCGGGGCGGGCCGCGTACGACAAGACGCTCGCCAACATGCGGCGGCGGCTGCCCTGGTACGTGCGCGAGCTGCAGGGCCTCGCGGAGGGCGCGCAGGTGCCCTTCTATAAGGTGAGACTAGCATCGGCTTCATCAACCTGCACTTCTCGATGCTGCCCTTCGAGCAGGAGTACGCGACGGAGGCGGGGCGGGCCGCGTACGACAAGACGCTCGCCAACATGCGGCGGCGGCTGCCCTGGTACGTGCGCGAGCTGCAGGGCCTCGCGGAGGGCGCGCAGGTGCCCTTCTATAAGGTGAGACTAGCATCGGCTTCATCAACCTGCACTTCTCGATGCTGCCCTTCGAGCAGGAGTACGCGACGGAGGCGGGGCGGGCCGCGTACGACAAGACGCTCGCCAACATGCGGCGGCGGCTGCCCTGGTACGTGCGCGAGCTGCAGGGCCTCGCGGAGGGCGCGCAGGTGCCCTTCTATAAGGTGAGACTAGCATCGGCTTCATCAACCTGCACTTCTCGATGCTGCCCTTCGAGCAGGAGTACGCGACGGAGGCGGGGCGGGCCGCGTACGACAAGACGCTCGCCAACATGCGGCGGCGGCTGCCCTGGTACGTGCGCGAGCTGCAGGGCCTCGCGGAGGGCGCGCAGGTGCCCTTCTATAAGGTGAGACTAGCATCGGCTTCATCAACCTGCACTTCTCGATGCTGCCCTTCGAGCAGGAGTACGCGACGGAGGCGGGGCGGGCCGCGTACGACAAGACGCTCGCCAACATGCGGCGGCGGCTGCCCTGGTACGTGCGCGAGCTGCAGGGCCTCGCGGAGGGCGCGCAGGTGCCCTTCTATAAGGTGAGACTAGCATCGGCTTCATCAACCTGCACTTCTCGATGCTGCCCTTCGAGCAGGAGTACGCGACGGAGGCGGGGCGGGCCGCGTACGACAAGACGCTCGCCAACATGCGGCGGCGGCTGCCCTGGTACGTGCGCGAGCTGCAGGGCCTCGCGGAGGGCGCGCAGGTGCCCTTCTATAAGGTGAGACTAGCATCGGCTTCATCAACCTGCACTTCTCGATGCTGCCCTTCGAGCAGGAGTACGCGACGGAGGCGGGGCGGGCCGCGTACGACAAGACGCTCGCCAACATGCGGCGGCGGCTGCCCTGGTACGTGCGCGAGCTGCAGGGCCTCGCGGAGGGCGCGCAGGTGCCCTTCTATAAGGTGAGACTAGCATCGGCTTCATCAACCTGCACTTCTCGATGCTGCCCTTCGAGCAGGAGTACGCGACGGAGGCGGGGCGGGCCGCGTACGACAAGACGCTCGCCAACATGCGGCGGCGGCTGCCCTGGTACGTGCGCGAGCTGCAGGGCCTCGCGGAGGGCGCGCAGGTGCCCTTCTATAAGGTGAGACTAGCATCGGCTTCATCAACCTGCACTTCTCGATGCTGCCCTTCGAGCAGGAGTACGCGACGGAGGCGGGGCGGGCCGCGTACGACAAGACGCTCGCCAACATGCGGCGGCGGCTGCCCTGGTACGTGCGCGAGCTGCAGGGCCTCGCGGAGGGCGCGCAGGTGCCCTTCTATAAGGTGAGACTAGCATCGGCTTCATCAACCTGCACTTCTCGATGCTGCCCTTCGAGCAGGAGTACGCGACGGAGGCGGGGCGGGCCGCGTACGACAAGACGCTCGCCAACATGCGGCGGCGGCTGCCCTGGTACGTGCGCGAGCTGCAGGGCCTCGCGGAGGGCGCGCAGGTGCCCTTCTATAAGGTGAGACTAGCATCGGCTTCATCAACCTGCACTTCTCGATGCTGCCCTTCGAGCAGGAGTACGCGACGGAGGCGGGGCGGGCCGCGTACGACAAGACGCTCGCCAACATGCGGCGGCGGCTGCCCTGGTACGTGCGCGAGCTGCAGGGCCTCGCGGAGGGCGCGCAGGTGCCCTTCTATAAGGTGAGACTAGCATCGGCTTCATCAACCTGCACTTCTCGATGCTGCCCTTCGAGCAGCGAGACTAGCACAAATCACGCCGCGCCGCGTGACGAGTTAAATCTAGCCTCCTCTGTTTAATTAGCACGAGTGAAACAGGAGTCACATAGTTATAACTTGACAGCAAGTTGTGCTAGCCGCCTGCCCCCCTATTCTGTAACTTGTTTTAAGCTCACCTCAATGCTCACCCACAAATATATCTTGACACTGCGGTGCGTAGTAGCTAAGCGTAGGTAGCGGTCTAGTTTCGTTAGGTGACGCTGTTTTAAGCTCACCTCAACGCTCACCCACATCTTGACACTGCGGTGCGTAGTAGCTAAGCGTAGTTAGCGGTCTAGTTTCGTTAGGTGACGCTGTTTTAAGCTCACCTCAACGCTCACCCACATCTTGACACTGCGGTGCGTAGTAGCTAAGCGTAGGTAGCGGTCTAGTTTCGTTAGGTGACGCTGTTTTAAGCTCACCTCAATGCTCACCCACAAATATATCTTGACACTGCGGTGCGTAGTAGCTAAGCGTAGGTAGCGGTCTAGTTTCGTTAGGTGACGCTGTTTTAAGCTCACCTCAACGCTCACCCACATCTTGACACTGCGGTGCGTAGTAGCTAAGCGTAGTTAGCGGTCTAGTTTCGTTAGGTGACGCTGTTTTAAGCTCACCTCAACGCTCACCCACATCTTGACACTGCGGTGCGTAGTAGCTAAGCGTAGGTAGCGGTCTAGTTTCGTTAGGTGACGCTGTTTTAAGCTCACCTCAATGCTCACCCACAAATATATCTTGACACTGCGGTGCGTAGTAGCTAAGCGTAGGTAGCGGTCTAGTTTCGTTAGGTGACGCTGTTTTAAGCTCACCTCAACGCTCACCCACAATATATCTTGACACTGCGGTGCGTAGTAGCTAAGCGTAGGTAGCGGTCTAGTTTCGTTAGGTGACGCTGTTTTAAGCTCACCTCAACGCTCACCCACAATATATCTTGACACTGCGGTGCGTAGTAGCTAAGCGTAGGTAGCGGTCTAGTTTCGTTAGGTGACGCTGTTTTAAGCTCACCTCAACGCTCACCCACAATATATCTTGACACTGCGGTGCGTAGTAGCTAAGCGTAGGTAGCGGTCTAGTTTCGTTAGGTGACGCTGTTTTGAGCTCACCTCAACGCTCACCCACAAATATATCTTGACACTGCGGTGCGTAGTAGCTAAGCGTAGGTAGAGGTCTAGTTTCGTTAGGTGACGCTGTTTTAAGCTCACCTCAACGCTCACCCACAAATATATCTTGACACTACGGTGCGTAGTACTTAGCTAAGCGTAGGTAGAGGCCTAGTTTCGTTAGGTGACGCATGGGGTGAGGCGCATGCGTAGCGAATAACAGCCCTGGATACGAGTACGCGACTGAGGCGGGGCGGACCGCGTACGACAAGACGCTCGCAAAACATGGCGGCTGATATATTGTACGTCATTATTATTATTCTAAATATTAGACTAATATACTTACCACCTTCAGGGACAGATATCTATCCAAAGTGACACTAACAACTTAATTGGAAGAAATTGAGCTAACATTGGCTTGTTGACTTCGTCAATACTACGTAATCATCGGCCTATGTTAACATTGTTAACCCCCCCGCTGCTTCCAGATATTCCTCCTCCACCTGGACGACATCGTGCTGACGGCGAACGACGCGCTCGCGCCGCGCCCCGACACCGGCGGCTGCACCTCCATCGGCATCAACACCGATGACTACGTACGTATCACACGTGACTACGGCACTATTACACACTTACATCGATGACTATGTCAGTAGCATGCGTGACTACGGCACTAATTACACACTAACAGTGGTGACTACGTTAGTATGTTTTTAATTCAAAACTAACTTAATTAGTAATGTTATTCCAGAATAATCTAGTGTTGTAGCTAACTTTGTATGATAATAGCATTTATTTTCTAAAGTACCTAAGTATATAGGTACAAGATGATCATTAACTGTTGCTACAGGTAAATGCGTTGCGTGAGAAAACGTGACCACGACACTATTAATGCACAAACACCGATCGACGACTACGTGAGATACGTATACGATTACGGGGATGAAATATAATTAAATAAATAAAATTTAAATAGGTATCAAAAATTTGTTAATTTTAACTACTTTAGTAATTGTTATTCTTAACCGGATTCTTATTGTTACTATATATCTATTTAACTAAGTTTATTGTAAGTTATCATTTTACTGTAAAAATAAAAATGGGTCTGTGGGCCTCTACCGAGACGGAGATACACGAACGAAAATGAATTTCGTTTCGCGGTAGGCCCTCTGTTTTGTTGTTACAAAAACAGACGATGAACCGACTAATTCGGCCGAACGTTCGTCGTATTCGGCTGAACCCATATTCGGCGCATCTATTCTCATGTAACATTGCAGGCGATCCTGGGCCACAACGAGGATGCCTTCGCGTCGACGCTCAACCACTGGTACATTGTTTCCGCCCACATCGTCCCCACAGAAGAGGATAGAAAGCTTGGGGTGAGAACAAATATGTATTGAATACAAAAATACATAAAAACAAACTGTCGACATACACATTTGTCACGAAATGGTCACAACTCAGCGCAATGCTGTGCTGGCAATGCCAGCGCTGGTCTTCTGATTACATTACAGTCCACCTTGTCTACGCTTTGCCTTCCGGCACAGTCAGAATCGTATAGTTAGTAGCAGGCAAAGTAGGTAGCCAAATATATATATCGTAACACATCCTTCCTCCATTGCCCTTTGGGTGACTTTGAGCCTTCTTATGAAGCCCATAGTAAGCGACCACGTTTCAGTGCCATACGTCATCACTGGCAACACACACTGGTCAAAGACTCTCGTCTTGATACGCTGCGGAATATTGCTCTCGAGTGGCGACCACGTACCGGAAGGCGCGGCGTGGACTGATGACCCGGTAAAGGTCGCGGGGGTCCGCTGGATGCGGGTGGCGCAGGACCGGTCAATTTGGCACTCTTTGAGGGAGGCCTATGTCCAGCAGTGGACGTCTTTTGGCTGATATGATGATGATGACATCCTTACTCTTACAGAAATAAAGACGGGTACCGAAATAATTGGCCACTTTGGCTGCTACTAACTACATGGTGCTGACTGTACGTGTTGTGTAAGATTGCCCCCAAATGTGTATGTATGTACGTGTCCCAGGCGGTAGAAGAGCGTTTCTCGTCGCTGAGCTACGCGGGCAACATGCCCGGCTACACTATGGGATTCAACGACCACGGGCTGGTGTTCTCCATTAACACGCTGAGTCCGCTGAACCTCAAGCCCGGGGGCACGCGTGAGTACTCGTACATCTACACATTTGTCACATCCAACTACTGAAACCAGCCTATGATACGCAGGACAAGCTATACGTGATGCCACAATGAGGGACGGAAAGGATACTATGCAGCTAAATTAACAACTGGTCTTAAAATAGCTGATGGCTTACCATAAACAACCTACCTACTTAAAATGGGCGGGTAGTGGTTTTTTTGCCACAACTTTATACTAAATCAGTTGTAGCAAATAAAAAAAGTGGAACTACAACAAGGACAACAAATGATACTTCCCTTTCTGTCACACTTATCAAGATTTGTATGTTACCATATAGCTTGTCCTGAGTATCATAGGTCCATGACTGAAATCAACGGATTTGATCATCGCTTTACTGAAGGTCACTCACCATTCGTGCCGTGGAGTCCAAGAACTCAATTCAAATTTGCCACTTGCAACTACTGAAAATATCTCATTTGATCATCACACTACTGATGTGCGTGACTTCCCGCACTAGTGCTCTCCTCTCTAAACTGTAATTTTTGTGCGAGAGACAGAGTTAATTTAACTTATTAAGTAAATAATTGTACATTTGGCATATACTGGGTGATTTTGGGGTCATGATTCGGAATGGCCAAAAGCGAACAAGATGGTCATACTGAACAACTTTTCCCATGGGACCAACTACGAAATTACAAAAAAAAAACGTTCCATACATTAATTGTGAATGAACTGAGAGTTAATGTATGGAACAGCTGTTTTTTTTTTGCGAATCATGACCCCAAAATCACCCAGTATCACTTATCGTACAGGGCCCAAGGATATGTATATTCACCTTATCTCTTAACATTATAACCAATCGTCTGTATGATGCTAATTCGATATTCCGAAAACAGCCGCCATTTTGAATTATTTTGTCACCGTTTGCCTTCCAGCGCGCGTGTTCATCACTCGGCAACTGCTGACGGCCAAAAACTTCGCCGACGCCAACAGGATCATGCGCGACGAGGGGCTGGGCGCTGGGAACGGTGAGGGATTACACTTACACATGTGTTCGTAATTGGTGCCAGAAATAAATACGGAATGTGAGCGTTTAAAAAAAACTGTACCTACATAAGTAGATTTTATTTCTCCTTCTTACTCAGAAACATCGACAAGTAAGTTAATGTACAGTTATTTTTAATCTTTTCAACGCTCTGTCAAAGAGAAAAGTTTTCATCCACATGCCAAATCAACAAGACATTTAGTGTGGAGTTAAACCTTATGTCAATGCAAGAAGTTTGCTATCGCGCTGGGCTCCTCGACGCATATATCAGTCGTTGGCGTTGAACCTGCGGTGCGGATATATACGTCGTTGGCGTCGAAAAAACTAAACGCTCATTTACAAGAAGTCAGAAAGACTCGGTGTGCGACGTAAATTGCGTTCTGAACTTGGAATTAATTTTTCAGACAAGTGCATTGTATTATATCTAGTTCCAGATATTATCTCTTACAGATTCTGATTCATTTATCACAAACCTAAACAATATAAGGTAGTTAGTCTATAAGTATAATCTAAGACCTTTCCCTTTGACTAAGATACTCCCTATTGTGAAATACAATTAGTGACAGTTTATCGTCTACAATTGTAGGGTTCAACATAAACATGATCTGGTCGGAGCCCTGGGGCGCGCGGCGGCTGTACAGCGTGGAAGTAGCTCCGGAACTGAACTCGACCGTGTCCTCAGTGAGCGTGCGGAAGTATGAGCGCGACTCGCTCGCACACACCAACATGTGAGTACAAAGGGGCTAGCCACTGGTGGATCTTGCTAAGGGGCTAAAATAATCGCTCACTCAAACCATTACATGATATTGCCCACAAGCATAGGTTCGGCATAGTCTACTCCGCTCATGTGGAATGGAGCTACCGGAGTCTAAGTACAATTTCCACGAATTTAGTGACATTTCGTTGGTGGTGAGTGCCAACTGATAAGCTACCTTTATGTAGAAGGAGTTCTGGTCGAAGGTGTCCTTTTCCAGCGGTTTCGACACCGCGCTCGCTGTCTTTACGTGTAGTGTAGTGTCTTTAGGTATAGAATTTTCATACAATGTTCGTTTATATGTTATATGGTCCTTATTGTCTGATAATTTATTGATCACCTAATGTATAATAAACATCACAGAAATTTAAGTGTCGTAAAACCTTGTGGTTTAACTAGTAAAAATTCAAGGGCACTTAAAGCCTATGTATTTGCAAAATATTTGACTTTGATTGAACAACAATTCCTTCTCCCCCAGCTACCAAAATCTGAACGTGACGGAAGTAACGGGCATGATAGTGGACAGCAGCCTGGCACGGCTCAGCGCCATCCAGCGACGCGCGCCGCCCGCGACGAGACGAGACATCGCCGACATACTGTCCGACGCCGAGGGCAAGGAGTACTCCGTGTGGCAGAACCGGCCGGAAGCGATCGTTAAGACTATAGCCACGGGTGAGTCACCATAGGGCTTGAGCTCTTTGGCCACCCCACAAAAACATCTGAGTCCTTTCCTTACCAAAATCTGCGCTCTAAAATCCGTACCAAATTTCCCCCCGACCCCAAAAACCTAAGTCCCTACCAAAATCTGATCTCCAAAAATATCTGAGTCCTTATCAAATTACGCCGGGTGAGTCGGAGGAACGAGGTGGCAGTGGACTGTTTCAATCGTCGCTCGCTTATACCAATGTGTGACGGACGGCAATACGAGTACACAAGTATAGTGCCAGCGTAATCTACTCCGTTCATGTGATTGTTCGAACAATTTCTGTGATACAGTACAATTTTGTAAGTGTAAACTGGCAACACTGAGCCTGTTGAGACTGTTTATACAAACAAATGGCAAACAAGCGTAACTCACCCAAGTCTCTCCTTTCTCATCTCATCTTTATGTTCCCATTCTTCTCTCAAGCCCATGTCCCCATCCTCTTGTCGTCGCCACGTCCCCATTCTCGTCTCGTTTTATATCCCCATTTCCCAATTCCCACCTCATCTCCATATGCCCATTTCCACCTCGCTGTCCCTAATATTATCCAGTATCCATGTCTCCATGTCGTAAAACTTGTCCTAAAAATAACATTTTAGACCGACAATTTTTGTTATGTGTGTCATACGTTGTCCCAGGTATCTTCGACCTGGAGAAGCGAACGTGGAGCATCTACATCGGCAAACCGAACGCGTCGGAGCCGGTCGCCGTGCTGCCCATCCGGTTCACACGGCTTAACGACGTCTACTGAACCGGCCCGGACGGGTATAGAGTCTATAACCGTCCGGGCCGGTTCAGTAGACGTCTATACTATATGTAGATGTAGGTTAGGGTGTTGCTTAAAAACCGAAAATTTGAAATTTAAGTGAGTCACCCTATTATATTGGTCTAATACGTGAAAAAATTACGTCTGTTTTTTATTTTTATTTTTGGATAAAATTTAGGGGTCGCTACCGAATTTTGAAACTCCTTAAGGTTGCGTTTCTCCATAGTAAGTTTTTTTTTATATTTTAACATTTTTCTAGTTTATTGAGCTACATTTGATAAAGAAGGAATAAACAATCGAGAAAATACGATTTTGGTTCACGAAATGTTCGACGCTTATTTGAAATCAAATATAAAGTCTTAAAATCATCGCCAAAGTCCGTTTTTAGCATATTTAGCACAATAAAATTCATTTTTGAATTACTGACTGAAATTTAGTGATTTTTTTTATGTTTTCCAGATTATTCATTTCCTATCATTAAATGTAGCTCATTAAAAAAGTAAAATGTTAAATATATAAAAAAAACCTTACTATGGCGGAATGCAAACATTAAAGAATTTCAAAATTCGGTAGCGACCCCTAAATCTTATCCAAAAATAAAAATAACAAACAGATGTTATTTTTTTACGTATTAGAACAATACAATAGGGTGTCTCACTGAAATTTAAAACTTTCGGTTTTTAAGCAACACCCTAATGTAGGTATACTGTAACGGACCGGACGGTACTAGACGTCTACAGAACTAGACAAGATATAATAAGCATATAAATAAATTATGAACAGACTAGATGAATAATAGACAATTACATAGCGCTGTGGTCACAGTCGCGTTCATGGATCGTGAGCGTGCCCAAGAACCTACTAACTAATAGCAACTGTACCTACCTAAATAAAATGTATTTCTATCAAGTTATATTACGTACGTTCGCGTTTTTTTTAATGTATATTGTTTCTTTTGTACGAGGTATTATTATTTAACTTATATTTTTTTTACTTTCAATACAGTCGACTCTGGATAGATTTTTCTGTTTTTTTATCTTTATTACAACGCGAGGTGAAAATAGGCTACAACTTATTGAAGCCGACTGTACAACTCAATGTAGTGAAACGAACTGATAAAACACATCTATTTACGAGTATATATGTATTTAATATAATCATCATCATATTTAAGTAACCATTATGTCCATTTATGGACTTTACTCTGAATTAAATGATTTTTATTTATTTATTATCAAAATTAAGTTAATTATAATCACAAACCAATCGATTATTAATATTCTTGAAAATAAATTAATTTGTTCGCTACTATAAAATGCGTTTGCAAGGTCATCGACCGTGACAGACAGACAGACAGACACAAAAGTGATAGAGTTTTTACATGAAATGTTATATTAATTCAAGTTACCATCTGTAATGTAGGTTAGCTATATGTAGATGTATAATCTCATGAAAGCATACTTGCGTAGAAATAACATGCACAATGTAACTGTGTCACTGAGCGCTCCCGAGCTTACGCACACAATGACAATGTATGTATCCGCTGCAAGTATGCACTTCATGGGAGTAAAACTGTGCAAGATATAATTTATGATATAATATGAATATGACTAAGAGTAGGTACTTAATTTATGTGTAGATAAATTCCTTACAATTTTTTTTTGCGAACCATGCATTGTATTATCATTGTAATAAGGAAATAAAAGTATTTTAGCCAGTAGTTTCTAATTTTTATTGTGTTTGCCTATTTCTTAAACCATGCCAATTTCTATCCCCACTGGACCATTTAGGTAACGGTCAACCAATTTGAATCCTAGGCCACTCTAGGACCCGGTCTTATTGACACCTGCTATTTATTTATGTATTAGCCATAGAAGTCACTTTGACGTTTACTGTGAAAAGGTTCTACAGTGGCCTAGGATTCAAATTGGTTGACTGTACATTAACCGGCACCATCTCGAGCGGCGAGAATTGGGAATGGATGAAAATTTTGGAAATGCCTGATTATTTTTTTGGTGATAGGAATAACCTTCCTTAGCACCAGAAAAATGTTTCAGATTTTTCAGCTGTGTTAATTTTTTTTGAAAAATATAAACAGTTTCCTCGCTTACGTTTTGGGTCAAGAACGGTAAATAAACACTTTCCTTGATCTGTCTCTGCTGCGACTACGTTGGTATATAATATACCAAGGGTAACCAACTGCTATGGCGCTAGATGCCTGCGGAAACGCTTACCCTACATTTTAAACTGCGCGCAGATACCAGACTGGAGGGCAATAGAGCAACATTTAAAAGAGAATTATTTCATAGACAGCATAGTAGACACTAGTAAACAATGACGTAATATAAAAAGAGGTAGATAGGTTATAAGCGCTCCAAAAATGGCACACCAAAAATGTGTCAATTGGCACCACATCCCTCACTTTCGTTCGAGTCATCAATGGAAACTTTAGCTGTCAGATTTGGTAGCCATTTCTAAACATGGAATTTCGTATATCTACCTCTTTTTAGGGTTCCGTAGTCAACTAGGAACCCTTATAGTTTCGCCATGTCCGTCCGTCTGTCTGTCTGTCTGTCTGTCCGTCTTCGGCTTAGCTCAGTAACCCTTACAACTAGAAAACTGCAATTCGGCGTGGATATATAAACCAATCGCGCCGACAAAACAGTAGAATAAAATCCTGAAAAAAAAATTTTTTAGGGTACCTCCCCTACATGTAAATTGGTGATGTATTTTTTTTTCTCGTTAAACCTATAGTGTGGGGTATCGTTGGATAGCTTGTTCAAAAATATTATGGGTTTACATAAACTATTTTGTAGAGAGGTGGCACTGGACTTATAGCCAACTCGCCACTTAGGTGTCCACATCTACCCTCGAGCAACAGCTCTTGCGACTCCACTCTTACTTTTAGTTGACATGATTGTTTTTGTTATTGTTTGTTGCAAATTGTTATTAATTAATGAATTGAACTATTGTAATCAAATGTGTTTTTAAACTTTAATCTACCTAATTGTAATTGTGTTATTTTTTAAATTTAATTTTAATGTTTTTGTATATTTTTCGAACACAGTGTATGTTGTTACTGAAATAAATTAATGAAAATTTTTTTTTAATGGATTGTGATTTTAGTTAGCGAAGAGACTCAGATCCCACAGTCAAACTGTGAAAACCGTTTTGTGGGACAAACGTTAAATGTAAAATTGTACCCTTTTTATGATATAATAATAATAAAAAAAACGGTAAGGCTATGGAGTCAAGATGCAGTACCTGGAGGCAAGGTTTAATAAAACAAGTATATACAATTAATATTATTCCATTTATTATATTACATACAATTAAAATATAAGATCTATAATATAAGCTAAATAGGAATTAAATTGAACTCACTATAATTTACAATATAAATTATGGCGACACAGGATTTTCATCTTGGGGGGATAGGGCCCCTTACATCTGCACATAGAATCCGGAATGTAAGTATTAAATTAATTATTCATAGAAAATAGGAAAATACACATTTCAATGTGAGAGAAACAAGTCAAACAAGTACTTTCCGTAAAGTCTGGGATATACCACATAATACTAGTGCCTACGCCAATTATCGGTATTAAATTGGCGACAAGATTAGCTTACCCTTGAATGCAACCGGGATAACGCTTAGATGAAGAGAAAAGATCGGGACATAATGAAGAGACTTTTTAATCTATTCACTACTCGCGTCACACGCGTTGATGATTTTCGCTACATACCGGGAAATAATGCATGTGCAAAGGTATAGCACGTAGATTAGCAGTGAATTTGTTGATATTTGCAAAAAAGTAGGTACAAATTGGGAAAATAATGCCTTAACAGTAGTTTTAAATAGATTCCGTTTTAAAAACAACTATGTTATGTACAAAAACAAATTATCACTAAACATCTATTAGGGTTATTATACGACCAATTCATAAACTTGTACACACTTTTCGACCTTATATCTAAGTAATAAGGTCATAGAATGTGTACACGTTTATGATACTGACTGTAGGTACATCTAGTATATGATCATTGATCACCAATATTAAAAATCATCGTCGCAGTAAATACATAACAGAAAAAGTCCACAAAGATATTTGAGCACACTATAATTACTTGTACGTCACGAACTTTAATTTGGGACCTACTCGTACTTAAGTTTGACAATCCTGTCAAATTGTGTAGAAATATAAAGAATGTTTTTGCGAAAAGGGTCCTAAATTAAAGAACGCAACCGTACAATTTATTATGGGTGGGTTTGAAACACTAGGCGATTTGACAATGATATATCCTTGTCATAACGTGTCAGTCACCGTTAATATGTCCAATCGATGTGACAACTAATAACTATATGTCATGACATGACATATCACTGTTAAACCTCGCAATGCATTCAAGACCCATGACCCACCATGAATTGTCCAAGCTATGCACAATTTTACAAGCTTTTATTTAACTTGCAATGTATTTATGTACAGTCGAAGACATAAGTCACAAAACAAAATAAAGCTACAAAATTAAGTGTACACGAGAACTCTCCATATGTAAATATACAATGGTATGTTCAAACTCCTTGTTTGTCATGAAAATTCAAAAGTCGCTAAACAGTCATCATCACCATCATCATATCAGCCGAAAGACGTCCACTGCTGGACATAGGCCTCCCCCAGAGAGTGCCAAAGTGACCGGCCCTGCGCCACCCGCATCCAGCGGACTCCCGCGACCTTTACCAGTCCACCTTGTGGGGGGCGCTAAACAGTACCATCACTTAATTAACTCCAAAAGTCGCTGGACATTAAAACTCAATGAAATAATCCAGAAGTCACTGTACAGTCATCTTCACGTATATCGTAGCGTCAAAAGTGCTCAAAAATATGTGAGAGGCAAAAATCATTTTTATATTTGATGTCAGAATAACTGGATCAGACGAAGATGTGTCAAACGTCCACGTAGTACCAAGGTGTTTTGTAAGTATGTGTTTATGGACTTTCGTTGCCATCAACGATAATCTAATTATGTAAGTAGATTTATAAAGTCCAGCAACTTTTGATATAAATATTGTTTACTAACTTTTGACATTATTCAATGTACACAGAGATTTGATCAACAATTTGTTCAGCGACATATGGAACATTACATTGTGGAGGTGTTTTGAAAACTTGGATCTGTTCATCAACTTATGTCTTGCAACACAATTTTAAAGCAGATATCTTCATCCGATTGAGCTGTGGGTTTAAGTATAGTTTGGATGATCATTCAATATTATAGTACAATCGAGCTGATCTGATGATGGAGACAGAAGGTGGCCATGGGAATTCAAGACTTAACAGACACTTTACCGTTTAGTTTGGGCTCGTTAGAATCGTCCCAACGAGTGGCTGTTGACGGTATACAGAAAAGGTAATAAAAGCGTGTACAGTCGCCATCAGATATATCGGAGCGGCCAAAGCGCTCACAAATATCTGAACATGTCCCTAATGCCTCGACAATAGACACGTGTTCAGATATTTGTGAGCACTTTGGCCGCTCCGATATATCTGATGGCGACTGTACCAAAAATTTAATTTTCGACAGAAATTTATACCTTCATAGAACATTGACTGTCATGTATTTGGCGACTCTCACTTGGCGCATTGGGGCTCCGTTAGCCGCAGCCGCAGCCGCCGGCGGGCGGCGGGGCGGGCCCGGAGCCCGAGCTGAAGCCGCCGAACCGGCGGGACGGGGGGCGGGGAGGTCTGCAACGATACAGTAATCCATATACTAATATTATAACTCAAACTCAAAATGATCTTTATTCAAGTAGGCCTAGTAACAAGCACTTTCAAATCGTCAGTTAATTTTTTAGAGTAATTTATTAAACATAAAGAATAAAATATATATGAAATAAAAATTGCATAAAAAATATTAGTAGAATGTTTCTAGAAAAACAATCTAATGTCAAAAAACAAAATATAACGAAAATAATAGAATAAAAAATCAGTCACATTTAGTTCCATGGAGTTTCATCATTCATGTAGTCTTGTGTGCTATAATAAGCTTTCGAAATAAGTTTTTACGCTTCACATAGTTCCTGAATTTATTAATAGATAACTCAGTTACGTTGTTTTTATGTACATACAAAAGGTTTTCATATTGACAATTTAATGTCATGATATTAATATTTTTAAACTTATCTCTAAGTGAGTCTCTATGGTTCAATTTATTATATCGCCCGAATAGCCCGTTTCTGCAAAACATAAATCGAATGAATCTCCGAAGCACTATGCGAAATGCGAAAATGTGTCTGTCTATCTATCTGTCTGTCTGTCTGTCTGTTACCTCTTCAGGCTTAAACCGCTGAACCAATTTAGATGGGTATAGAGATAGTTCAAGTCCGGGGGAAGGACATAGATAGATAGATGAAACGTTTATTGTTTACTACAATCACACAGAAACAACATCTTACAAGAACAACATTATAACAAATATGGAACAGAATAGACCAAATGGTAACACAGCAAAAAATCACTCAGTTCGGTCCCCACTGCCACTGTGCCAAGCGGCTTGCTTTCATCACAAAGTGCAATTCGACCAAAATATCGTCAATAGCAAGTATGACTAAGATGGGGGTGACCTAGAATAGTTTTTATTACAGAAATCATCCCCTAAGGGGGTGAAAGTTTGTAAGGAGCTACGATATAAGGGTAAGGCCGTCGAAATTCGTTTTTAAGGTTCCGTACCCAAAGGGTGAAAACGGGACCCTATTACTAAGACTACGCTGTCCGTCCGTCTGTCTGTCACCGGGCTGTATCTCAAGAACCGTGATACCTAGAGAGTTGAAATTTTCACAAATTATATATTTCTGTTGCCGCTAAAACAACAAATACTAAAAAACCGGCCAAGTGCGAGTCGGACTGGGGCTCCCATACAACAGACATGATTTTTTTGCCGTTTTTATAGATAATGGTACGGAACCCTTCGTGCGCGAGTCCGACTCGCACTTGGCCGGTTTTTTTTAACTTAAGTCTGCTTTTGTGTTATATTTTGTATGACGTGTCGTAACACAAACTTTGTGTTATGCATAACACAAAAGTATCACAAAAGTGCCAAATACAAAAAAAAAACTAGTTCCACGCGGACGGATTCACGGGCAGGAGCTATGTAAGATAAGTATTATTTTGACAATAGTCCGCTGGTGGAAAATCTTGTTATCTCAAATTGCTAATGAAAATGTTGACGGTCTATTGACATAATAAGCCACTGTAAGTGTTAATATATTTATTAACACTTACAGTGGCAGGAACCCGCTAGCGCTCGCTCTAAGAGCTGTAGAACTGCGGAAGCCTACCTTTTTCAAAATATTTTTTTTATTATAAAAAAATCTATATTTTTATTTATTTATTTATTAGGTTCACCAACAATTGTTTACACCATAAATTACATTAATATCTTGAAATAATAGTTTTGTGCTAGATGCAACAATCACTTACAGGTAAACACCACATACATATAAAAAAAAGTTTTTAAAATAAGTAAAAAACGTAACTATTTAAGTTTAAGTGCATAGAGAGAGCCTGAAGACTAAACTAACTAAAAACTAAACCGTATCGGACAGACAATCGCGAACAGTTTTCTTAAACTTAACCATAGAGTCAAAGTGTATATCCGTCTCATGACAGCATGTATTTAGGATTTTGCATAATCTCGGAATATAAGGATATAATTAACGAACCTGCTCACAAAATTTCACGAGAATCGGTTGTGAAATGCGACCTGTAGAGGAGAACAGAGTGACAACTGGACAGACACCGGACATACTACGAACGATTTTCAGCCCAAGCTTCGCTCACTTCATGGTATGCAAAACCCTGATTAGGGACCCCGGTCCCTGGCTCGTAGGCGCTTTCTGCTACATACGGTTTCTCTCCTGAATAGACGAGCGTGATATTTTTTGATAGTGAACGTATCAAAAAAATCTATCGGCAACCTCAAATCCATTCTTAAAGAACATTATTTGTCTGTCCCCTAACCCTGATTGTATTTTTTGGCTGACTGTTTATGTATCATATATTTGTGTTTGTGTTATTTGTATATATATGTATGACTGTGTATGTTTATATATAGAGGTATTTATGTACGTTTATTTTTATATTTTTTTGATTTTTGATTAATAATAATCTCTGCACCACCTACTGCATAATCTAGTTTTATCTCTTTCTCCGATACCCAAAGGTTGTCTGGAATAGATCGCTCTTCAGCGATAAGACCGCCTGTTGTCTACCTCTACCTAGATGTTATTGTATTGTTTCTCTCTGTAACTGCTTTGTTTGTGTGAGGTGTGCAATAAAGAGTATTTGTATTGTATTGTATTGTATCAATATCAATACCAAGAAAAACGTGTGTGTGTAAAATACTAAGGGGTCTTCAGGGTTCACTGCAATAAGGGGTGTTACATACCCGCTGCCCGGGCTCCTGAAGTCGCGCGAGTACTTCTCGCCGTGCTTGTTGTAGTTCGAGTTGATCAACGTCTGCCAGCTGTAACCAAAACGGTACAGAAACCATCAGCAACAAAGGAAAGTGTGCAGATACAGTCTATGAGATAGCAGGACTCGACCAAGAATAGGCATGATGACTCGTGTTAAAATTGATAACATAGTGTTGCTAAATGGATAGTAAACCATCAAATTATTGTAATAAACATACATACATACATACATATAATCACGCCTCTTTCCCAGAGGGGTAGGCAGAGATCACGGATCTCCATTTGCTACGATCCTGACAAACCACTTTCGCTTCACTCACCTTCATAACATTTCTCATACATGCTCGTCGGTTTAGGGTACTTTTGACCTGGCCTTTTTGTAATAAAGTATAAATTAAAAAATATTATTAATATCATAAAAAGATATGAACCTTGAAAGTTTAAAAAATATATGCATTTTTTTTTATTGTCCAATAGAATCCTTACGATTTTATAGAAATTAAATTGTATGACAACTATCGACCTGAACGCAGTATTTCGCGACCGAAACAGCAATTTACTTGATTTTACCGATTAGTACCTACACATAGCATTGTGACTTTTTCAATTAGTATGAAGCGTTTGGGATGCCGCCAGCGAGGTCAATCTTTGTACATTTTTTTGGGTATTTATGTTCTTTAATTGTAGTTGCTCCCATACAAACATTTGTTCCTCTCCAAAAACTGGTTCGAATGGCATCGTGAAAAAATCTTAGTCATCATGCCTATTGTAGTAAGCGACGATCACAGTAGATAGTTCTCTGGGTAGTGTTGTGAGCGTGGAAGACTCGAGTCGTTAGAGCGGACTAGCGTACCAGCAGTACCGAGAACACTCGCGTCAGGGCTGACGTATCGTGTCTTTATGGCTCCGGGGAGCTCTCAGAGCGGTTACAGGTGACTTTTCGCAGCAATACAAACGCGCAATTAGCCATAGATCACCTGTATTGCATAGTATCGCTGCAAAAATTCGCTCTAACTCACTGCACTATCTTTGAGGAAAGTGACACAGCTTTTATTTAGTTACACCTGTCCCGATGTTTGTCATCAAATCTTGCAAATTAAATTTGATCCACTTCCCGGTAACCGATTCAGCTGAAATTTTGCATACACGTATAAAACGCGTGACAATGCAATATTATGATGACATGGACATGTAATGAGACATGGTGCTGATCTGATGATGGAAGGTGGCCATAGGAACTTCGCAATGAAACGACACCACCTCATCGAGTTTAGGGTTCGTTAGAATCGTCTCAACGAGTAGTTGATGACAGTATACAGAAAAGTACAGTTGGCAATACCTTCTAATATACTAAAATTGTCAATGAATAGTTTAAGTCCAGCGTTAAACGCAACTTATACAGAAATCCATATAACATATACTGTAAAGGAATTTATAGATGATAAAGAAGCATTTATATTTAAAATACCTGTAGCCCTGTAGTTAAGTTAAAACATGACATGTAAAAGAGCTACCATAAGCCTATTTGCAAAATAAATATTTTGATTTGATTTGATTTGATTTGATATGCTAAGTGTGAATATGGACCAGAGATGCACATATCGGTATTTTCATTATTTGACATTTAATTTAACAATAATTATTAAAAACAATGGCACTTACAAGAGGTAGAAGAAGTTGAGTACGGCCCACAGCAGGCCGTAGAGGCTGAACGGCCTCTTGCCCACCTGCCCATCTGGAAATACAGGTTGAAAATGACATTATTATAATATTCACCTTCCTCAGCCTACGTGGGTACGCTACAACCGGGCACAGGCCTCCTCACGTGATTGGACACTTCATACACACCTTAAGCTAAACATAGGTGCACGTAGAACCGATGGCCATTGGGGCGGAAAGGTTCTCGAGTGGCGACCACGTACCGGAAGGCGCAGCGTGGGTAGGCCCACAAGGTGGACTGATGACCTGGTAAAGGTCGCTGGATGCGGGTGGCGCAGGACCGGTCATTGTGGCACTCTTTGGGGGAGGCCTATGTCCAGCAGTGGACGTCTTTCGGCTGATATGATGATGATGATGATGATGATACACACCTTTGAATTTCTTCTGTATGCAGGTTTTCTCACAATGTTTGCTTTCACCGAAAAGCTAACGGTAAGTATCAAATGATATTCCGTAGATAAGTTCTGAAAACTCATTGTTATGAGCCATTAAACCCACAGAAACATGCGAACCACTAGGATACTGCGACAAGGGGATATATTATTATCTGCATGAAACTTTACATAAACTGATTTGTTTTTCAAATGCCAGGTGTGGTCATCAAGGCTTTGTGTCTTTATGCTTTCTGGGGGATAGCCTTTCAAAGCAGCAATTGCAAATCATTATATAAATAAGTAAAAAGAACTGGACAAGTGCAAGTGGGACTCATCCACCGAGGGTCCCGTACAAAATGACAAATGTATAGTTTTTTCCTGTACTTGTAGTATATAAGACAATATTACTTGCCAAATTTCATAGTTCTAGGTCAACGGGAAGTACCCTATAAATTTTGATTCCCTTGAGACTGTCGAAATGTAAGTTTTTTGCAGCATAAACGGCCGTATTTTTTTTTACGTTAACTTGGAAGTTTGATTTTTTTACAGCTTCAAGGGACTCTATTATTGAGTATTGGGTTTTAATTTCAACTCAATACATCCACCCGTTCTCGAGATAAAGGATCTTGACAGACAGACGTACAACAAAGTGATCCTATAAGGGTTCCGTTTTTTCCTTTTAAAGTACGGAACCCTAAAAACTAGTGCCTACGCGAAATCTTGTAAAGTATATAATAAGGAAAGGTATGTAAGATTGTAGCTTTGTAAGTTTGTATGTAGGTATCTCTGGAACAACTTATCCAATTTCAAAAATTCTTTCACCCGTGTATAGAATGGACTTTATAAATTAATATAGGCTATATTATTTCCCGCAGTTTTGCCTGCATTCTTTTGCAGTACTGTATGTTAAAGCAAAGTTTTTGCAACTGGCTTTATTGTTTTAGGTCAAGGTAGGACACAAACAAGCAAGTTAAATATCCTCATTCTTAAACCAATAGCTGGAAAATTAGTCAGACTCTGATTGCATGTAGTACATTATTATGGTTTTTAACGTACATGACCAATGAACGTAGGTATGATAAAAACCCGTAAACAGGCTCAATTTCAGTGTTTCCGGATATCAATGCACCCACAGACCGTAGTCTGCTGTAATATGACGTCAGCCTTGCATATCAACACGAAATCAACGTACCATGTTACTTGAAAGTTTGTAGATATGTTTACGTTTTTTACTATCCTGGGGTGGATACAAGTTATTTAGCTACCTTTAGGGGTAGGATAGCTGACTGATTGACTAAAAAAATCGAAGTGAAACTAGTTTCTAAACAGATGTATCATAATATTATCACTGACGTGGCCTCATTTTTATAGCACTTCTGTAAATCTGAGATTAATTTTAAAGAAAGCTGGATTACCTGAACTGATGTACGGCATGTTTATTGAACACTGATTTCTTTAGCTTATAATATAATCTGATAAAAACTTCAGAAATGCACAACGAAAATATTCTACTTAACTTGGTCTGACAATGGTACTGACAGTTTAAAGGCGTTTTCAACAACAAGCGATCAACCGGAACCGCGTGAACCCAATGTGAACATAGGACAAGCTATACGTGTTGCTACAATGAGGGATGGAAAGGCTCCTATGCAGCTAAATTTAGAACTGAGGGCCTACCGCGAAACGATATTCGTTTTCGTTCGTGTATCTCCCTCTTTGTCGCTCGAACTAGCAAGTGCGACAGAGACGGAGATACACGAACGAAAACGAATATCGTTTCGCGGTAGGCCCTCTGGTCTTAAAATGGATGATGGCTAACCATAAACATCCTACTTTATTTGGGCGGATAACGGTGTATTTACAACTTCATACTAAATAAGTTGTGACAAATTAAAATAAAGTGGTTAACTACGAACAAGGACAACGAATGATTTTTTCTATTTCTGTCACACTTATCGATATTTTTATGCTACCACCACCACCTCGCTCGGACTTGGTATTATTATATTATTTATTACCATAGATAGCTTGTCCTGAATATTAAGGTCTATAAACACGACATTTTTTAGAGGCGTTTTTTGCAGATACACTTTTTTTCGCTATTCAAATTAGACAAGAGGAACAGGATTATATTTAATAGAAGTAATTTTGATTTTGGAATTGATAAAGAGCAAAGTTCGTTGTTATCTCATTTCCTTATATAAACATTTTTTTATGTTCCGAAATTTTCAACTTTTTAAAGCGCAAAGGCAGGAAGCTTATTAAAACCTTAGCCTATCCCACAAACTTATAAGAGATACAAGCCTATCCAATCAGCACAATGAAAGACCAAAAAAAAAATTGTATTTATTTTTGTAGCGTCCTGTTTTTCAAGTATTCCGCAATTCTTTAAATTGTTTTATATTAAAATGTCGTTATCCAGATAGAAGACAAAGGAGCTACTGCGCACGATGAAGAAATTAAGTACAGCCAACAAACGTAAGCAAGAAACGTTAGTTAGGCAGTACCGGCTGAAACTTCAAGATGAGCCTGCGGGGTATAAAGTTAGTCACATTAGATGCTACTAATACTATACTAAAGTTCCGCCTACCTCCCTGGCAGCATTATGCAGCGGTGGCACAGGATTTCGGTTTCAACGTGGACGTGCAACAGGTAAAAAAGCAAATGCTCGGCAGCTTCAAATCACTCGGTAAAGAACATCCGAATTTCGGGAAAGACAGCATTGCGTGGGCAGAGTGGTGGCGTAAAATCGTTAAGGCGTCGTTTGCGGGGCTCGTGCCATCTTCTGCTGACGTCAACGGCATCGCTGACAAGCTCATCGACGACTTCAAGACGTCCAAATGCTGGAAACGTGCCGACGGCGGAGAAAAACTTCTGAATCTCATACGTGAAAAGGGAATTTCTATCGGCGTCATCTCCAACTACGACCCTCGTCTCCATGAGGTATTACAGAACGTTAGTTTTAGCAACCATTTTGATTTCATCCTAACCTCCTATGACGCTGGCTTTAGTAAGCCGGACAAAGAAATATTCCGTCTTGCTATAAAACAGTCCAAATCCTCAGTATCCCCTAAAGAATGTCTCCACATTGGAGATGATTTGGAGAAGGACTACATGGGAGCGCTGGCAGCGGGCTGGCACGCTGTGCTGGTCACTGCGGAGGTAACTGAGACACCACCAGCCTGGAAGCATGTGTTCAAGGACTTGGAGGCACTCGGCTCGGCCATTCAACGGGACGAGCTGATCCTCTGAGACCGCAACTAGATTTAATGATATTTAAGCATGAATTGTTATATAGCATATATAAATTTTTCAATGACAGTTTACCAAATAAATTAATGTGACAATTGAGACATGGATATAGATTTAACTTATTATAGATTATTCATATTATTATTGTAGATTACACACATGAAGATTCAATTAGTTATAGATTATATAATGATTGTAATTTTATTCATAACATTTTAATCATTCATTTTTAAATTTAGACATCCTTAATATTTATTGTTTTCATATTGCAGTCATACTTTATAATTATAACATAGTTTGTATGCCGAAAGGCAAAACATAAAGGACATTATTCTAACATTTTTAACAAAGGCAGCTGTATGTCCTTTTCCTTATGTTTGGACAAATAAATAATCTTATCTATAAAACCTAGTTCTAGGAATTAAATTGTCAATTATGGCTGAATATCCTAATGCTAATATTTAATATGAGTTTCAAACAAAATCTGAGCTGAGTGTCATCATGACATGATCTATCATGTCAGTTTATTGTTGAATGTGTGTATGACCATCCATGTTGAAAGTTGTATGAGTCACGTGTGAATTTTCATGGGCGACATGTTTCGAACTCGTCAGGAGTGTTTCTGCCGTGACAATTTACACGGTGCTCATGGTAGTTAATACTATATGATATCATAAAAATCTATTTAAGTACATTGGAGTAAATTTAAATTTTACCTATTGTTATTGGAATTCATACCAACATATTGAATGAATAAGTTTAAAATGCATATTGATATCTATAATATAGGTATACTATATTTACATATGAGGCTATTCTATTAGTTAAAAATATCATATCATGTACAAACATTGTTATTTTTGTAATCAATAATAAAAGCCTATAATTTAATATGTTTTTTCAAGTCTTTTAAAAGCAATTATATCAAAACTATTGTATTTGATTTATTGGTTGTGTATGGGTGATATATTTAAAACGTATGACTTTGACAATACCTTGTTTTATGTATTTTAAGTCTGTAAGTAATTGATACTTTTACTCAATGATGTAATAGTCAATAAAAGGAGGTAGATACGTTGTCTATACGAAATTCCTTATAATATTATATAGCCTTCCTTATTGAGCTTATTATGGGGCTAGTCAGATTTGTGTAAGATTATCTCCTGAATATTTATACATATAAATATTTGATCATCCACGCATCAAGGCAATGTAACAATAATCACAGTAATCATATTTATTTTTAAAGATTCCAATAATAATATTATATAAAATGTCCAACCTTGTCAAATATGTATGTGAAACATAATTAGTGTAAATACTCTCCTTAATATATTATAGAAAAGTGGACAAATGCCAGCCATTCTTTTGACAGAGAGATTATTTCAGTTCAGTGTATACATGCGAGAAAAGAAACCTCGTTGACTGGGGTAGTCACTTGTCCGCCATTTTGTCCAGTCTTCTAAAGGTAAAATAGAAAGGCTCCTCTTCATATTTAAAATTTTGGAACTCAAAACAAATGCCTATTCGAAAAGTCCTAGAGGGGCCTTAAGTTTTTTACCTGTTATCTCATGTAGGTAATCTGAACTACATGTAGTCAATTCTAACTTAAAAGTTCCTATTCATTTGCTTTAGTTGTGTTCAACAAATAAATATATAAAAAAAGAGTGTGTGTTTTATTGCCTCCATCAACCCGAAATAATATTTTTGCCCGTCGCAGCTATTTAGTTAGGATATGATGTGAGGCTTTCTAAAGGTATTGCCGCATTTAGTAACTAGTGTACAAAATCTTATGTTTAATGACTTGGAAATGGTAGTGTAACGAGCTGTCGTAACATTCGGTTTACGGCCTGGAGGGTAGTAACTGTCGCTTTACGGCCCAAAGAGTCGTAATAACTGAAAGTCGAAGGGATTCGAAAGATTTTGGGTCGATTCATGTAAGTAAGGGAATTCTGATAACTCCTGAGTTCACCAGGATCCCCTGGGGGATCAGGGTAGGGGATTCTGGTGGTCTGAATGAAATATAGCAGGTGCAGTTTCTATTAGTCATAAAACTAATTATTTCCAACGAATGCAGGTTACTTTACTTGGTCAACTTTCGACAAATGGCATATCATTATATCAGATATAAACCTTGTCGGTTAGAGTATTAGCCTTATCTAACAGTTTCCGTGAATTACAAGATTCCAAAGCGGATTTTTATACAAGTGATTCACTTTTATAGCTAAACACAAAAAAAAACATCACCAAGCTAAGTATTTTGCCCAAAGACGAATTCCAAGTAACAAAAAATGTGGTAATTATTTGGTAGTTTCATGGAAAAATTCATCGTAAGAATGCCGCATGAGATTTTTTGATGCTTTGTATGTTGTTTAGCGCTGCTTGAGGTCAGCAACCATAAATAAAGTGAAAGGAGTTTTCAAAATATCAACAAGAGAACAAAGGAATGTCCGGTCTAGAAGCGCGTATCACGCGTATTTACATTTCATTGATCTAAATTGTATGAAAGCCAGCAAAACACAGTTTAGCCAACGTAAGCATATCGCCGCACATGCGTAGGAGGCGTTTTCGAACTGCGCAGGTTTAGCGAAATTAGTACTATCTGTGCATCGGATTGTTGTGGCGCTGGCAACACTAGCCCCGTGCTCAACGGGCAGGCAACACGGAAAACTGCTGCGCGTCTATCCATGTCAAGAGAGTGAAACTTGGGATCAATATAAAATAAAAATGCGAAATCCTCACTTAAAACTACGTAATTCGTGATCATCCGTAAATGATAGCGCTCCGCGGGTGTGCTAGCGCTCGCATCGGGCCGCGGCGTGTGTTTTATCGCGACCCATCCTCCATTGCGAGGGCGAAATGACGGGGCCTTTCTAGTGAAGTGTCGAGACATTATGTAGTGGTTGGTGACTGTAGATTGTGGACGTCGCGTCGTGTTATTATGACACGATGATTAGTTTGTGGGTGATCGTTGTGGCGGCGTGGGGGGCGCGCGGGGAGCAGGTGATGCTGCTGGACACGACGACGGAGGCGACGTTGTCGTGGACGCGGTTCCCGTACGGGCCTCAGGCGAGCACGCCCGGCTGGCTCGAGGAGTCCTACACGAACTTCGAGAAGCAGATTAACTGGCGTTCGTACGTGGTGTGTGATGTGGCGCACCACAACGTCAACAACTGGCTCTGGACGCCATTCATCGAGCGGCGGAACGCAAATCGGATTTACATCGAGATAAAGTTCACCATTCGGGACTGCTCGCTGTTTCCCGGGAACGCGTTAAGCTGTAAGGAGACCTTCAGCTTGCTGTATTATGAGTTTGACGTCGCGACGCGCGAGCAGCCTCCGTGGGAGCCCGAGAGCTACAAGCTGGTCGGCCCTATCGCAGCCGGAGAGGGGCGCTTCAACACCAACTCGGAGGTAGACATAAACACTGAGGTAAAAAGCATTGCTGTGACCAAGCGGGGTGTCTATTTTGCATTCAGAGACAAAGGTGCTTGCATATCTCTACTTGCTGTTAAAGTATACTACATAACTTGTCCGGAGACCACTATTAACTTTGCAAGATTCCCAGCTACACCTACCGGTAGAGAAGTGACTGTTATTGAGCAAGCCAATGGGACATGTGTGGACAACGCTGAGACTGCTCCAGGTGACGCAGCCCCTGTGTATCTGTGCAAAGGTGACGGCAAGTGGACACTTCCAAGCGGCTCATGCAAGTGCCGGGCCGGGTATGAACCAGATCACCACAACCAAGAATGCAACGAATGCCAGCCCGCCAAGTTCAAGTCTTACACTGGAGATGACCCCTGTGCACCGTGCCCAGACTACTCCGAAACCCTAGCCTATGCATCAGTAGAATGCAAGTGTGTGCCTGGCTTTTATAGAGCTAAGAAGGATCCGAAGAACATTCCCTGCACTCAACCACCTTCAGCCCCGGATAATCTAACAGTTTTAATCGCAGACCAATTTTCTATATCTCTCACTTGGAAACCACCACACAAGAATGGAGGACGTAATGATGTCACATACCGAGTCTACTGTACCAACTGTGGACCCAATGTTGAGTACAGGCCTGCTGCCACTTTCCTCAATTCCACCAAAGTGACCATAAGCAATTTAGAACCAGTGACTGAGTATAAATTCCAAGTTTTCGCTGAGAATGGAATCACTGAGCAGACCGGTGAACCACCAAAGAAGGCTGAAATCACTGCCATCACCGAAGCTTCGGTCAGTGTTGTGACCAAACTAAGAGTTTTAAACGCTGAGAGTGATAAGTTATCTATTGCTTGGAATGCACCACCAATAGATTCCTCTGATCCTGATGACACAATAGAAAGCTATGAAGTCAAATGCTTCCCTAAAGATAATTCAGAGAAAAGTGGAAACACAACACTTAAAATCACTAAAGAGCCTCATGTGATTATAACAGGGCTGAAAAGGGATACAGAGTACGGCATCAGAGTGAGAGCTAAAATGAAGAGGGGCTGGGGAGAGTTCAGTAATGTGGTGTACACTAGGACGGGCGCTGTGACTCCGGAGACAAGTTTTGTTGGAGACGAAGAGGGCGCGCAAGTCAGGTTAGTCGCTGGCGTTATGGTTGCTGTGGTGGTGCTCTCTGTCATCGCTATCATAGCTACTGTCCTATTCTTACGCTCCCGAGCAGATGACGAATGCGATAAGAAACAGCCGAATGATTGCAACGCGTTGAACTACAGGAACGGTGAGGTATACACTGGCCCTGAGCGACCAGCAAAGACGAGCAGCAACGCCACAACCCCCCTCTTTGCTGGCACGGGCTCTAGAACCTACATAGACCCTCATACTTACGAGGACCCTAACCAGGCGGTGAGAGAATTCGCGCGTGAAATTGACGCCTCCTGCATTACAATAGAGGCGATTATAGGAGGCGGGGAGTTCGGAGATGTATGCCGAGGTAAGCTCAAGGTCCCGGCCAGCTGTGGACAAGAAATAGACGTAGCTATTAAGACTCTTAAGCCGGGTTCCACAGAAAGAGCCAGGCGGGACTTCCTCGCCGAGGCGTCCATTATGGGGCAGTTCGAACATCCCAACGTCATTTTCCTTCAAGGCGTCGTCACAAAATGCAACCCTATCATGATCATAACAGAGTTCATGGAGAACGGCTCCCTGGATACATTCCTGCGCGCGAATGATGGAAAGTTCCGCGTGCTGCAGCTAGTAGGAATGCTGCGCGGCATTGCCACCGGTATGCAGTATCTATCTGAGATGAACTATATACATCGCGACCTCGCGGCGCGCAATGTTCTTGTCAATTCGCAATTAGTTTGCAAAATCGCAGACTTTGGCCTTTCGCGCGAAATTGAATCCACCGCTGATGGCGCGTACACCACCAGAGGCGGTAAGATCCCGGTCCGATGGACGGCCCCAGAGGCGATCGCGTTTAGGAAGTTCACATCCGCCAGCGACGTGTGGTCTATGGGCATAGTTTGCTGGGAGGTCATGAGCTTCGGCGAGCGCCCGTATTGGAACTGGAGCAACCAGGACGTCATAAAGTCTATAGAGAAGGGTTACCGTCTGCCCGCCCCTATGGACTGCCCTGAAGCGGTATACCAGCTGATGCTGGACTGCTGGCAGAAAGAACGAACTCATCGGCCCACGTTTTCGAGCATCGTGAAAACGCTCGACAAGCTGATCCGCTGTCCGGACACGCTGCGGAAAATCGCGCAGAACCGCTCGGCGGATCCTCTCGCCGGGGACACGCCGGACATGATCCAGTTCTCCTCCGTCGAAGAGTGGTTGGAGTGCATCAAAATGTCGCGGTATATCGAGAAGTTCCGTGCGGCAGGTATAGCAGACATGGACGCAGTGGTGGACCTGACTGTACACCAGTTGGCTTCGCTCGGTGTGACCCTGGTCGGTCACCAGAAGAAAATCATGAACAGTGTTCAGAACATGCGCGCCCAGATCCGCGTGAGCGGGCCGTATGGATTCCTCGTGTGAGTGCAAAGTGGAGTGATCTCGGACTTCGGAAAAGCATTTTGTATATTTTTCTAACTCTCGTAGACCTAGGGTGATATGCTAAGAGAATTTAACTATTTTGCTGTATTTATTTTCGCTTCCCTATCGGCCTACGTTGGCATCAACCGTCTTTACCACAACGAAGCAGAGCCATACTTATTTTAGAGCTATATCAAGAGACTCTCTGACTGAACTCTTTTTGTGATCTTTTATTTACATTTTTTACTGATTAACTGTAGAATTATTTTATGAGTAGCGAAGTACAATACGTACGAGTAAGAGCTTGTGTTATCTATGGAACATGTTGCGCGTAGGTAGAGAATTGTGCGGAACACATTTTGATGTTCGTATATGTATATTCATGGTTTTTGATATCGGGACATAGTATAAAGGTGTTATGTGTAAGTAGTGTAATCCCCGTAGACGATGACTTATTTACTATATTATGTGATCAAAAACGAGTACTTAACGTAACTTGCCGTGTGCATTTAATTTTGTAAATATTTTTTGATAAGCGCAAATTCTAAATGAATGTGTAAGTCCGCCTTCTGTAACTTTTTATATACTTTTTTTTAAAGGCAGCTGAATTTAATTGTTTTGCGGTTTATACGACACAGTTAGCTCTGTGTGGTCACAGGGTACACGTATTCTTGTGTCGACGTCGTCTGCCTTGTCAGACGAGCGTGGGGCAAGGGTGCTTTTACACCTCAACACACTGTTCAGTTATTCATTAGCCACAAACTGCGTTTCCATCCCAGTATACAAAGATAAATTATTGCAAAATGCAATCGGCAACACGCATGTGCCTTTGCAAGCGTCCACAGGCTGCGGCGACCACTTACCGTCAGGTGGGCCACCGACGTGGTATTCAATAAAAATCAATATAACATTGTTCCATTGATGGTTAATTAGTTTTAAACACCCAAAATGGTCTTAAACACCCTTGCCCATAGTTGTATAGTTCATATATCAGCTGTAAATAGTTACTAGTGATAATATAATACTGCCAACTAGGTTAAGGCTTCCTCGGCTTGTCATAGCCATTGGCTTTGCGAATGATACTTGTAGGGGGCACCAGTATCTAGTATATTCTATATTGTGATATAGATAGATTCAATTTTACTGACACAAAAATTCGAGAATCAACAAGAATACGTTAACTTCGGTCGATACTATAATTTTGCTATTATGTTAGTTAGACTAATCTCAATGTCATTGTATTATTAAAATAAATAAGTATTTTGAATTTGAATGTTTGATGTGGTGTACTATTATCAATTTTATTATATGTTTTTATTATGTAGGTATGTAGTATGGTGAGTAACGTTTTTAATACAGTTTCTGACTTATGCTTATGACATGCATAAGATAATAAATTGAATTTCTTTTATTTAATCTTATTTATCAGTCACAATTACGATTAGATGCCGATTGAAGATAACGAAATACAATTTACGCTTCACTTATTTCATAATATAATTAGTTATTTTTATGTCATATTGAATTGTTCATCTTTTGTGATCACTTTCATTCATTTATTCATAAATCTATGGTCAGGGAACCTATTTTTGATTCATGCATACTTTTACAATGGAATTAAATGGAATTTCAATTTCGAACGCATTTCGAAAATAGTTATTTACGATACAAGTGCAGAAAATTGGAAATTTGCAACGAGTGGCGATAAATTAAAACACGACCGAAGGGAGTGTTTTCAATCGACACGAGCTGCGAATTACCTATTCGCACGTGTATCGTACAACGTTTTACAGTACATATGGCAACATATGCACGGAAAGTGCTCATTTGCGCACTAGTGCGGGAAAGTAACACCATGAGTACTGTAAAAGTATTTGTTATGGATATTGTAGTGGATTATGTGCTCGAGTTGGAGATATTTGTATTGTTTCGACTGGCGCCCTCTATCGGTATTGCTCTGCTAACTCAAGGCTGCTGCGATGTTATTTTAATGCTATGCGATTTATGTATGCCATGTCCGTCTTCGGACATACACTGGATTGAAAGATATACAGTTTGAATATTTAAATATTTATTTATCGATACGATTGAGTAAAGGATCTAATTATTTTTATTTTGCACACAAATTTTTGGAACCTATTGTTATATCTTACACTCGGCGTATAAAAATAAATTTTATTTCAAGTGTTGATGATACTAATCTTGAAAAGGTACAATAAATTAGTTAAGAGCTATATTAGCTTGAAACGAACTTTTGAAGAAAGCGATTTTCTTGACGCCGAGTGTATGTTACATATTAAAATATAATGAAACGAATCACTCACGTCGTCGAGCGATATTCGACCTCAAAGACGTGAGTGACCCATTTCATAATATTTTAAAATGTAGGAGACTCACGGAAGTTTTCTTTCCTTTTATAAATTTAAATATTACTTTTAAAACATGTCAATCAAAACGGCCTAGGATCTCTAGCCGTCATGGCAAGGGTCTCGTCTATTATTTTTCTTAAATGATTTGATTAGTTATTTCATAGTTAATTAGGCCATATACTGACTGGCAAAGGCCGCCAAGGCTGCCAATTCACTTTTATGATAATAATAAGTTATATCGTTACTCATTCAAACATAACATTATAATCTATGGTATGTATATGTCAGCTCACTCGTACATTTACACATAAAAGTACCAAGTGTCTGTATATCTTCAAATCTATTACGATTTGTGTACAAATCTGTAAGGTAATGGTGGTTGTGGACACCACTGAAGCCTCGCCGCTGTTGCCTTCAGAATGTAGATACCTCGAAAATAGACTCTAGCTACTAGTTAAATTTGTTAAATCCTTGCGGTGTTTGCGTGGTAGTGTCACGTGTAGTCGACATCTGATATAACAGTGTTAAAAATTATCTGACTTCAGTCAACTTTTTCTTCTTGTTGCCATAAAGGTGTAATTACTTTGATTTTGGCTTGTTGCAATGCGTCACAGGCTCACGGCAATAGCCGACCGCCGCGGCTTTCCCCGACGTCGTAATTCATTAATAGTCCAGGCAATGAACTGACAACTTGTATGGAAAAAATGACATATTTGGAAATAATTTATAATAGCTAATTTTTTTAATGTAACGGATATATTATCAATTAAATTGTTACCTAGAGGCAAAATCCAACAAAAAATCAGACATCAAAAAAAACAATATTTAATTAGCTCCTAAAAAGTCCGGATATTTTTTTTTTTTATCTTCATTTAGGTTCATTTACATTTGTTTTACAATATTCAATATAAATAAAATAAAAAAGACAATTAATGTTTAATTTAAATCTTAATCTTAATTACTTCCGGGTGGAAAGTTTGGTGGATTCTTGAATAAAGCATCTTAGAATAATGTTTTAAAATGAAATAAACAAAAAAAACGCTATTATAAATTAATGTTTTTCGAAACCGTATTTTTGCCTCGGCTATAAGCTCTCCTTTTGGAGCGGTATTTTTAACACTAGGATTGTGGCAAACAAGCATGTTAAGCACACACCATCGCCTACGGACGTTTTACAACTCCAGAATTATCACAAGCACGCTGCCGACTCTTCATTGGTTTGAGGGTTCGTTCGTTGTTGTAATTTGTTGACTATCGAATTACTGATACGAGCTTTGACATCAGGATGAAAGTAGCTAAAGTGATCGCTATTGCCAAGTGTCCTGGCTTAGCTACTTCGGAGCCCGGGGTCAGTTTGCTACTTTAACTCAAAATTAGCGTAGTTGTTGCAAAAGCGATTACGAAATGAACTTCCTTGGTTTTATTTTGTACGATTTCATTAAGCTTTATTAAATTGAATATTCTTACTATTTCTTAGACATAAAAAAAATCTAAAAAAGTATTAATGTCTCTTCCTTGCTGACGAGTGAAAACAACAAGAAGAAAAAGTTTGCAAATAGTATCAAATTATGAAAACCAATAAAATATATAGATTCTTTAAAATGTCTTTAAATCGTGGATTTTTTAAAAGCCTAACTAAACACGCCTCTCGTTCTCTATGAATGTTAACAAAACAACTATAAATACACGCAAACACCGTTTTGCATATAATTCAGGCAACAAGAAATTCCGTTCACAAAATTGTGAAGACTACGATATAGTTACTCTATGTTATAAAACTTATAAGCAATCGACGTCATGTACATGTTTATAAGAGCACTAATACAGTTGTCCGGTCGTCTGTACGGTGCCTTTAGTAATAATCTATTTGAATGTCATTTCTCTATTTGACTGCCGGTTTTTCCTCTCAGCCCAGTTATAAGACGATGCGCGAGCTGTGTCACGGCGAGATAAACTATCCGTCTCTTTCTATGTGTAAATAGTCTTATCTCGCCGCGACAAAGCTCGCGCGCCGACTTGCTCGCGTGTCGATTGAACTTCACCTGACCGGTGGTTTTTTTTTACAATACCTGTATAATCTGTATATGGAGTGGATGGTTATTGATTTATTACAGTATACAGTGTGTCTCCATAAAGTGCACATATGAAATAGGGTGAATCTAGAGATCTAGACCCTTTTTTTTGGATTTATACCATTTTTTTTGCCTGACCGTAACCCTCATCTCTCAAGTGCTTTAGAAAAAAAATTGTTGGCTATAAATCCAAAAACAATAGTTATTTAGGATACAAGTGCAGAAAATAGGAAATTCGCAACGAGTGGTGACACGACCGAAGTGTGTGTTTTAAATCGACACGAGTTTCAAATTACCTATTCGCACGTGTATCGTACAACGTTTTACAGTACAGTCAGCAGCAGAAGTAGCTAAGCGGGCCGGGTGTTCAAAATGACCTGCACACGACTTTATTCTTAAGAAATTAAGAGCGTGTGTAGGTTATTTTGAACACCCGGCCCGCTTAGCTACTTCTGCTGCTGACTGTACATATGGCTCTTTAAAATTTCAACATATGCACGGAAAGTGCTCATTTCCGCACTCGTGCGGGAAAGTAACACCATGTGTACAGTAAAATATTTTTTTCCCGACGGTGGAATTGGGTCAAGATTTCACCCTATTTCATATGTGCACTTTATGGAGACGAGGTATTCAATACGAGGGGTGATCAATAAGTTTTGAGAATCAATATAAAAAACAGAAGTTATTGGTGCCCTATAATTTTAAATTATTAAATACGCTCTTTCTTATTTTACGTGCATATTTATTATGCTGAAAATATTTTTGCTTCGCTTCAAAAAAAAAACTTGGTCGTCGTTATGAGGCTTATTTTTAATATCGACGCAATTGTACGGATTTCATTGAAGAATTTTCAAATCCAAAGAATTATAAGTAGTAGTTAAAGAGTTGGTCTAGATTAAACGGTAGGTAACTAGTTGTATAGACTTCACAAGCCTGAACAGCAGACCCGGTAATCGGCAAGCTCTTGTGAATTCTATACAACTAGTTACCTACCGTGTAATCTAGACCAACTTTTTTACTATTACTTCTTATTCTTAGATATTGAAAACTCAAAGAATTAAGTGCAATTGCGTCTATATAAGAAATAAGCCTCAAAACGACAGCCAAAAGTTTTTTTTTTGATGGAAAGTAATAATATTTTCAACATAATAAATATGCACGAAAAATAAGAAAGAGCGTATTTAATAATTTCGTATTAAATGATACCAATAACTTTTGTTTTTTATACCCATTCTCAGAATTTATTGAACACCCCTAGTATTATGGATAAAATCAATTGGAGAAATAAGGCCTGTGTACATATTTTTGAGACTGTGGTGTACACACATATTGGTGCGCTTAATGTTGATGTTGGAATTTGAAAATCGAGTAGTTTCTTTGTCAGTAACATATGCAACTTCTCTTGTAAAATATGTATGTGCATGTTCATGTCGCCGATTGTTGTTTCAGTATTTTCTTTTCACCGACTGATCTGTAAACACGCAATAATAATGCTCAATATGTCACTATCCCTAAGCTCGCTAGTTGTTCACGATCTGTAAAACATTTCCAGAAATTCTGGTGACGCTTTAGAGAAAAAAACCAGCCAGGTGCATGTCGGACCACGCACAACGAAGGGTTCCGTGCCTATTAGAAAGATCGTATCGTCACAAATCTTACGGCACTTACATCCTTTTCTATAGGGAAGGCAGTTTTTCAGCAATATCTCGAAAACCTTTCAACCGATCTTGTTCAAAATAATTTTCGGTGAAAGATTGTATGTAGGCCTAAACTGGCTTAGTGCTATATAATATGCAGATGCTCATAAATGAGTCTATTACGTGCATATCTTACCTACTTTCGTTGCTGTCACCTGAACTTCTGACCATGTTTTACATTAGACATTACAGACGAAATTTAGAAACAAAACTCATCAAGGTCAATCAACTTTTTCTTGTAGCTCGTTGATTCTTTAAACTATGGTTTCCTGGAACATGTTTCCCTGTTTTTAGGGTACCGTACCTCAAGGGGAAAAAAATGGAACCCTTATAGGATCACTTTGTTGTCCGTCTGTCTGTCTATACAACACCCTTTATCTCGGTAACGCGTGGAGGTATCGAGTTGAAATTAAAACCATATACTCAGGTCTATAGTCCCTTGAAGCTATGAAAAAATCAAACTTCTAAGTTAACGTAAAAAAAGATACGGCCGTCTATGCCGCAAAAACATAATATATATTTCGGCACTCAAGAAATCAAAATTTATAGGGTATTTTCCTTTGATCTAAAACTACAAGTACAGGGAAAAATCTGAAAACTATACATTTATATTTTTTTCCGAATCCTCGGTAGGCGAGTCCGACTCACACTTATCCAGGTTTTTTAAGGCTTATCTCTTGAACAAGATAGTTTCTCTAAGAGCAACACTGCCCCACGCATGGGCAAACTATTACAACTAAAAGTTGGTAGACCTGTTCAGCTATAAAGACTGCCATATTTTGTGAACAAGACTTTTTTTATATACTTTTATATTTCTCTGAGATAGCGTCGTATTATTTGGTGTGTAATGGCGCGATTACATTGATCCGGTGTCACAGAATCCCGTATGAAACTAAAACACTTGCCCGTCTAATGCACGTCAAGCGCGACGATGCGTAAGTCGCAAACGGCAAACGGACTAATGTAATCGCACCCTAATGTTCTATTAATTCAATTGACTTTTTTAATACTTTATTCTGTACATAATGTGATTGTCTCAAATTTTTATTATACTAAATACAATGATATAGCAATAATTAAACAATAAATCTATCTATAAAGAATTATATCTAAAAAAACTGCACAGATAGTTAATTCCATGTATGATTTTTATATTCCATCGTCGTATTTAGCATTATCCAAGCTGCTATAATGCTGGGAATTCAATTACAGATGTTTTAGTGACATACATATTTATATACATGGAGCTATCTGTGTAGTTTAAAGAAACTAATTTTAAATCCAATCGCACTACAACTACTGTTCAACACGAAAGCAATAACTCATCCCTTCATCCATACACAGATCAAAAGTATTTCCACTCAGAAATCCCTTAGTTCTTCATATGTATCTATATATATACTGCTTATATACTTTATTTTTATTAATTTGACGTCTTCCATTTCCAATCGGGATTTTTATTCTAGTCTTCGGGCAGCTATTTTCGGAAACAAATGTATTGATCGTTCCAGCGCTCCTCATACTTTATGCACTTAATGCACTTACAATACAAACATTAATTTTATGCACCACCAAAAACATTATTTTTTCTTGCGAAAACCTTCCTGCGTCTAAACATGTACTGAAATGTGGGCTAACATTTGTCGCTGCCGCTAGATGGCGCTTCAATTATTCTTAGATTGATTTTTGTTGACGTACTTTTTTTGTAAGATTTTAAATACATATAAAAAATACTAATAAACTAAATAAACTATCTGGCACTAAAATCAGATTAGGTTTTAGGGCATCTTCGTTAGGAGAAAATCTATGATCAACACTTCATATATTCTTAACAAAATTTGCCATTATCTAATCCGCACGTATATTTAAGTATCTTTGATGTCAATAGACAATAGATGGTGGTAACATATGGAAAAGTTTAAACAGTGTTTAAATATGACTTAAGTAGGGATTCCCTTGATTGGTCTAATAACTTTTTGCCTAAATTCAGTTTGTCGTAAAAACTCTTACTATAATGATTTTTATGTATAATTTCATTTTTAGGGTTCCGTACCTCAAAAGGAAAAAACGGAACCCTTATATGTCTGTCACAGCCGATTTGCTCCGAAACTACTGGACCGATTGAGTTGAAATTTGGCAAACATATGTAAATTGATGACCCAAAGATGGACGCGTAAAGTAAATTAATGAATTCTGAACAAAAGTCAGTTTTTGTTTAATTAAAAACAAAACAATACGTGTCTAATATTTTTTGATAATCTAACTGACGGACTACATAACTTTTTTTTAGGAAAGTAGCCAATTATCAACTAGGTATGGATTTCCATATGGGATGATTTATAATTGAAGTACTAGACAGACCATCAATCTGGATTATCTGTTTCTTTGTGTTACACTCGTATATATAATAAATAGCTACGACGTCTTCTACGTCCATCTTGGAAATGGCCCGACTAGACCGCAAACCACGACGGTCACTATACGCACTGTCCGTTGACCGCACTGCAGGCTGGTAATTATGTCAGTCAAACAGTATACGAAATAAGGTTATACAAACTAAGAATTAGGCAAAATAACATTATGTGAAGTGAGGAATATACGAAATGATTTTCACTAAAATAAAAATTTGTCAGTGAGCTATTGTGCTGAACAATTTTAGTTTAAATGAAATTAGGCAAAAAGCTGTTAGGCCAAACATAAGTAAACCACTGGCCACTTAAGTTAACTTATGCAAGCATTTCTAGAAAACTTGAACAAAATTAGTGCTTCAATTAATTCACACTTTAAGTCTTCCTTTTTTGCTACCATTTTTTTCAGTAATATTTATAGAATGTTATGAGAATCCTTAAAATTTTTAAAATATAGGTATAACAGAACCTTAATTAAAAATAATAGTAAAAAGAAATCATACAAAATCATTACAAAAATTGGTAACAACAGAGGAAAATTTAAACTTTTCTATTTTTCGTTCATGGATCTCCTCTCGCGAGAATTCTCCTTATATATTTTACTCCAGGCAAAATACGGTTTCGAAAAACGTTAATTTATAATAGCGTTTTTTTTTGTTTATTTCATTTTAAAACGTTATTCCAAGATGCTTTAATCAAGAATCCAACAAACTATCCACCCGGACCGGAAGTAATTATATAGATTTAAATTAAGCATTCACTGTCTTTTTTTGTTTGATTTATATTGAATATTTTAAAGCAAATGTAAATGAACCAAAATAAAGATTAAAACATTTATTAATATTTATTCCGACTTTTCATCAGCTAATTAAGTTATTTATTTTTTGTTGTCTGATTTTTTGTTGGATTTTGCCTCTAGCTAACTATTTAATTGATAATATATATTAATGTAACGGTACATTAAAAAAATCTGCTATTATGAATTATTTCCAATTTTGTCATTTTTTCCATACAAGTTGTCAGATCATTGCCTATTCATCATGGACTATTTAGTAAGACATTTCCACTAGCGAGAGTCTCACCCATTCATGTCTGTATAATACGTCTAACTCGTGTTCCAGTTAGTTCCTATCTCAAAGGACGAATCTAGTTAGTTGTACGTATGATTTAATCAATAAGTCACTGAACAGCGAAAACTACGTTAGTGCACGGTGAACTATCGATTGCAAATTGCAACTTTGTCCATTATATTATAGCAAAATAAAAGAACTGATACTTTTTAACAGAAACTTGGTTGACTTAAATATTTAGAAAAATGCTAAATCATAACATCTACAGCCATTTTTCAAAAACAGTTTGTAGTTATAGGAGTAACTATCAGGGGGGCTATCTAGAGGTTGTAACTGTTCCTATAGTATCATTGCAATAAACTACGATGCAATTTCTTTAAATTTGCCTTTTCCTGCCTTCCTGCTAAAGGTTGATGACAAGATAATAATTTGGCATTGCACAAGTACCAATCCCTAACAAGGTATTTAAGAAAAACAGCTGTCAACTGTAATTCTGTAAAATCAAATATGCTTTCTGCTTATGCGTTAGTAAATTATAAAATGACACCTATGCGATTTAAAATGTTAGCCCCATGACATTTCAAATTCTGCAGTTTTGCTAATTGTTTTGCAGAACCCGACTCTGTTTGTTTCTGCTAATGGCTTAAAATCGAACGATAAAACTTAAAAGGGGAGGTATGTGACGCTTCTGCTCGTGCGGTTCCTATTTTGTATTGAAAACCGTGTTCGTACGTGCTCATACGACGTGCTAAGGTATTTGGCCACTATTCATCGATTTGAATTTGTAACGAATAAATAAGACTTGTTATATCCCGTGATAATAGTATTTCGTCTTGTATTTTAAGAAACAGCTAGTATTTCGTTTATGTTGGTTCTAGTATACACTTATTTACTATCTTTGAAATACATTTCCCGTTTTTGTCATGCGTATCTATTCTATCTACGGAGACCACGCCACGCGGCTCAGATGACCGATTCTGAAATAGGCAATTTTACCTATAACTGGAAATGGTTGAAAATCGAATGCTATTAAGCATAGTCTAAGCAAGAGATGTATATGGCTCTAGTGATCTAGGTCAAATCAAAGTATCAGGGAGGAACGAAATTTATAAGAATGACAGTAATGCTGTCTAATTCTATCCTATAAATACGTCCTATCTGACTGCTGGTCTTATGCCGGCTGTACACACTGGGCCAACGTTGGCGCGTCAGCAGGATGTAGCTATGTAAACGAATGAGATCGAATTATAGGCCTCTCCTTCTAACGCATAGCTGCATCCTGCTCACGTGCCAACGTTGGCCCAATGTGTATGTACCTACAGCCGGCTTTATGCATGTCATCGATTCGCACCTTTTCCACCGAGAGTAGAGTAAAACGTTTGCATTCATAGCCTCACAGATGGCGTTGACTTGGCAATTACAGAGCCGTCTATTTAAAAAATAAATCTGAAAAGTGGCCGTTATTATTTGATATTAATCACTAATAACTCTGCTCCCCGTTTTCCACCCTTCACAGTAACATAGACACCAATATGTACCTATATTATAAAGTAGATGTAGCATCCATTTTCATAACACCAACATACTCGTACATAAAGCGCAATCATTAGATTATAATATATGTTAGAGGGTCGAAATCAAGTTATTTATGATCCAATATTTTTAAAAGATTAGCTAGTATAAATTGAAAAATATATATATTAAGATTTTTGATACATAGGGCGTTACGGATGTAAGATACGTAGAAATAATGAATGTCCATTCTAGATACGATGGAATATATTTGACGCTGATTAGCACGGTCGGCGGGGGTTTCAAAATGGAAGAAAATTTCATATACTCGTTTAATATTTTCCATGTAAGTTCCAGTTTCACACAACGGATATATTCCGCTGTGCCACAAACTGCGATCGTTTAATGCGTGAATAAATAGCATGGCTGTATTCGGTGGGAATTATTAGTGCACACACTTGGCTTAGCAGTGCATTTTGGAAAATAAACACAATGTGTGGGCAACATAACCTGACCGAATAAACGCTTCCATCTTATTGATTCACGCGCGGCTATGTCACGACAGAACTTTTCAATAATACCTTCATTTTCATTAGCTCCGTACTACATAAGTCTATTTTGTTTAAATTTGGCTTCCATTTTAAAGACTCCGCCTGTGAATGTTGTGTAAATGGCTGTAACGTACATGTAAGAATGTAAATTGTAACTCTGATAATAATACGCGTAATTGCAATAAGCGAGCGACATTTAATTGCGTCTGCCATGACTTGCTCGCGTCTAGAACAAATTTAAAAAATAAAACAAATATACAATTATTTTTTCATCTTATTTCTTTAAAATAAGATTTAAATATGTTAATTGTTAACGGCACTCGTCATCACGTCTCATATTACATTAACAAAGTTCAAAACACAAAAAGGAAAGCTTTTTCGTCAATGGTTTGTTTGAATTGTGATCACATAAAAATATATATTGAAAATCTTAAACTGTGTTTATAGACAGCAGCACCGTCGATGTCTGATTTTGTATAAATGATGGAATCTTATTTCTTCACTATTTTAGATTCTACCTTTATTTATTTATAAAACGATCCGTGCAAGTCAGGGTTGGCTGTATTTTTATTTCTTATATTATATATAATGATGTCACAATTTTGGATGGCGATTTTCTTGGTATTTGCAGTTTTAGAACCAGCCTAAAGCATAAATCCTGTCATATCAATGTCAGTATTAGATCTGTCAAAGTGTGGGTGTGTGCAATTTAATCGATCAAAAGAAAAAGCCAACACTTTTGTATTGTATTTTGGCTTATCATTGGTGTAGTCTGAAAGTACATAAATACATCTTTATAAACACAACGAACAAAACATGTTGTAATGTTGATATCAACGCCATCTATCCATCAGCCGCTTCCTGGAACTACTAAGAAAATTGCTGTTAGAACGATTTAAGCCTCTCACAGACTGTCTTGGCCTGTGCTCGGCGGTCAGAAGTAAACTTGTAATTAGCTATCAAATTTACTATTGACCGCCACCGCAGGCCGCGCCAGTGTGATTCAGGCCTTAGGTTTCATGTGATACATACAGAGCCATAATTTACGGAAAATATTGTTTTAACATCGCTTAAGCTAACGTAGTTTATGTCGAAATGATATAGTAATGTAGCAACACCAAGTTAAGTGTAAACCTAGAGTGATGTTAGGGTTATTCCATAAGATTTTTTTTATATAGCGCGCTGAGGGAATGTGTCGTGTTTTAGGACAAAAAGTCTGTTACGTAAAGACAGTCACTGACTTTTTGTATTAAAGTAGGTACACGGGGCCCTATATCGTGTTGAGATGTTGTGGGAATGAGCTAAGATCTCTTGAAAGATTAGTGAAATTATAATGTATTCTATATTTCAAGCAGAGAAATAGTTGTAATACAAATATATCGTGAAAATACGGGCTTGTATTTTAGATGGTAATCCACTGCGCCACTCGCTACGCACTACTGCGACTACTGCGCGTCACTTAAGATGACATATATTTTTCGAACGTAGCGTAGTGTACGCTGCTGTGGGATTGCCATTTTTAATAACTACGCAGCGAAATTTACGCCATAGATGCGTATATTTTGTTTGTATAATCGAAGTAACAACGCCATCTAGTACAGTCGTTTTAACTTATTTGTCCAACTTTAGCTCTCATTTGACATCTTTAATTTCTGAGGCTAAAAGCTAGTTTCATTCCCAGAATATCAACGTAAGCTTTTCTACAAAGTTTGAAAACGGAAACGAATAATGGTATCTGAATTCAACTTCGTTTTTGTTCTTTGTGGCGTTGCACGATTTTGGGGCATTAGGAAGGACATGACTATGGTGACAGGTTTATTGACTGGTCTACGTATAGTACACGTGTTTTAACGCACATGGGTCTTTCGCAGGACCGTATGGATGCGCCTTAACACCGCCTCGAAACAATCCAATCTTAAGCCGGGTCCGCTGCGCCGTGTTTTTGTGTTTTTCTAACACCTAACATGTTTTGCCAATCAAAACAAAACCCTATTTATTTGCCGAAACTGACGGATAACATGTTAGGTGTTAGAAAAACACAAAAACACGGCGCAGCGGACCCGGCTTTAAGTTTGGATATTCCGGTCTATTTTGCACTTACGTCACTCGAGCAGGGCTGGAGATATACGGACTTCGAGATTCGATTTCCATGGTAGCGCTTCTGTTCTGTTGTCATTGCTATTTGTAAAACTGCGTCCGCTGCGCCAATGTTTTCGATGTTTTTAAACATCTAACATGTTAGGCCTGCATTGCATCACACTGGCGCGGCCTGCGGTGGCGGACCATACTAAATTTGACAGCTAATGACAAGTTTACTATTGTCCGCCGCGGCCAGGCTGCGCCGGTGTGTGGCATGCTTAAGGCCTCTCACAGACAGGCCTTATCCGTCAGTTTCGGCAAGCAAATAGGGTATTGTTTTGATTGGCAAAACATTTTTGACGTTTAAAAACCCCGAAAACATACGCCGCGCAGCGGACGCGGCTTAGTAGAGTTGGTGTCAAGATATTATTGAGCGCGTTAACATTGCAACTGACTGAGGCGAGTCAAGTCGAAATTACATCGACAGCTATGCTTTAGAAAGAAGATCGTCTTCTATGCGTTTAGAGAAAAAAAAAGATGTGCAAAACCCACTCAAAGGCTCTATGCGAAAAGAGATTTTGTATCGAGATTAGCCCATAAAATTCGACTTAGTTAATCCCAGAATAAACGTGTGCTAGAAGTTTTCCTGTCGAATAAATATGTCGGTTATGCAACTTATAGGTTCGTTGGGATACATGATTTGTTAATGACTCTGAAATGCAATGACGTTTATAGTTGTCGCGAGGTGTTGACGTGTTACAAACGTCTTTTGTATTTAAAGCGTTTAAAAGTAAGGACAAAACATTGATTCTTACAATCATGATTTGATAGTTACAAGCCAACAACGAGTTGCTTTAACATACAGATTACGCTATGACAACTATAGACGTTCTCGACACTGTGGGCTTGCGACGACTATAAGAGTCCTTGAGTGTCAACTTATACCTAACTATGAACTATATGTCTTATAAAAAGAGGATTATATGTTGTTTTTTGCGCCTGTTCAGTGATTATAAAAACTACTGTATATCTAAGTGGTCTTAATTTTATAATATGTTTAATTACTAGCTATAACAATACTATTAACTGACAATTGTCTCATACAAATCATAATGTTGTCATATCTGGTCGTGTCCACTCGAAATAAGATATTTTAATACAATTTTAAACTTTCTTGTTAACGTATAACGTTAGCGTAGCAATAAGTTTATCGTTGACATAAGTGGGTAGCTCTCTTTCACATTTGTATACGTATTTAGAAAAGGAAGTAACTTGTCGACTGTAAACTGTTCGCCCGCTCTGCCAATGTTCGCAAAGCCTTGAATGTTTCTCATCTCTTTACGTTCCGAGAATTGCAAGAGAGACAGCGTTTTTGGAGTCAAGCTATATAGAAACATAATGTCAAGGTATTACAGTTGCATACATTAAGTAACATTACGTTTGAACGCCATCTAGTGAGATTCCAACTGTACTAAATGTCTTATTTCGAGTAAACAGATAGTATATATGTACGGCGCGGTGGTTATAGTTAACTTAGGCAGTTTTAAATCTTTAATACAGTTAGAAGAGAAAATGTAAGCTTGGCTATAATTTATGTAATAAACTATTGATACTTATGTGAATTGCATGTTTTATTTCATCCTATTCTAATCATTTAGCAAACTACAAATGCAATTTGTCACAAACTCACAACTGACAGAGACGCAACTATAGTTAGAGTGAAATGTATGTACCTGTACTGTTGTCTCATATCATAGCAACTATATAGTTGCGTCTCTTTCGGTTTATGTGACAAACTGCAACGTGGGACTGTATCTTAACAAGAGGAATAGAAAAAAAGTGCGAGTTCAACTCGCGTGGTGAGGATTCCGTAAAATATTGAGAATTTTCTCGTTACGTTGAATACTCAAACTTCTTATAGGTTTTCCTGGAATCTTTAGGCAAGGAACTATTTTCCATATATTTTTCAGAATTTTAAGCCTAGTAGTTACGGAGATAGGGGGGGGGGGGGGGGGGGGGGGATGGTCAATATTCGTCTTTTTTCCTAAATTACTTCAAATCTGTTTCTGCTAAAATAATTTTTAAAAATATCTGTGATGCTTACAACAACCCCCTTTCATTTGATATGCCACACAATACGTTTGTGAAACTTTTTTTTTTCTCAAAAGTGGCCCCCTTGTTCAGAATTCATTAATTTACTTTACGCGTCCATCTTTGGGTCACCAATTTACATATGTTTGCCAAATTTCAACTCAATCGGTCCAGTAGTTTCGGAGCAAATCGGCTGTGACAGACGGACTGACAGACGCATGCGTGATCCTATAAGGGTTCCGTTTTATCCTTTTGAGGTACGGAACCCTAAAAATATCCGTGAGATAAAATATAACGTCTGCTATTCTTACTGGTGAAATAATTCTAATATGGGATGTGAAGTTTCGGAGATTATTCACCCCCTACATACAAACTTTTATTTCACAGACATTACGTCTCTATTATATTTTAGTCATATTATAATAGTGCCCCCACACTGGCTTTAACACTCGGCGTCAAAAAAATCGGACATCTTCAAAAGTTAGTATCAAGCGAATATGCTCTTAACTAATTTATTGTATCCTTATCCTTTCAAGATTAGATGTATCCTAATCAACAATTGAAATAACATTTTATTTTTCACATCATGTTTTTCGCATCAAAAATTTGGTATGGTAATTGGACTAAGACTTCTTGAATAATCCATCTACATTTAATACCGCGACGGCAAAAAATAATGAAAAGTAATCTTTGTAAATTCTGTAAAAATCAGGCGACAATTGGTATAAACTTTTTTTACTTTAAGATTTACTACTTCTAATAGGTATAGGTACGTTCTTTGGGATACACGCATAATCCACTTATTTTTGTTAATGAAAAAACCTTTTCCATAGGCTTCATTCATAGATAGACTTCGTGATTTCTATAATACAAGCTTTTAAATTAACATATAAAAGCCGTATACAAATAATTAACCTGATATTGATTGATTTCCAAAAAAACCGCATCTTGTTCAGGCTACCAGCGCTAGATGGCGCCACTTGTTGAACCCACGCAGCTGCGTTTGCGCACAAACTGGAGACCTTAATAAATCTAGCTTCAAACAAAATTTACAATTACAGTTCCATGTTCCATTTAATATAACATATTTAATATTAGCGTTAAGTTATTGAGTTTTTCAGAACCAGGAAATACAACTGTGAAATTATTTATTTTATTTAATGTAAGGTAAACGTCCTAGTGTTTGACGGTGCACTAGTGTATGTCATGGGCACTTTATGTCTAAGCAATATGGGTTAAATTCGAACTAAGAGGATTTTTCTTCATACAAATTTCAGCCATGTCAGCATGTCACTTCGAAATGAGTGCCCATGCCATACACCTGCCCCTCTATTCTGTATTTTGTTTTAAGCTCACCTCAACGCTCACCCACAAATATATCTTGACGCCGCGATTCGTAGCAGGGATCGGAACCGGTTTTTTCAAAAGTCCCCGAGTTAGTCTAATATTTTGAATTATTTTAGACTCTTAATGTAGGACTCCATGTATTTAGGTAACATTTTCGTATTACTCGTATTAGACAGCCTGATCAAAAATGATATTATAAACCAAAGAACGAAATAAAACCGGTATTTTTGTATGGTGAAAAAACCGGTATCCGATCCCTGAATTTCGTAGTAACCAAGCGCAGGTAGAGGTCTAGTTTCGTTAGACGTGATGCATGAGCGCGTAGCGAGTAGGTAACAGCCCTGTGCACCGTCGAGCACTGGGACGTTTACCTTAATAGTTACAATACCTTTAACTTAGTAATTTCATGGATATCAGAACAAACAAATTGATCCGTGATATAATAAATATATATAAATAGCAACTATTGTATTAAAACCAAACCGTACTAGATTTCCGGGAGTACGCACCTTCGTTAACAGGACCTTTACCTACTCATTCCTGCAAGCAAGAATACAAGCATGAAATACTCCATTCTAATTTTGTGTTTCGTTGTTTTTACTACAGGAACGCCGATAATTGAGCAGATATTTGGTATTCTCAACCCTCTAAGTTTGACGAACTTTGGAATGGGAAATAAAGGGGAAAGATTCGTCGGAGGTATACCGCTCGTGTCACCGCTGAAGAAATCGATAGTGGATACAACTGAGGTGCGAAAAGAAAAAACGATTGACTCATTATTACCTTCTACGACTACCATTTAAGAAATATACTGAAGAGGCGCAAGATCCTTTTTTTTGAACCCATTTGCCACGAGGCTAAGTATTATATTCCCCTCGCTTTTAGACATTAATAACCGTATCATATAATTTGTAGTTATACTTTTAAAATCAATCTCTCATAGTAAAAGCTATCGTGTTCTGTAAAACGATGTGTTCACCTGTAATTGGGGTACATATATAAAACCCTATACATTTTATGCCAAAGACAACTGTTACCTTATTTTATGTACTCTGTTGGTGCCTCGTGTAATGAATCATTATCATCATCATCATATCAGCCGAAAGACGTCCACATCTGGACATAGGCCTCCACCAAAGTGACCGGTCCTGCGCCACCCGCATCCAGCGGACTCCCGCGACCTTTACCAGGTCCACCTTGTGGGGGGCCTACCCACGCTGCGCCTTCTGGTCGCCACTCGAGAACCTTTCCGCCCCGACGGCCATCGGTTCTACGTGCAATGTGCCCCGCCCACTGCCACTTAAGTTTAGCCATTCAGAGGGCTATATCGGTTACCTTGGTTCTGCTGTGGATAGCCTCATTTCTGATGCGATCACGCAGAGAAACTCCGAACATAGCCCTCTCCATTGCCCTTTGGGTGACTTTGAGCCTTCTTATGAGGCCCATAGTAAGCGACCACGTTTCAATGCCATAGGTAAATAGGTATGTCATAACTGGCAACACACTGCAATGAATAAATAAAATTATTAAGTTCAAGAATCCAGGTGTACATTAAATATAGCGTATGTCCATCTCGAAGGTCCCTTCCATGTACTCTAGGCTGGTAAAGGCATTTTAGAAATCGGATGAGTATAGATAGTTTCGGAGATTAGATACGCCTGTTCAATTTACTAAGCGGACATCAAAAATCGGTTTATATAGGAAATTCTTATTACAAAAATAAGTTTATAATGATGAATATTTATTTACCATTTTAAAATATAGCAATATAAACACAAAAATAATCAAATTTAATTACAACGGTAGAATTTTCGGACTTTAGCCCGGATTCGCCGCATAAGTGCTTGCACGTCACTTTTTGAAACTTTTCTACATGCAGAAAACCACATGCGTCTAAATTCTTCTAATGAACCAGCTACTCGGCCATCCTTCCTCAGGTGTCTCTTAACAATGGCCCAGTATCGCTCGATTGGGCGGAGCTCCGGGCAGTTTGGTGGATTGTCTACCTTTTTAACAAATTCAACGTTTTTTGTATTTAACAGCGTCACGGTCTCACCAGCATAGTGAGCACTTGCTAAATCAGGCCAAAACAAAGGGGGGACACTGTGCTTTCTATATATTGGAAGCAACCGTTTTTTGATGCATTCATTTCTATAAATTTCGCCATTAATAGTGCCGGTTGCAAAATAAGAGTTACTTTTGAGGCCACAGGAACAAATTGCCTGCCATATAAGAACTTTCTTACCGAATTTGTCCATCTTTATGGCTTTTTCGGCATCGGGTACATTTTCTCCTACAACTGCATTGTAATACTGGGGCCCTGGTAACGTATTGGTGTCAAACTTTACGTACGTTTCATCGTCCATGAGAATGCATCGAGATTTATTTGTCAGTAACATATGATATAAATTTCCGCACCTTTTTTTGGCCCGCGTTTGTTGCTCAACACTTCTCTTGGGCATTTTTTGTTTCTTGTATGTCCGTATGTTATTTCTTTTTTTTATATTTTGTATAGTACCTATGCTAACACCTACTTTTTTAGCAATTTCCCGAACGGACATGTACTTTTTAGATTTTAACAAGCACACGACTTTTTCATCGATATGTGGGTTTGCCGATCCACTTCGGCGTCGCGATTTCGGTAAATCTTCGAGGGTATGGTGCTCCCCAAACTTTTTTATTATTTGAAACACCGCTGACTTGGAACATTGAAACTTATTAGCAATTTTCCGCAATGAAAATTTGCCTGTACACCAATTCTGCAAGATTAATTTTCGATCTTCAATATTAATTCGTTCCATCTCGAAAAATATTTTGACATTTAATAAAATATATAAAACACTTGATAGAATTATCCATGGTCATTTTATATCCGGCCAGTACTTATTAGTTAGTTATAGTTTAAGGTTTAAAGCTTGAGTTTAATATGTCCGCTTAGTAAATTGAACAGTCCTTACAGACAAACCCACTAACTTACATAAGCTGATATGAAACTCCAGGTTCCCGTCGACTATTCTATCATAGAAACTCCAACTTACGACATGTATAGTAGTTTATTTTCTTGCTGCACTTATGACACGTCTCACAGTCACTCATACATATACTTAGGATGTAATTCTAGAAAGTCACAATCATATTGATTCATTTAACTAATTATTCGGCACCTCATCGCACTGCCAGCGCTCGCTCCGGACTACCCGCTTATGCCCAGACATCGACTTTTTATCCTACCTCCTCACCCAAAAAGGGAGGTTAAATCCAACCTACCACGTCCGAGCAGGTTTTCAATACTATTCATTACCCTAATTTTCAATAAATTATATAAAATTACCCTCTTTCTTGTCAAAATCATCACAAAATGCTGTCGTGTCGCATTTAAACGTCATGTTAAACTGCCATATGAAGTTGTCTAACGGGTGAAAACGACCAGTACTTAGGTGTTCAGCTACTTATGAAGGCCGACTGTACATACATAACTTTATGATAATGCATATATGGCGACGTTACCTACGCGTGCCACTTTAATTGCATTACCTAAACGTTGTTAAAAGTGCCTTGACGTTTTGTTCCTGATGCAAGGCCGATGTTGTTTACGTAATAAAATATTAAGTAAATTTGATCATCGTTACGGCGCTCACTCACGATCTTAGGATATTTTAGTTGACCTTTGCAATAAGACAAATACTCTTTAAACATACACTAAGCCTAATAAAAAAAAACTTGTAATATTGAAATATATACAGTGTGTGTCTGTCATAAGAACATTTATTTTAAGGGCTGAAAGTATAAGCCCTAATGAACGTAAATTGGTATCTCTAGTTTCAAAAAAACGGTTTTTTTTTTCATACAAATTAATTCGGCCCGCAATGTATTGGTAACAAAGCTAACAACTGACAGTAACTAGCTCTGCCTCTCTGAAACGTCAAGGGAATGTTAGCAGTACATTGCTGCTCGAGAAAATTTAAAAAATTAATAACTCTCCATTAGAAAAGGTAATTGATTTTTTCGATAAAACGGTTCACAGCACTGAAAGCTATCGTTCCTTAAAATAAATGTTCTTATGACAGACACACACTGTATATAGGTATATTGTATATTGACAAAAAAAAAACGAAATTTATATTTATTGGACTTGCTCACAAAATTTCAGGGGAATAGGGTTATAAATGCAACCTGGAGAGAACAGTTGCCTAAATTTTTGCCCAAACTTATGCAGAGAACTTCGTCCGCTTCGCTTGCTCGTTCAATAAGGTCGCCAGAGCTCCCGAGGATGCGATGTATTGAGTGTATGGGATACCTAGTTGTCGCGTTGCGTTGAATATAATCCTCAAATGAATAAAGGGTCGGCAGCGCACTTGTGATTCTGGTGTCGCAAGGGTCCATAGGCGACAGTGTCTGCTTGCCATCAGGCAGAGCGTATACTTGTTTGCTTGCCATCAGGCAGGGCGTATACTTGTTTGCTTGCCATCAGACAGGACGTATACTTGTTTGCTTGCCATCAGGCAGGGCAGGGCGCATACTTGTTTGCTTGCCATCAGGCAGGGCGTATACGTGTTTGCTTGCCATCAGGCAGGGCGTATACTTGTTTGCATGCAAGCAGGCAGGGCGTATACTTGTTTGCTTGCCATCAGGCAGGGCATATACTTGTTTGCTTGCCATCAGGCAGGGCGTATACTTGTTTGCTTGACATCAGGCAGGGCATATACTTGTTTGCTTGCCATCAGGCAGGGCGTTTACTTATTTGCTTGCCATCAGGCAGGGCGTATACTTGTTTGCTTGCCAGCAGGCACGGCGTATACTTATTTGCTTGCCATCAGGCAGGGCGTATACTTGTTTGCTTGCCAGCAGGCACGGCGTATACTTATTTGCTTGCCATCAGGCAGGGCGTATACTTGTTTACGTGCCATCAGGCAGTTTGCAGCATCAAGAGACTGCGCGGCCCACTTACATGATGGTACTTATAAAGTATTGATGGTCTACCAATTTTAGGAGCCCCTCAGAAGCTAATGGGTATCTAAAAATTCGAAAGTCAAGTTGTAGTAAGTAACTATATAGTTTATCCTCTACAAAATAGCATCCAAAGTTTGACTCTTACCTCCAAAAAAGTCGGCAAAACAATACCATGAAAAATGAGCTTCTATCTGATCCTACCGGTGATGCTCATGGCCACACGACAGAGAAGATTACGTGATCCCACCGGTGATGCTCATGTCAGCCAACGTGTTAACGTTCATCTGTCTGTCTGTAATTTGTTACTAAAGTGTAAACAACTAAACGTATAGATACTAAATGAAAACCTATTCCTACACCTTTTGGATTATGGATTATGGGCGTTAGTTTGCAGGTATTGTAAGATTTGTAAGTATTGTAACTATACTGTGCTGTGTTAACTTTGTTACCTATGCAAGAATTCAATATCTTAACACCGCTGAATGAATAAGATATCGTGACTAAGTTCTCCGATTGCGTCACACACAACATGGTTTATCAATGAACAATTGAACAGATTAAGGGCTAGAGGCGTGTCGGGGCTTCAAAATGTCAAATGCCACAGTTTGTGAATGCATTTTGCGGGTTTTTTTCACAATTCCTAATAATGTTGTGAATATTTTGCATAGCTGATATTCATTATGAGTATTATGACAAATTTCTGTTACTTACGGGTCAAAGAATCTCAGTGCTTTAAAAGCGAATGTAAGAAAAAGTCTTTCGCAAAATTAAATCGGAGGTAATAGATAAATAGTACCTCGCTACTTGTTCGTAACCGTTCAATCCTCGATATTTCACAGAAGGAATCAAAATTGTCAAAATCAGAATGACAGAGACATCAAAGCAGGGCTGTGCCCGTGTTCACCTGTAAAATACCCATGAATCATAGATGGATGGAATGCAATAGGCCTACCTACTTTTAGGATGGCGCGTGCGACGGGACAGGGCACAGGGTGTCATAATAGGTAGGTACAGTACAGCCAAGGGTATATAGTATATATACTAAATACTTACATAAATAACTGCAGACGCCTTTATGACATTGACAATAGAGTCCTGTTCAGATATTTATCACCTTACTTATTTATGTACGTATATCAATATCCCTGATTTATTCGAAAGCACCTCCGGGGCTCGACTTAACAAGCCCTGAGGGCCTACCGCGAAACGAAAACGAACTTCGTTCTGTTGCTCGAACTAGCAAGTGGGACAGAGACGATACACGAACGACGTTCGTTTTCGTTTCGCGGTAGGCCCTCTGTAAATAAAGACGGCACGGCACAGACAAGGGTCCCGGGCCGGTGCGGGCTGCAGCAGTGGGTGCCCCTCGCACCGTCTCAGTTAAGCGGTCGACCTATTACCGTCTTCAGTGGTGTTATTTTCTATGGTAGGTACCAATTATTCGTCCTCGCAGATCTAAATAGTTTATGCTAATTTTATCTATTGTTTAATATGTACTTTCTTGATAGGGTGTTTAATTTACGTAACAACTCAGTGTATCTGAGGCGTTATTATCTTATTTACCCAAGAGCGGTTACATTAGTCGATAAGCCCGCTCTTTCTGTAATTAACAACTTTCCAAATGATGACTTTTTATTTAAATACCTTTTTTTGTTGACGCAGAGGCAGAGGTAATGCATTGACGCATATCCCCGGATCTGGAGAAGGCTCAGGGGGTATGCGAGACTCGCCCTTAAATATGAGAGAATTCCCACTAAACCAGTCTGCGGCATCAACCCTCACTGCCGTTTCGGGGGGGCTTCATGGGAGGGGACCACCAGCATTCTACCACGATGCCCTCCTGCATCATGCATGAGCACATTCACACCAAACGGAGGGAAGGGTTGGTAACACCAGTTATACCAGACGCATTAGAAAGTGTACCTAGTACTTACTTACTTATTTTGAAGTCGATATCTCTTACAGTTGCATTGCAACAAGGAAGTAGGTAGGTACTTTTACTTATATGGTTCAGAATTTAGGTCGAAGCCAAAAATACGTTTACACTATTAGCCTTATTGCAATGGAATAAGGTGCAAAAGTGTAAACGTATTTTTGGCGTCGACTGTACAATTGCACATGCCATGATGCCACATCCAGAAAGTAAAAGGTGCATCTGTGATTGTATTTTGACAACAATAAACTTGATATTAGCGATTTCATCGAAACTTTTTACAACGTGTTTAATTTAATTTATTTAATGTTAATTATTATCTTGTATATACTTTAGAAAATAAATTAATATACAACGTAGTAGTAGAGCCCCCTCTACGGTTTACGAATAGATGCGATCTGGCGAATGGACATAGGTAGGCTATTTTTTTATTGTAAAAACATATCATTTGTTTCGTGTAGGTACTGTGTGAGACAGTATTGGACTCCCTAGCGACTATCCAATATTCAATGAATTATTTTTCTGGGCTGGATGGGGTAAACTACACATTAAAATAATACAATTGTTAACAAATCAATTATTATATTTATTATGTCAATAAACCTTAAAACTTATTCTGTAGATATATACACGTAAAAATATAACCCAGAACAAGCTGTATAATTTACGAATGTATACGACAATACATAATACAATTTGCCATAGCGGGTCAAAATAGGGTAAACGTGCCTATTGTGGACCCCAACTATATTTGACACGTCCCGTCAAAATAGCTGTCAACAATAGGACCGTTTTTCCCTACAACATGAACAAGTCTATTAAACATAACATTGCAATCTGTATATACAAAAAAGGCATGTGAAGTCTTATTTGAATAGTCATACGGACTAAGTATTATTGCTTTGTCTTCTACACTGTTAAATTCAAAGTTGTACACAACTTGACTTCGGCAGGGCAAATAGATGTGGACGTCCGTTTCTTTGGATATTTGGTCCGAATTATATCAAAAATGATCCCGATCGTCGAGATAGTTAATTAGTTACCCAGGCAATACAGTCAATCAAATCACCCCGTAGTTTATATTAACTAAAAAGTTTATTTGCGTTAAATCATCATGATTATTTAAAATTAATACCTACGTATGTGACCATCCAAAATACAATCGGTATAATGACAATAAGCCCGGCAGAAAATGCACTTACTTACCTATACCTACAAGTTTCAAATAAATAAATAGTCGACAAATTCCGAGACCTTTAACCTACAGCTACATTTGCGAATGTAGACAAAAATAAAGATTCACTATATTTTTTTTACATACAAAACGAAGGACAAATTTTTGAATGTAACCAACAATAAATATGTGTTGTCAGCAAAATGTAAATGTCGATTGCACTCATTGATTAATAATTTGGTATACGAACTAATGACTAATAATATATGTATGTCATTCCAGTCTATGATTAGATTATCTCTGTACACAGGTTAAACATACCTATTTCGACACTCTTTCCAATCTGGGCACAGTTCAATGTTGTATCCTGCAAAACAAATTATGCTACAGCGCAATTGTGGTGTCAATCACTAAGTGTTTGACCCTATTAAAATATCTTCTATCGATACTAAACTTAGTTAGTGAAACTGGAAGCGAAGTTAAGCGAACTCTCAGGAAGCGCGGTATCTTTAGTACTAGTCTATACAGGGTGTATTATTCAAAAGGGGCAGTGACGGAGAATCCAAAACTACAAAGACAAGGACCACTACACGGAAATTTACTCTCAGGAGTCATGAGAACGATTTTATAAAAAAAAAAACTTAAAAGATTTTCAAACAAGTCTCTTTACACTGCCGGGAATCGAACCCGGTCAAATCTGTCTACAAAACGGAGTTCCTTTCCGGGTTTCTTAGCAACAATTGTAATTACATAGTAATTAAATAATTTAATAATTAAGTAATTAAATAGTTTAACAACCACCGACTAAAATTGTACGGCTATCCTCTAAAAAAATACTTTTAGTAAAATAATTCCTTCTTTGCACACATATTTTTAGTCATAGTCTAGATCCGGACATATTGCATCATTTGAATTATTCTATAGACTAACTTGTTTTGTGAGCCTAATTAAATAAATAAATAAATAAACAAGACTACGATATACTTAAAGGATATGAAACCTTCATAGAAAATATCCAAGACTCAGAAACAAATACTGATGCTATACACATATTTGCACTTGTCGGGATTTGAGGTCAGAAGCGGAGCGTCAGCTTCGTAGGTAGCGTCTACTGCCCTGCAAACAGAACTTGACTCTCGACTCTACTCGCGCGCGAGATAGACTGTCCGTCACTTTCTGATTAATGCTGTCAAAAAGTGACAGATAGTCTATCACGCGCGCGAGTAGAGTAGAGAGTCAAGTTATGCTATCAGGGCTGGGCCACATCGCTCGTCGTGTATAGGGTAACAATTTGTTTTTGTCTGCCACTGACGTTTGTGTTCGAAACAGACAAAAGTCAAGTTAATAAATCAAATCGATCGGTTCTGGACGGTCACATTTTAAATCATCGAGTCTTATGATTGTTTTATTTGCGATTCCTAAAACCTTAATACTACAAGCCATAATTTGATAGGTACTGTAACAAATGGCAACTTCATATAAAATTAACTATATAAATATTTTAATAAATATGATTATTTACTATTAGTCTATTACATTTCTATATCAATCCGCTCGTTAAAAAAACTATTACAAAAAGAAAATAATATTATATGAACTTGACAATTGTCACTGACAACTCGTAGTAAATTTTAAGGTCGGCATCGCCAAACAGCAAAAAGCCACAGAACAAAAAAAAAGTACCAATGTCACCTGTCAATTATACGAATTGTCAGTGTCAGTAGACAATTTTTAAAAATCACTGAAATTGGATTGAGATGTCGATTTATCAGACTCCTAATATACCAATATCAGTAATATCACACTAAATCGAATTATAAAATTCAAGAATACTTTTAAAAGGAACATAATTTTTATGATGAAATTTATGTATCTGATAAATCATGCATCTGGCAATAAAAAATATGGTAGATAATTTAGAACAAAAGCGCAATCACAAATCATAATCAATCTCTCTGTATAACAGCCAATTCCAAAAGTCACAACATGGAAGGTCACAACAATACAGCGTTGTGACCTTCCATATGTCAACTTATCTAGTGTTCAGAGCAATGCAACACCGACGCCAGGGACGCTGCTTTACGCCTCGATTACACTGGACTAGTAGCAAGAGAGCACACGGTAGCGCTTTTTAAATTGTTTGGGCACGGTGCCTATCAAGTATCAACCCCCTGTACGTTACAAGGGTATATATTTGTCCTGGGATGACGGATACCGAAGTGACAGGTGCCCAAACATTTTAAAAGCGGGCAACACAGGCGCTTGACCAATAACGAGTGCCATTTGACCTATGTTACCTATTGACTTGTGACTTGAAGCTTGAAACGAGCCTCAAGTCACTGTTTCGTCTACCATGTCGAGTAATCTGCCGAAAGCACTGTCTCGCCACGCCACTCTACGTATAACGTGTTAACCAGTCACAAGATTTTAGATAACTAGTAGCTCTACTCCGAACTCCAACCTTAAGAAATCTACCCCCATTCATTCTTTAACAATACAATTTTACTAATTTATACTTTCGTAAAGCAAGACACGCTTCACGTTTTTTTTAGTTTTCTAAGCGACTAAGTGCTAGCGTTTTAATAGACACACAATATAGGTAGTATTGTAGTTTTCGAGCGCACATACAGTCGTGGCTAGATAATTAAGAACAAGATTTTTTCCCCATACAACTGCAAACAAATATGACTTCAAATTGAATGATGATATGTTTGGCTAATTTTATTGCTGATTATATGGAGGTATTTCTATAAATAATATCAATTTATTTTATATAAAGCTTCTGAAAAAGTGCTTAAAAATACGGATGGTCAAATGGTCAGTTTTTACAATTTCACACATTAGGGACAATGTATGAACTTATAAAAGTGTTGATTTGATCGCCTGTATTTTTTAAGTCTAAATTTTACAGAAGCTGTATGTGGACTATATTAAATACTGTTTAAACACGGTTACATCCGTATAGTCAGAAACAAAATTAATCAAACACATTATATATTAATTTTGACGCTCGAGTTGAGCGTATATTGAAGACACGGCTCCCGAGTCCTAACTTACTATATCCTCTCAAAGCATAGTTGCGAGGTGTCGAATATATGAAAACACGTCTTCGCATATCCCTGTTTCATTACCCTAACTTGCACTATCTATAGCATAAGTCGCCTTGGTACAATATCCATATTTGTAAAAATGCAAGTTTGTACAATTTTTGGAACACTCTGGGAGATTGAACAGTGATATAATCTTGTCATAACGTGTCAAATCGACTGATTAACAAACCAGTTAATGGGTATAAGCGACTGTTTAGTTTTTAATTAATGTGGCCTGACTAATATACCTATTTGGAATCAGATTATACATATTTAAATAAATATTGTATATGAATCGAATGTTAAATGTAATACCAATTAACACGTAAGGTTTAGCTGTTAGTGCTGATAATGGTAAATAATAAATAAACTAGTAGCTCTGTAAGCTGTAGCACTCGCGTGCCTGAATAAAAAAAAGTGATTCAACAAAAAAAAACTTTATATAATTAACAAACCTGCTCACAAAATTTCACGAGAATCGGTTGAGAAATACAGCCGGACGTACGATTTTCGGCCCAAGCTGAAGCATAGCTTCATTCGCTTCGCTCGCTCATTCGATAAATAGTATAAATATCACGGTTAATTCTCCCAAAGCGTTTCAAACCCGCGACCTAGCATACGTCTGATTCAGGCAAAAAAAATAGTTTGGGCGCGTGAATGAACTCTGGGTCTGCCTGGAGCCGTGCCCTCTATTAGCGCTTGGTGTGGCTCCCGGGTCTTACATATTAAGTGATCTATAGTACAGTCAAGGGCACCAATATGTATTCACTCAGTTTCATAAATATGTATACTACACCTTATTAAAATATAATGAAAACGGGTCACTCACATATTTAATGTCGAAAATCGCTCGACATGTCCCGCTGAAACGATTCGCGGTTCTTAGTCATCGGCACACGCGTTGCCGGCGCGTTTTGAGTGACCCGTTTTCATTATATTTTAATATGTCTGATTCTCACGGGAGTTTTCTATAAAAAAATACTACCTGATTGTTGCAGAAATAAGTCAAATAAGGTCTGTCTACATCTTTTTGAGACTGTGGTGTGTATATATTGGTGCCCTTGACTTTACACAGCTGGCAGCCATTGTTATTAAAATGTAAGTTACCTATCATTGCAATAATATGTATCATATCTTTCTTTGTTCATAGCCTTATTACATTACTTTTGAAATCAAAATGAATAGGGGTGTAGATTCAAAATGTATTATTACTTCAAAAGAAAGTAGGCAAAAAATATGCCTAATGACGAATATCCCATTCAAATATCTCAAAAAATTACGAAGCTACATCTGTTTCAATGTAGCTTGTCAGAGAGAAAACGCTCGGGGATCGTGACGTCACGACGACGTTAAAACTTTAGACACTTATTAACTTTGAGAATATTTAATCTTGCGTTGGTTTTTTTTCCATTTGACTACATTTTTAATTCTTTTTCGAGAAAATACAATATTTTTGATAATTTTATTTTGTGTCTACACACCTATTGTATAAGAACATGGAAATACCAGTTTGAAACTTAGTAAATAAATGTCATATATTTATATTATCTATCCTACGCACTGCTCGGCTATCTCAAGACGGCGCGCGAGCTCTCTCGAATTTTCTCGCACTATACTTCTCGTTCTACGTTTTCTAATAAGAGAGAGAAGGATAGTGCGAGAAAAATCGAGAGAGCTCGCGCGCCGTCTTGTGATAGCCGTGCTGGTTAACATTATATGGATGAATGCGTAGTAAGTATCAGCACTATGGTCTTAGTCTGTACTAACGTTTAATTGAGTCGGTTCCTGCGTTCGTAGCGCGAGGGGAAACGGACACTAGAGCTCTACGTCACACATGCACACTCTTCCCGCATCGCGCAGGTACCCTAGGAACCGTCTCAGTTAAACAAGAGGTTTAATTGAGTCGGTTTCTGCGGTATTAGCGCGAGGAGAAACGGACACTAGAACTCTACGTCACACATGCACACTCTTCCCGCATCGCGCAGGTACCCTAGGAACCGTCTCAGTTAAACAAGAGGTTTAATTGAGTCGGTTTCTGCGGTAGTAGCGCGAGGGGAAACGGACACTAGAGCTCTACGTCACACATGCACACTCCTCCCGCATCGCGCAGGTACCCCAGGAACCGTCTCAGTTAAACAAGGTGTTTAACTGTATGGGATTGCATAGCACTTCAAGATTTTTATTGCACAGAAAATAGTAGAAAATAGTCTGATGAGGTTCAAAAGACACTAGAATGGCAATGATTATAACACCTAAGGCAAGACAAACGGAGATATAGACGAGGACGCGACGCGGACGGGGCGCAGACGCCAGTTTTATAAACGAAATATAAAGACCAGGACACTGCTACTACGACTGACTGCTTCGAGAAGTGCCATGCCTGCTGCTCGTGAAAAATACACTTCTACTAGGAAGTTATGGAATGATTAGTAGTACCAAATTAATCTACTATCATCAAAGATAACCGATTAGTATAAAAAACCCATTACACGTAATTTTCAACTAATTTTTAAAAATGTATTTATATGCAACTCGGAAACTAAAATCCTCAGTGGTCCCTTTTACTAGACACAGTCCACGTTAGTATACAAAAGGTAGCAATTATGCAGTTTTCAATATGGCGGATCAGTTTACCGTCAATTAGGTCATTTCTAGTGTCGTGTAGTTTTGCAAGCGCACGCTATTGAGCGAGTTCAGTTAGCAACGCAAGTTGTACGAAGATAACATTATATTACTGCTTTTTTTTACCTTGTAATGTAACATTTTGAACACGTCTTTAGGACAATTTGTCCTAGTTAAACCACAGAAGCGAATAACACACAAAAATTAATACACTAAATAGCCGAACAGACAGGTAACCAAACCGTACACATGGTTTACACAACGTCTCAACTCAACCACTCCACTACCCTGACGTTATAATGTGCTTCATCTATCAACAGTAGGTATCAACATTTTCTGTGCATTTAAAAATAGGTTACATAGGCTAACATTTAGTTGGACATGGAAAATTGGTTAATGGATTTGCCACACTGGTTGCGTTTTGCGGTCTGCGGCCAGGTCGAACCCGCATGAACAAATTCAATTTGACCTGACCGCAGAACGCATCCAGTGTGGCTAAGTATAGATTTTGTATATGTTCACAGGAAGACGCGAACCTGAATCGCAGCATGACAGAAATCGGACCCGGTTTTTTCAAAAATCCCCGAAGTAGTCTAATATTTAAAATTATTTTAGGCTCTTAATGTAGGACTCTATCGTGTATTTAGGTAACATATTGGTATTATCAGACTGCCCGATCAAAAATGATATCGTAACCAAAGAACGAAATAATACCGGTTTAATTTGTATGGAGAAAATACCGGTATCCGATCACGGCAGCATGAACCTATTAAAAAGGGTATTATTTTTCACTTTCTCACAGTACCTACTACTTACACTGTCATGAGACCATTAATCGGATACCGGTATTTTCTCCATACAAATTAAACCATATTTCGTTTTGTGGTTATAATATCATTTTTGATCGGGCAGTCTAATATGTAATATGTTACCTAAATACACTATAGAGTCCTACATTAAGATCCTAAAATACACTCGCGGTCAAAAATTCGGGTCACCCTAAATTAAATAACCACAATATTTAAATATTTTACACCAGTTTTATTTACATAATATACTACTCTTCGTGATACCTAATGTAATAGCAATTTCCGGGATCCTATCATAAAAATATCGATATCCAAAAATGACAATTTTTGCGATATTTCGCTCCGTTAACGTTGTTTTCTTCAAAGGTCTTGACGAGTCCGATTTAAACCTGGTAATGTTAATTATTTAACTTTTATTTTTACAGTTTAGATGTTAAATTAAATAAAGAACACTACAGGATTTTTAATAAATCCACAATGCACTATTTTAGGAAATACGACGCTAATTTACCGACCCGTATTCATTGTCCGCGAGTGTAATTTGAAATATTAGACTACTTCGGGGATTTTTGAAAAAACCGGTTCCGATCCCTGCATGAGACTACAAATGATTTCATCTACTGACTGCCAATGTGCCACAAAACTATGATAATTATATAGTCCAGGAGCCGTAGCATGGTTGGCCTTATCACGCGACAAGTGACAAGATAGCAGCGTCGTCTCGTTCTATCGAACGGTGTCAGCCAGTGACGCACGCTCTATCCTATCACCTATCGCGTGACAAGGCCAACCATGCTACGGCTCCAGGCAATGAACTGACAACTTGTATGTTAAAAATGACAATGTTGGAAATAATTTATAATAGCTAATTTTTTTAATGTAACGGATATATTATCAATTAAATAATTACCTCTAGAGGCAAAATCCAACAAAAAATCAGACATCAAAAAAATTAATGTTTTTCGAAACCGTATTTTGCCTGGAGTAATAAATAGTTCTGTGCAATATGCCAATGTCTCGCTAAATCCACCTGAATTGCTATTTAAATCTGACCAGTTCACTGACTCTAAAATACGGGATTTTCTGATGCGATCCAATCAAAAATATCCATGTCAGCGAACACTCGATCGCTCCAAGAGTCTCACAGACTGGCGCGGCCTGGCCGCGGCGGTGAATAGTAAACTTGTCATTAGCTGTCACATTTACTATGGACCGCCACCGCAGGCCGCGCCAGCGTGATGCAGGCTTGATCCTTGCGTTCATTTGTGTACTAGTGAAGGCGAGGAAATATACAAAAGTTTGTATAAATTATGGCTCTTTCGGTTTTGCTATTTTGTTACCAAATGTTTTAACAAATTTATATATTTCTCCCCTATTTTTGATAACTGAGGTTTTGTTATTAATTAAACTTTCTTAATTCAAAAAACTGTCGAATCATTGTAAAAAACCGGCCAAGTGCGTGTCGGACCACGCAAAACGAAGGGTTCCGTGCCTATTAAAAAGGTCGTATCGTCACAGAAATTTTAAGGCACTTACGTCCTTTTCTTTGAGGAAGGCAGTTTTTCAGCAATATCTCGAAAACCTCTGAACCGATCTTGTTCAAAACAATTTTCGGTGAATGAAATTAATAAGCTCTATGTCCATGAATTTTTCCATATTTTTAAAATACACCGTTCAAAAATTAGAGGGGGGGGGACAGAATTTTGGTGACTTTCGGGGCGATTATCTCCGACCCTATTCACTTAATCAAAAAAAATGCTAAGAAACCTTATGTTTATTTTGAAAGGCCTATCGATTGATGTGCCACACGGGGGGTCACACTGAAAAAATTTTTTTTGACTTTTAGTTTTATGTATGGAGTGCACCCCTAAAAATTTTTTGTTTTGTCATTTTAATTACAAAAGTATGTAGCGGCTAACAAAATACACCTATCCTCAAAATTTCATTCAAATACACCTTATAGTTTTCGAGTAAAATGCCTGTGACATACGGACAGACGGACAGACGGACAGACGGACAGACGGACAGACGGACAGACGGACAGACGGACATGACGAAACTATAAGGGTTCCGTTTTTGCCATTTTGGCTACGGAACCCTAAAAATCGTCAATAAAAAGTACCTAAGTCGACCTTAATTTGTACAAACTTTTTGAGAAATGCTCAGCACGGAGCACGGCTAGCACAATACCGCGCGCGAGCTGTCTCGCCTGCGAGATAAGCTAATAGCCGTCTCTTTCTAAGTGTTCTAATTTGAAAGAGACGAATACTCTAGCTGGCACCCGGTCTTGTGATAGCCGTGCATATAGAACTGGGCTGGGGCGCGTTTTCGTGGATAATCACGGCCGGAATAAGTTGATAAGCCGAGATGTAAAATGAAATAAATTTGAACCTCACGTAATCAATCTATTTTAAGTTCCAATTTATTTACGTTTACATCCTGACTTATCAAAGTTATCAAACTTATTCCCGTCGTGTATGATTCGTCGGGTGACAAGCAAAACTCACTATTTACAAGTAATAAGTAAAGCAAAACTCAACCTTATTACTTCGGCAACACAATTGATATTTCATAACTTAATTTCCTGCATTTGGCGAGTTTTGCTTCACCCGCGGATATAGTCAGACATCCAGACCAGAGCCCACCGAAGAGTCGCAGTTGCGTGGCTTTTATTACCTGACTGCCGAAGGAAAGGAGGATAATGTTTTTCGAGCATAATTTATGACGGATCGTAGGTTTAGAACACTGGGAGTTATAAGTGATATGACATTGTTGAAACGTGGATGCCACATCGACTAGTTGGTACTTCTTCATGATCATATTTTACCGGTTCTTTCGACAAAAGATTATCTATTCATTTGTCTAAAATCTGAAGCAAGTTGGCCCTTCTGTGCGAATTGAATACACTGGTAAAACGTTTAACGCCGCTAGTGAGACTGCTATGTAAACGCGATTTTTCTTTAGTAGGTATGCCGTTACACCTGTTACAATAATGGAATTTATTTATATGTGGGTTTTCATATACGTCATCTTTGCATTAACCAGTTGCTTTGCTAAAACAGGTGTATCGTATAATCAAAACAAGTGGAATCAAAAGGTTTTTCCAAAAATCGAACTGCTTTGCTAATAATATAGCCTATTGACTCCCGCGATTAAGAGGAATCCAACGACACCTCATATGTCGAAATCCGTCAAACGGTTTAGGCTGCAGGGCGTGCCAAAGAATAAGACGTACACACATAGATACATACATACGCTCAAAAAACATGACCCTCCTTTCCTTCGGCAGTTGAGCGAACCTGAACACTAAAAGTTGAACTATGATTTAGACGTATCAGCGTTAGCTGCCCGTCCTAAATAGGATACCGTAAACTCGGGTTACTTTGATCATTGGGTCCATTGGGAGGGTTACTTTGACCCGCATAAAAATCACACATAGCAATGTCACATAAAAAAAGTAATAACGTGAGCAGTTAGCTGAGATGAAAACTAAGCTGATTTGACCCTGTTCAAATTCACAAAAAAACGGTGGACAGAGTAATTCACGAAAGCCAATGTTACCCCCCAGGGCTAAAGTAACCCGCGTTTACCGGTAATAATAATAATAAAATGTAAACATCTCTTTGATGTCGAACGTAAAACAGACTGCACTGACCATTGTAGAGTTTATTTCTTGTATAAATGGTTAGTTAACTGTCATTGAAGGAAGCCTAAGCTCTGTGTAAGTAAGTAATTGCAATACGAATTATTAAATTATCTTATCATTAACTAATGCCGAACACTATACGATAACAAATGCAATCACAATAGGATTAATGTAAAACGGTGTTCATTAAAAGAGGCCAAAATATCATCACACCACACCTACCTAGTTTGCGAGTACTTAAGCAATCTGTGGGTGTACAAGTCAACCAAGTAAAAAGAGCTCCAAGCGCTATATAAAATGTATGGCCATCGGAGTTCCTTTTATGTGTCTCTTGTTTGCTCTTACATTCTTAATTTCAACTAAATGTGAAGACCGTTCTGAGAGCTTGTTGACTGTATCTGATTATTCTTTAATCACTTATTTATTTTTCAAATGGAGCATAACTTTGTATACTAACAATATAAATTTTTGTTTTAAAATAATACCAATTTGTGTTTAATTAATAATTATAAATCCCTGTGTCTAACATTTTGGCCAATTCTACTGAAAACTATTTTAGTTTTAATAGATAAACATTTTAAATAATTGTATGACACTTATAGAAATTGTGTATGACACTAGATATATAAGTTATTGTATTACCTAACCCTATGGATTTCAAGTCTGAAATAAATAAATATTATTATGATAGACTGGTCAAAATGCCCAAGCCGAGGGCTCTACAGCTAGCATCTTTAACTTACAAATTAACACTAAATAATTTACTTGTTCACATATATGTTCAACAATTAAAATATAAGATTTCACACAATCCACATCAGTTCTTTGGTAACTCAATACTATACTAAAATTGTAGAGCACTGGGTTCTATTCCTTCTAAGGTACTGCTATACAGTATCCACTCTAGCGTTCGCCTCCGCTAGCTTGCTGTAAACAGCCTGAGGCTTACGCTTAAACGTAACATAAGTATATATTAGACTTGCTAATACACTAATATTTAAACCTACGAAATTAAGCCACGAAAACACATAGTCCCCGCCTATGACCATACCAAGGTATGTGACTAAAATGTTCTTAAGGCAACCTATAATAGTAGTTGTTAAGGCACTATTGTATTGCGTACACAACATTACACTGTATGAGAGTACAAACCCCATGAAGCACGATGTCAGGAACTGGATTAGGAAGAGCATGTCAGACCAATGCTCGTATTTGATCGAAGCCTCGATGTCTCCAACGTGCCAGGCCACATACGCCGCAGGAACAATCATAAAGAGTGCGTTATAGTACATGAGCCCATACTTCCCAAGCTCCTTCGAGTCGAGTTTCTTCTTGCTGACCACACCGTTGGCCGCCGTGAAGCCGTCGTTGAGCAGAACAAGCGTGTACCCTTGCCAGGAGAAGGTAACATCATCTGCAGCTGCCAGCAACGCTCCACCAACCATAGCCATAACGCTCCCTTGCACCGGCCAGGATGCTCTCACACCGAGTATAATCCTCTCCAATATCATAGTCATGAGAATGCTGAATCGTCGCAGCGCAGTCAGCATCGGTAGACTGAGCTCTTTTGTCCCTCCTAGACCCGTCACCATGTTCCCGAGGTAGATTATCGGCAGTGGCCAGATGCGGCGTGCGACGCCCATGTCCAGCGCCGGGAACTGGACGACGCGGGCCCGCCGACCGATCCACAGGACCACTATTGTCGCTATCATCTGGCCGAGGCCCAGAACTAGGTACGACGGGAACGCATACGTGGTCAGAACCGTCTTGTTGACCACTGTAATCATGAAGGACGCGAGCGCGTAGAAGGCGGCGCTCATTGCCCGCTTCATGATCTTCGCTTCGCTCTCAGCCTCGTCCTGGCCGCGTCCCGACATCGCGAATGCTAATTATCAACTAACTAACGATCAAATCATTGATACTACGTCATACGCTTACCGATAGTCACGACGCCGGTCATCGGGTAATCGTGCGGGGCGCTCTCATGGCCACAGCTATGTTATGAACGGATAAAATAATAAAACCTTGTGCGTTATTCTATTCGCGGCCGTATCTACGTTTCCGCTTATGACATTTGCAGTTGTGCTTGGTTGTGGTACGTCACGATGACGTATGGAGTGAGGTTGCTAGCCCAAAATTTATCACACACGCGACTGATATCGTGGCATTGTGCAATTGTTATTTTGGCTTACCTTTTCTCAAAACGAATTTATACAATATTGAAAAAATGCGAACACAGATAAGGAAAATTGATTTGACACGTAGGCACACTGATAGAATACATTGTAATAAAGGAAAGAAGGCTGGCTACCAACCAAGCAAAACAAAGTTTCACAAATATAATTTCGCAAGTAGATCTTAATTCTACGAAACAAGAACAAGCACGACTGTTGGATATTCTAATTATTTTACAAGTATTATCTATGAAGAAAATTAAAACAAACAAATTATAAAGGAAGGTGAAAGGAAGTAATAAATACATATTTAACCCTTTATGGGATATAAAATCAAGTACACCAACATAACATTTAAGAAATTTATTGCTTAAATATTTTCTACAAAAATGTATTCATTTAATAAATTTTAAAAACTCATTTAAAAACGACGTGAATATTTTGCTTCTAATGACAACAATCATTGAAATTTTTAATACATTTTTTACACGCACGCACCACGCATTCCAATCCGTCTGTTGTCAGACACAGACAATCGAACGGACTGACTGAGCAAGCGACATTTTGGTATTTTTTTCGTGTATTGCCATGCCAGTCAACAGTACTCGACTCAGATCCTAAAAGATCCTAATTAGCTAGCTTTGTTATAATTAGTTATAGATTCACAAACATGTATATTTAGGGTGCGTGGATGTAACTCGGATCGATAGCGCAGTGCAGTTTACGTGGGCAATAGTTTCAGTGAGTTGTTTGGACGCGTAGTTTGCTGAAAGCGGTCGAGTCATTACGTTTACAGTTATAAGGGCGTCAGTGTTTACGTGACGGTGATTTCAGGCGATGGCGATGCCGGAGCAGTTTTCTTTGCGGTGGAACGACTTCCACTCGAACCTGTCGCAGTCCTTCCATGCTCTGCTGGAAGGTGAAGACCTGGTGGACGTGACTTTGGCAGCTGGAGGACAGTACGTGCATGCTCACAAACTCATCTTGTCAGTATGCAGTCCCTACTTCAAGGAATTATTCAAGGTATGGAGCTATGACTCACTGTTTTTTCATTGTTGTTGCCTGAGCCAAGTTATCTGGTTTAAAACAAGTATTGTTTGTTTATGGTATGATAATTGCGCGCGTTCTATCGTTTTAATAGCGAATTTTTTTAATATTGTTTATTTTTATCTGTGTATTGCATTTAAGCTAATTATTAGTAACTTTTATTTATTTATCAGAAAGGCAGTTGACACGACTGATGATGCCTGTATCCAATTACCTTTAAGTATATAAATGTTGAGCTTTAATTTTCTTTTTTGTACAAATGTACTTGCCTAATTTGTTCTTGAATTGGTTGACATTGAGAGCTGACCACATCATCTTGTACCCTAATAATACAAAATCCTTGACTATGGCCTTCATTATAGTCATTGGTGTATAAGTTATATTATTTTATTCCTTGAAATCTACTAAGTTACTACATTTAGAGGAAAATTACTCTAAAAAGCAACTTCAAGGCCCTTGTCAATGCCAAAAACTTTGGTTGTTTTGTAAACTTAGTTAACCGTTTTGTTTCCCATGTCTACAGGTTTCTATATGTACAGATTGGTATACAAGTTAAAATTCTTAAAACAATATTGCTATAGATGAGAATCGCAGCAAACATCTGAAAATACATACATAGTATGGTTGAAATATAGCAGGGACTCTGTAAAATGGAATTCTATTGAAATGAATCCTCTCAAGAAAGGAATTTCTAGTAATGGGAATTTGGACATGGGATTATGTAGAATTAGAGTCCAGTAGAAGTGGGAGTAATAGAACTCTTAGGAGTTGACCCGTTTCCATGCTGGTTATCCCAAGTGTACTCCGATAAGGTTAGAGATGGAAGAGGTGGGTAAATACCAAGTATATTCCCAAATGCTTACCTGACTTTAGAGGCATATATTAGGGAGATTAATATCTGATACAATACAGGGGGCCTACCGCACTTGCTAGTTTGAGTGACAGAGATGGAGATACACGAACGAAAACGAATTTCGTTTCGCGGTAGGCCCTCTGGTTGGGTCCAGTTATGCAACCGCTTCGGTTAGCAACCTTTTGGGTTATCATTGTTAAAATTTTATATTTTAAGATGAGCTTATTCATAATAGTGGTAGAGAGATTTAAAACAAACATATTCTGATATGCTATCCGGCATTTCACTAGTCTGGTACTTACAATGAATCCGGCAGCTTCTGCCCGCACATCCCTCACAGTACTGCTTCCACAAGCTTGCTCTCTCTATTATAAATATTTCTTCAATAATCCGGCACCTCTTAGTTTTTAATAGTGCTGGATTATTGAGACTACTGTGTATACATATATTATATTATGTGTAAATCGTCCGTGGCTGTTGAAGGAAAGGACAATTATTGTCAAACAAGCTTAACACATTCTCTGTGAAGAATCGCTACGCACTATGCTCGCAGCCGATCCCGTGGTTTGCCCCGTACACAGCGGAAAGCGGGTTACTGGCAGGGAGAGTGTTAACAGCACCCTTGCAGCCTTGTTGGCCAAATAGCCGTAGCTAACTGAAGACCAAAAGGTTATCTTAAACTTAACAAGGCTCCTCCCTTTTAGAAATATTATCTAAGTATATCCATCCAGAGGGTACATTTAATACAACATGTATACCCCGTTATCCGGTAGGATTTCAAATAATTTTAACAGTGTGTTGTGTAAGGCATATAAAGTAAGCCGAGTTCGGGTCACTTTTATTATTTTCATACATAACTCAATTTGTAATGTAGGTAGATGTATGATAAAATTGATAAAATAAAAAAGTGAGCCGAACTTAGTTTTCTTTACACATAAATTTTAACTCCTTAGGCCCTCAGAAACACGCTTTTTAGATTAAATGGAATCCTGGGAATTTCATACGTAACTGAATTTGTAATGTAGGTATGCAAATAAAATTAAAAAGTGAGCCGAACTCAGTTTTCTTTACACATAAATTTTAACTCCTTAGGCCCTCAGAAACACGCTTTTTAGATTAAATGGAATCCTGGGAATTTCATACGTAACTGAATTTGTAATGTAGGTATGCAAATAAAATTAAAAAGTGAGCCGAACTCAGTTTTCTTTACACATAAATTTTAATTCCTTAGGCCCTCAGAAACACGCTTTTTAGATTAAATGGAATCCTGGGAATTTCATACGTAACTGAATTTGTAATGTAGGTATGCAAATAAAATTAAAAAGTGAGCCGAACTCAGTTTTCTTTACACATAAATTTTAATTCCTTAGGCCCTCAGAAACACGCTTTTTAGATTAAATGGAATCCTGGGAATTTCATACATAACTGAATTTGTAATGTAGGTATGCAAATAAAATTAAAAAGTGAGCCGAACTCAGTTTTCTTAACACGATTTTTTTTACTCCTTAGGGCCTCAGAAACACGCTTTTAAGATTAAATAGAATCCTGGGAATTTCATACATAACTAAATTTGTAATATAGGTATCAAACACTCTTCCAATAATATATGTACATTTTTTTTTTAGCACCTATCTTGATTTAATTTATAAGTAAAACATACTTTGCTGGTCAAGTTAAACCACGGATAATGCACAGTCACGGACTTTAATCGTTGAGCCATTTGGGTGTCAACTAATTTTGGTTTTTAGGGTTCCGTAGCCAAAATGGCAAAAACGGAACCCTTATAGTTTCGTCATGTCCGTCTGTCCGTCTGTCCGTATGTCACAGGCATTTTACTCGAAAACTATAAGGTGTATTTGAATAAAATTTTGAGGATAGGTGTATTTTGTTAGCCGCTACATAGTTTTGTAATTAAAATGACAAAAAAAATTTTTTTAGGGCTGCACTCCATACATAAAACTAAAAGTCAAAAAAAAAATCATTGTGACCCCCCGTGTGGCACATCAATCGATAGGCCTTTCAAAATAAATATAAGGTTTCTTAGCATTTTTTTTGATTAAGTGAATAGAGTCGGAGATAATCGCCCATCATGGACCTAGGGCTTATTAATTTCATTCACCGAAAATTGTTTTGAACAAGATCGGTTAAGAGGTTTTAGAGATATTGCTGAAAAACTGCCTTCCTCAAACAAAAGGACGTAAGTGCCGTAAAATTTCTGTGACGATACGACCTTTTTAATAGGCACGGAACCCTTCGTTTTGCGTGGTCCGACACGCACTTGGCCGGTTTTTTAATAGTTAAGTTTAACATCCAATAAAAATTGAGCTCTAAATGGCTCAACTATTAAAGTCGGTGACTGTACCCCATAATTAACCAGTGGTCACACGTGTAGTTCGGTTTAAGTGCCCTCCACGCACAGCGTTACATTGTTGCATGTTGCATGCGCTTGCTGTTGCCAAGCAAGCGCCGCTGTAGGTACTTCAGTCGGCGACCGTTGCGGAAAATCACGATCTCTTTCCATCCCATAGGAGAAAAACCGGACAAGTGCGAGTTACTATTACAGAGATCTGAGATTAACGAAATTTAATTTTTCAAAAAGTCCAGGTTCGATTCCTGGGCCGAGTAGGTACACGTATTTTTGTAAGTATATGAATGCAGTTTTTCTTTTTACTAAAATCAACGTCATGGTTCCTAAGCCAAGATTGCGCTATCTGTTATGGTTTCCAAAACCGCCATACTGACCCATTTGGATTGCTCACCCTGTATAATCAAAATTTCTTAAGTGTTTTTGAGTACTCAAACTTCTTATAGGTTTCCCTGTAATCTTTATGCAAGGAACTGTTTTCCATATTTTTTCAGAATTTGAATCCTAGTAGTTCCGGGGATAAGGCGGGGGGAGGGGGGAGTGGTAAATTTACTCCAAATCTGTTTTTGCTAAAATTATATAAAAAAAAACTGACATGCTTACAACAACCCCTTTCATTTGGTCACACAATACAGTTTGCGAAACTTTTTTTTTAAATTTTCCAGTTTACCCCCCAAAAGTGGCCCCCTTGTTCAGAATTCATTAATTTCCTTTTCGCGTCCATCTTTTGGTCACCAATTTACAGTGTACAGTCGAATTCTCCAATATCTATACCGACAACCTTTCAAAAATATCTATACATGTGTCTTATGTCAGTAACAATAAAGCCTGTGTACACATATTTTTGAAAGGTTGTCTGTATAGATATTGGAGAACTCGCCTGTACCAAATTTCAACTCAATTGGTCCAGTAGTTTCGGAGCAAATCGGCTGTGACAGACGGACAGACAGACGCACGAGTGATCCTACTAGGGTTCCGTTTTTTCCTTTTGAGGTACGGAACCCTAAAAAAGAGTCCATACATTTATATATCATAATTCATGAATTATATGGAAAATGGTAACACGATACGAAAACAATCTTTGGGACATTTTTTGTCCTATGAGAATCGAAAGACTTAAAACTCCTAGAAAATTTTACAATTCATAATAGTGGCATTTTGACAAATGGTACGAAAAACGATGATTCCGTTGTATTCGTATAATGTATAACTGCTTATTAATACTAAATGATAAATAAACCAGAACGCCGACACAGTGAACTGCTAAGTTCAAAGTTCGATGTGCAATATCTCAAAAAAAAAATTGTTTTTAAAACCAATGTATTATTTGGATGGAACAACTTTTTTTTGTCCTTAGATTACGTCTCCTGGGTCACTTTAAACTGTGATTTTACTCGCATAAATCCATTACATATATGGTTTTGTTGGTAAGGCTTGTTCACGATAAAAAAGTAGCCACTGTTGTATAATGCAGGTTTACAATATGAAATAACATTTTTTTTACAATTTAATTGAAAATAAGGGCTACGCGCTACGCGTCGGCCCTCGAACTAACTCGTCCATCTATTGCTTACTTTCTAGCCTCTTCAACAATGTACTAATCATGCCAGAAGTAGACACATTTCTATGCAATCATTTTAGCTTTACAAACAGATTGCCAAGCTTTGCAGGATATAAAAAAAAAAAAAAAAAAAAAAAAAAAAAAAATTTAGCTTTAGGCCTTAACTGGCATTAAGTAGGATTTCACAACCAAACCCAACATCAAAAAGAATACTCAGTTGGCTAACTAATTGCGGTGTAAACTACCTAGACCTGCTTGGTGACAGTGGAGACTTAGTTTTCGATGGCTACGTTTATTCGTGAACAAGCCTTATTTTTAACCCCTTTTAGGGTTCCGATACCTCAAAAGGAAAAACGGAACCCTTATAGGATCACTCGGTTGTCTGTCTGTTCCTCTGTCACAGCCGATTTGCTCCGAAACTACTGAACCGATTGAGTTGAAATTTGGTACACAAATGTAAATTGGTGACCCAAAGATGGACGCGTAAAGTAAATTAATCAATTCTGAACAAGGGGGCCACTTTTGGGGGGTAAACTGGAATATTTAAAAAAAAACTGTATTGTGTGACATATCAAATGAAAGGGGTTGTTGCAAGCATCTCAGATATTTTTTTTTATAATTTTAGCAAAAATAGATTTGAAGTAATTTAGGAAATAAGACGAAAATTGACCATTCCCCCCCCCCCTTATCTCCGAAACTACTAGGATTAAAATACTGAAAAAAATATGGACATTCCTTGCCTAAAGATTACAGGAAAACCTATAAGAAGTTTGAGTATTCAAATTCAAAGTAACGGGAAAATTCTCAATATTTTTGTGTATTTTGTATGGAGCGCCTACTGCTTAGAGAAAAGGAATTTTACGGAACCCTCACCACGTGAGTTGAACTCGCACTTGTCCGGTTATTTATTTATGAGCTATCTACTAAGCATATTAGAAGACCATGTTGTAACAATTTTTCTAAGCAACTCAGTCAAATTGTATCTTGGCAAACGAAGCGAATGTTCGATGTTATGTAACATGTGAATGCTTAAGTCTATCAGACCTTTACTTGAGTGCCAATGCAGGTCTTGCGATCGTGTAGACACTGGCTTTTTTAGCAACGTATGTTCATAAATATATGTAGGTGGGCCAAAATTCTTTTTGATGCCTATAAAAACGTCCCTTGTACATTTTAACCCATAATTTTTTACTTATTCGGATAATCTTCAAATCACTATTATTTTCTAATTCGCAATGACATATGCATACCCGAATGATGACCATTATCGAAATATTTGGGCTCAAAATAAAATAAAATAAATGTTTGGTAACGCAGTGGATATAGCTTTTTAGGGGTCACGGGGACTGGTAACGCAGTGGTAATTTGAGTACCAAATGTGACTTTTTTGTAATACCAAGCCCAGTGTGGTGGGAATTTTTTTAATAAACAATGAGGCCCGGTTGAGAACTAACGAAACACTACTAGGAAAATATTTCGAGACATCTACAATACAATACAATACAATACAATACAAATACTCTTTATTGCACACCTCACACAAACAAATCAATTTTCGTCTTTTTTCCTAAATTACTTCAAATCTGTTTTTGCTAAAATATATCTGACATGCTTACAACAACCCCTTTCATTTGATATGTCACACAATATAGTTTGCAAAACTTAAAAAAAAAAACCAGTTTACCACCCAAAAGTGGCCCCCTTGTTCAGAATTCATTACCACCATGTCATCAATTTACATATGTGTACCAAATTTCAACTCAATCGGTTGAGTAGTTTCGGAGCAAATCGGCTGTGACGAGTGATCCTATAAGGGTTCAGTTTTTTTCCTTTTGAGGTATCGGAACCCTAATAAAGTCGTGTTCATATATTCCAGATCAATATACTATGTCCGTGCACATTTTTTAAACCCCGACGCAAAGAGGGGTGTTATAAGTTTAACGTGTCTGTGTATCTGTCTGGTATCGTAGCTCCCAAACGGATGGACCGATTTGAATGCGGTTTTTTTGTGTCATAGATAATTTTAACCCGAGTGCTCTTAGCCATGTTTCATCAAAATCAGTTCAGCCGTTTTTGAGATATTGAACTTTGAAATGAAAAAATCGGGGGTTTATCACCATCACCAAACCCATTTGCACGACTACAAACTCGCAACCGCTTTACTACAGTCGAGTTCTCCAATATCTATACAAACAACCTTTCAAAAATATCTGTACACAGGCTTTATTATTACTGACATAAGACACATGTGTAGATATTTTTGAAAGGTTGTCTTTATAGATATTGGAGAACTCGACTGTACAAAGACACAGAAATCAACTACGCAAGATAGTTAGGAATGATAACCGGACACAACACCTTGAAAAGACACTTCAATAAGTTAGGTATCACAGACAGCCCCATGTGCAGAGCGTGCATGGAGGCAGAAGAAACGACTAAACACATTCTACTGGACTGTAAGCAGGTAGAAGTGTACAGGAAAAAGCACCTAGGGTCTCCGGACACACTACGGAACGCAGTCAGTAATACCAATAGAGGGGCTGGGGTGGTTAGAGTAGCGCCACCCCGCCGTTTCACGCAAAATAGGCACGTCGGATGTCGACTTGCGGAAAATGCCATTTGATCCGTCCACTCTTCGCAGATGAACCCCTGCGAGCACCCCATCGTGATCCTGAAGGACGTGGCGCACCAGGAGCTGCGCCAGCTGCTGCAGTTCATGTACCGCGGCGAGGTGCACGTGCGCCAGCAGGAGCTCAGCGGGTTCCTGCACACCGCCGAGCTGCTGCAAGTCAAGGGGCTCACGGGGGGACGGGAGGTCAGTCAGTTCTAATAGTTTCTCTTTTGGTACAAGCTTTTGTTGCCCATTAGTCCAGTCACTATATCCAAAAACCGGCCAAGTGCGTGTCGGACCACGCAAAACGAAGGGTTCCGTGCCTATTAAAAAGGTCGTATCGTCACAGAAATTTTACGGCACTTACGTCCTTTTCTTTGAGGAAGGCAGTTTTTCAGCAATATCTCGAAAACCTCTGAACCGATCTTGTTCAAAACAATTTTCGGTGAATGAAATTAATAAGCCCTATTTCCATGAATTTTTCCATATTTTTAAAATACACCGTGCAAAAATTAGAGGGGGGGGGACAGAATTTTAGTGACTTTCGGGGCGATTATCTCCGACCCTATTCACTTAATCAAAAAAAATGCTAAGGAACCTTATATTTATTGAAAAATAATGAAAAAGAAAATTTTGACTTTTAGTTTTATGTATGGAGTGCACCCTTAAAAAACTTTTTTTTGTCATTTTAATTACAAAACTATGTAGCGGCTAACAAAATACACCTATCCTCAAAATTTTATTCAAATACACCTTATAGTTTTCGAGTAAAATGCCTGTGACATACGGACAGACGGACAGACGGACAGACGGACAGACGGACATGACGAAACTATAAGGGTTCCGTTTTTGCCATTTTGGCTACGGAACCCTAAAAACCGACCCTACTCGTGAATAATCAGTTCTTGGATTTTTTTTTCGTAGGTGCCTCAGGGGGGTTTTTTTTTAGTTTTTTTTTTTAAATCTCGTAACCAGGAATCAGTCCCCGCGAAGGATACGGGCGACTGAATCCGCGATTACTTTATGGTAAATGATTTCTAATATAACTAGTGGTTCTGTGTATGAATGATGAGTGATGGTTGTAATGGATGGTGGGTGGAATGGGGAGTGAACTATGTGCCATTGAACTTTTTCAGGTTATTAACTATGGAGGCGATGCAAAATGCGGCTATTGTAGTTTCTTTACTAGTGATTTCCTGCAGGTTGTAACTCAGGGGGGTAACTGGGAGTGTAAATTCAAAAAGTAGACTGTTTTTCTTGAATAACTCGGCCATTTTTGATTTTACAGTAAAACCGTGAGGACAAAAATTATAGGAAATTTGATTCTCTACAAGTTTGGTCCTCACAATTTTTCTTCTAGGATCGATATTTTGGAAATTATATTAAAAAAAAGCGACAAATTCAAAATATATGTGGGTACTAGCAACGGATAAACATACTTATAATACTAAATACATACTTAAATAGATATTAAACATCCAAGACTCGAGAACAAACATTCGTATTCATCATACAAATATCTGCCCCGACCGGGGATCAAACCCGGGACCTCAAGCTTCATAGTCAGGTCCACTAACCACTAGGCTATTCGGTCGTCAAAGCTGTGGTATCGTAGCTCCCAAACGGGTGGACCGATTTGAATGCGGTTTTTTTTGTGTCATAGATAATTTTAACCCGAGTGTTCTTAGCCATGTTTCATCAAAATCGGTTCAGCCGTTTTTGAGATATTGAACTTTGAAATGAAAAAATCGGGGGTTATTCAACTTTTCTAATACACTATAATTAATTAATAAATATCGTGGGACAATTCACACCAATTGATCTAGTCCCAAACTAGGCAAAGCCTGTACCATGGGTACTAGACAACGGGTAAACATACCTATATATAGATAAATACATAATTAAATAGATATTAAGCATCCAAGACTCGAGAACAAACATTCGTATTCATCATACAAATATCAGCCCCGACCGGGGATCGAACCCGGGACCTCAAGCTTCATAGTCAGGTCCACTAACCACTAGGCTATTCGGTCGTCAAAGCTGTGGTATCGTAGCTCCCAAACGGGTGGACCGATTTGAATGCGGTTTTTTTGTGTCATAGATTTGTAATCCGAGTGTTCTTAGCCATGTTTCATCAAAATCGGTTCAGCCGTTTTTGAGATATTGAACTTTGAAATGAAAAAATCGGGGGTTCTTCAACTTTTCTAATACACTATGTAATGATAGTGATTACTGATTACTAATGATGATTGTTCTGTGGTACAGCGCAGCGAGTCCCCGCCGCCCGCGGAGGAGTGCCCGCTGAAGGCCGAGCCCGCGGAGCAGCCCGAGTGGGTCCCCGGCGGCGACGACACCACCGCCACCGAGACCCCGGCGGAGCCCCGCGACGAGGCCCGCAGCCCGCTCAAAAGGTACACGGGAAATAGTATTTGTGTCTCAAGGGAGCAAAATGACGTATTTACGGCGAGGGCGGTACATAGAATCCTGAGCGTAACGAAGGATTCAAGCGTTAACGCGCTTGACGAAAATAATTTTGCCCCTGAGTGACACATACAATTTTTCACACCGACTATGAGGAAAATATAACAGTCAGCGATAGTTTTGATTTCAGTAAAACATATAATTTATTGTGACTTTTTTAAATAATCTAAATTTCATAAGTGTTTTTGAATACTCAAACTTCTTATAGGTTTTCCTGTAATCTTTAGACAAGGAACTATTTTCCATATTTTTTTCAGAATTTTAATCCTATTAGTTTCGAAGATAAGGGGGGGGGGGGGGATGGTCAATTTTCCTCTTTTTTCCTTAATTTAACTTCAAATCTGTTTTTGCTAAAATTATAGAAAAATATATCTGACATGCTTACAACAACCCCTTTCATTTGATATGTCACACAATACAGTTTGCCAAACATTTTTTTAAAATTTTCTAGTTTACCCCCCAAAAGTGGCCCCCTTGTTCAAAATTCATTAACTTACTTTACGCTTCCATCTTTGGGTCACCAATTTACATATGTGTGCCAAATTTCAACTCAATCGGTCCAGTAGTTTCGGAGTAAATCGGCTGTGACAGACGGACAGACAGACAACCGAGTGATCCTATAAGGGTTCCGTTTTTTCCTTTTGAGGTATCGGAACCCTAAAATAGTACATTTTACAACTAGTGTGAAAAGAATGTCTTTTTACCACTAGTACCGAGGTATCTCTAAACGACGTTTTTTAATACAATTGCGAAAAAATAATCAATTAATATATCATTGCGATAAAATATGCTTGCTTCGAAGTTATTTTTGAACGAACCAAATACTTTACAAATGACACTGACAGTGACAACATACTATTGGAATCAGAGCCATCGGCCTCGAGTTGAGAAACTAAATTGACACTTTTGGCAGTTGACACTGACAGTATTCATAAGGATAATTTTTCTAGGCATATGCTTGTATCATTCAGCCAAATCAAAGAACGATTTTTAGGAAAGTAAATATTTCATACATAGATACCTAAGACAGAGTAGGCTATAAAATGCAAATTCTTAATATTTTTTCGTCATTTATATATTAATGAATACTTTAAATAAATACTCCTAGTATTCGTAAGCGTTTTTAATTTCATAATTTCCAAGTAAAAAATCTAATATAAAATTACTGCGTTTCGAAAGTATAGTTTGGAACTAAAAAGTAAAAAGCACTAGTTCGAGAAATTGAGCTTCTCGCACGCTACGCAGCCACAAAAAGTACCACTTTTTGAGCAACTGTATTAAAAAGTAGCATTTTGGTCCTTCTCGTCGAGGAGCAAAATTTACTTTTCCGATTGAAAGGTGTGAAAAAATAATTTCATCGTCCTCCAGGCCCCGTAGCATGGTTGACCTTGTCACGCGATAGGTGATAGGATAGAGCGTGCGTCACTGGCAGACACCGTTCGATAGAACGAGACGACGCTGCTATCTTGTCACTTGTCGCGTGATAAGGCCAACCATGCTACGGCTCCTGGATGATAATCACGTCAATGTTCTTGTCATGAGGTAATCTAATTAGGTAGTCACATTTAGATTGAGAAATACCTTCGATAATTATTTGCAGTAATAGTGTAGGCAGTTGTAATAGCATCTTAAGTCAGATACATACATACATATAATCACGCCTCTTTCCCAGAGGGGTAGGCAGAGATCACGGCTCTCCATTTGCTACGATCCTGACAAACCACTTTCGCTTCACTCACCTTCATAACATTTCTCGTATATGTTTGTCGGTTTAGGGTACTTTTGACCTTTTTGTAAGATTTCTCAAATTTGATCGGAGAAAGTTCGCCTAGGTCTTCCCCTTCCAACTTGCCCTTCCACTCTTTTTACATTTCTTTCATCCATCCTCTCTACATGCCCAAACCACCTTAACATACCCTTCTCAATTTTCGTGACTATATCTCCATCCATTCCACACTTATCTCTTATCACACTGTTCCTGACTCTATCACTCAATTTCACTCCACACATACTTCTCAACGCTCTCATTTCTACTGCATTCACTCGACTTTGATGTCTTTTCTGCCAAACCCAACTTTCACTACACTTTCACAACACTCCTCTATGCACAGCCACGCGCGCTTTTTGTGATATTTTCTGGCTGCCCATAAAGACGTTCTGTGCCCCATTCACTCTATTCCCTGCATTCGCTCTCCTGTCAATATCTTTCTCATGTTTTCCGTCCCCAGTAAATAATGTCCCCAAACACACAAACTTTTACTTGTTCCAGGCTTTCTTCACCAATCATTATTTCGCAATCTGTCATAATTTCATCTTTTTCAACCTTTACGGCTATGGGCGTAATAAAGGTTATTACAGCTCTGTATGCCTGCGCAAGCCCTTTACGAGCCAGTTTGATGAAAATAATTTTTGCTATTATATTTTTTTGGAATCCGGCTTCATGTATGTTCCAGATTGCTCAAGAACACACCGACCAAGAACAGCGTGCCCGGCGCTAAGAAGAAACCGCGACCCGTCGTCGACAGCCCCCCGACAGACAACGTTGACTTCGCGTCCGACGGGTGAGTAAAATAGATAAGATAAGATAAGAGTAAAATAGTTATAGGAGTTTTATCAACAGACATACAGCCTTGACCAAAAGTATTGAGCTTTCCGGTGCATCAGATCCTGAGCTCAAATGACACTATTACACAGTACAAACTATTGTCATAAACACGTATTGGGCACATAAACATAATTTTGACATGACAATATTTATCAGAAGTTTCATTTTATTCATATTCTGTCTGGCTATTGTTTGTTTTGGCCACAGTTGGGGCGCCGTTTTGTTTTGCACCCTCGCTGTCAAAAGGTTAAAGATATGTTTACACTTCTACAGTCAGCATCATAAACATGTATACATTCTATAACCTTATTACTTAGACATAAGGTCGAAAAGTGTATACATGTTTATGATGCTGATTGTACCTTATTCATACTCCCCGGGAATACAGTCGAGTTCTCCAATATCTATACGGACAACCTTTCAAAAATATCTGTACGCAGTCTCTATTGTTACTAACATAAGACGCATGTGTAGATATTTTTACAAAAAGATTTGGCGTAGGCGCTAGTTTCAGGGTTTCCAACCCCGATATTTATTACTACTACAATCATCATCATCATCATCATATCAGCCGAAAGACGTCCACTGCTGGACATAGGCCTCCCCCAGAGAGTGCCAAAGTGACCGGTCCCGCGCCACCCGCATCCAGCATCCACTACTACAATACCGATATTGTAATAGTAATAAGTTTGTCCGTTATTACTTTGTATTATGGCGTAAAATTACTTATCAATCTTATCATACATATCTTTCACGTTGACTGCACAATCAGCGTCATAAACATGTATACATACTAGCACTTTATTGTTTATAAGGCGGAAAAGTGTAAACATATTTATGATGCTGACTGTACCAGAGGCTAAACCAACGATTTGTAGAATTAATTGATCAGTAATCCTTTTCATATATAAAATGAAATCGATTGTAGTACATAATCGCACCCTTAGAATAAAACCGAACCGAACTCAAAAAAATCGACAAAATGAGTTAGCAACACGTATCGACTCAAAATTACATATTGCATCAAGATGTGGGGCTAACTCATTTTGTCGATTTTTTTGAGTTCGGTTTGTTTCATTCTAAGGGTGCGATATGTGCTTGAAAATCATTGGTTTCGAAGTGAGAATTTAAGTATTTTTTGTAAATCTATTAGAATTAAATAATGAGTATTTGTACCTATATGTGACAACTATTTCCTTAAAACAGTAGAAATTTCTTTTTCGCTTCAGCCTTCCGTTTTTGAATGTATGCGTAAGTTTAGCAACACAAAATAATACTTTTACATTTTTAAACGCCTGGCTCAAACGATTCACATTTAACTTTTAGTGTTTTGAAGTCAGTAGTTTACATTTTTGATGCATTTCAGTAGATTCTAAAATTATAACCACAGTTTAGATGTATTAGATTTGATGCACGAAGTGATTCCCAGTTTTTCTATTCCATTCCAAGGTTTATTCGTTCTGAGAATACGTCGCGTAGTAACGATGTAACTAAAAATTAAACTGGAATTGATATTTTAAAATATTTTTTTAATCAAAATAATGCTCTGTAACCAGAGTTTAATTTTTCAATACAGTGTAATTAATACTCTGTATGATTCCCATGTGTTCTCGGACGACTTTATTCCTTAGAAAAAATGGGAATAACTCGATACGCACCTCAGCTTCCTTACGCACTTTAAATTTTGTTTCATTTTATTTTTTTCGGTATCCAGCGAACCGCTAATAGATTTTGACAACGAGCTTTATCACAGCGTGCTAGCAATGCCCGAGGCTGCTAAAGACTCAGGTAAGACGTGCTCACAAATATCTACTCGGACGGAGGGGCAAAAATATGTAAACTCGAGTTTAATCAGGAAGGTATCTGTTTACACGATTTACAAGCACTTTTAAGTGCGCAGATGTTTTTGTCTCTTCAGTTACGTGTATATATTTTTGATGTAGATTGTAGATATACCTTGAACCTATGTGTTATCACCCTTATCACCTATGTATTTATGCACTTATTCTTAATGTTTTAATTAAATGACATTTAATATGGTATTTATCTGTCACTTAAATAAAATTTTACTAAGTCTATGTTTGATGTAATCTATTATCTTTGGTACTATCGCCCAAGGGTACGGGTTCACACTTTCTGTTCAAAATCGTCTGCACATGCATAGCGAACGCTCGAAAATGACCCTAGAGGTGTATACCCGTACCCTTGGGCGATAGTACATAACATAGTAAACACCTAATAATTTATTTTATTGTGAGTTCCTTTTTAATGCTACTTTCGTCAGTCGTAGCATATCTTCGACTGTATTTAATATTTCCTTTTATTTATAATTTTACTTTTAGTTCATTGTTACTCTATTAGATAGATTCTCAAAAAAATGCCACTAAAATTACTTGTATAATTTTTTGTGTTTTATGTAATTTCACTTAGAATCACGAGCTCCTTCGATTTTAATAGGACAAAAAAATGTGCCAAACATTTTTTTCTATTGTGTTACCATTTTCGATATACTTTGTATACACTTTTCCCCCTATATGGGAAGAGGTCGAGATTCCGAGTACAAATGACATAAAAGTTGCAGAAAATGTCACAAGAATTTAGTGGCATTTTTTTAAAAGAAACGTTTAGATTTTTATCCCGAAGTGGGCAATTTAACCTCCACGCTACGAACCCAAAATCCAGTTGTGCCGTCCCAAAAGCAACCCACGACCGATTTTAATTTTATTTGTTCACTGATTTGTTTTATTAACTCCCCACCCCAAGGCTGGAACTGTAAAACGACCGCCGTCAAATGTCCGAACTGCCACCGTTTCTTCGCCAACCGATACAACCTGAAGGTGCACATACGGGACAAGCACGACACGCGCGAGGGGACCCTCCAGTGCGAGATATGCAATAAGCGGATGCGGAACCCCAGCTGTCTGCGGGTCCACATGTACCACCACCGCAAGCAGGCGGCGTATCTAGCGCAACTAGCCGCGCCGGAGAACCAGTGAGTAGCGCGCCAGTTACTGCAATACCAGTGTCTCACCCTGTGGCGGGCAGTGCAAAACGTACCAGTTACAAGCAGGCGGCGTATCTAGCGCAACTAGCCGCGCCGGAGAACCAGTGAGTAGCGCGCCAGTTACTGCAATACCAGTGTCTCACCCTGTGGCGGGCAGTGCAAAACGTACCAGTTACAAGCAGGCGGCGTATCTAGCGCAACTAGCCGCGCCGGAGAACCAGTGAGTAGCGCGCCAGTTACTGCAATACCAGTGTCTCACCCTGTGGCGGGCAGTGCAAAACGTACCAGTTACAAGCAGGCGGCGTATCTAGCGCAACTAGCCGCGCCGGAGAACCAGTGAGTAGCGCGCCAGTTACTGCAATACCAGTGTCTCACCCTGTGGCGGGCAGTGCAAAACGTACCAGTTACAAGCAGGCGGCGTATCTAGCGCAACTAGCCGCGCCGGAGAACCAGTGAGTAGCGCGCCAGTTACTGCAATACCAGTGTCTCACCCTGTGGCGGGCAGTGCAAAACGTACCAGTTACAAGCAGGCGGCGTATCTAGCGCAACTAGCCGCGCCGGAGAACCAGTGAGTAGCGCGCCAGTTACTGCAATACCAGTGTCTCACCCTGTGGCGGGCAGTGCAAAACGTACCAGTTACAAGCAGGCGGCGTATCTAGCGCAACTAGCCGCGCCGGAGAACCAGTGAGTAGCGCGCCAGTTACTGCAATACCAGTGTCTCACCCTGTGGCGGGCAGTGCAAAACGTACCAGTTACAAGCAGGCGGCGTATCTAGCGCAACTAGCCGCGCCGGAGAACCAGTGAGTAGCGCGCCAGTTACTGCAATACCAGTGTCTCACCCTGTGGCGGGCAGTGCAAAACGTACCAGTTACAAGCAGGCGGCGTATCTAGCGCAACTAGCCGCGCCGGAGAACCAGTGAGTAGCGCGCCAGTTACTGCAATACCAGTGTCTCACCCTGTGGCGGGCAGTGCAAAACGTACCAGTTACAAGCAGGCGGCGTATCTAGCGCAACTAGCCGCGCCGGAGAACCAGTGAGTAGCGCGCCAGTTACTGCAATACCAGTGTCTCACCCTGTGGCGGGCAGTGCAAAACGTACCAGTTACAAGCAGGCGGCGTATCTAGCGCAACTAGCCGCGCCGGAGAACCAGTGAGTAGCGCGCCAGTTACTGCAATACCAGTGTCTCACCCTGTGGCGGGCAGTGCAAAACGTACCAGTTACAAGCAGGCGGCGTATCTAGCGCAACTAGCCGCGCCGGAGAACCAGTGAGTAGCGCGCCAGTTACTGCAATACCAGTGTCTCACCCTGTGGCGGGCAGTGCAAAACGTACCAGTTACAAGCAGGCGGCGTATCTAGCGCAACTAGCCGCGCCGGAGAACCAGTGAGTAGCGCGCCAGTTACTGCAATACCAATGTCTCAGCCTGTGGCAGACAGTGCAAAACGTACCAGTTACAAGCAGGCGGCGTATCTAGCGCAACTAGCCGCGCCGGAGAACCAGTGAGTAGCGCGCCAGTTACTGCAATACCAGTGTCTCACCCTGTGGCGGGCAGTGCAAAACGTACCAGTTACAAGCAGGCGGCGTATCTAGCGCAACTAGCCGCGCCGGAGAACCAGTGAGTAGCGCGCCAGTTACTGCAATACCAGTGTCTCACCCTGTGGCGGGCAGTGCAAAACGTACCAGTTACAAGCAGGCGGCGTATCTAGCGCAACTAGCCGCGCCGGAGAACCAGTGAGTAGCGCGCCAGTTACTGCAATACCAGTGTCTCACCCTGTGGCGGGCAGTGCAAAACGTACCAGTTACAAGCAGGCGGCGTATCTAGCGCAACTAGCCGCGCCGGAGAACCAGTGAGTAGCGCGCCAGTTACTGCAATACCAGTGTCTCACCCTGTGGCGGGCAGTGCAAAACGTACCAGTTACAAGCAGGCGGCGTATCTAGCGCAACTAGCCGCGCCGGAGAACCAGTGAGTAGCGCGCCAGTTACTGCAATACCAGTGTCTCACCCTGTGGCGGGCAGTGCAAAACGTACCAGTTACAAGCAGGCGGCGTATCTAGCGCAACTAGCCGCGCCGGAGAACCAGTGAGTAGCGCGCCAGTTACTGCAATACCAATGTCTCAGCCTGTGGCAGACAGTGCAAAACGTACCAGTTACAAGCAGGCGGCGTATCTAGCGCAACTAGCCGCGCCAGAGAACCAGTGAGTAGCGCGCCAGTTACTGCAATACCAGTGTCTCAGCCTGTGGCGGGCAGTGCAAAACGTACCAGTTACAAGCAGGCGGCGTATCTAGCGCAACTAGCCGCGCCAGAGAACCAGTGAGTAGCGCGCCAGTTACTGCAATACCAGTGTCTCAGCCTGTGGCAGGCAGTGCAAAACGTACCAGTTACAGACAACCAGTGCGGCAACAGTAAGTAACGTACCGGTTGGCACCTAACCTGTGTTTTACGCCCTGTGATACCCACCAGTGATTAAATACCCCGTAGTTAGTAAGTAGCCAACTTGTGTAGTAAGTTTAATAAGTAAGAAATTCTTGTAGTCAGTTGCACCAACAGCAAACTTTCATTAAACATTTTTGAAGCTGATTGTACAGTCAGCACCTTAAAAATGTATACACTTTTCGACCTTATGTCTTAGTAATGAAGTCATAGAATGTATACATAAATACAATATGTGTGTATAAGCTGAATCCCGGTAAGGGCAAATATTTGTGTGATGAGCATGAATATTTGTTTCTGAGTCTTGGATGTTTTCTATGTATTTAAGTATTTATATCTATTATATATATCGTCGTCTAGTACCTATACCACAAGCCTTATTGAGCTTACTATAGGCCTAGTTCGATTTGTGTAAGAATGTCCCCTAATATTTATTTATTTATTTATTTATTTATACATTATGATGTTGACTGTACTATCATTCTCTGTATAATTAGATCAGGTGCTTCGTAGCAGTAAGCCAAATTCTACGATAGTAGACAATTAGTGCACTATTACGCATGACTAAAGTTTTTGATATTCTTTTTCGCAGCTTGAACAAATAAATTAAACTTAAATTTAACTTGACTATGACTACCCACTAAACTATTCTTGTATTTGGATACTTATACCCAGAGGTCGGAGTTTTCGCGGCAGAACAGAAAACTGTCGCAATCAAGCTAGTGTTAGAAACATTTTTTTATCGATATCGATAGTTGTGTAATAGAAGACAAACAAGGTTCACCAAATAAATTAAAATATTTAATACAATTTTTTACGCGAGGTTTGTATAAAATTGTATAGAGACAGATGCAATGTCCTATTGAGTAGGTACTCATTTTCTGAAGTGTCTATTATTTTCAATGAGGTGGTATAGTCACTTCATTAAAAGTTTTACGTCTTTGATACCCGACTACGACAAAGCCGAAAGAAAGGGTTGTTAGTTAATATGATAAAGTATAGTTAAGGTTTAGATGGAACAACACATATAAAAGAATTCCGTATCTTACCACTTCTTTTGCATATTTTAAATTAACAGTCGCGAATGATTATAAAATAATGTAAATATGTTTTTTTAGTATAAAAATACTCGATTTCGATAAAAGACACGTTTCTAACACTAGCTAGATTGCGACAGTGTTTTGTTTTGCCGCGAAAATTCCGATCTCTGCTTATACCAATTGCGTATTGACTCACGTTACGTTTTTGGCAACTTTGCCCGCGGGCGCTCGACATTTATATGCGTACCAGTTTGCGTCTGAAGTATTAGGCCCTGCGTCATTGATTGAACAATCTACTGAGCGTCCAGCAACCCTTACGTACGTTATGTTCACGTTAAGATGGTTCGATTTCCATACGAAACGTCATTTGACATTCGCAGGCGTGATATTTTAAGTAACTTATGTAACAAACTTTCATAAATTGTCTTTCCATTTGCGCGAAATTCCCCCTTTTCTAGAATATTCTTTTTCGAATAACTAATGAATGGGCAAAAAACTTTTCTCAAAGTAGGTACCTATCACATCCGAAACTATTTTTCTCACATTATCATTTCGTCGGGTGACAAGCAAAAGTCACTAATTACTCGTAAGAGGTAAAGGAAAACTCAAACTTATTACTACTTCAACACAGTTGCTATTTCTTAAATTATTTTTCTGCATTTAGTGACTTTTGCTTGTCACCCGACGATTTGGCAAAGCAAGTTTATTCTAGAAAAGAGCGAATTTCGCGCAAATGAAAAGCGAATTTATGAAACTTTGTTACATAAGTTTCTTAAAATATTACGCCGTTAGCTTGCGAATGTCAAATGACGTTTTGTATGGAAATCGAACCACCTCAATACAATATACTTACTACTTATAACTTAGAGCATACATAACTGGAGTAGCCTTATGTCATCTTTGCGTACAAAAATGTCTGCCGAATTTTATAGGATATTGAAACTCAATTGTATATTGAAAGCTTGAAGTGGTTGAACGTTTATAATATCAAGTGCTTACAGCAACATGCGGGCATTTTTATGATCAGTGTTCTCTAGTCCAGACAATGAACTGACAACTTGTATGGAAAAAATGACAAATTTGGAAATAATATATAATAGCTAATTTTTTAAATGTAACGGACATATTATCAATTAAATAGTTACCTAGAGGCAAAATGCAACAAAAAATCAGACACCAAAAAAAATTATTTAATTTAGCTCCTAAAAAGTCCGAGTAAATATTAATATTTTTTTATCTTTATTTAGGTTAATTTACATTGGCTTTTAAATATTCAATATAAATAAAATAAAAAAGACAACGAATGTTTAATTTAAATCTATATAATTACTTCCGGGTGGAAAGTTTGTTGGATTCTTCAATTCATCTTAGAATAACGTTTTAGAATGAAATAAAAAAAACCGGCCAAGTGCGTGTCGGACCACGCAAAACGAAGGGTTCCGTGCCTATTAATAAAAAGGTCATATCGTCACAGAAACTTTACGGCACTTACGTCCTTTTCTTTGAGGAAGGCAGTTTTTCAGCAATATCTCGAAAACCTCTGAACCGATCTTGTTCAAAACAATTTTCGGTGAATGAAATTAATAAGCCCTATGTCCATGAATTTTTCCATATTTTTAAAATACACCGTTCAAAAATTAGAGGGGGGGGGGGACAGAATTTTGGTGACTTTCGGGGCAATTATCTCCCGACCCTATTCACTTAATCAAAAAAAATGCTAAGAAACCTTACATTTATTTTGAAAGGCCTATCGATTGATGTGCCACACGGGGGGTCACAATGAAAAAATTTTTTTTTTCTTTTAGTTTTATGTATGGAGTGCACCACAAAAAAAATTTTTTTTTGTCATTTTAATTACAAAACTATGTAGCGGCTAACGAAATACACCTATCCTCAAAATTTTATTCAAATACACCTTATAGTTTTCGAGTAAAATGCCTGTGACATACGGACAGACGGACAGACGGACAGACGGACAGGCGGACAGACGGACATGACGAAACTATAAGGGTTCCGTTTTTGCCATTTTGGCTACGGAACCCTAAAAAGCTATTATAAATTAATGTTTTTCGAAACCGTATTTTGCCTGGATTTAAGGCGATTTTGTGCATGACCATTAATCGATTGTGAAATTGTCTCTGTATGATTTTTTGCACATTGTGCAAGGTTTTCTACAGAGGGGTAAGTTACTGAAAGGCTACTCCAGTTATGTGTGCTGTAAGAGTTATAGTATAGTATAGTGAAGTGTTTGTTGTTCCAGTGTCCCGAACTTGGACGTGAAGCCGTGGCGCGCGGACGGGCCCTACGGCGGCGGGGTCGACTTCATTGTCCAAGATTCGTAAGTACATTTTAACTTTGCTCAATTCTTTTTCCTGCACTTTTTAGGGTCCCTTACCCAAAGCAGACTCACTTAGAGATAAGTTTAAAAATATTAATATGACATTACATTGTCAATATATCTATGAAAACCTTTTGTATGTACATTTTTTTATTGTTATTCAGGATAACAACAGCCGTATATATACAGTTTACATATGCTTGCTTACATAATAGGAGGCCAATAACAGTTATCCGTTAATTACAAGAAAAGAAAAACAAAGATTATTCAATTTACCGAAGATAAGCAATGTGGTTATTGTACTAATCATAGGGGTATACAGCGTGTGACTTCCATAAGAACATTTTAAGGAACGATAGCTTTCAGTGCTGTGAACCGTTTTATCGAAAAAATATAACAATTACCTTTTCTAATGGAGAGTTATTAATTTTTTTAATTTTCTCGAGCAGCAATGTACTGCTAACATTCACTTGACGTTTCAGAGAGGCAGAGCTAGTTACTGTCAGTTGTTAGCTTTGTTACCAATACATTGCGGGCCGAATTAATTTGTATGAAAAAAAAAACCGTTTTTTTGAAACTAGATAGAGAATACCCTAAGAATACCAATTTACGTTCATTAGGGCTTATACTTTCAGCCCTTAAAATAAATGTTCTTTTGAAAGTCACTCGCTGTATGTATAATCGCCACGCTTGCTTCCACATTGCTTCATCATCATGATGATGATGATGATGATGATGAAGCAATGTGGAAACATGCTACAGAGAATTAACAACATGGTGCAGTGCAGATTATTTGAATTGACCGACTTATTGTGAAACTGTCAGTGGAATATGAATCTATTAATCTACATAAAAACATTGTCAATTTTAGAAAAAACTGTGACATGCATAATATTAATAATAAATAAGCATAAGCTCGCGGTGCCCACCACTCGGCTCCAAAAAATTAAAACATCATTCATGGGTGTGTAAGGTTTTATAACAACCTTCCAGGAAACTTAACTGAGTTATCTATTAATAAATTCAAGAACTGTGTAAAGCGTAAACTTATCTCGAAAGCTTATTATAGCACACAAGACTACATGAATGATAAAACTCCATGGAACTAATTTTGACTGAATTTTTAATCTATTATTTTCGTAATATTTTGTTTTTTGACATTAGATTGTTTTTCTAGAAATTTTCTACTAGTATTTTTTATAAATTTTTTATTACATATATATTTTATTCTTTATGTTTAAAAATTACTCTAATTTGATAGTGCTTGTTACTAGGCCTACTTGAATAAAGATCATTTTGAGTTTGAGTTTGAGTGGAATTAAGAGGAATCCAACGACACCTCATATCACGAAATCCATCAAACGGTTTAGGCTGCAGGGCGTGCCAAAGAATAAGACATACACACACACATACATACATATATACATACATACATACGCTCGAAAAACATAACCGGCAGTATTTATTTGACAGAAACATTTTTTTTCTCATATTTAGTTGCGGTTTTGTAAGAACTTAGTTATCCTTAGGAGGCCTGACTAATTTGAAGTTGAACATTGTAGCAATTCAGCAATAATTTCGAATTTTATTTGTTTTGAAACCAAACAAAGCAATAGAAAAATATAAGTCTGTCATTTAAATGTGACTTATATTCCATTCTATAGAACACTGGGTGTCAAGAGGATTTGTATTTTAAGTTGTAATGTAACTTATTGCTATTGCGAATTTAAATAGAATTATTGCTTCTATGCTTTGGCGCTAGCGAAATTATAATGTTGTCTGTGAGGTCACGATTAAACGTGACGCCCCCAACTAGACGGAACGTGTAATCCATCCACCTATTTTATCAATAAATTGATTTAAAAGCGGTATAGACACTAAACAAAATAATCAATAATGTTGTATTTTCTCGAAAAAGGATTTATAAATGTAGTCAAAATGGAGAAAATATCAACGCAAGAGGTTAAATAATCACAAAGTTATAAGTGTCCAAAGTTTTAAGAGGGGGTATGTTCAGTCCCTTTTCCGCAAAACGCACGTTCATATGAAACGATTGTCATTTACTATGACGCTCGGAGACCGTGACGTCACGATCCCCGAGCGTTGGCAACATTAAATCGGTTGTAGTTTCGTAATTTTTTGAGATATTTGAATGGCATTTTCGTCATAAGACATATTTTTTTGCCTTCTTTAAAACCTATAAGAAGTTGAGTATTCCAAGTAACGGGAACATTCTCAGTATTTTTGTGTATTTTGTATTGAGCGCCTGATGCTTAGAGCATAGCAATTTTTACGTATAATACGGAACCTTCACTACGTGAGTTGAACTCTCACTTGTCCGGTTTTTTTGTTGATATGTTATTATATATTTTTTTGACGACCGAATAGCCTAGTGGTTAGAGAACCTGACTATGAAGCTTGAGGTCCCGGGTTCGATCCCCGGTCGGGGCAGATATTTGTATGATGAATACGAATGTTTGTTCTTGAGTCTTGGATGTTTAATGTCTATTTAAGTATGTATTTATCTATATAAGTATGTTTACCCGTTGTCTAGTACCCATAGTACAGGCTTTGCATAGTTTGGGACTAGATCAATTGGTGTGAATTGTCCCACGATATTTATTTATAAATTACTATTTATATGTTATTGTTTGTTTGTTTAATTATGTGCTTCGGTCGTTGTTACCCACCGCGCTTTCAGCGACTGGACCCTTCGGAAGACCAGCGCTGGCTGTATAATAACATGCTCAGCGGGGTCCACTTTGTGACAGACTGATGTGTTTTTCTACCCCCATGCAAAAAGAGGGGTGTTGTAAGTTTGACGTGGCATCGTAGGTCCTAAACGAATGGACCGATTTTAATGCGGTCTTTTTTGTCCGAAAGCTGACGCGAGATGGTTTTTAGCTACGTTTCAGCAAAATCGGTTCAGCCGTTTTTTTTGAGATATTGAAGTGAAACTTTGAAATGAAAAAATCGGGGATTTAAAGTTGTAGTTATGTATTTATTTGTTATATTATTTGTGTGTTTGTCACAAATAAACGTTTGAGTTAATAGGGTATGTCTCACACTTATTTAGTTGGTATGTTACTCGCTCTCACATCTATATACTTACAGGACACACACCGGCTTGCTTTTTAAATAAATTACGATATACAGGATGTTTGGTAGCTAGATGCAAAGTTTTAAGAGGGTGATAATCGGGGTATTTTTAAACAACTTTTAGTATGGGAGCAACTCTGAATTCGCAAATATAAAAATCAGCTCTTCATACAATGAACTCATGGACATTTGTTTTTTTGCGATTTCAGGGCTGCTTCCATATTAAAAATTGCTCAAAAATATCTCGACTATCATCCTCTTAAAGCTTTGCATCTAGCTACCAAACATCCTGTATATATATAAGTTTAGCTTTTTAATGTTCTAAAATATGTAACGTTTGCCATTCAGCTAATTATATTTAATTATACATAACAGGTGTAACTGATAACTCCATGAGTTCCAAGATACTGGATCAGCCTAGTTTGGGACTCGCCGGATATCGCTTTTCTATTATTTAACAGTCTCGTTTGTAAAATAAAGTTATTCTGTATGTCTTTTCCGCTCACGGGACATGATGTCGCGGACCTTTGGGAGGCGTGCGTGGGGTTAGGTACCTACAAAGTACCAACTGAGCCAACACGTAGAGGCCCTTTTGACAATTTAATGGAATGCAAGGAGTAAAGTTATTCTCTCTTTATATATATTTCATCTTAAGTTAGGTTTTTACAATATTAATATATAAAAAGTAAAATATAAAACTATACATACAGTCAGCAGCAGAAGTAGCTAAGCGGGCCGGGTGTTCAAAATAACCTACACACGCTCTTAATTTCTTAAGAACAAAGTCGTGTGCAGGTCATTTTGAACACCCGGCCCGCTGAGCTACTTCTGCTGTTGACTGTACAAAATATAAAATCATTATAAAAACCTAACCTAGGGTGCCGCCGGCAGCGAGGCGGGGCCTAAACTACCGGTGGTCAGGGCCACAGAGAGGAACCTCCTGACTATCCGCGCCGTGTCCAGGAGTACCGCCGCGCTGTACCTGACCCTTGACCCAGCCATCTAGCGAGAGTCTTATTGTTATGTTTGTGGTTTCCAGGTTCCAACCGGCCCCCGCCTCGGAGGCGCCGCCCCCGGAGGCGGACGCGGACGCATGATGGCGGGACCGCCACCGCCACCGCCACCGCCACCGCCACCGCGGGCCGCGGGACGAGCTGCCGCCGCCCGGACACCTGTACCGCGCGTTCACGCAACGCACCAGGTGGGTGCGGAGCGTGTTCACCATCAGGGGCTAGGGGACAGACAGACAGACACACATACACACAAAAATATGTATCGACTCAATCCCCTCGCAAATATGTACCACAACTAGGGTTGCCAACTGTTTTTTGGGGGAGATATAGAATTCGCAGAAAAAACTGACAAAAAAAAAATTTGTACAGTCAGCATCAAAAGTAGCTACGCAAACGAAGACGTCAAAAGTCTTTATTAAAAGGGAATAAGAACTTTTGACGTCTTCGATTGCGTAGTTACTTTTGATGCTGACTGTACCTACTTGGCTTGGCAATGTTGCTATTTAGTAAAATTTAATTTAATCCTGCGCCGCTGCATGCGGGACCGATCACCTTGGCACTCTTTGGGGGAGTCCTATGTCCAGCAGTAGACTTCTTTCGGTGATGATGACGATGAACTGAAACCTGGACAATTTGAAGAACTTCGTAGAAACCCCCAAAATATAGTATTTTTGCGTACTATATATTTTTTCAACAGTATATAGTTCAAAGAGTCAAAATATAGTACAATACTATATAATATAGTACGATTGGCAACCCTAACCACAACCTTAACCTTTTCAACGCTCTGTCAATGAGAAAAGTTGTTAACCACACGCCAAATCAACAAGACATTTAGTGCAGAGTTAAACCTTATGTCAATGCAAGAAAGATGCTATCGCGCTGGGCTCCTTGACGCATATATCAGTCGTTGGCGTTGAACCTGCGGCGGATATATGCGTCGTTGGCGTCGAAAAGATTAATCCGCTGACATAACAGCGGTGGGACATATTTATGAGTATGCACCTATATTTTTACACAGACAGACACGTGCCAAGAGATTACAAACACATGAGAAACTTTGCGGAAATTTTAGACACAGTGTATTAAAACAAAATTCGTCGCCTGTGGTCAATAATTACGAACTTACGTGCATATAACCGCATAAAAATATAGCCACCTGTACCGCGTGTTCACTGTAGGTGCTGACAGACACACATACAGACAGACACGTGCCAAGAGATTACTAAAACATGAGATTTTTTTAGGAATGAGCATTGGGCAAGTGTTGTATTTTTTTTAGGTGAGCGGCCTCGTTAAAGTGTCAGTTTATGATACTATTCAAAACAAACTAATTTCGTTATAAAATGCATCGGGGCCGATTTGAAATATACATCTCCACAGGTTATATTCAAAGTTTAAATATCGCGGCTCCGATATTGTTAAACGCGTTTAATTTTATATACCTATGCGTATTAAAGGGTCCTCGTTTACAAAAAAACATACTTGGCCGCTGCAAAAAGACGACATTTTTTTTGAAAGGATTCATCATCGTTTAGGTAAAACCGACCTCACAAACCCTGAACCCAGACAACACAAGTGAAAAATACAACTTCCCGGCCCTTGCCAATTTCTAGGCACTGGATTAAAATTTAGCTAAAAGTGACAACCCTGAGACAAGAACTGTAGGCTATTATATCGCGAATTGAGCCGGAGCTAGCCTACTGCCCACTCTTTCTACTATGCCCCACAAGTGCCACTGCGGCTCGACTTTTTCCCACAACTTCATGTTAAAAAAATCAAAATCAGACATTTATTCCGCAAATAGGCCACAGGGGTACTGTTACATGTCATACAATTTACAATAAAAAAACACTTACGTCAATAATCATTTGGAAATTGCAGTTTAACAGAACTAAATGTCTCTCGTAAGTTTGGAAACTTTGGCATATCAATAGATAGGACCCGACCGAGCGAAGTAGACGACAGCAAAATCGTAAACTGGGGTTGTTGTAGGAAAAAAATGGGGCTACCTTGATCATTTAAAACGGTTTTTTTTTTAAATACTAGTTGCTTGCTTCGAACTGTAAACTTAGCCCAGTCAATGAACTGACAAATTGTTTGGAAAAAATGTCAAATTAATTATATTTTCCTATGTAAAGGATATATTATCAATTAAATAATTTCAAACGCACGAACGTGTCTTGCTATTTCAGTCGGTCACAGTACAAAAAGTACTGAGGTTGACCGAAGTAGCGTGACAAATACGAACGTTTCCGAGAAAATACGATGGAAAACAATTATATAAATCTGGATTGTTAACAGACTCGGAGAATTTCGCTCGCTCGATCACAAACTAATAATTTAGGAATTATGATCAAAGTCGACCCACGAATCTAAGTGACCCCAATTTACGCCACACTTTGTCTGTCCAGTTTTGTTTTTCAACCCACGGCCCGTTTCTCGAACCTCCAAGCTGCAATTTGTATTAAACATGCACCACAGGTCAAATTGCCAGTCGTTTATTGGTAAAGCGCTTCAGTGTTGCCTGTTTAGACTTGTAAAATCGTAATTTGTAGCTAGAAATGGTTGCAATTCCTTGGGCGCAAAGCCTCTAGTGTCGCTTGTATTTTAAAAATTAACTATGTAACCTCCTGAGGCCCATGGGCCTACAGACAGGACTTATTCTCTTAAAGGAATTTAAATCACTTTCAATTGAAATAGATCATTTGTTTAGATTCGGTCGTATTTTGAAACAAAAGCACACTCTATTTTCGACACTAAGTGATTCAAATTTTCAATGTCATTTTGTATTGTAAAGGAGGATAAATATTTGATATTTGTAGAATAATAAAATACTTAAAAACAGCGGAAAGTGGGTTTTCGCTACAAGGGTTCGTGCCATCAAAAAGGTTGAAAAACACTAGGTCGGTCAGTTCAGTCAGCATTTTAAACATGTATACATTCTATGACCTTATTACTTAGACATAACGTCGAAAAGTGTGCACATGTTTATGATGCTGATACTCCACCCCTAGCTGCTGCCCGCCATACAAGAAACATTGTCAGTGAAATATGAATCAACTGTTATAAGAAATAGAGTAGAGATTGATTTGATTTAAATCGAACGAAACAAAACAAATGCATCTCTGATGTCTTTTAATATGCCTTTGGGCAGCTAGAGGGTACAGTAAGGGAAATGTATTCACGTACCACCGTAGAACCCTATCGCAATAAGGTGACATATCACTCGAGTTTGAGTGACGGCGGCCTGTCAATTGCGACAGGGTTCTACGGTGGTACGTGAATACATTTCCCTTACTGTACATGTAGCAGGTTTTTACAAACATACATACAGTGTAGTAGTAAGATATTTGACAAAGCAAAATGTACCTCCGTTGAAGTGCTGTTAAATGTGTATTTTAAAGGTCCCCGAAGCCCTTGGTGAGTGTAAGTTGTAAATCTGTCACATTAAATGTTTATAAGTTTGTTCACAGCTTTTACCCTTTTAACCGCGATTTTATATATACTGGGGGACAAGCTTGTCTGATATATTATGACATAGTGACAGTGTAAATGACAAGTTGAAAATTGAAGCGGTTAAAAGGATAAACGAGATTTTTTTTACATTCCAAAAAAATCTGATATCGAAAAGAAACATTCCGTAGCCATTATTATACTCAGCTTTATTGTTAAAGTACTACATCAAATATAGCGTAGCATTTAATATTAATTAATATAATTTAAAATAAGATGTGTCAATACTACGACATACAGGAAATCCGGTACATTTGGAACAAAATAACGGTTCACCACTCAACTCCCAAAGACTGAAACGATTGTGAAGTAAAGATTGTGCTCACAAAAATAAGTTGATAAAATTCATAATTTCGATGCGGTACCGAAAGTTAGCATTTCGGTACCGCTATAGTTGTTCTTTTTATATTTAGATTTAAACCAAATTACCAAACAATTTCATGTTATTATTAATTTATTTAGTCATCATCTAGTTAATTGACAAGATTTATAAAATACCCACGAACAATACTTTGTTTCGGCATTTTATAATGATTAGACATTACGAATAATTCGGAAATATAGTACAATATTTCAACAAAAAATTATATATATTTGTATTCTCAGGAATCAAGTAACATGATTGGCTAAACACACCAATAATAATATGAAAATGTTCTGCAATTAAGAGATTTAGTCACAGACACTTATGTATGAAAAGCGACACGAAATACCCTGTCCCTAATGTTTGGGCAAGTTCTCACTTCGAACTTTTTTTTAATCAATTTTATGGATTCAAGTAGGGGGTAGTGTCGAGCACGGTTTTTCTTCAGCAGTTTGTTATTTTATTTCGAAAACGCGGGGTGTTCATAAGTACTTATTATCTGTTACCAAAATAATTAACAACGTTCTTATAATAATTTAGTTTTATTTATGCAACGAAAACGTTAACTCGGTAACGACTTACACATATGTACTGGTCTATTCAGGCATTTATTATATTTACATCTCTTATGTTATGACTGTAAAAGTTTTTAAACATATTTATTTCTATCAATATGTCATAAACAGGCTAGAGAGAGAGACTCGTCCTCCTAGTCTTAGTTTTTCCCGGTTGTCCCCGGGGTCCGCCTTGGTACCTTATCCCAAGGCGTAGGTACAGTCGACGCCAACAATACGTTTACACTTTTTCACCTTATTCCATTGCAATAAGGCGAATAGTGTAAACGTATTTTTGGCGTCGACCGTACTAGTTTTACGGTCGAACAGGCCAGAAACTGCGTAAGAAATAAACATACCGCATAGTTACGCATGTTTTTTTTAAATATTCTTGGGTAGGCCTCTACTCCGAGTAAGTCATTACACACCACACTGGTTGCTACGTTTGTTTATTCTAGTTTAGAACAAATTATTGTTAAGTTGGACACCCCGCGCACTTCCACATCGAATTAGTAGCGTGTTAAGTTTCGGTAGAATTATTGCAGCTAAGTTACAAAAGCGGTACCGTGACGAATTCTAAATTTTAACCTTTTGACCATCGCCTGAATTACGACGGTGAGACGCGATTTTGTGGTGGTTAAGTGGTTAAAACTCAAACAAATACTCTGTGGTTTTTAAGATATTCCGGTAAAATGATGTAATATCTTCGGTGCGGTCAAATGAATGACAGAATATTAATGTGGTGCTGCATTTATTTACGAAAAGTTTATAAGAATGAGTCACGGATTATTTTTACTTTTTGTTATCTAAGTACAATTTTTTTTTACTTTAGGCAGCTAGGTTGGATTAGATTAGTAAAGTTGCCATTCGTTGAGATGTACAAACTTGGTTCCCGATGAAAATATTCAACAAAAAATACATTTAACCTAACAGTACAAAATAACGATATGTGTATATTATTCATTTATGAAAAATATGCTTTACTTAGTATTTAAGTTTATATTATATTAGGTTTTTGATTTTTTTTAACGAATCGAAAACAATTTTGAATACGTACACATTTTCTATATATTTTACAAGGGCTTAGCATTCTTAAGTGTGGATACCTCAATTATTTGCTGATTCATTTGGTTTAGTACAAAAACGTTGCAACCGATAGCCGAGTACCGTAGTATTGTACATAGGACGCGTGGGGAAATCAAGGGAGAATCGTTTTATATGAAATTATTCGAGATTTAAGCGCTCGCGTATTAAATCGTTGGCATATAGTATTGTGACCTTGTACGTTAAGGTATGTAATCTAGTAAAGCTTTAATGTTAGTTTCCCATCGTATGGTCGGTTAGTTAGATTTAACGTAGCATAGTCGGGTGAGTACGTACATATATACCGGACGTCAATAGATGATTTAAAAAAAACAATTAGGGCTTGATTGTTGGCCATTTTATTAAAACATTCAGTGCCAAAGGTTTCATAGCTCTTAGCCGATAATATACGGAAAACCGTATGTAGAGGGAAGCGCCCACGACCAGAGCGCCCACTTAGTGGGTTACTGGCACTGAATGTGGAACAACTATATCATGATCATGACGTTATTTTACTACAAAAACTTATGATATAATAATCAGGTTTTTACATAGTATTTTTTAACCTTTTTACCTAAAAATTAATCATGGATTCAAAAGTATATTAAATAAAAAGGTTAAAGTGTTGGCTGACAATCGACCTTTAATTGTGTTCATATTGTTCGAGAGCCGTATCTTTTACCTCTAAATGTTAGTGTGAACAATTCAATGTGGATTGTAATGAAGTTTCAGTACATGTTTCCGAACATATACATGGGTCAATCAACTATTACTTGTTGTTATTCTGTCCCGTTAGACAGGAGACAGCATAACTGGTTCTTAGAAAAAATGTTACAATATTATGTACTTCTAACATGCTGGGTCATAAAAATAAGAAAATAGTCGCATTAGCCTTCAATTGGCGGATTTAATAAAATACCCAATTTTTTTAATAAGTGACCTAGGAGACGAAACCATGGCAACTAACGATAGAATAACATTGATTGACCTTATATTAACTAGGTTTGAAGGTCCGATATTTCTTTCAATCAATAATAATTATTTCTAGCTATATTTCCCACCTTATTTAGTGTACTGATTCTTAACAATTTCTTTTCTTTCATTGCTCGAAATATTCTATAAAAAATTGTATTCTTACTTATTATTAAATATACTCGAAATTGACCGTGACCCATGCATTACACATTTATATTGAATTGTTTTAAATACATCAAAGTAAACGATACATTGTTAGTGTAAGGTTGTACTTTCCACCATAAAAAGACTTGCCTCAGGCATATTGTATAGAAAGACACTATGTGCAGGTAGCAGATGTATTTAGCATAGACATAAGGGGCTCTATGAGAGCCGCACCGTTCTCTTATGAATTAGTACGACAAAAAGATAGACATATGTGTGTGAATCTCAATATACGCCAAGAAAAGTAAATAGTTGTAGCGGCGTTTGAGATTCATAATAAAAGTCCACATATCTCACCTAGTTTAAGTCAGAGTTTGTTAAGTCTTATGTATATCTTGGACAGCGATTAAGAAAAAACGTCCGTATTCAGTTAAAGGTTTGGGTATTTCTAACCGTATTTATAAGGGGTTATTGAGACTAACATAAAAAAAAACTTAAGAATTTTATTATTCTCTCCGTCAAGTCGGCTGCTATGGCAGGCTTTAGTCAGTGAAAAGAGTAGATCGTCCAAATAGAAAAGTTGTTTTTATTTTATTACTGGCCATAGGTATTGTGATGATATTAAAAAAAAACGTGCGATATTCGATCTTCATTTGTTTTATATGTACGGCCGGTACGTTTGAGAATTCACGGAATAGTAATGTATCTATATGTGTCCACTAATATAGAAGCAATGTTGTATGGACATTTAAGGTGTTTCTGCTACGACGATCTGCTCTCACTTCACTATTAATTAGGTAAGCGTGCATAATCAACCTGATGTAGTTAAGGTATTTATAGATAAAAGTAAGTAGTCACTCACATTCCATTTTGGTAGCTGTGTAGGTTTAACAAGTTTAATATTTACCAAATTTTTTTATACCAATGCTCGTACCTTTAGTGGAATTATCTAAGTGCTCCCGGTCAATAGATTGGGCGTAGCTGTGCAGTTTTTTTTAACCTTTTGACCAATGCCCCATATTCATTTCAACTTTAATGGAGCATCGCTGGAAAAAAACTAGCGATTTTTTAATGAAACCGCTACTGTTGGTAAAAGTATTTCGAAAGTGTAATCATGGTCAAATATGGTGCGAATAAGGTTAAAAATAGCGCGAGTACGCCGGAAAGGTCAAATACTCACAAGGTGGCCAAATAGACAAACTGCCCTGTCGAGTGATTTTTTATATATATATTTTGGAACCAGGGCAGTTCTCGTCTAAAACACGTGTTGTTTTTTATACATTTACATTCCATATATTAAGTAGTTGTGCTCAAGTACTAAATATAATTTAAGTTTAAATAATCTGATTCCCATGACAATTTTAGGATACTATAGTTTAGTTTGAGTCCATATGTCTCGTATTTCTTAATCTTTACCATCGTATGCTAGACAAGAGGTTCTCTGTGGACCTAACCGCCAGGATCGTATATTTCTATCGATAAAATGAGCTGTTAATTGAAACGACAATAAAAGTTTTTTCTCAAACATGCTCGGAAAGCGTTTGTTTGAAAATCGAAAACTCGCGAAGTGCCTAATTTTCATCCGCCAAAATTTAAAGAGTTAAATCTCTTCCCTGCCTATGAGTATAATAATCCATACAAAACCCATTATTTCCCGCTGTGTTAAACTTTTTAAAACCCTGATTGCGCCATACTAAATCGAGGCGACTAAGGAAAAATCACATTCAGCCAAAGAAAACCACCCGCGAACCGCACGGATTTCAAGGTGCTATTTAAAAAAAACGCTCTCTATTGGTCAGAAGAAAATGAAATAGTAAATTCATTTATTTGAGATAACTGAAACATGAGATTAACTAAATGTGTTATAATTCAGTACTTGAAAAATCGCATTAAGTGTAAAATATAGAGTAAAAGTGAATACCACCTTAGAAAGAAGTCGTTAAAATGATGCTTTCGGATTGCCTGACTCGTAAACCACCTGGTCAGGCAACACCTTTCTTTCCGCGCCTCGGCAATAATGTACTACTAGTATGGGTACTAATAATATAACACATTTTCGGATAGGTAGTACAATATGAGAGCAGTATGATGTTTTTTTACATTCAAAATTGATATTAAAACTATTAACTTTATGTTAGTGTTCATTTTAGATATTTAAATTTGTTGTCTTGTCTAGCATATACGACAGTTCTGTGTAACACACTCCAGCTCTCTGTCAATTTATACAATCACGCCATATATTTATATTACTCATAGGTGTATATGTGTAGACTGCGTCTTCGAATATATATAAGTATTGGAATTATCGAATGAAATTTGAACATAATATAATGTGACTGGGCCAGTATTGAACATGTATTGAGGTGCAGTAAAGAGATAGAATCTCAATGTAACTAAAGGCTGGTATACATTGTAACTAACGTTGTGATACAGTTTCGAATGTTGTGATTAAAAAAGTAGGTTTTGAACATTTTAGGAGTATACTGAACGCGTTTTTCGCATCCGTTATTCAATTGCGACCTTTACGACCTAAAAAGGTTAAAAAGGAAAAGGCGGTTGCAAGGTTAAAATGTGAAAAAAAGGTTAAAAGTACGAATTATAATAATAACTGTAACAGGGTGTTAAGCATTTAAACTTCGAGTAGGACCGAGGTTGTGATCTAGGTATTGGAAACAGTTTAAAAGATTTTTTTTATATTACGAATTTGGTAAATTGGAACAAAAAAAACAAGGGACCATTAATGGTTAAAACTTTGTCGTCAGTGCAAATGCGAAGCATTAGTCTAAATTAAAATTAAATTAAAGCTGTATGTATTCGAAAGCTTATTGAAAAAGAGTGGACGCGTAATATAATAAATGGAACCTCAAAGTTGCGCTGACTTAATCGCATAATTTATAAAACGCAATCAAGTCTCATTCGAGTTTTTTCGTGTAATATACATTATTAGTATTGTTACTTGATGTTGTACATCGTTGTCTCTCAGGAAAGCTCTCTAACTAAGTATATCCATAACCAGGAACTCAAGGAACCCTGGATATAAGAGTCAAAATTGTATTATTCGGTACGAACTGCGTTCTTTTCGCCGCGTCTTAGCGCATATAATGCTCTCTTTAATACTAGTTATATGTGTAATGTAACAGACTATTGTCTACTGTGGATTGTAATATTAAACTCGTTTTGAACGATTTTGTGAAAAAATAACAATTAAATTACTTTTACAAGGTCTTATACTATTGACTATTTTTTGCCAATATTATGTTTTACAGTAGAGTTCAAATATATATGCACGGACAAATTGATCAAAAATATGTTAACGTGACCTTATTGCTAAGGTTGCTCAGATATTTTTAAACCTTTGGGAATGTACATTTAATTATGAACTCAACTGTACTTTATTGCAAGTACGTATACTTAAATTTTAAAAAGAATTGCTGTCCATACATTTAGTTTTCTGCGATTGGATCAAACTTACAGACTTTTGATGATACTAAAATGACATGTAGTAATTAACCTTGTAAAAGTTTTAATCATACTTGTTCTCAATAAAATCAAATTATCAATTAATATGTCAATTAAGTATTTACCCATATACACACATATATATATATATATATATATATATATATATATATATATTTAAGAACAACAATCGTATAAGTGATGCCTGTGTAATCAATAATTATATAAGATGAAAAAGTTTTTTTAAATCATTTCGTCGTTAATTATGTTCTTGAAATGACATTCAGTTTTTCACTTATATCTTATTTAGTGAATGTTTAATTTTGAATATAGTTTAGTATTATTTAGAGTGAGCTTTCTAAGCATTCATATCATAAAACAACAAAGAGACGTGACCAACTTTACGCTATATGTTTACTTATGTATTTTTTCACGACAGCCCGACGAAAAGGAGTGTAATGTTTTCATTAAACTTCTTTTCTTAGAAGAGCAAATGTGACCATTTAATGTGAATTAAAGTCACTTTTTTTTAAATAATTTCACAGTTATAGAATAACAATAATCAATCCAGCTCAAAATGTTATATTTACATATAATCCTGTCACAATTATTCTGATTTCCCATGTATTACTGTTAAAACCAACTGTCCAACCGTATAAAATTGTATAGATTATTTTTTATTGCACAAAAAACCATGTCAACTTTAAGGTCAACGAGCAACTTTAACCTTTTTCACACTTTGCAGTTAACACAATAGTATGCAAAATGTTATTACGGTACTCGAAAGTGTGTAAAAGGTTAAAGTTACATCCAAGTGTACATGTTTAACCTGACCACAAGTTTGCATTCGATTTTAGGTTAATTATTTTCAACGAATCTCTATCCCACTTGCTCGTGTCATTGTATGTATATATCTTATTATCTAGTTGGAACTCAAGCCTCTGTATACTCAAACATTTTTTTTATATTTTTATATGTTAGTCTTAATGTAATAAATTATAATTTCGTATGAACGTTGTTTGATTGTGAACAAAAATTATAAAAAAAATCCCAAAGTCTGTAAATGAGTGCCAAATTACAGGGTAAGTAATACTTTGTCAGAGAAAAAAAAAGAAAAAAAAACACAAATAAATAAATAAACATACTAATTACTAGTCACGTTTTTGTATTTATTTTAAGTTTTTTTAGCTCTAGCGCGATCGTTGCTTGAAGCTTTTATCAATTATTGTCAATTTGAGGGTGTACACGTTTCCTGTACGAGAGCCCCCAATGGTGGGCCATGCACCTGCTTCCACAATGGATTCACAGCTTGGAACTGAAAGCACACTTGGACGTGTGTCATTGTCAGATCATTTTGTATGAGACAGAGAACTTGTTAAGTCTAAGTAAGAATGCTGTAGCTTAGATATAGAAGAGAGATATATTATATGTTTGACTTTGATTTATCAGATTTGCAGCGAATGTAATGTCACTCTTACTGCGAATGTCATTTGTGTAAGGCTGTGCGACTGTTATGCTCTGCTTAGACATTTCAACAGGTTCTACAGATATCGTTTTAATGGCGATTTATAGATGCTCCGCTATAAGGGTGAATATAACAAGCCATATGCGAAGCTGCTTTTATTTGACACCTAGCTGTCAAGCATGCATCAAATGTAAGAAAAAAAACTTTTTTTAAATACACGCTTGCGAGTTCTATATCTCACAGAGCCACTACTGCCACAAGCTTAATACAGGGTGAAATAGGGGTGAAAAAAAACAACAGCAGTTCCATACATTAACTGTGAATTCATTGAGAGCTTTTATGGAGAAGCTGTTTTTTTTTGCGATTTCGTGGTCGGTCCCATGGGAAAAGTTGTTCAGTATGACCATCTTATTCGCTTTTGGCCACGTCCCCTATTTCACCCTGTATATTCGCAGCTAACTATTATATACAGGGTGACCACTATTTACTACAACCAAAATTCCCTGACTTCCCGGTTTTCCCGGCGTTTTTTTAAGTTTTCCCTGACCATAATCTTAAATGTAATAAATATAAAATATATAATTCGAATAAATTTCTGAGTTTTTACAGAATTATCTGCTAGCAAATTACAATTTATAAATACAATGAAAAAATATAAAAAATGGAAATATTAAGAAGTAGTATCTGAATAGAGCGAAAGCATAGTTAGACAGAAGTCGTCGGTTCACATACTACGTCAGGTGACGTTTTTGTACTGTTTCATTTCTAGTATCTAGTTACAGTAGATATATAATGTGTGGAGATGGTAAATTTATAATTTGTTTGTTTTTTATTATGTACATACAGAGACAATTTTTATTCCCTGACCTCCATAAAATTTCCCTGACAATTCCATGACTAGCGAAATTCCCTGACTTTTCCCGGTTTTCCAGAAAGTGGCCACCCTGTATATATGATAGCCATTCGGCTATCCGCCGCCGGCAGACCCCGGTTGCCCCGGTAGTAGGCTACAGACTTAGAGCACACATAACTGGAGTAGCCTTATGTCGTATTTGCGTACAAAAATGTCTGCCGAATTTTGCGGGAGCGGAGAGAGCATCTTAATAGGATATTGAAACTCAATTGTATATTGAAAGCTTGAAGTGGTTGAATGTTTATAATATCGGGGATTTTTATGATCTGTGTTCTCTTGCGAGGCGATTTTGTGTTCGATTGTGAAATTGTTTTTGTATGATTTTTTGCCCATTGTGCAAGGTTTTTTACAGAGAGGTAAGATACCGACAGGCTACTCCAGTTATGTATGCTCTAAGCATATACAGGTCACCTTAACCACACCACAGGTTTACTAGTTAAAAATCAGCGCCATCTAGTATAAAATGGCGGAAGCAATGAAATTAGTTTTCTTAATTGGTACGTATACTTAGTGGTTCAAATATGATTGAATAGATGGCGCTGATAATTAATATAGGACCGTAATTTTAGTATTGAGTGACGACATCTAGTGAAATTGCTATTGGAAGGAAATTTCCTTGATTAGGATTGCCTCGTGCGAGACGCGTGACGCAAGCTTTCGGGCGAATGTGAAAACGCTTATACCTGTGGGTTCATAATGCTTCCGTGCGAACATCACATGGCCTGCCTGGTGGTAAGCAGACTCCAAAAGAATAATTATCAACTTTGAAAAGTTGAAAAACCTCCGATATTTTCATTTCAAAGTTTAATATCCCAAAAACAGCTGAACCGATTTTGTTGAAATGTAGCTAAGAACTATAATCTCTATACTATATATAGAGAATTTTTCAAGTAAACAGATATTCTAACACTGCTGTCGCTATACGTATTTGAAATAATTATGTATGTTAGGAAGAATTTATACAACTACCCAACAAACACTGATTAGGCCCAAGGTTACCAGAAGCGCAGGGAAGCTCAAAAAAACTTTTTACAGGCTAGTAAAAGCGAAAAAGTCGTTCTTGGGAAATTGTATAAAATTCTACAATAAAGTTCCAAAACACATTACCGAACTTACTGACTCTAATTTCAAATCTGTCGTAAAATGGACACTTATTTCAAAAGCATATTATAAGATAAACGATTACATCATGGATAGGGATATTTGGCAGCGATAAAATCCTGCACTAGAAATCTGTCGTAAAATAAACAGGCTTTCTACTGTAGCAATGTAATTTTAAAATTTTATAATACTCTGATACTGAAATGATATATTGTATACTGTTTTGAAAAAATGACACCTCGCCTAGTTTTTTACGCCGGTTCTTCTCGAGGCAGAGGTTTGCTTTCCGAACCGGTGGTAGTTTATCGACATTCATAGGTGCATGTAATATGCCTAAATTGAAGAATAAATCACTTTGACTTTGACTTTATCTCGATTACGTCAGCTTTCGGACAAAAAATCGCATTGAAATCGGTCCACTCGTTTAGAAGCTTCGATGCCACAGACAGATACGTCAAACTTTTAACACCCCTTTTTTGCGTCGCGGGTTAAACGATTCGTTTTGTTGATAGCTAGAGACTAATCCATGCCTAGGGGTTTGGATTAAAAAGGACACAACGGAATAAAAATGGGCGGTGCGGCCGGTGAGCATATTTTCCATACATTTGCCTTCGATATCGTAACCGGATCCTACAACGCGCTCTAAATCTGATGTCTATGTTCGAGTATGTTGCGTAGATAATTCGCACACACACTGCGGGAGCGAGATGTAAGATAACACAATTGCTATCAGAGTTGGTTCGCCGCCAACCGCGGGTTCTATGGCTGCATTTGAGTCTGAGCCAAATTGATATTAGCTTAATTTCATATCATTGACATTGAGCTGCGTACTTATCAACATGTATATTTATAGACGCAAAATGCCCTTTATAATGCTGTTTTATTATAACGGGATGATATTTGGCTTACGTCCAATTTGAACCCTTACTTAATTTGGTAAGGTCCGTAGTTCAAGTCTCGGTGGCGTACATTACATCAATTCCGGTCAGGAATAAAAATACAAAATAAATATTTAATAAATAATAAATATTTGGGGACAATCTTACACAAATCGAATAGTCCCAAACTAAGCAAAGCTTGTACTATGGGTACTAGACGACGATATACATACGTATATAGATAAATACATAGAAAACATCCATGACTCGGGAACAAAGATTCGTGCTCATCACACAAACAAATGCCCTGACCGGGATTCGAACCCAGGACCTCCGGCTTCGTAGGCAGGGTTACTACCAACTAGGCTACAGAGGTCGTCGAAAGACTTGACGGTATCAAATATTAATAACGGTTAACCCTTGATAGGTATGCCGATGTTAAAAATTGTTAGTTAAATCATGATCTTGAAGGTTTTGATGTAAGTTTCAAACCGTTCTGGACGGATACAGAACATGGCATACGAAAGGAGCTCCAATTAATATACGTGTATGGATTTTTGAAATGGGATGAGAAGTGTCGGAGATCCTGCCTAACTTTTAAGTAGGTACCGACCTTGTAGATCTGCTTGACTGTTGAGTGCAGAAAAAATTAATTGTTTCCAATATTCTAATTTTTTTCCATACTCTAGTGAAAATAAAATGACCGGACTATAAGTAGGCAGTCCAAAACTAAGCAAATCTTGTTCTATGGGTAACTAGATGAGAGATAAATAAAAAGCGTTGTACTTATTAGAAATAACTTTTTATAATTTTTGGACTAGCATCAAATATTCCTCAATGAGGTACAAAACTGTTTCAGTTTGAGATTACCACAAGCACCTTGTCTACTGATGTGCCAATGGAAATTTTCCTAAATTGCGAAATTTTTCTGCAATTTAACATAGGAAATTTGCCCAATTTTTGTATGGGAATTGAAACTTTCCATTTCCAAAGTGGAAATTTTCTTTATTTCCTGTGAAACATTCTAGAAATTTCCGAGAACTATTCCAACTTTTAGGAAACTTTCCGCAATTTGCACATCCGTAACCTTGTCTAACTAAGTAGTCAATCAAATGACATATTCACCACATTTTTGCATTGGGTAAGTGAACACATGCCAAATTCCACCCAATGTTTCATTACGTCTAATAGCATTCTTCCGACAGTTATTTATTAATTGAAGAAGTATCTTTGGTTTAGCGTGCGGTAAATCATATCCAATCTAGTTTAATGTGAACTCGTACCATCGACTCCGCGTCGCTATATCTAGGATTTGGCGCGCAATACTCAGGTGAAGTTACAGTCTAAGCCAGTACTGGCCAGCTCTGAGCCTGGTGTAGTCCGGCAAGCCCTCCGTCGGCCCCACCGCCGCTACAGCTGGGCACTTATTGTACACATAACCAAACACCGTGCTTCTAAAGTCTTCCATCGATATTTTATCTATATAGTCCAGCCTATCATACACCGTGGGCCAGTGGCAGCAGTTAAACAACATGTGCACAGCCAAGTCCTTCGCAGCGCCGAAGGACGTAGCAGTTCTGTACAGCAACTCACTCTTCAACTCCTCCTTGGCTCTTTCTAATTCACCATCAGTTGTCATAGTGCAGATCCTCATTAAGATGTCTTGAAGAGTGTACACCATGTCTTCGATTTGCAACGACGATGACACGAACTGGATGCCCCAAAGCGACGTGTCTTTATACTTTATGCTGAATGCCTTATAAGCGTCGCAGAATTCACCAAGGGACGCTCTCCTTGCGACCGCTATAGCGTGGTCCTCTCCTGCGATCTGTGTCTTATCCCAGCCTCCTAACACAGTCTTGGCTAATTCCATAGTCACTGTATGTATATTCGCGAACGCAGGGCCTTCCAACGCGAAAGCTACGTGCGCTTTCGGCATAGCGTCGTTCCTGTAACGGACTTCAGAACCAGTGTATCTGTAGAGAGTTTCTGCGCTACGCATCGGGACAGACCAAGTCAGATGGCGGTTCGCCAGACCGACTATCTGCTCGTGACAAACGGCGCCAACAGCGCATAAGCAGACGCGGCAGGGATGAAATATTCTACACATATACTGGTTAATGAGGCTCTGATCGATCTTGTACAGGTTGCTGCTTGTACCTATGACACTATTAGACAAACCCGTGCCCTGGAAAGCGGTCGAATGTAGATAGTCGAATACTAAGGATTTCGCCTTGTTGTCTTGCTGAATAATCTCTTCGTAGATGACCTGTTTCTGTTGGCAGATGTCTTCGTTGGCGAGGGCGTTGTCGAAGAGGCACTCAGACAAGAGGATGACAACTTGGTCAATTTGAGACGGTTGGCAGAAGGCGTAGTACGCGACCAACTCTCGAGTCGTGAACGCGTGGAGTTTGATACCTATGAGAAATACAAATAAATTTATATTCATTCATTTCATTTCGTTGCACTTTATAGTTGGAACCGAAAGATATCCTTTGAAAGCAGTAAACGTAATTTCTACCACATCTCGTCACTCACTTCTTAGATTTCGGGAAATATTCGAACTAAAGAAAATTCACTTCTTTACTTTCAACCAGGAGCCGTAGCATGGTTGGCCTTATCACGCGACAAGTGACAAGATAAGAGCGTCGTTTCGTTCTATCGAACGGTGTTAGCCAGTGACGCACGCTCTATCCTATCACCTATCGCGTGACAAGGCCAACCATCAGTTCCCTTGTTACAAGGTGGCCTATGATAAGGAATAGAACAAACTAACCCATATTATTAATCATCTTCTGCATTTTGTCCCGGGGCGTGCTCTTAGTAGCTTTGAACATGAGATGCTCGAACAGGTGTCCGATGCCGTTCTCGAAGTCGTTCTCGTACCGCGAGCCCGCGTCCGCGAAGATAGCCACGCAGGCGTGGCAGAATTCCTTCTGCAGATGTGGTTATGGGTATAAACTGGCCCCGTAGCATGGTTGGCCTTGTCACGCGATAGGTGATAGGATAGAGCGTGCGTCACTGGCTGACACCGTTCGATAGAACGAGACGACGCTCTTATTTTGTCGCGTGATAAGGCCAACCATGCTACGGCTCCTGATTCGGATTGACTGACTGTGCGGATTTATCGCAACTGTTTTTACGCTATAAGGTTATCCTAAGTGGTGACCCTGATAAAAATAAAATTCTGACTCCGAATATTATGAATTGTATTAGTTGTGTTCTATTCTAAAGTTATACAAGGACTGGGGACGCTAGGTGGGCTCACAGCCCGCCTCGTCCTCCCAACGTTGCTTGATTCTCAACTGTGTTCCCTCAACTGGTTCGCAAGATTTGAGCATCATTGTGAGCGGTCGTGAAAGGTCAAGGTCTTGAGAGGACGGACCTGCATTTGTCTCTACTGTCGAAACAAGCATAAAAGGGGCGGTAACATGCTTGTGACTCCTCTGGCTGGAGCATCAATAGGACGTTGTTACTTACCATCCACTGTCGTGTTAAAATAGATCTACGTACATGGAATCGAAACGGCATGAAGACTGGGCAGCCCATGTTTTACGAAATAGTTAGTTATTTTAGTTTCTAATACGCACCGTATTATGTTGATTTGTTTTATTATCAATAAAGTATGAGTATGAGTATGTTTTTTTTTTTTAATTTATTGATTAACACAAAAATAAAATACATATTACAATTCATTACAATGCCCATCTTGGCAAAACCTTTAGTAGGTTTGTTTGCCGATGGGAAGTTCTTGACTACTGATCTGTAATATTAGCTAATTTAAAGGTAGTTATACAACTTATTTTACAGTTTACAGAATATAGTTAAAATTTTTACATTTTAAAAAGTGCCTCTTTAGAGTTTTTCTTATTTTACAGCCTAAAAGGTATAATATAAGTTTTGTACATGTTCAGGTAATTCATAGGCGTATCAATAGGCGGTAAGTGTGAGTGTTTTCGAGCACCATATATGTTATTATATTTAGGTAGACAAAATTGACTTTGGGATGATAATTTTCTTAATCTACTACATATTTTCTTAACTTTGAGTTTTGCAACATTGTGATATTCTTCAATTAAGACAGCAAGTTTCATCTTTTTTGTACAGGAAGCAGTTTACAATATTTAAATAGTTGTGTATAGTCGGTTACATAACGCTTTTTAATATTTTTTGGGACAATAGTTTTTAGTATTCTAATTTGTAGGTTGTATATTTTTTCCATATAAGTCTTAAAGGTTCTACCATAGGTACCTATGGCGTAGCCGATCACAGAGTCAGCGGAAAGTAGGTAATTCCTAACGAGTGACGATGACCAAAAAAACGACCGGTACCTATCAACACGTGTATCATACAACATTTTACAATACATCATGCAAGGAAATAAAAATATCTAAATAAAAGGCGAAATTTTAACTGTCATGAAATCTCATTCTCGCACGTGTGTGGGAATATTGGCCTGAAATCTATTCCCGCACGGCCCCGCGCCGCCGCGCGGGCCTAGACGAGTTCCCGTGTTTATGTTGAACCATATAAAGGCGCAAGTGCATTGTAAAGGAAGTTTTGAAGACAGGACGAGAGATGTTACGCCTTGGCCACGACTTTGGCACCTGCGGCAGCGTTTTATCTGTCCATTGCGCGGTCGAGACGCGCAACGCACTGTGGTTAGTTGGGATCACGCGCAATGAATTAGAAAAACCGCTGCCGCAGGTCGCTTAAGACCAAAGTCGTGGCCAAGGCGTTAAGGATATACGGGTCTTTAGCAACGAAACCCTTACCTGCAACGTCACAACGCTAAGCCCGTTATCCATCTGGCTGTGTTCCGGCGGCTTCTCGTTCTTGAGGAACTGGATGAAATTCCGAGGGTACATGTAATGCCGCACGGACGTAAGCACGGGCACGTATCGCCGTCGCAGCAAGGCTGCTGCTGACTGCATTCTTGAAAGACTGATAGAAATACGGCAGTAAATGTAAAAGTAATGTAATTATGGAATACAGCACGGCTTTTGACAGTGTCAAGTTTTGTTTTAAGCACAGGCTATATAACAGTATCCGGAGGATTTCGCGTCAAAAAATACGAAATGGATAGGTCTGCAGCACACTTGAGGTACGTTATCAGGTTCCCTGACATGGTTCGGGGGTCTATGGAGCGCGAGTTGTCAACTTCAATTGTCAACATGCTGTCAACGTTTGACTCGAAGGACATCAATGCTCAGTCATTGCTATACGCTACGCGCTTAGGACGGTGATACCAAAACCTCAGAATAAATAATAGTAATCGCTTACAGTGTAACAAAACCTACATATTTATGTCAAACATTTGTTAGTAAACCATGGCTCTTTCTTCTAGAGTTAAGGCCTGGGCACACCAGATGCGTGTGCAGCACGGGCACCACTGCGGTGTAAAATATGACTCTTGCGTGTGCAGCACGGGCACCCCTGCTTTGTAAAATATGACTCTTGCGTGTGCAGCACGGGCACCCCTGCTTTGTAAAATATGACTTGCGTGTGCAGCACGGGCACCCCTGCGTTGTAAAATATGGCTCTTGCGTGTGCAGCACGCGCACCCCTGCGGTGTAAAACATGACTCTTGCGTGTGCAGCACGGCCACCCCTGCGGTGTAAAATATGACTCTTGCGTGTGCAGCACGGGCACCCCTGCGTTGTAAAATATGACTCTTGCATGTGCAGCACGGGCACCCCTGCGGTGTAAAACATGACTCTTGCGTGTGCAGCACGGGCACCCCTGCGTTGTAAAACATGACTCTTGCGTGTGCAGCACGGGCACCCCTGCGTTGTAAAATATGACTCTTGCGTGTGCAGCACGGGCACCCCTGCGTTGTAAAATATGACTCTTGCGTGTGCAGCACGGGCACCCCTGCGTTGTAAAGTATGAATCTCCATCAGACATGTCACTTCGGATGCGTACGTAATCTCCATACGTCCTGCACACGTGTGGCTCGGTCTTAAGGGTCGTCACTTTTGCGTGTTATCGTTGTGGTCGCGGTACGATAAATGCAGGGGGTAGGCCTGCCAAAAGTTGTAAAGTTTGTGTGGAGCTTTGTGAGGTGTAAGTTTGTATGTGGGGGGTAATCTCCGGAACTACTCATCCGATTTCAAAATATCTCACAGGCTATATTTTATCCCGCGACGTCGCTTGCGTTCTCTGTAATACGCGGGCGGAGCCACGCGGGCAGCTGGTCGTATAAAAATAAATCTATTCTTTCTTTTTCTCAATATCATAAATCTTGCAAACGCGAGTCGTTTTCAGAATTTCGCTTTCAGCACTGTCCTCCGAGCACCTTGACCTCTGACCTTTAACCTTCACCGATCCTGAAACAGTCTAAAGGTCAAGCATGTTTAACACGCAAAAATCTAGTATTTGAGAGAAGATTCTAGTTCATGCCATTGTGGATTGTAAATCCTATCCGATTAATTTGTATAATCTAATAAATTAAATTAACATGTGCTTAGCTCTTCTCGTTCATAGTACAAATTGTAATTACAGTGTACCTACCTATAGATAGAGCGAGAAAACTTATTTAATGTCTACGTCTTTATAGCATTTACATATTAATTAAGATTGAAAAAAATAAAAAGTAAAAAAAACTGTATCCCGATTTCGGAAAACTAACTGGAAAAAAGCTGGTTTTTTTTTCATACAAAACGCAATTAATTGATACTTAACCCTTTTCTAGACAAGGTATCTTGTAAGATACAATTAACTTTAAAAAAATATTTCGTTAAAGTTTTTGTAGTAAACCTGAACATTTCCATAATTTTATTTTCTGTACATATTTCTGAACGTATAAACTGCAATTTTCAATATGTTGGCAACACTAATGTGACGTCAACTCAGTGGGATTAACCGGGTTCGACATGCTTTCGCGCAAGAAGGTAAGAAAACCAGGTTTTACTCTGTTTGGATATATTTTTTGAACAAAATTTGACTGTTATCATACGCCTAATAATATTTTTGTTTCGGAAGAATGAAGAATGTAACAAATAATTAATATTTCATGTGACTAACTGACCTTCAAAAGTTATGTATCTCAAAATGCACAGTACTGGGTTCATGGATTTTTTCATTTTTGCTCTGCGTATCCTGTGGTATACATTGCCAGCTTCATGTCAATTTTCATTCTCCTTGCTACGTATCTTAAAGTATACGTTGCCCGGTTCATAGAGTGCGTGGTTTATTAGTTTTGTGTACCTATCTTATAACACATTATTGCCAAGACGGGTCTTTATAAAAGTTTGGTTTCATTTAGTTATGCATTGGGTCGCTGCATTGCATGTTATGTGTATTTTTTTTAAATTTCGGAAGGTGCACGGCCACCTTTTTACTCAGCCTTTGCTGGCTTATGGTACTGGCTTTGGTCCCAAAGGGAGGGAGGAGAGGGAGAGAGGGATAAAGTCAGAAATTGAGGAATCATCTGATTCAGAATCAGAAACTCCACCAGTTCTCCCTCAAGGCTCGAGCTCGATGTAGACAACAATGATAGTGATATCAGTTCTCCAGCCCCTTCATTACCCGCTTCCTTCGAAAACTTGCACATTATCAGACGATAATACACCTATTTTTCAAAAAATTGCTGCACCAATGCTGTCTGTATCTTCTACAACTGCCTCAATTCAGTATCTGCTTTCACCAATTGCACCCATGCCATCGCCGTTTACACCAATGGCATCAACAGCATCGCCAAGTGCACCAATGCAATTGCTGCTAAAACATCCGAATCACCGGTTGATTTCGTTTACGTCTCTAAATTGTCGGATCTGGATATGACTAAGATTTTCTTTAATGGAACTCATATACATTTCACTCCTACTGTTAAAAACCTAGGTATTACCTTAGATCAGACTCTCTTGGGCACCTCATTATAATGTGAAGTCAGTAAGAAACAGCTTCTCTCCGTTTTCTGAACTTTATCTCTCTTCATACCAAGACGTTGCTTGCTCGTTCTCTTCTACTCCCACTTCTTGACTATGGTGACATTGCGTATCTTGATCTTAAGTAAGAACTGCTTGGCAAGCTAGAGCGCTTGCAAAATGTCTGATAATATTTTCGGCCTTCGGAAATACGATCATGTATCCCATTTCCGCAGAGAACTGAAAATTCTGCTTCATGGCTGTCGGTAGTGGCCATCGTTTGCTGTCTAGCGCGAACTTGGCCCTGTCTACCCCACCGTGATTCCATCTCACAAATTTCGTGCATACCTACGATAAAGCTTTCGTGGTGTGCTCTGTGAAGTTATGGTATGAGTGGCCGCCTTTAGGCAGTCGCAATCGGTTTCGGCACTCAAGGGGAAGTCAAAGAAACTGTGGCTTTCTGTTTTTGGCAAGTTTCATATCTCTCTTACTTATTATCTTTAACATATTTCCAATTTACACCTTTGCTGTTCTTGCGATTTGTGTATTTATCTTGTGCTTTTATGAGTATGTTTGTTTTTTATATATATTTTTTTTTGTACCTTGTCGTACTGGTTGCTGAATTTGTCTGCCTCTGTTTATTTTTCCTTTCATATATACTCAAAGGTTAACTGGAAGAAATCTCTTAAAGGAATAAAGTCACCTTTGTACTTGCCCTTTCCTCGTGTAAATTTAACTTTTATTAACGTGTGTACAGTAAGAGCTTTACTACTATTACAACAAACCACCATATACTGTTCTAAAATTTAATTTGAATTTGTGCTTATCACCTAATCGTAAATGTTTCATAATGTTCCATTCAAAATAGGTTTATAACATATTAAAATTATAATTATTATATACAAACACTGGAGTAAAGCGTAATTTTTTTATCTGCGTTTCATTAACACATTCTTGGCAATGTATCATCTGAGATACATTGCAATCACAACTAAAAATGTGGGTATTCCTGGCAATGTATCCTGTAAGATACATATAATATTTCCAAAAAAGGAATAGCAAAATTTTTTAAAATATTTTTTTCTACTTATAGTATTGATTATCTTTCAAAAAAATTATCGAATTTCACAATTTTTTTATTTTTATTTTTTGCCAAGAAAAGGGCTAATGAGGTATCAATTGATTGCGTTTGATGAATGCATCAAGTATCATTCATTATCTAAAACGTTGGTGGATTCCACACGTAAATACAAACATAGAATGCTAAACTCATAATCCTTCCTTACGGCCCTGCCGTATTCGGGCAAAAAGTGACACAGCGCAACCTCGGGAGCTCTGGCAACCATCACTATCACAATAAGTGTCGTTTTTAGGGAAAAGGTTATCGTTGGCACTTCTGCCATTATTAACGATGCGCTACAATTGCGGCACATCTTTTCGTCCAATATTCCGCAAGTGTCTCAAGACGAGAGTCTTTGACCAGTGTGTGTTGCCAGTGATGACATATGGCACTGAGCCATGGTCGCTTGCTATGGGCCTCATAAGAAGGCTCAAAGTCACCCAAAGGACAATGGAGAGGGCTGTGTTGGGAGTTTCTCTGCGTGATCACATCAGAAATGGTAACCGATATAGCACTCCGAATCGCTAAACTTAAAGTGGCAGTGGGCGGGGCAAATTAATGCAATGTCTTGAACCGCGGTTCCCGGATTTGGTTTTGTTATCATTCGGAGGCGAATCTTATCAATCTGTGGTGCTCTGTAGTGCCTTGACACCAAAACCGGATTGAAACCGGATGGAAGAATCTGTGCGGTGCAGGCCTAAATGTAATGTAAAGCAAGTATTCACTACACGATTAGCAAGCCCACTATGACATCAAGACGACATCAACATAATTATTCTCTTTGTATTTGATCAGACACTTGACATATTACTGTCACGCACTTAACAAACAAGTCTTTATAATTTCCGAAATCATGATCATTCAGGATACAATGTTTACCAGGAACCTTTTAAAACTACACCGGTTGCCATTATATAAACGTTACTCGTGCCCCGCTAAGCACGAAATCTCGGTGCCGGAAAACGAATCGGTATGGGCAACTCTCGACAATGGTATTAGAGTAGCCACGGAACAGACAGGCTCTCCTCTCGCCTGCATCTCCCTCTTCATCCAAACTGGGCCCCGATACGAGCTGCCCAGATACAACGGGATAAACCATTTCATAGAACATATGGCTTTCAAAGGCACCACCAGCATGTCTAAATCCTGTTTAGAAGCGTTCGCCCTCCAGACGGGTTCGCGTCTCGACGCCAAAACTACACATGAGTACCAACGATTCTCAGTGACATGTATTCCAGAATACATCCAGGTCGCTACAGGCTTACTCTGCGGGATCGTTTGCCAGTTGGTCATGGATCCTGTCGAAATGGAACGCGAAAGAGAAATCATCTACCTAGAAATGACAGATGCTGACAGGAATTACAAAAAGCTGGTGTTTGAGAACTTGGTTCAAACGGCGTTTCAAGGAACGTCTTTAGGTCAGAAAGTGGTCGGCTCAACAAGGCGAATAGCCTCATTTGACACCGCCTCGTCTCTGGCATATATGGCTCATCAGTACCAGCCGTGGAGGCTCGTTTTCTCGACTGCGGGGCCCGTTTCTAACGGGTATATGGTAGGTACCGTGAATGGCGCCCTCGGCTGTATGGCGGCCACTCAGGATTGTTCTGATCGCGGAGCGACTCGCTACACCGCCTCCTCCGTCATTTACCGTGACGATTCAAGGGACTTCGCTTACGTAGCCGTAGCTTTTGAGGCTCCAGGATTCCTTAGCAAGGATTACTTGTCCATGCATGTATTAAAGCACATAATAGGTTCATGGAACAAATCTGTCACTGTGATCGGGACGTGGCCGGAGTTAGCGATGCGTTGTACTGATACTGAACTCTGTAAGAGCTTCGAGAGCTTCTACATAACGTTTGGTGACGTGGGTCTGTGGGGTGTTTACTTCGTCTGCGGAAAGATGGACTGTGAAGACTTCGTTCAGAACTGGCAGGACGTCATAAAGTCCATGAGCTGTATGCTGCGTAAGAGCGACGTGGACCGAGCGAAGCGGGCGACGCTTCTGGAACTGTGTAGGGATAGAACCGGCGTTTTCAACTCGAGCGTATCCATGGGAAAAGAGATTCTGTACCGATGTATGAGACCGACGATAGCGGAGTATAAGCAAGCATTGTACTCGTTGGAACCGAGTGAGCTGCAAGACTTGGCGTATAATACTATCTACAACCATCAGCCTGTGGTGTCAGCCGCTGGGGCTACTGAAAGTATCCCAGACTATACTCGTCTCGCTGCTAGTCAGTATTGGATTCGATGGTGATCTTGAAAGATCTGACCACAAGCTACCATAGCGTTGGTAAATTATTGTGATAGGGACTGGAAACACTTCGGCGTTGCGGTTTGTGGTTTTACCTACTTTAGAGTGCTTGAATTCAACTTTTGTCGAAGATATCCTCGGTTAACTTATAGTATACATAAACTGTTTAGAAAAAAAGCTTGTTCTCAATTGTATATATTATAGTTATTCCATTATCTTGTAATCTTACGAAGAGCTTTTTCCAGATTGTTCCAACACAACGTCACGAAATAGTAGATTGTTAACCAAGGGTTGAAAGCCACCCATTTCAGTCGAGATATTTTGGCGCTCAAACGAAGTGAGAGCGCCAATAATTCGAGAATGAAATGGGTTGCTTTAATCCGAGTTAAACACTCTACCTTTCATTTCGAATAATAGGAATTTAAACAACACACAAAATACAACACCAAAAAAATTATTACTAAAAATGTATTTATAACTTTTCTGCATAGCTTTAACAACTTTAATTGACTTAAATTACAACTTTTTAGATAACGTTACCGCAATAATAATAACTAACAATAAACATCAAAAAAAAAACAATTCAGTTTAACGAAGTGTGGCTGTTTAGGTTTCTGCCATTGGTCATTGTTTTTTTTAATTACTTTTCAGCCCTAGGGGCGACATGCCTCACTTTCAACCCGCTATTCAGATAAACAATGACCTACTTTCAGAGTATGAGATATGAAAATTTGCTTTATCGCGACAGGGGGTACCTAACCATTTATATCCGATTTAAAAATTCTTTCACCAGTAGGTATATAGTTAGAATGGACCTTCGGGATATAAATCTTGTATAAAATAAAAGTACAACTGGACACATGCCACCCTCAAAGAATGTCGTTATGACCGGTCCTGCGCCACCCGCGTCCAGCGGACTCCCGCGACCTTTACCAGGTCATCAGTCCACCTTGCGGGGGTTCTACCCACGCTGCGCCTGCCGGTACGTGGTCACCACTCGAGAACCTACTCTACGTGCAATGTGCCCCGCCCACTGCCACTCACACTTTAGCAATTCGGAGGGCTATATCGGTTACCTTGGTTCTGCTGCGGACCTAAGAGGATAATTGCTATTAAAGTATCTTAGACGTAGGCTTAAACAACGCTTCCTATACAAACTTCCAAATTTGAAAAGGTATCACTATAAGGAATTATTTCCGGGATAATGTCTATCCTATGTCCTAGGGTCTCAAACTATATCCATGCCAAATTGTGTCTAACTAAATCTGTCAGTGGTTTATGCGTGCAAAGGGAGACAGATATAAAGTTACTTTCGCATTTATAATACTAGTACGGATGTCCGTTTTGTATTACGATACATTACTGGAAAATTACGTAAAAATCCGTTGAGTATCTAGTTCTACTCAGGTAACTTTGTACTTTAAAACAAAGGAAAATAAACAATTTTCTTTTCATTTACAAACAATTTTTATTTCATTTCATTTTTATAGTTTGGGCCGCCTATATTGTAATCAAAATTATCTTAGACATTCACAAAGTCATCATTTATTGGTCGAATTGTATGCTCATGCACTCGTGGCAAACAGCCGGACAGACGCCGGACTTACGAAAGATTTTTTGCCAAGTTGAAACGGACAACTTCGTTCGCTTCGCTCGCTCGTCGAAAAACAATCGCAAGCACTAATGCCAATGGTTTAGCACCCACATTATTTAGTCCGCATTGAGTCTACCACCCAGTTCAGTTCACACACACATCACACGCCTAGACTAACATACGGCGTACAGTGTTCGGCATAAGTTAGCCAACATTTGGCCAGAGCAGTGCATCGGCTGCATTACTTGTGCGGTTAATTGTGCGAGATCGCATGAATCGTAATGGAACTGGGGATTTGGAACTGGCGCGAGTTGGGAGCGGTGAAACGCGTCTATGTGAAATGTATGGACGTTAACATGCGACAGCGTTGAGCGGACGAGTGTGCACTTTGGATGACGACGTTTCAGATGCGAAATGTTTCAGATACAAGTTTAATGCTAATTTTGCATGGAGCGGTAACTACTGCTATCAAAAACCACAATAAAAAAATATGGTTGTCTGTAGAGTCGGTTTACGGACGATATGAAAAATTGCATAACACGTATTTACTCATTTATCGTTAGGAATACTCCTGTGAAGTTTCGAATAAAATAGTCGATCTAATATTGTTTTCTCATACAAACTTTGCACTTTTCTAATACACCCCTAGACCTTATAAGGAACTTATGTGCCAAATTTACTATCTAATCGTATGCTGTGTTGCGTTCCGTGGGTCACTTACGGTGCTGTCTGAAAACCAGCGCTGTAGGTGTCTGTCTGACACCTCGGCACAATGCTGAGACAGCGACCGTTTCACTGCCGCGAAGACACACACAACGTGTCAATTGTATTGTATGTCTACTCTCTTTATCTCTGTGTGTCTTTTGTGTAGTGAATAAATGTCTCCTTTCTTTCTTTCTTTCTAAATTTGGAATTTCTAGAACCAGCGGTTTGGGCTGTGCGTTGATATTTTATTTATTTATTTATTTATTTATTTACTATTCAATTAGCACTAACAGACATATGTCAGTCAACGGAACGGGACAATGAGTCACACGTTCATCGATTTATAAGATGTTATCACGTCAAAAATGCATTGCTCTGAGCTGGATTCAAACCAATGACCTGGCATACGCGGCCAGTCCCTCTCACCAACTGAGCTATCCAATTTGAACGATTTTTTGCAACCACAATTACCTTTTATTACGCCCAAGGGAGTCGTGTAGCGGCATCTACCTCGAAGGGTCAGCCTGGATTTTAGTGGCGGTGGAACTGGCAGCGGTGCACCATGCGTGCGTGCTCTTCTATCCGTACTATGCTGCACTGCTGCTACTGCTGCCGCTGCTCGAAGTACAGTAAGGGAAATGTATTCACGTACCACCGTAGAACCCTATCGCAATAAGGTGACATATCACTCGAGTTTGAGTGACGCCGGCCTGTCAATTGCGACAGGGTACTACGGTGGTACGTAAATACATTTCCCTTACTGTACCTAGTGGCTGAGCTGTCCGACCGCAACGGCGCCACAGTATATCGCGTATTTGGCCAACCTCCCATCAAATAGACATTCTCTTGATACAGAGTAGCTGTATCAGTATTAGCAGCAGACCGAGGAAGCGGGTTCCGACGGAACTTTAGACCAAACTATAGTAGCCGGATAAAAACATGAGGTAAAAACGCCCTAGTTCTCAACGTTGCCTGCAGTCCCACCTCGTAGTCAGATTTGGTAGCTAGCTTCGAATTGGGAGAAATAATTCCAATAAGGAGCTGGCTACGAAGCGGGAATTTTCTAGTCCCACCTCATAGCCAGATTTAGTAGCTAGCTTCGAAATGAGAAATGTGGTTTCCTGTCTCGCAGCCTGCTTCGAATCGGGAACGATTTTCCCATCTCGTAGCCACATTTGGTAGCTAGCTGGTCACGAGATGGGCCTACAAGATTCCCGTTTCGCAGCCAGCTTCGAAGTGGAAATTATTTCTTCCATTTCGAAGCTTGCTATCTGGCTACCAGATGGGAAAATCGTTGCCATTTTGCACCTGGCTATGAGACGGGAAACCGCAATTCCCATTTCGGAGCTAGCTACCAAATCTGGCTAAGAGATGGGACTAAAGGCAACGTTGCACTAATATATGGCGTGGGCACTTTATATAACAGCAATATGGATTACATTTGATGCACTTATGAGGATTTTTCATTCCACACACTTGTCACGTCGAGGAGTAGGAAGTCTACCTTAAGCGATGTGAAAGGCAAGTGGGGAAATACATCAATATTCCCCAATACAGAGTAATTAAAATTGGAAGAGAAACGAACAGAATGACGATTACTCCACCGACAAGAGCCTAGCTCTTAAGTATATGATGTTGACACTCTCGCTAGTCACTTGTCTGTTGCCCCCTCTATTTGTTCGCTCTATAAATTTGTTTGCATGCCTTTTGGCCTCCCGCCAATTATAGCAAGAAAAGATTTGTGTTACATCCCACAAGACCACTGCAATGTAATCTAGAGCTTATGTCGACGGGATGAGATTCAAAGTTGTGGTTCAGACGAGATCGCTTGTATTAGTGGCTCGGGAGGCACAATTAAGTTAGTGATGACGTAAAGGAAGGAATAATTTTTTTCTCATTTCTATAAGTAAAGAAACGCGAGGAAGCTCCACTGAGCTACTGAATCAATTTCATTTGATCTTTGATCTCATTTGAAAAAAACCGGCCAAGTGCGTGACGCAGTGTAGGGTTCCGTAGTTACATCGACACTTGCGCGCCAACTAAACGTTGCGATTGCGTCGCCCGAATCTGTACGAAAGTTGGCCTTTTCAAGTACATTTTTACGTTGGGCGACTATTATATAGTCGTTAACTAGTTATGCACACGTACCATTTCAATAACTAAGCGTTTGTCGAATAGTTAGTACCAATACCAATTAAGTCAAGTTGACATCCACGTATAACTGAAGGGTCTTGCGATTGGAACACTTGAGTGATCATATTATAAGCTTGTCATAGCGTGGCTGCGAGATCAACTGAATAATTAACCGGTTAGTTAATAGAGAGTTATAATGGGTAAGTACAGTCGAGTTCTCCAATATCTATACAGACAACCTTTCAAATATATCTGTACTCAGCTTTATTATTACTGACATAAGACACATGTGTAGATATTTTTGAAAGGTTGTCTGTATAGATATTAGAGAACTCGACTGTACAGCCTCGGGACTCTCAGGAGTGTTTTGACGACTAAGTTTTGACGTTTGACACAATATAGATAAAAAAAGTCGGGACATCTGACCAAGGAGCCAATTATTTTTATGTATAACGAACCAGGGCTATAACCACGAACTTCGAAATTCGAAGTTCGGGCATCTCCATCTCTATCGCACTTACACTACTCGAGTGACAGGGATGCAGATATACGAACTTCGAGTTTTGATTTTCGTGGTAGCGCCGCTGTTAGCTTGTCCAATTGATATGACAGCCACGTAATGACAGGGTTATAGATATCCCTATTATATAGTTATATACAGGGTGGGCGCTGCAACAGGAGCAAAAAATTAATAAGCCTGTAAACAATAAAAAAACTTTTTTTTTTCATAATAAGTTTACGTGTACTCTTCTTCTGGAGTGATATCAGTAACTTTTTATTTTACAAATACACAGAAGATTTTTTAAACAATTTTTTTAATCCCAAATATATATTTGAAAACTAAAATTCATTTAATCATTTAATCATTGCTTTATGTGTACAAAAGGGTCTTATCACTATTATCTTATGTAATATGTATCAACACAACCCAGCAAGGGCACTGCAATAGCACTTTATTACATTCAATAACTGTTATGACTCATTACATGATGTTTCCTCAAAATCTGTATTGACTAGGTATTGAGCTTTGATCACGTGGTGCCAGGATACATTACTCGGAGGTCATAGCTTTAGATCAAAATTTCTCCGAATTAAAATCATGAAAAAAAATTGGACACAAGGGGTTACTGCAGATGCTCTAAGTAAGCATCCTTTTAAATATTTGCACCTGTTACAGGGCCCACCCTGTATATTTATTTAATCTTGATTGCACAAAAGAACAACTGAACGTACAAAAGGCGGATTTAATACCGTAAGCATTGTCTACCAGTCAACCTTTTTGCAAAGCAGACAAATTGTGGGGTTATATAGTGGCTTTACATACCCCCCCCAGTGTTATATAGTTACTTACTCTTAAGTTACATCTTAAACTGTTAAATCTTCCAAAGTATCGGTGGTCGATTGAGTAACGCTTCGTACGTAGTTTTAATGTAATTTTTTGTATGGGAAAATGACAGTTGAGTTGGCAACATACGTTCGAAAAGTTGCGTAATCTCTGACCCGCGACCCATCATAACGTCAAACAGACCCCTCTCATGCCGCACTTTCATTGTTGAGCCATTTAGAGAGCTCACTTTATACGGGGCACTCCAAAGCATGACTATCATAATCATAATCATTTAATTCGGATACTTGTCCATATTTGTTAGTAGCGTATAGTCCAGGCAATGAACTGACAACTTGTATGGAAAAAATGACATATTTGGAAATAATTTATAATAGCTAATTTTTTTAATGTAACGGATATATTATCAATTAAATAGTTACCTAGAGGCAAAATCCACCAAAAAATCAGACATCAAAAAAATCAATATTTAATTAGCTCCTAAAAAGTCCGGATAAATATTAATATTTTTTTTTTATCTTTATTTAGGTTCATTTACATTTGCTTTACAATATTCAATATAAATAAAATAAAAAAGACAATGAATGTTTAATTTATATCTATATAATTACTTCCGGGTGGAAAGTTTGGTGGATTCTTGAATAAAGCATCTCAGAATAATGTTTTAAAATGAAATAAACAAAAAAAACGCTATTATAAATTAATGTTTTTCGAAACCGTATTTTGCCTCGGCTAGTACGCGTACAGGAGCCGTAGCATGGCCTTGTCACGCGATAGGTGATAGGATAGAGCGTGCGTCACTGGCTGACACCGTTCGGTAGAACGAGACGACGCTCTTATCTTGTCACTTGTCGCGTGATAAGGCCAACCATGCTACGACTCCAGAAGAACTTAATTCTAGTATAAGTAATTACATACATTTAAATAACACAAACAGTTTGACACCTAAATGGTGCAATAATTAAAGACCGTGAGTGTAACGCAGGAACCGACTCTAAACGGCATGCCCATACAAACTCCTGTCACATGGCTGCAGGCGCGCGCGGTGGCAAGCAGACAGCCCCCGTTAATTGTATTTCGCCTGATAGCTAATCAGCCAGTGACGTTGACGAATCGGCCGCAGCCGACAGCTTCGAACAGTAGGGCAGGCCGCAAACTGCAATTGCCTATGAAGCCTATAGCATACTACAAACGATGCAATTTGTCACACCAACTTGCGACAGATTGAAATTTATGTATTGATGTCTCATTCCAACTACAGCAAGGTGTTGTAAGCGATATTTGGACCAAAAGGATAAACTCGCGTTTTCTTCAGAGACATGGTGACTCGACTGGCTGAGCTCGTGTAGCGCTATGGATCGATTCAGCTCGCGTTTAGGTTCGTGGCGGTCCGTACAGGAGCTGTACTCGTATCCAATGTACGTGTAAACACACGCGTACCGACTACGCGTACCAATGTACGCGCTGTCCGTACGCAGCTTTACAGAATGAATGAATGGTGATGTGATGTTTCAGAAGTTGTAATATTTTCGCGCTAGATGTCGCTACGAATCTCCCAAAGGTGTAAGTATGTGGTGGTGAGTAGTCGCAAGAGCACGAGAGGATGCTGCATTGATAGGGTTCTGCATTTGGCTCTCGCTATCGACGCAGCAGCAAATCCTTAGATAAATCGATCTGATGAATGATCGACAATGGACTTGTGACGAACCAAGAAGCCATTGGTGACTGCTAGCCATCAGGTCATTTGTAAAAAATGAAAACTGATTTGTTCCATAGAAATACATTAAATTGACTGGCTCCTTGAACCCTTTATAGAACAACTTCTACATTTCATAGCAAAAATGACCACCTGTTAAGGTCATCTTTTTGTATTTTTTACGGTTCAGATTTTTTAGGCCTACACAATAGCAAGAGACTTGAATTATGCATTAATTTTAACTTTGCCCGTTAAAGGGTTAAAGTATATTCTGAATGGACCACAATTTTTCTGTTTTCATATAACGTTGGGCAAGGTTTGTTCCCAATTCTACAGATTTCTATTACAGATTTCCAATTCTACAGATTTCTAATTCTACAGATTCCCAATTCTACGGATACCAAATCCTACAGATTCCCAGTTCTACAGATTTCCAGTTCTACAGATTTCCAGTTCTACATATTTCTGATTCTACAGACTCCCAATTTTAGTCTAACTATCGCAAAATATAGACACATACAAGTGTGATCATGTGATTAGAATTAGAACATTTATAAAAATCGTAGCTTGTACCTTTTTCCGAAGAGATAAAACGTATTCCTCTAGATTAATTATTACTGGTTGGTTATCGTATCTGTAGACATGAGAATCTGTAGAATTGGGAATCTGTAGACATGAGAATCTGTAGAATTGGGTATCTGAAGACATGAGAATCTGTAGAATTGGGAATCTGTAGACATGAGAATCTGTAGAATTGAGAATCTGTAGACATGGGCCCAAACGCGTATTAATACGGAGCATACGTTACATACAGAAACCGTTTGGTAAAGAATTAATTACTAAACGTTTACAACATGACACTTTGACATTTGCGTTCGTAGGAAAGGGACAAATTAAATTTTATTTATTCACAGGCATTTTAAGTAGGTATTATTAAATATCTACATTACTGCGCTGGAGCGAGCACTGCGCCGCGCCCGCGGTGCGATCAATCGGCTGCCACCGCCAGTCCATTTTACGCGTCGCGAACATCGCTCCCTCCGAATTCCGATGGTACGGGAAAATAAATAGAACTAAGATGGTTTGTTTACACACGCTGGCAAGCGGGCATCAATTTCACCATCTTAACAATTGACATTGACGATTCAACGTACGGTCGCCCTCTAGAGGCCGAACACCTTTGTTTTCGCTGTCACCGTGTCGCTTTAAGGCCTGCCACACACTGGCGCGGCCTGCGGTGGCGGTCCATAGTAAATTTGACAACTAATGACAAGTTTACTATTACTGTGAGAGGCCTAAAGTCATGTTTCAAGTTCAATTGCCATACGACATTCTCAAACGGGTGAAAGGTACAAGTCTATACCTATATTGCGGGTCAAGGTGGTCTCTGGGCAGCATCGTTACTTAGCAGTAGTGCTTGTCCAATTGTCGTTATCAGGTCACAAAATTTGTCAAGTTTGTAAAATAAAAGCCAAAACGTACTTGCTTTGATGGTACGGTCAACGTTCAGACCATCTCGAGTCACAAAGCAATGAAAACATACAACATCATTCGCTTGTCCTTATCCCATGTGTTTTCTTCCGTACCTCTCGAATCTATCGCCCGTCAACTCATCACACACTTCCTTCCTATTCATATCGTCTCTCACGCAGTCCATCCACCTTTTTCTTGGTCTACCTCTTCTCTTGCAACCCTCCACATTCATACTTAATGCCCTTCTAGCAACATAACTATCATCCCTCCGCATAACATGTCCATACCACTGCAGGCGATTTGCTCTCAGCTTTTCATACATATTACCTGAATACCATATAGAAAGTTAAAACATCCATAGCACTTATGCACCCATAGCATTTATGGACCAGGTCAGAATTAAATAAATTGAATTGAATACAATTCTTTAAAATCAAAATTAAATGAATCCGACCGATGACGTAGCCTGCGTTGAGGATAATAAAATAATGGATTTAGTGGTATGTGGTTTTGTAAATGAATTATCTGAATACGCAAACCTACGAATTTCTAATGCACAAGCAGATCACCTAAATGGGATTTGAATTTTAATTGCTGTGAGCCTGAAACCTGATTTATTCACTTACTTAGCTCTAAATTGATTGACCAGCGACCCTTCCCAAGAATTAATTTTATGTTTAAAATGTTGTTTTACTCTCTGCGTGCCTTGAAAAGCAGCGGTTTAAGCATATAATGTTTTTTTCTATGGTACCTAGTTATTTAAATTCATGTTCTTCCTATTTTACACCACAGAAATATGATTCTTTGATTCTTAATTAAACTTGTAACGACTAGGTACTTGTTGCCGTCTGATCACTTTATTTAACGTTTACTTTGAAAGCTTTCTGTTAACCCTTAATGCAAAATTTAAACTTCAATCTTCACAGGAGGTAGAACTTTCGTTAAGCCAATTAAGCGGGCCCAAAACAAGGAGATTAAAAATAATACAGCCACGAAACCTGACTTAGCAGATTGGCTTGCCACTTCCAACCACAACGGCGTATCTACTTACAATGTTTCACTAAAAAGAAACCTTAATGTAACATCCGGAGGGTGCATTTTCAATAATACGCTGAAGCTAGTACGGGGTTGGATTATAGGGAGTGATTAGGCTAAGTTTTTCAATTTTCCAGGGAAAATTGTCTTTCAAGTTTAGGTTAATGGCTTTTGTATTGGGTTAGTATCGAGGTTTACCCCAGTCATTGAGGTATGCGGGCTCATCCCTTTTACTGTCAGTAGCGAGTGCATCGAATGCATCCATCGCGTTTGCCGCGGCGTGTACTGCTTGGGGCCGTAGCTGATGCCAAAAGAAGTGTCGGCCGGCCGATGCTGCGGCATAAGGACTGTGCCAAGAGAGATATGAACTCATTCAACATCCCGGTTGACAAGTGGGAGGACCTTGCCGTGGACAGGGACAAATGGCGCAAACTGGTGTTCGATGGTCGTAAAGTCCACGATGAAGCGTGGTTTCAGACACTCGCAGATAAGCGAGCCAAGCGGCATCAACGTGGCACCTGTTCGCCGCGGGCGAATTACACCTGCCAGGTTTGCGGTCGTGTATGCCGCTCCCGCATTGGATTACACAGCCATGGAAGACGTTGTCTCCCTCCTTGACACTGCTCGTATAGTCTGTAATAGACTCAAAGGCCATTGATTGATTGACGCTCGTAGTTCTACGCCATAGTCAGCAGCAGTTTACTCTTCATTATAAAGCGAGAAACGCCCGTAGCCCTCCAACCAATCAGCTAAATCTGTGTATGCCCCCGACTACGGCGCAGGCGCCCGCCAGGCGTGTTCCTGCTAGTAAAAGTGTTGACATAATGAGGGTTAGTTTGACTGAACTTGCTTGATCAAAGAAGAAGTAAGTAAGTACTATGCTGTAATATTATAAATGCAAAAGTAACTGTCTATGCTTATTGCTAATTGTAGCTATTTGTATGTCTTGTGGCTAAACATAGTGATACACAACAACAATATCACCATCATCATTATCATATCAGCCGAAAGATGTCCACTGCTGGACATAGGCCTCCCCCAGAGAGTTCCAAATTGACCGGTCCTGCGCCACCCGCATCCAGCGGACTCCCGCGACCTTTACCAGGTCATCAGTCCACCTTGTGGGGGGCCTACCCACGCCGCGCCTTCCGGTACGTGGCCGCCACTCGAGAACCTTTCCGCCCCAACGGCCATCGGTTCTACGTGCAATGTGCCTCGCCCACTGCCACTTAAGTTTAATTAGGAGGGCTATATCGGTTAACTTGGTTCTGCTGCGGATAGCCTCATTTCTGATGCGATCACGCAGAGAAACTCCTAACATAGCCCTCTCCATTGCCCTTTGGGTGACTTTGAGCCTTCTTATGAGGCCCATAGTAAGCGACCAAGTTTCAGTGCCATATGTCATATAACAATAACACCTATGTATTTTTGTATTTATATTCTATATCTCTTTCTGATTACCTAATCACGGCTAAACTACTGAACCAGTGATGACACAATTTGGATAACCTACGAGCTACGAGTATAAGGCATTTCTACACGTAGAAACCTAGGGCTAATGAGCTTTGTGGTCAACATCCTGAGACGCAGGGTGGATCCCTGACGAATACTGCAGCCCCCCTATTCTGTAACTTGTTTTAAGCTCACCTCAACGCTCACCCACAAATATATCTTGACGCCGCGATCCGTAGTAACTAAGCGTAGGTAGAGGCCTAGTTTCGTTAGGCGTGACGCGTGGGGTGAGGCGCAACAGCGCGTAGCGAGCAACAGCCCAGCAGGCGTCGGCGACCGCCCCTGCTGGCCACTGAGCGTGCGCGTACGCGCCTGCGCCTGCATTCGCCCGTTCTGCGCGCAACTGCGCTCATCAGCTCCCTCCTCGCGGCAGTCTCTGAATGTGATTTATTTGCAACAGGGATTGTTTGCGAGATTGTTGAATGAATGGTAGAGTGCTCGAGATGAAGCTAGACAGGTAACTTGCAGATTTAAGTTAGTTTTTAGATAGCAGTTTTGGTAAAGCTTTGGTGAAAACTGTAATGTTGCATAGTTAATGGTTCCCCTTCGGCCGCGTACGAAACCAGTTGCGATCGATGAATTTTTATTCTTTGTACGAAAACAGTTGCGATAGAAGATTTTTTATTTTTCGACATTTTTTTGCGTATGTCGACCGTTTCAACGGAGCCCCGCTGAGCGGGAATGACAGCTGCCGGCACCATATTTGACGTCGATCGGTTCGGAGTTATTGTACGTCGGTGCACGCCCTAAGTGTGGAGGCTCTATTGGGACCGAGCGCGACGACAGCGCCACGTGACAGGCGGCCATTATGGACAATATTGTCACCGCTGTCAAACACGAAAATACTAATAATTATAAATACACTTACGTAAGTAAATATTGTGAAAAATATTAATGAAATCTTGTGTTATTACAATTCACAACAACACATCTTACCAGGACCATATTTTTATCTCAAAAACGATTAGAAAATGTTTACTGCGATATGGATTTGACAGCTCAAGTCAGCGACAAAAATGACAATTTTAGCCGTAGCGAGCGCTGCGATCGTTTAGGCTACCCCCTCCACCCGCTTTGCACTCTGCCAATGTTCTAGGGCAAAATAAAATGACAAATATGTGTTCAGTATACAGGAAAAGTGTTTATTTCAAACAGTGTTTACAGTATAAAACGACAGTTCGCTCGGCCCATTGCTGGAGAGTACAGAATACGTGCGTGTGAACAGCAATGAACCGAACAAACACACAAACGCACGCGCACACATAATGCAAGAAATGTGTAGAAAAATATATCTATTGCGGGGGTTTTATACGACTTCATTATACAACACCCATCGGTAAAAATAGTAATAATGCTGAAATTCAAAATGAATAAACTACTTTGTTAAAATATCAGTTTTAAGGTTGATATATTCACAAAAACTTCAAATCATCAATTACTGAAAATAAACCCAAGTGCGAGTAGGACTCCCCCACCGAGGGTTCCGTACAAAATTACAAATGTATAGTTTTCAGATTTTTCCCTGTACTTGTAGTATAAAACGATATTACTTGCCAAATTTCATAGTTCTAGATCAACGGAAAGTACCCTATAAATTTTGATTTCCTTGAGAGTTTTACGTTAACGTTTTACGCGGCATTTTACGTTAACTAAGAAAAATATCCCTCGGTCCGTGGGGTCCCAGTGCGCATAAGTTATTTGCAGAAATCGCGAAACGTCTGGTCGATGTAACTGGTGACCGAAGAGCTGGCGGCTTTCTCGCGCAACGCATCAGCATTGCAATTCAGCGAAATGCCGCCAGCATCCTCGGTACAATGCCTCGAGGGCCTTTTTTAGATTTAACTTAGTTTTAATTTATCTTAGTTAATGCTAATTATAATCTTGTATTCACTTTTGAGAAATTTGATTTTTTCACAGCTTCAAAGGACTATAATAGACTTGAGTACATGGTTTGAATTTCAATTCGATACCTCCACGCATTCCCGAGATGCAGGGTCTTGACAGACAGACAGACGGACAACAAAGTGATCCTATAAGGCTTCCGTTTTTTCCTTTTGCGGTACGGCACCCTAAAAACAACAAATTTTGGAGATTCGATGTTTAGGGTGAGTAGTGTAAAATATATAAACAGCATAGCATATCTCTGGTGGATACCTACCCTTAGAATCAAAACCACTAAAATATTTTATAAATTACATAGACTAGTGATGAATTGACATCGTTATGAAACCAGCAGTAAGATTTCAGCCAGTAAGGTGTTGTTAAATTCAGTCGTAATCAAACCCACCAAATACATACCCTGACGTTTAAAAACAAACAGTATACATGTATGTATAATGCTTATAGCTTCCTGTAGGAAGCTAATGAAGTAATTTCCATTTCCGAATTCCGTTCGAGATTTCACAAATCACCATGCGTCACATCCAACGAACGCATAATGTTACCATTACGCGCGGAGTTTTAAGATTGAAAATTGAGATTGGATGTAGCATTTTTCAGAACTCCGCTTTCGTAGAAATGTTTACAATTTATGACAATTATAGTTAAACAAAGGTACAGCCGCATATAGTTTACTAATAACAGTGAACATAGAAAAGTAGCGTTGCTCGAGCGTGTCTTGACGTGAAACTATATATTCGTTAGGAATCAAGAAAAAGGTACAGTACACACTACTTTTCTATTTTCATGTCATTTATAAGTAAGTATTTTATTAAATTATAACCAGTTTGCGGGTAGTTGACAGTGCGCTTGTGTCAAAAATAGAAAAGAACTCTTAGGAACGCTACACGATAAAGTTTCAAAAATTGTTCAGTCATAATTTCTAAGAAATAGTTTTTCCACAATATATCATATAATAATTATATATTTATTCTCGTTAATATATAATAAGTTTCACAGCTCAATTTCGAGTGGCTCTCGTACATCGCGGTTGGTTATTGTCATCGAGACACAATTCATTTTAATTACTCTTTAGTTTATATCCTTACTGAGAAAAGTATTCAATAAATTATACGCCCAATACATCAATCAAACAAACAAGCAAATAATTAAACGGTGGATTATTAAGCTTGGGAGCAATATTTTATTTCCAACTGGTTTTAATTGAAAAAATATATTTTTTATGATCTGTGACCGTCATTGCAAAAGAGCCCTCTTTTCAGCGTAATAAAGGTATTTTAGTTTTTATTATTTTCTCAGTTTTAATATAGGTACAAAAGTGAAAACTTTAATCCGCTTGAACCTTGATATTACAATGTGTAATTTTATTAAATTTCGTAGCAGAGTCGTCGTGGTGTTGGAGCACTTTAGGTGATTTAAGAGTAATATAACCTTGTCATAACCAGGTTGTCACATCAACTGGTTAATTAACCATACCAGTTAAAGTGATCACTCAATATGACAGCATCGTCATGACAGGGTTATATCACTCTTAAAATCTTGCACAGTATATAAACCACAGCCCATTATAAATTGTGCGAGATTATACTAATGAAACACTTTTCTCAGAGTGGATATAATCTAAAGCGTGCTAGAAAAAAAGAGTAGAACAAAATGGTTCTTATAATTTATATTATAATACAGATTGATAAAACAATTTAAATTCCATCATCTGATTACATTTATATCTGGATTATCAATGGTCTTCGAGTGCTAAAAGTTATCCGTCCAAGGGATTTTATTTTATTTCAATATTGAGTATGAGTAAGTGTTAGTGCCGTGACAGCTATAAACAAAGCATAATTTGATTACAGGAATGAGTTGAGAACATTAAACATTAAAGGTCCGTCGGTAAATACGTCAGAAACTATAGTAATGAATTGACGTTTAACACCACAAATTGCTATGTATATTTGTGGAATAGTCGGACATAATGGCAGAACACTTTTAGTACTCGAAATAGCATAATACTATAGTCACGATGATTCAAGTGACGTTTGTGTAACAAACAGTGTATAAAGTAGCGACGTTATAATCAGTTACTCAACACAAAACATTATTCCAACTTAAATGCAGTATACCAACCGTTCACAATATCTATGCACATCACCGAAATGCAGTGCCCCTCCCGCTTCCCCTTTTAGCTGCCCGCGCACCCTATGTGCACTTTACGACGTACTAAGTGTGCCGATAGGACGTCGCGCGGTGAGGTGCGCATATATTGTGACCTGCCAGTGTTCTTATTTTAGATTAACGCGTACAGAAGTGTCATTTACGATGAAACCAGAAACGTGTTTAACTTTTCTTGTTGCTATCGCTCGGACGATCGTAAAATGATCGCGTGATCGTCGTGCGACTGCACGGCGATCACAAGACGGCGCGCGAGCTCTCTCGATTTTTCTCGCACTATACCTCTCTTTCTAAGTGTTCTAATAAGAGAGAGACGGATAGTGCGAGAAAAATCGAGAGAGCTCGCGCGCCGTCTTGTGATAGCCGTGCTGTGCGTTCGATCAATCATTCGAGTGTTTGTTGTTAAGCACGCTCACGTCACGTGATAGCACGAGCAACGATCAGTAATAATGATTTACTTCACAGTTTTGGTTCTAAAATATCACTTATATATAGTGCAATAACAATTAAAATATTTTATTTAAAACATTTACTTAATTTGATTCAAACTTTGGCGCATTTTAACACGAGTACGAGATAAAGATTAAAACTATGAAAATTAATTGGTTACAAAATATATAAATACTTAAGTGAAGACATAGTTCGGCACAGTTCCTATTTCAGTATATTCCAATAATCTACTACCTAAGTGACGTATTAATCGACTAGTCAATGTCGTCTGTCATCTGAAATAAGCTAATGTACTAATGAGCAATCATGTCAAATATCAACGTTGTCAAGTTCACTTCGTGTACTGGTAGGACCGAAGCTCTTTGATTAAATTGTCTCAAATGAACGTAAGCTAACACATTTATAATAATCTTAGTACAAAGGTAGTATCCTTGGGTTTCATGACAAAATTTACAGTTTCCTACCTATTTAATTAGGCGCTCATTTGACGGCTGTTAATTTCTATTTCTGAAATAACTCAAATGTTGGGCTTTGCAATTTTGATACTTAAGACGATTGTAGTAAATCTATTTCAGAACGTACATAAACATATCACAGAGTTTGATATTCGCAAACAACAACTGTCATAATAACCTGATAATAATTAAATACATTGAACATATACCAACAAACGTTATAGTTATTTAACAATTAATACGTCACGTGAAATGTCTATTGTACAGAAGGATACACACAATGTACCACACAGCAATATAACACTACAGAATATCTACTATATATAAAGCGAAGGGTGTCACCAATTCAAAGAGCTACTTCAAAAAACTATGGAAAATCATAATTATTTATTCCAACTTACTTTACTCGCTTCCCACAACCCTTCAAGATGCGTCGTTGAGAGAGAAAGAAATATCAATTCGGTACTTGCTTCTAAGCCTTCCAAGATCTGCCTTAATTTTCCACAGAATGTCTCTCGTTTAGTGGAATTATAATTTGCACAATTACGATGAAATTACCTTGTCATAACGTGGTAGCCACAACAACTGGTTAATTGACCAGTTGTTGTGACCAATCGATATGACAGGCACGTCATGACAGAGTTAAACACTGTTAAATTATGCAAAGTATCAAAATTATATAATAATACTATATAACTCATTCATCTCAATAACTCATGATATCCATATGGCGAAAAAAATGTACCTGCTTTTCGAGAATATTGTATTGACATGCCTTTCTCCTTCTAACGTTCGTCCTCTCGTTTGGGCGAGTAGCCACATTAATTCCGTTTTTTTATATCGTTAAAATTTTATTTGCTACCTACCCTTATATCAAACCATTCGTTTCTTACCCATAGTTTTTATCTAAATAAAACGTTGGTTAATTCGATTTTTTTTTTATTTCAGTGACATTTGCAGCTGGCAACTTTGATGTCTTTCAACGGTTCCTTTCAAACCCTGTAACATTAAGAAAATAGCGAACAGTAGGTATAATAAATACACTCTTAACGCTCTTTCTGCTATGGAAAATGTTTTTGTGACCGTGTTTTCTTTAGTTGAATATAGAAACAATCACCGATAATAAAATAAACAAACGCCAAAAATTCTTCTTCAAAGAACCAACTGGGTTGAGGAAAATGTTCTTTGTACAAATCTCACCCTCAATATCCAAGTTGCCAGCTCTCAGTACTTATTTTAAACTATCTACCGTAGGTTCTTACCATCGTAAAAAATAATGGAAGACCAAAATTTTGTTAAAAGGAAATAACTGCGCAAAGATAAACACACATTATATTTGGTGATATGTAGACACTAGGGAGGCGTGAAAGACGTGGACGCATAGAAACTCAAGTTCATTTTCAAGCTCCTATTTAACTTGATATGCTGTATCTACATATGTTGCTGGGTCGTCAAGTAAGTAAACGTGGTTGGTGCACAGCATCGGTGCGTACTGACTCTGCAGTACATCATCATCATCATATCAGCCGAAAGACGTCCACTGCTGGACATAGGCCTCTCCCAAAGAGTGCCAAATTGGCCGGTCCTGTGCCACCCGCATCCAGCGGACTCACGCCACCTTTACCAGGTCATCAGTCCACCTTGTTGCCTACACACGCTGCGCCTTCCGGTACTGCAGTACATGTTATTGTCAGGTGGCAATAGGCAACTCCGTGAAATAGGCACCCGCGAAAAGTGACTGTTACAGCAATTATGACATGTTCTGAATTGTCACTTTTCAAAACAAAACTTGTTTGCGTGAAAATCGCATTCTTGACCAGCAGATTACTTGTAGGTGTACAATAAATTCGTCCGTCTTGCTGATTGTTTCAATCTTGGTTTCTAATACGCCCTTGGCCAATTTACAAAGATGACATTGTCATATGACAGTTAACAAAGTTTTTAGGGAGAATGTTAAGGCTAGGTATATCCAAGCCGATACGTAGTATTTGCAATTGAGTTTCCGCTCGCGCTTCGTGCGCATTTTTAAAATAATTACCTACTATTTTGGTCTCAGATCTCAGACCACGGCCGGCGCAACCCGCGTCGAAATCTCAGCAATACGGGTAAATAAATATGTGGCTACTCGTTATAAGTTATTTATTTAGTAATTATGTTAGTTGAAGTTCCGATCTAAACATTACACTTAATTGTTACACTATTGAAAACGGAATCGCAAATATCAACAATCGGCCTATAGGCATCACCTTGAAAAATTGGCATGTCAATTATTGTAGGCCTCTGAATATGCCAATTGTCACCTTTCTAATGGCCTCATCTTATGGAAACAGTGCGCACGGAAGAGAACACCTATCATGCATCTACGACAATGATTACATAACTAACGGTTACGGTTACATATTGAGTATGCTCCCTTTGGCTCGTAGGTAACCAAGTTCGTAACCAGTTGCGTTAGAAGATTTTTGCTCCGTGTGAAACCAGTTGCGAACGCAAAAATTTCTTGCTGCCCGTTGCGTTCGCCAAACCCTAGCGAGATTAAATTCGTTAGGTAGTTTCGTTTTTTTGTTTATTTATTCAAAATGGTTACAAATTAACAGAAATAAAATCACGGTAAAACACAATATAAAACATGTATTATATTGCTTTGTAGTTTTACTGTAATTTTATTTCTGTGGGTAAATGCCAACCAAAACTGTCGAATTACTAAAATGGGTCAATGTAACTGGTTTCGTGGGACGACAGAAAAGTATTCGATTGTAACTGGTTACGATTCTTCGGTCGCGTGCGCAGCCGAAGGGAATATGCTAATCTGTTTTTAACTATAAAGGAAAAGTCGCCTAATCCGTCCAGTGCTCTTTGGCAGCCATTTACGACCACTATAGTCGTCAATGTGTCGATGTTGGCTTATAAATTAGCTTCATTAAAATAAGTAAATGCTTACTGGGGTGTAAGTATTCAAATCGTTGCTCTATAGACCAAATAATCTGTATTTGTGGTTTGAAGCACTCTGTTTTAGTTTTCCAGATTTATTACCGTCAGTTTAATGCATTTTTTGTATGTAATGTATGTAACACTCCCCTAAATTTGGGGCAAGCTGAAAATCAGCGCTGTAAACATGTCGAAGTAGCAAGACTCAAGGAACTGTCAAACATGTCATACAAACAGATTTTAACAGACGTCACTTACTATTAAGTAGGTAGACTGAATACGACCGATCCTAATAGTTTTGTGGCTGACTGTGAGAGCAACGCCCTACGGCCTTTTTGTCCAATCCTTTAAACTCAGACAAATATTGATTGTTAATTGCCAAATTAGGTAAACAATTCTGCTAACCGACTAATTGTTAATTAACGGACCGAATCAATTTGCGGATTGCGAGCATGGCGATCGGCAAAGCTTGGTGAAACCAATTACGTTTGTTCGACTTTACGCCATTTAGTTAGTTCCATTTCCATACAACCATGGAACGATCGCATCGGGTTGAAATGTAGCTAAAAATCGTAATTGGGTTTACAAAATTGACCAATGTTGGTGTCAGTTCTTGAAAATATGGCGCTCGTTGGTTATTGTGATAAAGAAATAACTTTTATTTAAACTTTATTGCACAAATAAAAATAAATAATATTTGGGTTACAATTAGACATTATACATATAAAGTGCTTGTGTTTACATAAAATGTAACATTGTGCACCGTTGGCAATCCTTAAATAAATAAATAAAAGTACAATTGGCGGACTTAATTAATGCCTTCAAACATTCTCTACCAGTCAACCATAAAACTGAGTGTAATTTTAACATAGTTGCGAAGTTGATACACGGAATGTGAAAATATTGAAGTTCTAGTTACATGGCTATGTTTTCAATGTTTTTTTTTGTTTCTTTGTTTACGTATTTTTTGCATATTTGTGTTTTGGTATAAATGTTTCAGTAGGTACACAGTATCAGAGAGTATGGTTTTTTGCTTGTGTTTTATTCATGCGTTTATGTAAGTATCAAGTAATTCACATGAAATATATTGCGCGTACAATATTTTATTGTACTGTCACGAAATATTATTTTCCTTATAACGTATCCCGAATAAGTATCGTCAAAAGCATAAATACTTATATATGTCTCGATTTCAAATAAATTGGCTTATTTTCCTTTAGGTTACACGTTCCAGATGTTTACGACAACCATATCCTTTTCCTGTTAAAGGCGGCCATTTATAATAAATACAAAGACGGCACGGTACATAAAATAACGTTCATAAAATCTTAATAAATTGTAAAGACGGCACTTTCCCATTTGCCGGGCATAATCCGTAGATATTTACCGAGAGCTTACTGATGTCGCCCAGATTTCCATTACTTGTCGGTATACTGCGGGGTACGAAAGCGGTACTGAATTCGTACCGACCCGCTTCCGCGCATCCCGCGCCAATCAGGAAGCACTAATCGAACGAGGGAGCGAAGCGAGCGAAGTTCTATGCTTCAGCTTGGGCCGAAAATCGTTCGTATGTCCGTCTGTTCTCCTCTACGGGTCGCATTTCTCAACCGATTCTCGTGAAAGTTTGTAAGCCGGTTCGGTAATTATATAGAACTTTTTTGTCGAGTGACGTTTTCGAAATACAAAAAAAATGTTTTTAAACAGGAGCCGTAGCATGGTTGGCCTTATCACGCGACAAGTGACAAGATAAGAGCGTCGTCTCGTTCTATCGAACGGTGTCAGCCAGTGACGCACGCTCTATCCTATCACCTATCGCGTGACAAGGCCAACCATGCCACGGCTCCTGACTCGCGATTTCTACATCTCACAGGGTCACAGTTTAAATGTACGCACGCAGCATAGAATCTACATGTATCGACTTGTTTGACAGTTGACATTAACAGCTGCGGTTCGATCACGTAACGCATTGTACGCGCGTCAGTTAGATCCAAGTGTCACTTTTTATATGGAAAAATTACAGTTGGATCTTATTGCGTTACGTGATTGACCCCCTGATCAACGCCGAGCTCGCACCGAAAAATGCAAATGTGACCTTATACTTATTAGGAATGTAGTAGAGTCAACATTCCTTTGACAAACATGAAAGTGACAGTGACAGCGCTTCCGCTGTCAACTGAACTATCAAAACCAAACGAATATACTCGTATTGTAAATTACAGAAGTATTGGAGGCTGTGCGAGAGGGTACCTCTGTACGGTGTCGCTTTAGAGTAAGGCCGTTGAAATTTGCGTTTTTTTTAACGTAAGTCTTCTTTTGTGTTATGTTTTGTATTTGGCATTTTTAATTATTTATTTATTTATTAGGACCTTCAACAATAAGCATACCATTACATAATATTACTCTTATATGCGCAAATTAAAACTAAGTACCTTATTAATTACAGAAGGACACAGCATGCATCAATTAACAGTGAAATTTAACTAAAACAGATTGCAATATGTTTACTCTTAACTAATAATTACTAAGTCTTGTCAGCAATCGTGGCTTTTATGAATTTTTGGTGATACTTTTGTGTTACGCATAACAAAATTTGTGTTACACGGCCATACAAAATATAACACAAACTTAGACTCACGTTAAAAAAAAAACGCAAATTTCGACGGCCTTACCCTTTAACATCATGTTTTGACTGCCATACGAAGTCAATAGGGTGAACCAACAAACAAGGTATCAAAGTGTTCAGTCATTCATCTATGATTTCGACTGTGCTAAATGTGTCCATTATAATCATAATACTTATAATTCCCCACCGTGACTCACGCAACCATTTCAATTCTCAATTCAAATTCAGAATTTAAAACGAGCTCAACCATTTTGAATTTCCGCGCTAATGAATTTGTACTGAAAATACCGGTATTTATAATGGTTCTTGTTCATTGATTAGGTATTCGATTCACTGTGTTCAAACATATGGATATGAATACATATTTGGGCATTTTCAAAAATTTGTGTAGGTACTGTAGGGCGACGTATAGCTTAGAAACAAAACACAACACTGACACTAAGACATATATTGTCACGAGTTGAACACATAAACTACACAACTCACAAACAACATATAAACAAAATCTCAAGACATTAGGGCAGAGCGTATCCGTTAGCGAAGCCCAACTATCGCGCGGGCTGGCAACATGGCGCGCGCGCATACCGGCTAAAGGATCTGCTAGACGGTCGCCAACAAGCCTCTCCGACCGAGCGACCTCGGTCGGCACCGACCGTGTAGACAGTTGTCTGCAGCATATTTTCATACTACAACGGTCGGTGCCGACCAAGGTCACTCGGTCGGAGGGGCTTGTTGGCGACCGTCTAGCAGACCCTTAACGAGTGTAGATCCGCGGCTCAGTCCATTTGGAAACCACTCTATTGGCTCTAGGAGGTAACGTGCGAAAAAAAGGTCTGTCCGTGTCACACGCTATAGTTCCCAATTAAAGTGTGTTGTCAAACAAAAATTAAATCAGTGTCAGTTTTGTGACGACAATTAAGTATTCAGTTCGTATGAAAAATCTGCATAAGCACGTTACCTAGAAGTGAAACAAGTTAATTTTCACCTTATTTTGTATGCTTATTACTGTCACAAAACGGACACTGAGTTTTTTTTAACAAATCACGCTAATTGGGTGCACGAATTTTTGAAAATGCCCGTTTACTTACATAATTGAAACTGAAAACATCACACAATGGAACGAGTTCATTGCTAGTTTTGGTTCGTTCTTCCTTTGTGCTGTAATTGCCAAAAAAAAACATGTTGGTTTTATGATTTCTAGGAATGTTATTTCTGTCGGTGTATAATTGAGGTTCAATGACCGAGAGGCCTACGCGTACTCGCGAGGAAACGCTGGTTGTTGACACGGGAGTTGGTTGCGCGGGTACAGGTCTATACTTATTCGCTTGACAAAAGGTTGCTGTTACGTTAATGTTGGTTGACTGGATGGAGAAATTGAGGCCTGCACTTATTTGTTGCAGAAAACATTGCTGCTGCTGTATACTTGATTGCGTTACCACCATAGTCAGTTGAGTGGCGGTGAAAAGTCCCAGAAGCCTAAACACCTACATACTCGGTGTAGAAAATATTCCCAGTGCTGTATTGCTAAGTTGGTTGATCTTCTAGTGTTAGTGGAGGCGTGGAGGCCTACACGAGTAGGTGTAGGAAGCATTCATGATGTATATAATTAATTGTTTTACTTGTGTTAGTTGATGGTTGTTCTAGTGTTGGTGGCGTGGGGGCGTGGAGGCCTAGAGGCCTTCACGTACACGTACACGGGGTAGAAACTAGAAAATATTCATGATAACATAGTTAATTGTTTTACTAGTGTTAATCCATGGTTGTTCGAGTGTTGGTTGCGTGGGGGTGCGCAGGCCTACACGTACTCAGTGTAGAAAGCGTTGCTGGTACAGTTCCCGTTGTCGCTGGGGGAGTCCGGGTGCTCCTCGGGCTCCACACCGTTTGTGCGCATGTCATCGCGTACCTGAGAAAAAATAGGCACCGTCAGCCATTATTTGGGTCTCTCTTATTTGAGACTATTATTTGAGTTATGTTTCAAAGAGCTCCGTCGCCCAGGGACTATACGTATGAAGAAAACACACCAACCAACACCTAGTACGCAACGAGAACTGAGAAGTAGTGGGGCGCGTGTTCGTTGATTAAACGTGGGTTTAATCTGATATTACTACTACACCAGTTAATGTATCCAATCGACATGACAGCCCCGTCATGAAAGCCACTGCCGGGGTGTCACATAGCCACAAGTTTTTTTTTGACCTTACCTTCTCAACCTGTCGCATGACTCGCAGCATATTAAGTCCAGCCAAGTTCTTCAGCTCCTGCACGGACCACTGCCCGCTGCGCAGGAGTTCAGCGAACAGCTCTGGGTACTTGGAGACGTCCTCGAGGCCGCGCGGCACCCTGGGGAAGACAAGCTTAGGTGACGTGGTGGAGGTGGTGGGTGAGGCTTGAGAATAATCCTACTAATATTATAAACGTGAAAGTTTGTATGGATGGATGGATGGATGTACGTTCCACTTGATCTCAAAAACTACTGGACAAATTTATATGAAACTTTCCAGTTATGTACCTTATATATCAGAATAGGACATAGGCTATAATTTATGTCAAATTTCATCACATTTAGAGACGAAAAAGGGGATGAAACTTTATATACCCAGCGCCTGATGCATTGCTCGTTGCTTTCATCAGGCGCTGGGTCTCAAAATGTATGGGAAAACTAAAATCCGACTCGCACTTGACCAATATATGTGATCCCTTTTTGGATAGTTTTTATTCCGGGTCCACGCAGACGAAGTCGCGGGCGGATGACGCTAGTAATAAATAACTACAACTTAGATAAGTTGAGAAACCCCCCACATTTTCATTTCAAAGTTCAATATCTCAACGATTTTGTTGAAACGTAACTAAGAACCATCTCGATCACGTCAGCTTTCGGACAAAAAAAACCGCATTTAAATCGGTCCATTTGTTTTGGAGCTACAATGCCACAGACAGGCACATAGATTCAGACACACAGACATACAGACACACAGACACGTAAAACTTATATCACCCCTCTTTTTGCGTTGGGGGTTACAAATTTATACTATGCTTTCAAAATCCTTTCGTTAGATATATTAATGACTAGCCTCGAATTATTTTCTATGCAATTCACGATTATATATTTAAAAGTCTCATGCTATTAATAGTAGATTGTACAACAAGTGCATAAAACGCATCATTTTACGCGAGACGTTTATCCATCCGAGTGAGCTTGCGAGTCACGTATATTAAGTACTACACAGTTACAAAAACATTAATATGAATGCGTTATTTGTAGCCCTATCAAATTATATTAAAGAAACTTCTGTATCTATAATACATTTGCAACTAATTTTTTTTCAGATTTTTCGGCCAAAAAATTAAGGATATTTTAAAAATTATTTTCTCTTACACAAAACAAAATTGGCACTCGGAACCTTCTATCTTGCATTTCTAGACTTATGTTCGCTGAGTTAGGATGGAAGGATGTCAAATTTTGGGGTCTCATAGCACACCGCGCGGCCTGCGGTGGCGGTCAATAGTAAATTTATTCAGCTAATGACAAGTTTACTATTGACCGCCGCGGCCAGGCCGCACCAGACTGCGAGAGGCTTAACGGAGCGAGATATCGCAAAAATCGTCATTTTTGTATATTGATATTTTTACGATAGGATGCCGGAAATTGCTAATATACTCGTAGTTGGGTATTATAAAGAATAGTATATTATGTAAATAAAACTAAGTAGTGTTAAATATAAAAAAAAAAAAAAAAAACTATTGCGGTTATTTAACGGACATGGGCCCATTGTTGATACAGGATAACAAAATAAATTCAATTCGTTTGTATAAATGAGTAGATGTCATCGTCTAATGGGTACTAGACAAGCCTTATTAAGCTTAAGATGTCGTTCGATTTGTAGAACGAACGAGCGAAGCGAACGAAGTTCTCCGTTTCAGCTTGAGCTAACATTCTTTCGTATGCCCGTTTGTCCAAATATCCCGCTGTTCGGATGTTCTCATCTACAGGTCGTATTTCTCAACCGATTCTCGTGAAATTTTGTGAACAGAATTAAAAGTTATATAGATTAAAAAAAAAATGAGTAAGAGACAGGCTCACGAATTGTACACTCACAGAGCCACTATTTATGTATCATATTCGTATTCGACGTGTGCTAAGAGCCCTCGGTATCCCAATAAAAAAATCGCTATCAAATAAACCAGTTCCTAAAGCCGTCACGATCCCTTCGAAGTAAAAAATGCAAAAGCACGGATCAATTCCCTCCTTAATTAAAAATGCATTTCTCTGCTGCGCCCAGTTGGACCGGTTTGTATGCGGAACGGGCTCCCATTGGGGTCTGAAGTTCTGGTGCAGAGTTTCAATTCGGAATTCTAGATATAGGTAGTTATTGAAAACGGCTTTAGTCGTTTTTTTAGTTTGCTCTGAAGTTTTTATGGACTTGTGAAATGTAGTTAATACTGCTGTTAGGTAAGTCAGAGTTTCTTCGTTGTTTTTATTTTTTTCTTCGTTGCCATGGTGATGGTGGAGCTTCTGTGTGGCTTTTTAAATTCCTACTTTAGGAATCATTTTACGGGTCCTCTCCGATACTGTTGTACTCGATATAATAAGTGAATGTTAATATTACTTTTGACACTTACATTAAAATATACACTCATAGATAAATAAACAGAAAACATCCAAGACTCAGGGTCCTCACAAATATTTGCCCTTGCCGGGATTTGAACCCGGCTAAAGCGGTCGTAACATTAAAAGTCATGCTTCGCACTCAGACCAAGAAAAACAGATAGACGATGCAAGACCAACAACTTAGAGAAGTCGTTTTTCAACCATGCCTTCACGCACGCATAAACAAATTAAATTGCATAATACTCGAAATAGGTGATCTTGACAACATTGCGACACGTGCTCTTCAAGCTTTGTGCAATTTTTTGGGTTCCGATACCTCAAAAGGAAAAAACGGAACCCTTATAGGATCACTCGGTTGTCTGTCTGTCCGTCTGTCACAGCCGATTTGCTCCGAAACTACTGGACCGATTGAGTTGAAATTTGGTACACATATGCAAATTGGTGACCCAAAGATGGACGCGTAAAGTAAATTAATGAATTCTGAACAAGGGGGCCACTTTTGGGGGGTACTCTGGAAAAAAAAAAGTTTTGCAAGCTGTATTGCGTGACATATCAAATGAAAGGGGTTGTTGTAAGCATATCAGATATATTTTAGCATAAACAGATTTGAAGTAATTTAGGAAAAAATACGAAAATTGACCATCCCCCCCTTATCTCCGAAACTACTGGGATTAAAATTCTGAAAAAATATGGAAAATTCCTTGCCTAAAGATTACAGGAAAACCTGTAAGAAGTTTGAGTATTCAAAAACACTTATGAAATTTAGATTATATACAGAACCCTCACCACGCGAGTTGAACTCGCACTTGTTCGGTTTTTTGTTTGTATATGTGTGCGTGAGCGTGGTCTAAACTTATTTGGCATGGTTGAAACCCGCCTTCACTAGGTTGTTCGAAATGTCTCTGTCTATCTTTTTTTCGTGGTCTGAGGCTTCGCATCGCATACATTTCTCACTTTGGCTAAATTAATATTTCGACGTTGTCCTATCATATCAAAGCTAACCAAACGAGTACTCTGGATACTGCGTAAGTAAAGTCGAAAAGCTTTCGAGAAAGTCCAATCCACATTAACCAAATGTCTCTATTGAAACCCGAATGCAAAGATACGGAACCAAATCTCAAACTTTTAAAAGCTTTTTCGTACAATTTAATCTACACATACGCTTGAGTTACCGACTTTGTGTGCAAAAAGCTCCCCTTAATATAAACTAACAGCTTTATTTACAAACATGTTTACACCAAAACTGGATTCGCGTTCGAGCTTTGAAAGTTGTGAATTCTGAACTTTAGCTGAACATTGAATACGATAACTGTCATACGCGGGGTACATAGCGAGCTTTTTTCGGTCTTTTGAACGGTTTAAGTCAATACGTGAAGCGTGCTTTGTCTCTTTGTCGAGCGACAATAAAAGTTTCTTTGCAGCTTTAAGTTCAAACGATTGCAAACGGCGAAACGGCCCTTCTGTTAATAGACAAAGCGAAGTGAAATAGATAAACGTCACTGTCCTTGTTTTATACAATACTTTTTTTGCTTATTTTGGAAATATTTATAGGTAAGAAATTACGTAGGCTGGGAGTCGGAGGATTCGAGAGAAACCAATTCCTTTAACTTAAATCCCTTTAATTACGGAATTTACAAAAGATTAAAATAAATCAATTAAAATTAACTAAAATTAATTATATACAGGTGCCTCATGGTCGATGTGAGAACCAAGAGTGACGAATGGTTTAATATTTTCGGGAAACGGGGCACGGTGTTGCGACATGCTGAGTCGGCGCCACCTGTGTGGCTCCTTGGGCGGTCGCTGGTTATGCAAGTATATAACAAAGACAATTACATGTTATTACTTAATATTGTATTCGGATAATAAATGGTAATACTATGAGTAGACCAAGTAACTAGTACTGATGTAGAGCATAATTATTTTCCATCGTATTTTCACGGAAACGCACGAACGTGTCTTGCTATTTCAGTCGGTCACAGTACAAAAAGTACTGAGGTTGGCTGAAGTAGCGTGACAAATACGAACGTTTCCGAGAAAATTTAAAACAATTATGCACATACATAAGAATAAGTTATTTATCATTTTCAGTTAAAATTTTTAAAATTAATTTTTTTATTGTTTTCCGAGTTTTTTATTTTTAAATTAAAAATGTACCTATCTTATTCCTGCTAATGTTCCAAAATAAATTTATTCTATTCTATTCTAATTATGTTTCTTGTTTTGAGCCTTTTATCCACATGCAAGTGTGATTCTTGTCTTTTAACTATTTTTTTGACAATCACATATGTCATTTTGGTACCGTCTTTGACAAAATTATTAAAGTAGTGCTGAGTCATATTGTGATCCATTAAATCAATGATGTAATATAAAAAAGGTAGCTATATGTTGTGTATACGAAATTCCGTGTTTAAAAATGGCCACCAAATCTGACAGCTAACGTTTCCATTGACGACTCGAAACTGAGGCAAGTTGTGCCAATTGACTAAATTTTAGTGTGTCATTTTCCGAGCGCGTATACATTTTTAATTGAGCCATGTAGTCCGAAAAACGGTTCTTACACATACAGAGACATATCCAACCCAAGTCACTTGAAACTTAGGTATAGGTACCCACGATTAGACGGCCCTGAGTGCGCTCTCACCGATCCCAGGGGACACGCCAGTCGGACTCAAAGTCCGCACTTGACGGATTGACGTCATCAAAGGGAGGGGAGGGTTTAGATTGGGATAGAGGGCATTGATTCTGATAAAGGAAAAGTGTCCCCAATTGTCTATCCATTTTTGAGGTTTCCATTATGTGATACTAAATTGAAACCTACACCTTATTCAATATACAGGGTTGCCATATGGAAAAATGAAATGTCCTGATAAAAACCCCGACATCACCCTGAAAGTGCTGACGTTGCTTGCAACATAGTTGTATCATTTCATTCATTAAATTTTTATTTTTCATGAGTCAATTTCTAAAAATCCTGACACTTCTTTTAATTCCGAAAATTAAAGTTAATTAAAAATCCGGGCTCTGGATTTTTCACGGCAAAACAAAACACTATCGTAATCTAGCCAGTGATAGAAACATTATTATATCGATAATTGTGTGGTAGAAGAAAAAACGTCAACAAATAAAATTCAATTTAAAAATTACGTGAAGTTTGTATGAAATTATATATTAGAAACAGATGAAATTTCTTCTTCCTAATCCACGTCAGAACACACAGCAGCACATGGCATTTTATTTGTGTAAGGATAGGAGTAGATAATCATTAGTTTTTCAACATTCTCTGGGAGTAAACAGTTTCGTGTATCACTATAAAGCCATTTATGCACACTAAATGTACGTTCAACTTCACTTGACGTCAAGGGAGCAAATTTATAAAATCCATTTTCAGTTTGGGTAATATTTTAGATATTTCTCGGCGTGTAATTTTATACCTATATACCTAATAATACTCGATATCGATAAAATAATGTTTCTACGACTGGATAGATTACGATAGTGTTTTGTTTTGCCGTGAAAAATCCGGGCTCTGTTAATTACAAATAAATAGATATGGCTCGCGAATAGTATGTGCGGTGTGCAGCGCAAGTGTTTTGTGAATTTGCGGACGGCCCCCCCGTAGTGACGTCGCGCACCGCTTACGCGCTCATGCGCCTCACCCCATGTATCACACTACCTTTGTGGGTGAGCGTTGAGGTGAGCTTAAAACAAGTTACAGAATAGGGGGGCAGTAGCGCTAACGGTGAGGCAGCCGTTCTTGTCGCTTCCGTAGAATTGAGTGGAAGATGCGGCCGCTTTGTCGCCAACAGAACCAAACATCGCTTCGGACAATTCTACGATCATTCTAGCAAACTCTGGTAATGCTGTGCGGGGAGGTATAGGCGAAGAGGGACGGCGCCTGAACAATAACAAAATTCTTATAATTGGTTACTTATAATTGCCCGCACCATCCTTTACGTCCTAGATTTATATTTCAAGAATATCAGCCTTGCCCGCACAAATGACTCTCGGCATACTGTTTTCAGACGAGTCCCTAGTTTTTATAATAAGTATCTGATCGGTATTGATATTATCATAATCATCATCATCATATCAGCCGAAAGACGTCCACTGCTGGACATAGGCCTCCCCCAGAGAGTGCCAAATTAACCGGTCCTGCACCACCCGCATTTACCAGGTCATCAGTCCACCTTGTGGGGGGCCTACCCATGCCGCACCTTCCGGTACGTTGATATTATATTTATTGATTGATGACCCCTTATATATTTGTATGTGACTATTTGTGTTCTAAATAAACTAAAAAAAAATTGCTCGGCTCGGCAAAAAGCTCGCAAAACTGTCCTTTGGCTAGATTGCTTGCTAGAACGCTCGCTAGAATGCTCGCTAAACGCTCCTGTTTATTTTGTGAGCTTACCTGTAATGTAACATTCACTAGAATGCTGATCTGAATGTGTATCAGAACTTTGACACGTAGTGATTTAATTGTATGATCGGGTATCCAAATCTGATACAACGGTCTACCAAAGATCGATGAGTTAAATAAATTGGCGTCTGTCATGAACCGGATCCTTAAATGACGCATGGGCTGCCGGCCATCATATCAATTTGGTTCGTGCTTCGCATTGCAAAGTTTTTCCAATGTGTTTAGTTTTTACCCGACTGCCGAAGGAAAGGAGGGCTATGTTTTTCGAGCGCATGTATGTGTATATATGTATGTATGACTTATACTTTGGCACGCCCTGCAGCCTAAACCGTTGGACGGATTTCGACATATGAGGTGCCGTTGGATTCCTCTTAATCGTGACATAGGCTATAATATTTGCAAAAAGGCAGTTGGGTTTTTGAAAAATCTTTTGAATCCACTTATTAGGAAATCATCCCTTCTTAGGGGATTTTCAGGATTCGATTTTTTTGGGTTTTTTTTTTACTCAGAATCGTTGATACCATCGATCCTCATACAAGAAAAAAAGTGTCCCAAATATTCCATTCCAGATCGTCATTTTTATATGCAGTCTTTTTTAGTTAAAGGTCGTGACGCACTGAAAGAAAAAAACTTACATATTCAAATCTGGGACAATTTTTTTCTTGTATAAGCATCGATAGTATCAACGAGTAAGAAAAACCCAAACAAATCGAATTAAAAAAAAAAAAGTTCATGTACAGTCGAGTTCTCCAATATCTATACAGACAACTGTTCAATAATCTATACACAGTCTTTATTGTTACTGACATAAGACTGTAGATATTTTTGAAATGCTTTCTGTATAGATGTTGGAGAACTCGACTGTACACTTTTTTAGGGTTCCGTGACTCAAAAGAAAAAAAAACGGAACCCTTATAGTATCATCCGTGCGTCTGTCTGTCCGTCTGTCACACACAGCCGATTTGCTCCGAAACTACTGGACCGATTGAGTTGTAAGGTAACCATATTTGAAAATCATTCTTACAATTAGGAATATAATTCCGTTAATCTAAATAGGCGCGGCGTGGGTAGGCCCCCCACAAGGTGGACTGATGACCTGGTAAAGGTCGCGGGAGTCCGCTAGATGCGGGTGGCGCAGGACCGGTCAATTTGGCACTCTCTAGGGGAGGCCTATGTCCAGCAGTGGACGTCTTTCGGCTGATATAATGATGATGATGAATCTAAATAGACTTGGGAGAAAAGTGTCATAGAAATACAGGATGGAATGGGACGTGGGCTTTTCCGCAAAAAGGGGCTTTATTGAACCGTATTGTAAATTTGTCCAATAAGAAAAGAAGACAATATCAGAGTTTATTCCAAGATTTGTTCAACAATTTTGTCACTTAACCTCAGACCTAAATCTTATTTCCAAATTGCTATGTTAAAAATGTTGCTTTTCAAGTATTTCTACCTCATATGATAATACTTACGTGTAGCAAAATACTTACACAAAATTCTACAAAATCAATAATAAAGTTTTCCTATAACATTTAATTAGGAAAATCTCTTGTAGTACAGGCAGGCAAACCACAAAGTGTAAGTAGACTCCAGCGAAGCTAGTTTTCAAGCAGCTTCGATATTAGTTTTCATTGCGAGTGTACCGAGCAAGTTCCTAAGTTTGTCTGCACCTGTTTACGAGCATGGCGATTCAACTACTAAATTAAAAAGTAAAAATCGGCCAAGTGCGAGTGCGATAAAAGATAAGCGATATGAAATTCCGCTATGCCCTACCACTCTCAAAAGCTGGTGCCTTGATAATTAAAAATCGCGCAAACAGTTCGGGAACGATTTTTAGTCAAGTCGGTAACCGATGAGTATATATCGAAACAAGAAACTTTGATTGTAGTATTCTCTTTTTTCGACTGTAATAAGATTATCTTTTAATCTTTTATCACGTTTTCTTATTTCTGATCACATCTATGGAATTACCGTTTGCCAGACACGACTGCGGAATTATCCTGTTTGTCAGCTACGACTACGGAATTGTCCTGTTTGTCAGCTACGTCTACGGAATCTGCCTGTTTGTTTGCTACGACTACGGAATTGTCCTGTTTGTCAGCTACGTCTACGGAATCTGCCTGTTTGTTTGCTACGACTACGGAATAAGCCTGTTTGTCAACAACTACTACGCCTTACCTGTTCACTCCGTCGAAGTCGCCTCCGATGCCTACGTAGTCGGCGCCAATCACGCGCTTGATGTAGTGGAAGTGTTCTGTCAACAACAACAATAGAATAAGGTGAGATAAAATGACGTAGTGTATTATTTTTTACGTCATTAGAACAAGTTGTTATGGACAGACAGCGAAACTAAGGTGCCGATGACAGACATATGACGTCAAGCTACATACAGAGTGTTTTTATCTAGATTATAGATACCTAATCAAATAACAACTTTTATATATTATTATACAATTTTTATAACTGGCGAGAGGTTCTACAAATATATTGCCTTGAATGTACGTGTGAAATGTATATATATCAATAAGATGCGATATAATGTTTGAACTTAAAGCGTTCTGCATACTTCGTCGTCCAACGAAACATTTGTTAATTTACTTACTTGAGTTTTTTTTTGTTAGAGTATCATTACCCAATAAAAAAAAAATTCATATCGTTTTTTAATATTTACATTATTTTTTGTATAAATACCAAACATTTTTATTAGTAAAAAATAACATTTAAATTACCATTATTACATCATTAAGAATCATTGAGGTGTTGGTGTTGCAATATTGTTTTTTTTTAAAACATCCTATATGCGACTTTGCGTCATAATGACGTCACGGGCACCATAGTTTCGCTTCCTGGTTATGGATGATGAATTGATGACCAAATACAGTTCGAGCACAACAAATGGCAAAATGACAGTCAAAGTCAGACATTCCTAGCGAGCGCTGAAAGCACCCATACTAATTGACACTTAGATGTGACGTACCGTAAGAGCCCGTTGCATGGAAACACAAGTACCTAAATTGCGGTCTAGGTCCTGAAATACTGCGTCACGGACTTTAATCGTTGAGCTATTTAGGTGTCAACTGATTTTGGTTTTTAATAGTTAAGCTATGAATATCCAGTAAAAGGTGAGCTCTAAATGGCTTAACGATTAAAGTCCGAGACTGTACATAGTTGTCGTCATGTAATTGGTTTTGTATTGTGATATTTTTTATCGTCTATTTAAAATATAGTATACTAGCTTTTGCCCGCGGCTTCGCTCGCTTACTAAGAGTAATGTTAACCGTCTACAAAAAAGGTGCATCTCAGTTTCAGTCTTTTATATATTTAGATCGACTCTACATAGACTCTGCATATCGAACATAGACTCTACATATCAAATCTACATATCGACTCTACATATCGATTATAAATATCGAATCTACATATCAACTCTACATATCGACTACATATCGACTCTACATATTTAGATAGATGTCCACTGTGTACTTAGATAGGTGTCGATTCTACATATCGACTACATATCGACTCTACATATCGACTCTACATATCGACTCTACATATCGACTCTACATACCGACTCTACATATCGACTCTAGGTACATATCGACTCCACATATCGACTCTACATATCGGCTCTACATATCGACTCTACATATCTGGACCCCCATATAAAATTTCACCCCTCTTTTAAGGGGTTGGGCGCAGATTTCCAAAAACAAATGATGCACGGTTTTTTGTTAGTTACAAATAGTCCGCATACCAATTTTTAGCTTTCTACCTTGAAAATTGCGGAATGCTCCATACAGACTTCCACCCCCCATTTTGGGTAAGTGGGGGGTTAGAAAGAGACAAAAAGTAGCCTATGTCACTCTCCATCCCTTCAACTATCTCCACTTAAAAAATCACGTCAATTCGACGCCCCGATTTGCCAGGAAAGACGGACAAACAAACAAACAAACAAACAAACAAACACATACACTTTCCCATTTATAATATTAGTATAAGTATATTATACATGTAAACGTCATGACTGTCATGAGCTTCTACCATCGACTTGTGCATGTGCACAAATCGCTAGGAACACTGCTGTTAGGTACCTTGGTGTTATTTTCGATGAAAAACTCACTTTCCAGCAGCATACATTAATTACGGCAAATCGTGTTCGCAAACTAATATATATCTTCAAAAGTCTACACAATTCTGCTAACAAACGATTTTTAAAAACTGTCTATCTTTCCATATGTCATACTGTCATCACATATTGTATCACCACTTGGGGTGGAGGTGCAAAAATATATATACTTCTCCTGGAAAGAGCACAAAGAGCGGTCCTTAAAGTTATCCTAAGGGAACGTCGCCGCTTCCCGACTCAGCTGGTCTACAAGAACATGGATGTACTTAATGTCCGTGGGAGTTTTATTATGCGGGTAATATTGAAATGTCACTCAGAAGTTATCAATTCTGCCGAATATACAGAACTGTCGCAAAAACGTAATTTCAGAATTCCTGTTCCCTCTACAAATTCAGTTTTTGCCCAAAGATTTAGCTCGTTTCTCCATCCATTTATATATAATAAAATATGTACAAGATTTCCTTTGCAAGACTACTCAACGAGGGAAGTAAAACTCAAGGTGCAATCATGGCTCAACTCACTTTCTTATGAGGACATAGAGAAGATCCTGGAAATAGTCAAATAAAACATACACACATTCACACACACATGCACACACACATCTTAACAAACACACAAATTGTATTACTTATTTAATTGATATTTATAATATACTATCTAATAATTATTTTTTAACATGCATGTAAAATGTAATATACGGTCTCCTGCGATACAGGCAAAGCCTAGTGCAGGGACTGGTACTTATAATAATACGTGTAAACATGTTTGCCAAATAAATAAAAGTATGGATTACCATCCAGAAGGTCGCTAATTCAATACGCTGGTAAAAGAGTTGCTGAAGTCGGATGAGTAGTTCCGGAGATTACCACATACAAACTTACGACGGTACAACCTCACAGACATTGCCTTTTCGAAATGGCTATCAAAACACAGTCGAATTGCGCCAACATAGAAACCAAACAGCCACAATTATTATATCAAGGGCAAGTTTGCGTCGATTTCCACTTTCTCTCGTAATTGAACTAATGTTTAATTCCACGGTCCCCCAACTATTCCATACATCTTCAGATTTCGTTGACTCAACCCACCCTGTAACCTAAAACTACTCCTATTCACACCCGTATAAGGTGCGGAATCGTTTGTGACGAGAAGGACCAACTCAGGCGTCCGTAACCTTTGGAATTTCACACAAATTCTCCTCAAACTCGGGGCTTAAAGGACTCGGTACTTAATTCTTCACTAGTTTCACGAAAAGGTATATACAGGGTGGATATGTTAGGTAGGTATGTATGCTAGTTATAAGATGGTAGTCACTGGCAAATAATACTTTCTTTATTTAAGTAAAAGAAAACGTAATTTTTTATGTGTTATTAAAGACGTTTTTTGAAAACATGCAATTAGATTGATCTAGCCTTTCTTTTATTCATTTTACTCGGTATGATTTACAATTCGGACCAGGAGGGCAAGGGCTTGACCATATATTACGTCATCGTTTTTTGCCGATTATTGACCCCTCCTCCTAAGATCATCCTAGCGTCACGTCATTGAATGGACCCCCAACTCCCCCCACCAAATAAAATTACGTCATTACTATAAAAAATACAATTTAGCTTAATTTTACAATTTAATGATTTATTTCTATTTACAACCGACTTCAAAAAAAACAATTCGTCGGATATTTTTTTTATGTGTGTTCCCCGATTACTGGAAGAGACCTGGACCGATTCGGAAAATTAGTTTTTTGTTTGAAAGGGTATCCTTTAAAGGCAGTCTCATAGTCTTCAGATCAGGTTCTGACGATTGGATCCTAGAGAAATCGAAGGAACTCTTAAAATGTTATAGGCAAAATTTTATATCAATTTGTGTTGAAGATTTGTAGTCGGTTAAAACTTTGTTTGTGAAGTAAATTATATTCGACAGACTAACATTATCTAAGGTGACTTTAATTGTTATCACATGTGATTGTTAGAAGTACGCAATTTTTGAAGATGCGAAAGATGATATTATCTTCGACAAGACCCCCCTCCCTGCTGCATCATGCTACCGACATCACCCCGCCCGACCAGACATCCCCCGATTTTGAGATGACGTAATATATGGACAAACCCTAATTGCAAACACTTTCGAACGAGCGTTAGGGCAACTCAAATAACTGCGATAGTATCTTTACGTTCTTTTACATTTTTGTTGTAGAATTTATTACTTTAATATTTATGATAGTTTCCACCCATGTGGCATTTAAATTTTCCACCCTGTATACGGGCTGCTCGAGCCGTTTGTGGGCTTAGTTTGCTTGCCGCCACTACTAACATAGTTTGGAAAACATAATAATAGTACCTGTGGATCTAACACAAAATGGCTTGCAGAGAAATCCAGGCTCGAAACATTTACATACATTTATTAAGTACGAGCTTCTGACTTTGCACATGTATAAATAACTATCACTACAGAATAAGTAATACTACTACGTACAGAAGGTTCTCTGTTAACAAATTCCCTGTTCAGGTACGCCAAACGTACCTAAATGTGGCCATTTCTTTCTATCGCATGCAACGCACTCTTTCGGAGGCGGAGCCTTAGAGCTAGGGTTACCGCCAGCTCGACCTATTAAATTATAGGTACGTTAGTGTAATAGTGTATTTTACTAAATATTACGATTATTCTTTAGACCACCTGTTGTCTACCTCTACCTACATGTTATTGTATTGTTTCTCTCTGTAACTGCTTTGTTTGTGTGAGGTGTGCAATAATAGTTATTTACGATACAAGTGCAGAGAATAGGAAATTCGCAAGTGTATCGTACAACGTTTTACAGTACATATGGCTCTTTAAAGTTTCAACATATGCACGGAAAGTGCTCATTTCCGCACTAGTGCGGGAAAGTAACACCGTGTGTACTGTAAAGAGTATTTGTATTGTATTGTATCACCCAACTACACAAAAGCTGTGTATTAGACATCAAAACTGCCTGTTTCTGCAAAATGTAAGACACAGACACGCAAGACGCAACTTTGGGTTACCTACATACATAAACATAATGTGAAGAAAAATTCTTTTCAACCAATATAAATAGACGACGCGGCATATATATTTTACAAGGCGAATGACGATGCAATGCAAAGCGCGAACGCTTGCGTCCCGTGACAGCGCGTGGTAACCACTGATAGACCGCCTAAAGGAGGCCGGCCGGCATGTTTTTGTGCAGCGCGACGAAATCAAAGAGTGAACCGCCCCTGTTTAGCATTTAACCTCGCCTCCCGTACACCTCCGGGGTGCAATTCACTCGAACGCTGACACTGCCGGACAGTGACACTATATTGCAGTTAGTCACTGTCCTGTCACACGAAACGTGACAACCTTAACTAGAAGAAAGAGCACGTGCTAATGGTAGAGCGGTATGGAATGATCAGGCCCCGTAGCATGGTTGGCCTTGTCACGCGATAGGTGATAGGATAGAGCGTGCGTCACTGGCTGACACCGTTCGATAGAACGAGACGACGCTCTTATCTTGTCACTTGTCGCGTGATAAGGCCAACCATGCTACGGGTCCTGAGTTCTCTATAGAGTGTGAGTCTCCTTTACAGTGCTGCACATATGAAAAAAACATTTTGTTTATTATTATCAGTCGATGGAATTGGTTCTTTAGGCTTGTTCACGAAAAAAGTAGCCACTGTTGTATAATCCAGGTTTTCAATATGAAATGATATTTTTTAACAATTTAATTAAAAAGGTCTCTTCACCTATCGTTTTGAGTGGCGCTATGGATATTTATATCAGCCGTCATCCATTTTTGGGCTAACTTTTGAAATCTCTGGATTGTAGTCTTAGATTTTGTAATTTTCACGTTTGGGTCATAGAGGTTCTTTTATTTCCGTTACTCAAATAGAGTATCGATGCTATAATGTTCCGCGAATATCTTTCCAGACTCTTAATTACCGTATGCAGGTCATAAATTGTTTTAAATCATGCCAGAAGTACACACATTTCTATGCAATCATTTTTAGCTTTAAGCCTTAATTGGTATTATGTAGGATTTCAAAACTTTTAAGGAAAAATGGATGAATTTTAGATTCCACATAAAAAGAATACTCAGTTGGCTATCTAATTGCGGTTTGAACTGCCTAGATCTACGGGTGACCGTGGAGACTTAGCTTAGCTTAGGTGAGGTTAAAACAAGTTACAGAATAGCGTGGCAGGTGATCTATCGGGGGACGTCGTGGTGCGCGATCCCATGGCGCCCCCTTAACGGTAATGCGGGTGACGCCGGTGTGTTTTTAGTGGGTATGCTCCTCGAATGGCGGCGGGAGGAGAGAGTCCCACATAACCCCCAAATGGGCATTTTCACGTAGTCAAAAAAAAAAGTGATCTATGGGTAGAGTCGCGCGTTCGTGAAACTGTAATCGCTTAAAAGTCGACGCGAGTAACCGCTTTAAGTAGGTACTTATTATTTATTATCCGCCCGCGACTTCGTCTGCGTGGACCCGGGATAAAAACTATCGTATATTTTAATCCAAGCTATTAACATCTTCGTGCTAATTTTCATCCAGATCGGTTGAGCCGTTTAAGCGTGATTGATTAACTAACACCTAAACATACAGACTTCCGCGTTTATGATACTAGCTTCTGCCCGCGGCTTCGTCCGCGTAGAACTCGATAAAAAATCCCACGGTTCGTAAATTATAGCCTATTAAATAATATCAATTAGAATTTTGGCCAAGTGCGAGTCGGATTTTAGTTTTCCCATACATTTTGAGGCCCAGCGCCTGATGAAGGCAACGAGCAAAACTATTTGGTCTGCATACAAAATTTCATCCCCTTTTTCGTCCGTAAAAAAGATGAAACTTGACATAAATGATAGCCTATGTCCTATTCTGATATACAAGGTACACAACTGGAAAGTTTCATATAAATTCGTCAAGTAGTTTTTGAGATTAAGTGAAACGAACATCCATACATCCAAACTTTCAATTTTCAACATTAGTAGGATTCCATACTCAAACGCTGCAACAGTGCGGGAAGCGAGCCCAATATAAATTCAGTTGGAGCCCGAAGTGGCCAACTTTCAATTGAATAACTTGGTTGGTGCGTACCGTAAGTTCATTCGGAGTTCTCAGATGTCTTGAAGAAGTTTAAATGTTCAGAGACGCCGTTATGAAGAAATGAAGATGCCTTCCCATGCAGCCTATCTTTGCCTACGTACAGTCGAACTTATTAGTATGGGCTTGTCCATTTACGTAATTTCAAAATGCGCGGGGAGGTCTGACCATGGGATGACGGTGGCATGACGCACCAGGGGGGAGGGGGTTCTTGTCGAAGATGATATCATCTCTCGCACCTTCTAAAAGTGCGTAAAATAATTAATTTGGTGTTTTCTAACAATTACTGTCATAAAAATTAAAGTCACCATTCATAATAATTAATTTGTAAGATAAGAGGGAAAATTATTAAATTGGTTTTAATCGTAAAATTAAGCTAAATCATATTATTTACGGAAATGAATGGGAGGGTCCATTTAATTATGACGCTACGATAATGTTAAGGGGGGGTCAAAAACCGACAAAAAAACGATGACGTAATATATGGACAAGCCCCTTGGTACAGTCAGCATCAAAAGTAGCTACGCAAATGAAGACGTCAAAAGTCTTTATTAAAAGGCAATAAGAACTTTTGACGTCTTCGATAGCGTAGTTACTTTTGATGCTGACTGTACCTTGCCACTTTCACCGGGCCGTTCAAACATGACGTTAAAGCGACATGGTACAAAATTGCGGAGAAACAGAAGAAACGTCATCATAACTTAAAAACCACATATTTTAAAATCTTATTTAATCAATAAATAATTAATGTAACTTGTTATTGTATTTTATTTAACACACCTGAACTAAGTTGTTTTCAATTATTCTATTAGCAATATTGGAAAGTATCAAGACTTGTTGGTCTGCACCAAAACAGGTAAAGCCGAACCGGCTCCTTTAAATGTTTGGGTCGTTCTTCTTTTCGACCGACAATAGCCTGTCCTTCGTCTTATTACGGCATCTCATTTGAGTAATGATGTTTATGGTTTTATAATGTTCGAATGAACGTCCATATTATTTTATTAATTAGTGATATATATTATTTCACTTTCTCTAACTAGCATTTTTTTAAATGTTTGTTTTTTTCGTAGAATGCCGTGACAGAGTGGTAAACCAAAATGTTGTCCCCACTGAAATAGTCCACTTTGTCACATGTTTTGTTTAGAAACCAACCGTAAATAAATATTTATATTGGCCAGGAAGTAAACTTTAATTAGTTCTAATGAAGAAACCTATGCATTTTTTTTAAATCGCATTTCAAAACCACAATTTTCGATAGTTGAAAAACCAAAAAAACAGAAAAACCTCGATTCATTGTCGGTAAAAAAGAAGAACGACCCGTTTATGGCTTCTGCGAGTGTTAGTTTTATTCGAGAATCACGCTAAGTAATATTGAATGCACTATACCATAAACAGAACATCATATTTTCTGTTCAATTGTTGCGTCAAAACGAACATCTATTGGATGAAAAATATGCAACTGTTTGGTAAAAAATCTCAGTTTTTTAAGGAAGGCAAGCAACATACCGACTGAGTTGATATTTCGAAATAAGTTATATTATCGACGTCGTAAACCATTTCGGTAAATGGCTTACTTGAACGTAGTACTTAAACTAGTTTTCCGATTTCTTTCACGCTCATTTTTAAGAACAATGCGAAAATACAGTATGAGCCTCGATACATAGGGTAAATCTAGACTCAATTCCATCGACGGGTTTTTTTTTTGTATTTTTTTTATCAGCCTATTTTGTGTCCCGCTGCTGGGCAAAGGCCTCCCCTTTTTTCCGCCACTCGTCTCGGTCCTGTGCTAATGTTCGCCAATCTGTAAAAAACATATCAAAGTCGTCCCGCCATCTCCTTTTCGGTCTGCCTCTACCTCGGAAGCCATTTTGTGGGGTCCATTCGGTGGCTAATTTTTTTTTTGTATTTACAACCAAAAAATCTTTTTCAAAGGTTGGCACCATTGGCGGTGAGGGTTACGGAAGGGCAACAAAAATAAAAACAGTCTAAAAGTCACTCCGGGTCATACGCATTCGAAAAAAAAACCCCTCGATGGAATTTGGTCTAGATTTACTCTACTTCATTACGTGCACTTTATGGAGACTCACACTGTATAGTCGGGAATCATTTTTTTATTTTAATTTTAATCTTTATTTCAGATATCACATCCATATTTTGTTAATGAAGACTTAAGACTAGCCATCTGTCAATACCCTTTTTCTCAGAAACGCGTGGAGGTATCAAGCTAAAATTTATATCAAATACTTAGGTCTACTGTCCCTTAGAGCTGTGAAAAATCAAAAGATACAGCCGTTTCTGCCGCAAATTTTCGAAACTCGCAAGGGAATCAAAACCTACAGGTGAACTTTTCCGTGAACTCAGAATCTTGAAATTTGGTTCGAAGCAACGTCTTATAGCACAAATACAGGGAAAATTGCGAAAACTGTACATTTTTAGTTACATCAAATAACAAAAACATTTTTAAAAACCTGCAGGTTTGTACGGAACCCTCGGTGCGCGAGTCCAACTCGCACTTGACCGGTTTTTTTACATTGGAGACCGTTTACATCTTCAAACCTAATGACCAAGGCGAAGGCTTTACGTTCCCAAGTTACCACCATCATCATCATATCAAAAAACCGGTCTGAGTCTGACTCGCGTACCGAGGGTTCCGTACAAACCTGCAGAATTCATTTTTATTGAGACACCCGTTAAAAGAACGTTTCTGGCATACCAGCAGAATTTTATTCGACTGAGCGCCCGAGCTCAGCTCGGGGGAAAATACGGAGAAAACGAATTTTCCCAGAGAGCTAGCTAGATGTATTTTTCGCACCGTAAACCCCTATATTCCAAATTTCATCGATATCGTTGGAGCCGTTTCCGAAAACGCAATTGCAAATATATATATATATACAAATATTGCTCCTTTAATAGTGTAGGATATGAGAAAGAGACCTCCCGAATTTATGGCGTGAGATATCGATAGTCCTTTCTTATATAAAACGGATTTTCTCAACAAAGTCAGTTTTAACGCATAATTTTGAGACTTATGCGACGAGAATAAGGTTTGATACAGTACATTTCTTAGTATGCTAAAATTTTACAGATTCATGGAATAGTTCCTTGGATTTTCAAAGTATTTTATTGGAAAGATGCATTGGTGTTAAGAGAGTTTGTGCATTTGCAGTTCGAAGAATAATCGGAGAAAAGATTTCGGGCGCCTTCGTTGAAGTCGAACGACATTTTCTATAGTAAGTAATATTATAAAGAGGAAAAGTCTGTGAGACTTTTGAAACTTTGTATGTATCGCTCATCCGATTACATAAAATCTTTTACCAATGTATGGAATGTACTTTTTTCCCGCGCATTGCAAATAATGCAGACAAATGCGGGATAAAACATAGCCTTTGTCCATCCGGAAAGTCCATTCTATACGGAATAGTTATTTGTGTCACAAGGGAGCAAAATAGTATATTTACGGCGAGGGCGGTGTATTGAATCCTGAATGTAGCGAGGGATTCTAACGTAGGATCCTGAGCGTAGTGAGGGATTCAAGTGTTAACGCCCAAGACGAAAATGATTTTGCTCCTGAGTGACACATGTAACTTTTCACACCGACTATGAGGAAAATTGAAATAAAATGCTCTAAAAATAATTAAATAACTTTTATTTAAGTTTTATTGAAGAATGACGTTTATTGTGACAATTTTTTCAAATATTACGAAAAATTCTCCAGTTTTAATATGTAAATGTACTTATAACGTTGCTAAAGTTAAAACTTGAAATATGTTCGTTTTTAATCGATTACGATGAAATTACAATCGATTATTTTCTTAAGATCTGTGTTCAATTGGCACATTGCGTAAATGCTACATGCCAATGAATAAATTAAAAAAAGTAGTAATATTTTTTCACACCTTTCATTCGGAAAAGTAAATTTTGCTCCACGACAAGAGGGATCATAATGCTACTTTTCTGTTCAAGCCACTTTTTTAATTTATACATTAGCATGTAGCATTTACGCAATGTGCCAATCGAACACAGATCTTAATAAAATAATCGATTGTATAGTCATTGTAATCGATTAAAAACAAGCATATTTTTCGTAACATTTAAAAAAAAACGTCACAATAAATTATACGTTGTACTGAAATCAAAACTATCAATGACTGTTATATTTTCCTCATAGTCGGTGTGAAAAATTGTATGTGTCACTCAGGAGCAAAATTATTTTCGTCATGGGCGTTAACGCTTGAATCCTTCGTAACGCTCAGGATTCTAATTTAGAATCCCTCGCTACGCTCAGGATTCTATCGTAGAATCCATCGCTTCACTCTGGATTCAATGTACCGGCCTCGCCTTAAATAAATACATAATTTTGCTCCCTTGAGACACAAATAACTATAAATTGCAATCGGATGAGAAGTTACCTACCTACATACAAACTTACAATCTTACAGTCTTTTCCTTTTTTATAATATTAGTAAGTATAGAAGTATATATATATATTTAAGACTGCCTATTGAAGAACGCAGAACCAGACACCGCACCGTCACGCGAGCTCAGATCCCTAAAATTTATCAAACTTCAACTCACCAACTTACAAATACTCATTATATTCCTTACACGTTCCAAATTCAACTCTAACACTTTCCACATAAGGTTGCGGGTACAGAATCTTTGAAACATAGGTGTTGGTTCCCCGGCAATTTTATGATGATACTTTTTGTGTGGATAAAAGCCCTTTGTTAGGGGTATTTTAAACTGTCTGGATATTAAAGATGGCCTGAGAGAGCTTAACGATAAAATTGGAAGACATGCTTGCTTTTAAGAATTTAAAGGTAATCCTTAGAAAAAAGAACCGGACAAGTGCGAGTTGGACTCGCACACCGAGGGTTCCGTACAAAAATACAAATATATAGTTTCAGATTTTTCCCTGGCCCCGTAGCATGGTTGGCCTTGTCACGCGATAGGTGATAGGATAGAGCGTGCGTCACTGGCTGACACCGTTCGATAGAACGAGACGACGCTCTTATCTTGTCACTTGTCGCGTGATAAGGCCAACCATGCTACGGCTTCTGGCCCCGTAGCATGGTTGGCCTTGTCACGAGATAGGTGATAGGATAGAGCGTGCGTTACTGGCTGACACTGTTCGATAGAACGAGACGACGCTCTTATCTTGTCACTTGTCGCGTGATAAGGCCAACCATGCTACGGCTTCTGGCCCCGTAGCATGGTTGGCCTTGTCACGAGATAGGTGATAGGATAGAGCGTGCGTCACTGGCTGACATCGTTCGATAGAACGAGACGACGCCCCTATCTTGTCACTTTGTCGCGTGATAAGGCCAACCATGCTACGGCTCCTGTACTTATATAAGACGATATTACTTGTCAAATTTCATATATATTTTGATTCCCTTGAGAGTGTCGAAATATACGTTTTTTGCGGCATAAAAGGCCGTATTTTTTATATAAGCTTTATATTAACTTGACCTGTTCGTATGTAACTAACTAAGAATGTAAGTTGTCCATCAAAATTTGCAATCCATTTTTCAGTCACTTGCCGTTATCCGATTGAGCTTAAATTTTGGCTAGTAGTATAGTTTGGATGACAATTTAATATTATGGTACCATCGAGCTGATCTGATGATGACGACAGAAGGTGGCCATGGAAATTCAATATTTAACCAACGTAACCCCGTTGTGTTTGGGCTCGTTAGAATCGTCTCAATGAGTAGTTGATGACGGTATACAGAAAAGTACAGTCGGCACTATAGGCTTGTACCAAAAATTAAATTTTTAACAGAAACTTATTTAAATTAGGAATTCAAAAACGCTTCTTATGAAACCCACCAATCCTTCTAACTTAGTTATATTTCTTGGCAATTTATTGTACCTACTATATTGTAGCTGCAACCCGACAATACTTTTAGCTAGAAAAGCTGTTTTTACTTATTTCACATACAGTTTGTTAAATCGGCGAGCACTTTTAAAAAACAGAAAATTGGCCCATATTGGCTTTGACGTATACTGATGTTTCACAAATATGTAGGTGTGGTAATGTCAGTATATTGTGCTTATAAAATGTGTTTTACACGATTCTGTTGTCGGTAACCTGCATACTGGTCACAGACATTGATTTTGTGCCTCGAAGGCCATCTCTCGGTCTGTGGAATTGCCCCAGAATATGACACCGTATCTCAGAGTTGAAGTAACATACCCGTGGTAGGCGGTTAATACAGAGATAATATATATTTTACCTTTTCAATTAAAAACTCTTTCGTCGTTGTTATACTATACAAAAGTGTCGACAACTGGGTCCCATTACTGGATGCTTTGTCTCGAGACCGCGGGTGTTCCAACGTGGGCTAAATTTAGTCAACAGCAGAACCAGCTGGGCTTACGAGGTCACAATGGTTTAGGTACAGTCAGCGTCAAATACTCTGTAGCAGTCAAAGTGGCCAAATAGTTCGGTACACCATACTAAATATATGGTGTACCGAACTAAGACTACTTTGGTTCATCATCATCATCATCATATCAGCCGAAAGACGTCCACTGCTGGACATAGGCCTCCCCCAGAGAGTTCCAAATTGACCGGTCCTGCGCCACCCGCATCCAGCGGACTCCCGCGACCTTTACCAGGTCATCAGTCCACCTTGTGGGGGGCCAACCCACGCCGCGCCTTCCGGTACGTGGTCGCCACTCGAGAACCTTTCCGCCCCAACGGCCATCGGTTCTACGTGCAATGTGCCCCGCCCACTGCCACTTAAGTTTAGCAATTCGGAGGGCTATATCGGTTACCTTGGTTCTGCCGCGGATAGCCTCATTTCTGATGCGATCACGCAGAGATACTCCTAACATAGCCCTCTCCATACTACTACTACGACTACTTTGGTTGCTACAAAGTATTTGACGCTGAGTGTGAGCTTGAAACACAAATAACTATTTACCTTCACTTAAAAATATGACACATGTGAACAGTAAGGTAAACGTCCGAGTGCTCGACGCTGTACTAGTATATGGCATGGGCACTCTATGTCAAAGCAATATGGGTTAAGTTCGAACTAAGAGGATTTTGCTTCATTCGAATTTAAGCCATGTCACTTTGACATAGAGTGCCCATGGGTCGTTCTTCTTTTTTACCGACAATGAACCGAGGTTTTCCTTTTTTTTGTTTTTTAAACTATCGAAAATTGTGATTTTTAAGTGCGATTTAAAAAAAAAGCATTGGTTTCTTCATTAACACTAATTAAAGTTTCCTTTCCGGCCAATATACATATTTGTTTACGGTTGGTTTTTAAAAAAAATATGTGACAAAGTGGACTCTTTCAGTGGGGACTACATTTTAGTTTACCACTCTGTCACGGACTTCTACGATAAAAATACGTTTAAAAAAAACGCTTGTTAGAGAAACTAAAATATTAAATATTACTAATTAATAAAATAATATGGACGTTCATTTTCGAACATTATAAAACCGTAAAATCATTACTCAAATGAGATGCCGTAGTAAGACGAAGGACAGGCTATTGTCGGTCGAAAAGAAGAACGACCCCCATGTCATATACTAGTACAGCGTCGAGCACTCGGACGGTTACCTTACCCCGGAATCTACTAACCCGTTGAAATCCGCCCCACCCATTACGCGGCGTAAGTTAAAGCGCAAAATGCATTTACGCTGTTTAATTTTTTTTAACTTGTTCGCCTGGAGCCGTTTCCCGCGCTAATATGAGGTACGTGCTTTATTTTAGGTAAGGGCGCGCCTTGGTGAGGGCGGTTTATGACTCGTCGCAATTATTTTCAAGTTGGTAAGAGGCGGAATTATTTTGGTCTTGAGAACGATAGCCTAACTCGCAGTTATTTTATTACATTCATAAACTCTCGCCTGTTCTCCCAAAAGGGGTACGCAGAGCAGTGCGAGTTTTGGAAAATAAACCATCAAGCACTTTTAACTTACCACCGTGTCGCGTTTTACGCTTTGTTTTTTTTATCCCACTGTGTTGCTATTTAGTTTACAAATTTATTACATTAATTATTTATTTATTATCTATACTTTTGTATCTATAGTATGTTCCCACCGTATCTCACTGCACCTCGCGCCGCCCGACCGTATACTCGTATAAGCACTGCGCGGCCGCCAGAACGCTGGAGTTTGGCTAGCAGCTTGCCGTGTGCCCAACTCACCCTTCCTCTCCTCCGCGCCACTGGCCACTCGGATCCCGAGCGTTGCTGTGGCCTCCCGAACCCTCTGGCCACTTGAATCCCGAGTGCTGCTGAGTTCTACCGCTCCCCTCACTTCTTTCAGGCCTCTCGGTTCCCGAGGGTTGCCTGGGGAGAGCTCGTAGGCTATATCGTACTCATGGCCGCTCGGCTCCCGAGAGCTCAGCCGGTAACGAACCCCAACCGATAACCGTGGTGCTTCCTGGCCGCTCGGCTCGGATAATCGACAGGCCACCGGGCGTCCGAACCGCGATTTACTAGGTTTAGTTTTCTATTTAAATAGGGCGAAAGATCCATTTCTAGTCTATAATCTGGAAGTAGTTCCCATTTACCCTTCTCCCGAACGACTCCTACCCGTCTGAGTTATCTAGTAAACCTTCAATAGCCCTTCAGGCAGAGGGATGTGTGTGTGTGGCATAACTCGCACATCATACCCATACACGCTCGCTCATAAAAGACCACCGCCCTTGGGCCTCAAGCGACACTTCGTTAAAACTTCAGAATTAACAGAATTAAGGCAACGCCAACGCGCCGTGATTCCGCCCCGAACCGGGTTACTGGCGACAGCGACAGCTACTCGCAAATTTTGTTAGGAGTTAGGTTTGAGTCATGGTTACAATGAGGGTGAAATCAACTTCGTTTTTAAAATGTATGCGTGTAAATACTTATGCGATTTTTATTTTTTCAACCAATGTTTAAAATTAAGAATAAGTAATAGTACTACGTACAGAAGGTTCTCTGTTAACAAATTCCCCGTTTAGGTACGCCAAACGTGCCCAAATGTGGCCATTTCTTTCTATCGCATGCAACGCGCTCTTTCAGAGGCGGAGCCATAGAGCTAGGGTTACCGCCAGCTCGACCTATTAAAGGTACGTTAGTATTATGTATTTTACTAACGGTACAACGATCATTCTTTATTGACTTAGGATCACCCAACCCAACTACACAAGAGCTGTGTAATTTGCCTTTAGGTTATGATATCAAAACTGCATGTTTCTGCAAAATGTAAGACGAAGACAAACAACTCTGGGTACTACTATATACATAAATATAATGTAAAGAAAAAATAATTTCAACCAATATAAATAGACGACGCGGCATATTTATTTTACGAGGCGAATGACGATGCAATGCGTTGGGCGAACGCGTGCGTCCCGTAACAGCGCGCGGCAACCACTGATAGACCGTCTAAAGGCGGCCGGCGGGCATGTTTTTGTGCGGCGGGCGCGACGAAATCAAAGAATGAAACAGTTAAGGGATGAATTTGGGAGTCTCTATACTAATACAGGGTGGCCAAATAAGTATGATACAATTTTTCTAATCTTAATTTTTTTGGCGGCAAAACGCGGGATTCTTTTAATACAAAAATATCAAGCGAAGAGTCGGCACTATAGAACGAGGTTAAGCTTGAAAAACACGTTTACACGGCATGTGATACTGGTAATATTTAAATAATTGTTTTCATGTCTAGAAATCTTTAAAAATATGTAATTTTGACTAACCCTCAAAGTCACCAAATTTGACTTCTTATCATTCATTATTCATTATATTCAACCTCATAAATAGGCTTGTGACCTAAGATTTTATACGATGCCATTCGAACCAGTTTTTGGAGAGGAACAAATGTTTGTGTGGGAGCAACTACAATTAAAGAACCTAACACCCAAAAAATTGAGTTAAAGACTGATCTCGCTGGCGGCAGCCGAAACGCTTCATAGTGAATTGAATCAAAAATAAGACGTTACACTTTGCTATTTGAACTAATCATTGTAGGGAAAATCAAGTAAATGCTGTTTCGGTCGCGAAATACTGCGTTTAGGTCCATAGTTGTCAAGTTGTCATACAATTTTGTTTCTATAAAAGCGTAAGGATTCTATTGGTAGCTTTAAATTTACTCTTGGACAATAAAAACATGCTATACTTTTCAAGGTCCATATCTTTTTATGATTTTTATACATACATACATACATATAATCACACCTCTTTCCCAGAGGGGTAGGCAGAGATCACGGATCTCCATTTGCTACGATCCTGACAAACCACTTTCGCTTCACTCACCTTCATAACATTTCTCATACATGCTCGTCGGTTTAGGGTACTTTTGACCTGGCCTTTTTGTAAGATTTCTCCAATTTGATCGGAGAAAATTCGCCTAGGTCTTCCCCTACCAACTTGCCCTTCCACTCTTTTTACATACACTCTCTTCGTTAATCTTCTTTCATCCATCCTCTCTACACGCCCAAACCACCTTAACATACCCTTCTCAATTTTCGTGACTATATCTCCATCCATTCCACACTTATCTCTTATCACACTGTTTCTGACTCTATCACTCAATTTCACTCCACACATACTTCTCAACGCTCTCATTTCTACTGCATTCACTCGACTTTGATGTCTTTTCTGCCACACCCAACTTTCACTACCATACATAAGTGTGGGCACCAACACTCTTCTATGCACAGCCACGCGTGCTTTTTGTGATATTTTCTGGCTGCCCATAAAGGCGTTCAGTGCCCCATTCACTCTATTCCCTGCATTCACTCTCCTGTCAATATCTTTCTCATGCTTTCTTCCTTTTTCTTCCTTTTATACTTGAACGAATTTATACTTTATTACAATAATTTGATGGTTTACTATCCATTTAGCAACACTGGGTTGTCAATTTGAACACGAGGTCACTTGCCTATTCCAGCTCAAAGCCAATACATGCGACTAAACTCTAAACAGGAGGCGAGCGTTGAATTTCTTGCGCCGATTGTACACGAATTACATATACAAATACAAGATTGTTTGACGTGTACAAACAGCCAACATATGCCGAATGATGTATGGAGCCGGCGCGACTGTAATTCTGTACCTCCACACCACTAGGGTTGTCTCTGCTTATTCACAAAACTTAAGATGGGTCGTTCTTCTTTTTTAACGACAATGAACCGAGGTTTTTCTGTTTTTTTGGTTTTTGAACTATCGAAAATTGTGGTTTTGAAGTGCGATTTAAAAAAAATGCATAGGTTTCTTCATTAGAACTAATTAAAGTTTCCTTTCTGGCCAATATAAATATTTATTTACGGTTGGTTTCTAAAAAAAAACATGTGACAAAGTGGACTCTTTCAGTGGGGACCACATTTTGGTTTACCACTCTGTCACGGCATTCTACGAAAAAAGAAACATTAAAAAAAATGCTAGTTAGAGAAAGTGAAATATTAAATATCACTAATTAATAAAATAATATGGACGTTCATTCGAACATTATAAAACCGTAAACATCATTACTCAAATGAGATGCCGTAATAAGACGAAGGACAGGCTATTGTCGGTCGAAAAGAAGAACGGCCCAGATGCGTCTTATAATAACGTTATAACACATTTTAGATGATATAAAAGCTTGTCGCGAGATTTACCTGAGTATATACGAGTACCTAAATCTCGTTTTATATCATCTAAAATGTGTTATGACGTTATACAGTTCCGGTCAAAACTTTAAGTTCACCCTTTGTTTTTGGTACAAATTTGTACTTTTGTGCGATAATGTTTTGCAGTTGCAAATTGTTTCCAACTGATTCGTTATTGTTTACGGAGATGTGTTTGATTAGTCAGACACAATTTACTTAAATTTCTAAACAACTGATTCCCTAAAAACCAACATTGTATCTGATCATTGTACGTTTTAAGTGGCAAGCCCATATATGGCCCAGCCTTTGCCGTCATTCCTATAAGATTTTAGGGAATGCGTTGTTTAGAAATGTACGTGAATTGTGTCTGACTAATTAAACAAATCTCTGGAAACAATAACGGATCAGTTGGAAATAAATTTCGGCTTCCGAACTGCAAAAAATTATTGTCCAAAAGTACTCATTTGTACCTAAAACAAGAGTGAACTTAAACTTTTGACCGGTACTGTAAGTTGATAGTAAAAGTTTTAAAGTAAAAGTTTATTTTATTATTTTTAGCGGATTTCAATAAAAGCTTCTTTTTTAAAAAGTTTTTTTTACTTTCAATTTATTTTTTACTTTTAGTCATCGCTGGGCAGGTTTCTCAGTATATTGTCCGCCATATTGGATTTAGAGTGACGTCACTTTATTTTGCGAGTTATTCTCAGCAAGCTCTTTCATTTGATACCCATACTGTAGGTGTACATTAAAAATAACTAGCCCGCCATCTTGGGTGTTCCGCCATGTTGAATTTTTTTGCCGAATGTACTTTTTTTTGCACAGTCATCAACTGTTCATTGAGAGGATTGTAACGAGCCCAAACACGACGGGTTTATCCTGTGTAATTAAGGAGTTCCTACGGCCACCTTCCGTCTCCATCATCAGACCAGGTTTATGGTACCATATTATTGCATTGTCATCCGTAAAAAAATCACGCTTGTTGTATGGGAGCCCCCCTAATATTTATTTTATTCTGTTTTTTAGTATTTGTTGTTATAGTGGCAACATAAATGCATCGTCTGTGAAAATTTCAACTGTTCATGAGATACAGCCTGGTAATAGACGGACAGACAGACGGACGGACAGCGAAGTCTTAGTAACAGGGTCCCGTTTTACCTTTTAGGTATGGAACCCTAAAAACTACCATCGTAAGCTGTTTAACCATGCATAACGCTCAAATACCGAAGGAAAGCAACCAGAAAATGTCATTGCGAAAATTAAACTCCACCCAAAACGTGTAACAGCCCTAGCGTATATTCGGCGCGGTCACATTAGACTCGCAAATACTGACTAAATGGTCAGATATGTGCACTGGTTACAGAGACTGGTCGCCGTTTACCGAAGAGGCCGTTGATTTGAAGTATGTACATATATTGGTAGGTACTTGACTTGGACGAGGCTAACCTTACGATAGGAAAATACCAAGTTAGCTCATTGACTGCTAAGAGTCGCTACGCGCTACGCTCGTAGCGGATGCCGTGGTTTTCCTCGTGTGTAGCGGAAAACGACTACGGCGTAGGCGCCTGCTAGGCTGTTAACACATTCAGGACTACGGTTTCGTAGCGCTACGCCCGTAGCCGATACCAATGAAGAGAAAAACTTCTACGAGTAGAGCGGTCACCTAGTGTGTTTCTGGCACTGAAAAAGTTATCTTAAAAAAAATTTTAACTGACTCCTAATCAGTACACAAATCGCTTCAAGTGTGCCTATGAAATTTGAAGATCCTGATGACCACCTGGCAAGGATATCTTCAAACAAAAAAAGCGTTTCCTAAATCGTTCCATATGCGTCTTCGAGTAATCGGGGAACATACTTAAAAAAAAGCGACCAAGTGCGAGTCGGACTCGCGCACGAAGTCATGTCTGTTGTATGGGAGCCACAGTCAGACTCGCACTTGGCCGGTTTTTTGGTATTTGTTGTTATAGCGGCAACACAAATACATAATCAGTGAAAATTTCAAGTCTCTAGCTATCACGGTTCTTGAGATACAGCCTGGTGACATACAAACGGACGGACAGCGAAGTCTTAGTAATAGGGTCCCGTTTTTACCCGTTGGGTACGGAACCCTAAAAAGATTCCGACGAATTGGGAATCTCCTCCCTTTTTGAAGTCAGTTAATAACACACTCAGTGCCATACACTCGGTAGCGTTACGGCGATACGGCGGCTTGTCTGCTTTGTACGGGAAAGCACTTTGGAGCTGAGTTAAAAGCTAGTTTTCCCTTCTGCGGACTAGGAACCCAGCTCTCAGGAGAAGTCTGGGTATACATATCTACGTTAACTGAGATGCGCTACGCGCGTAGCGATAACACGGAGTTCGTAGCAGCTTAGCTCCGTAGCTCTGACGAATGTGGGTTGTGATTGGCGTTAAATAGGTTATCTTATCTTATCCAAATAAGGGCCCTTTCAGATACACTTTGACCCACGATCTTTTGTGTATTTGCCCTATCCTTTATAGCTACAGATTCAGATCCAGATGTTTTATTTCTCAAAAGACCCAATGCCCAATTTTCTACTCCCGATGATGTAATATAAAAAGAGGTATATAGGTTATAAGCGCTCCGAAAGCGATTGTGTCATTTCACACAACTTGCTTCAGTTTCGAGTCGTCAATGGAAACGTTAGCTGTCAGATTTGGTGGCCATTTTTAAACATGGAATTTCATATAGACAACATATCTACTCTTTTTTATATTACATCATTGCCTACTCCCAAGCTCGCTCCATCATTTCCACAAAACGGATGATGCAGCTCAGCGGGAGCACCATGACTACTTTAACTGTAATTAGCAAAATGTAATTTATAATGAAGACTATATATAAGTGTGTAATATGTAATGCATGCTGCTTGCAAATTTGTATGCCTAATGGCCAAACATAGTGATACACATATAACCATTGTACCATCTTTGTTACCTATGTTTTACAAATAAACTTTACTTTACTTTACTTTACTTTACTTTACTTGAATTCCTTTGGTTGCGGGTAGCCGTTACCAAAGTGATTCATTATTTGTCTGGCATGGACGTGACATTCACAAAGTAAGTGTTCCATTAGTCTCATCCTCTTCGCCACACATTCTACAGTTTAAACTATTCGATAGTCCCATCTTGGCCAAGAGATTATTGACCCCGAATTGACATGTGAACACCTCAGATATAATTCTGAGTTACTCCCTGCTGTTCACAGGTCACTTCGGCGTCAAGGATCTCTTGGCCAAGATGGGACTATCAAACAGTACAGACTGTAGAATGTGTGGCGAGGAGGATGAGACTATGGAACACTTACTGTGTGAATGTCATGCCCTTGCCAGACAAAGAATGAATCTCTTTGGTAACGGCTACCCGCAACCAAAGGAATTCAGGGTGCTCCCACTGAGCTGCATCATCCGCTTTGTGGAAATGATGGAGCGAGCTTGGGAGTAGCTATAAAGGGGAGGGCAAATGCACAAAAGATCCCAATGGGTCGAAGTGTATCCGAAAGGGCCCTCAACTAGATAATATAAGATAAGATAAGATAAGATACTCCCTGCTGGATTTCCAGAGTTATTGGTCCAGTCAATAAAATAGGATAATTGGTATGTCACCTTTTGAGATTTATAACGGGGTGGATGAATGGATAGGAAATGTCATAAAAAACGTGAACGAGCAATAGGCTTGTGACCTAAGATTTTTTTTATGATGCCATTCGAACCAGTTTTTGTATAGGAGCAACTACAATTAAAGAACATAAAAACCCAAAAAAATTGAGTCAAAGACGGATCTCGCTGGCGGCAGCCGAAACGCTTCATACTGATTGACTCAAAAGTATGACGTCACACTTTGCTATTTGAACTAACCGTTGTACGGAAAATCAAGTAAATTGCTGTTTCGGTCGCGAACTACTGCGTTTAGGTCCATAGTTGTTGTACAATTTTGTTTCTATAAAAGCGTAAGGATTCTATTGGTAGCTGTAAATTTACGCTTGTGCCCCGCCCACTGCCACTTAAGTTTAGCGATTTGGAGGGCTATATCGGTTACCGCGAGGTTCTTACTACGTCATTATCATTAACAACGATCCTAGATCAACGATCATTATAGACATAACTAGCTTCCGGCTGCAACTTCGTCTGCGTAGACCCGAAATAAAATCTATCCTATAATGTAAGCCAGGCTATAAACTATCTTGGTGCAAAATTTCATCCAAATCGATTGAGTCGTTTAAGCGCGATTGAGTAACAAACATCTAAACATCCAAACATCTAAACTTTCGCATTTATAATATTAGTAAGTAAGTATATATACTAGCTTCCGCCCGCGACTTCGTCTGCGTAGAACCGGGATAAAAACTACCCTATATTTTAATCCAAGCTATATACTATCTTCGTGAAAAATTTCATCTGAATCGGTTCAGCCGTTTAAGCGTGATTGAGTAACAAACATCTAAACATCCAAACATCTAAACATCAGAACATCCAAACTTTCGCATTTATAATATGAGTAGGATTTGGACTCTTCCGTAAATATACGTCACTAACAATACGTCAGTAGCAATAGACGCAGATTATTACCGCGCACTTAAGTCACTAGATGAAATAGCTCGGCCGATAGGAGTTAGAACACAGAGAAACCTTAGTGAATAGTGGGTGTGGCAATCCCATTGAACACTGGCCAAAGGCTAATGCTGACTGGAGTGCGGTAGACAGGACATTAATATAGGTACCATCGACTTATATTTAATGCTAGAGGTGATAGTGGCGCCACCCAAGAATTATGAACTGCCCATTTATTTTCAGGGGTTAAATTTGAGATACCACTTTCTTTCTTAAATAGTTTTAATATTTTGCCATGGTCATTCCATCTGTAGTTCTCTGTCATGTAACGGAGGCCTTGAGGCCAACTTGCAGAATATTATATTTTAAAACATCACCTCCTTAGGGCTTGTGCACAAATCACGCGAAGTTTTTTCGGCTACTTTTTGACCCCCACTCCCACATAACCTAGGTTCTTGGCTACCTCTATTTATCTCCCCCCCCCCCCCCCCCCTCCACCAACGTGATCTGACGTAACCCCCCCCCCCCCCTCCCTTATTGAACCTCGCGTTATATGTGCACAAGCCCTTATACGGCATTTTTCATTGATATTGATAAAATATTTGTTTTGCAAAAGAAGTGCATCAGAATTTTAGTTAATATAGACCAAATGGAGTCATGCAAACCCTACTTCATCAAACATCAAATACTAACCGTTACTTCCATGTATATATTTGAATGTTGTAAATTTGTTAGGAAACACTTCAATTTATATTCACCGATTGCAACAACTCAAATTAAAAGACACGAACGTAACTTTAACCAACTTGAACTGCCATTTTCGAAATTAAAACTCGTCACCAGTAGCCCTCATTATATGACTATTAAAATGTATAATCACCTTCCTAATGCTATAAAAAATCTAGAAACTCCAAAACAGTTCAACAAACAATTGAGATTGTTTTTAATAAGCAGATGTTTTTATAGTTTAGAGGAATATTTTAATGGTGGCAAATAAAAAATGTTGCTTTGTATAAATTTACTTATAAATGGTTTAGTGAGCCCTCTGATATTGCTGTGCCCTTGCAGGGTGTCACATGTATACCTACTTATTTATAAATCCATCCATGTCTGTAATGTGATATGCAATAAACGATTCTATTCTATTCTATTCTATTCTATTCTATTCTACGTCACTAGCTGCCGCGCGGCTTCGCCCGCGTATTGCAAAGAACACAAGCAAACCCGCAGGAAAAAAAATTGAAATCGGATAAGCGGTTCCGGAGATTATCCAAAACATACAAACTCATAAACTTACAAAGCCACTATCACACAGGCATTTCCTATTTATAATTTTAGTATCTTTAGGTGAAAAATGTCAAATAGACCAACAAAGCATACAATTTATACGACTTTAGAGTGACATTTAAATGTGTTTCCTAAGTTGTCCATTAATTGTGTAAGGAATAAGGACTCAATTTAATATTAAAGTTAACACAATCATCTCACGTAACCAATGAGCAGCCCCTAAGTAAACTAACTAAGAAAACAAGATACAAATTAAACCAACAAATTACGATGTCGTATTTTTTGTAATACTTACACACACGCAACCTTCCTACACACATCCGCTAGCTTCTGGAGTGGCCAACAACATAAGATCCAGAGCTTCTTTACTAATCGTCTCCGGCCACCCGCGAGCGTAATTGACAACATTTCAAAATATGTAATGATAATGACCCCTAAATCTTAAACCATTTCGGTAATTATGTTACCAGGCCCCGTAGCACGGTTGGCCTTGTCACGCGATAGGTGATAGGATAGAGCGTGCGTCACTGGCTGACACCGTTCGATAGAACGAGACGACGCTCTTATCTTGTCACTTGTCGCGTGATAAGGCCAACCAAGCTACGGCTCCTGAACGTAATAATGTCGAATCGCTAAACTTAAGTGGCAGTGGGCGGGGCACATTGCACGTAGAACCGATGGCCGTTGGGGCGGTAAGGTTCTCGAGTCGCGACCACGTACCGGAAGGCGCGGCGTGGGTAGGCCCCCCACAAGGTGGACTGATGACCTGGTAAAGGTCGCGGGAGTCCGCTGGATGCGGGTGGCGCAGGACCGGTCAATTTGGAACTCTCTGGGGGAGGCCTATGTCCAGCAGTGGACGTCTTTCGGCTGATATGATGATGATGAAATTATTTCGGGCGATGTTTTAACCTCTTCCTTGTTCGCGCCTATTAACTAAAAAAGCTGCAGAAAGAGTGCAAAAAAATCATTAAAATAAATACGTATCTTATTATAAGATATAGTGTTAGGAAAAGGTTTAAGAAGAAAACACTGCATTATGCACGCTTCCTGAATCTTACGAATTTGCGCGCATTAAATTTGGTCTGCGTATCTCCCCTGTGTTTAGAATGAGCGCCTGAGACAACACAGTGTTTGTGTTTCTCCATTAAACTGTTCCGTTCATGGCTGTTGCCTTAGATAAGCTATTAGAATACTAACACTAACAAATACTCTTGTTTGCAGAAAGCGCAGCATCTAAATAGTTTCACAGTTTAAAAAAGGGTTTAAAACCATGTATAACTGGCAGTCTAAGGAAATTGATCGACGCATCGCAAACGCCTGGAAGAGATTCTGGCCCATAAAGGTGCTAATGAACGGTAACCTTCCTTTGACACTGAAGCGCGAGCTCTTCGATATGTGTACCCTGCCTACCCTAACCTATGGCGCCCAATCTTGGTCACTAACAGAAGCCTAAAAGTCTCAACTCAAGATTTGCCAGCGAGCAATAGAACGCAGCATACTTGGAGTTCGTAGGATCGATCGGATCAGGAACACGGCGCTGCGTACCAAAACTGACATCGAAGACCGCGAAGCTAAAGTGGAACTGGGCTGGACATTTGTGGGATTCTCGTAGGGAACCATAATATCGGCCTTTAAAGCCTACGCCAACACCAAACTTCAACACGAGTGGAGGAATGAGGCTGGCTTAAGGCACTCGAAGCTCTTTACAGGAGTGGATTCAGACTGGACCCAAAAACTCTGGAAATCCATTAGGAAGCCACTCAAAATTATATTTGGAGTGTTAACAAGTCACTTCGGGGTCAATAATCTCTTGGCCAATATGTCTATCGGATAGTTTAGACTGTAGAATGTGTGGCAAGGAGGATGAGACTATGGAACATTTACTGTGTGAATATCATGCCCTTGCCAGGCAAATAATTAATTACTTTGGTAACGGCTATCCGCAACCAAAGTAATTCAAGGCGCTTCCGCTGAGCTGCATCATCAGGTTTGTAGAAATGATGAGCTTGGGAGTAGGCATAAAGGAGAGGGCAAATGCACAAAAAATACCACTGGGTCGAAGTGTACCCAAAAGAGCCCTCATCCAGATAAGATGAGACAAAATTTAGCACAGCAGAACAAGGGGCTGAACACTTTCGCACCGTGTCGCTTTAACGTCATGTTTAAATTAAATACAAAGTTGTCAAACTGGTGAAAGCGACAAGGTATCAAAGTCAGCTAGTTGTGAGTTCGCCCGTACACATAGTTCGTACAGGGTATTGAGACTGCGATCTGAATATGTATAGCCTCTTATACACTTTGGCCTGTGTCGGGTGGCAATGCTGTTTACAGTCCCGCTTGAGACAACACAGCGCTTGTGTCGGCCCCTTCGGTAAACTCCGTTCACTAAAGCAGATAACGGAGGCTAGGGACGTAGTAATTAGAACAGTCTCGAGCGGAGTTTACAGCTACACTAAAGTAACTAGGTAACTGCACATACCTAAATGTAGCCGCTCACTTTCGGATTTTAAAAATGGTAGCCTAAATTGCTTTAAAAAATCTTAAGCCCCCCCAAAAGTGCGAAAGCTGTTTTCGAACCTCGTGTGATTTGTGGCGTTTGTGTGTGATGGCTTGATTCTTATTAACCACGCTTCCGAGTAAGATGTCTCTCCTTCCACGAGGAAACGTGGAAAACATAAATAGGTGACATCATCATCATCATCATCATCATAATTATGAGAGAGGTTTAGCTTAACATTTTGGATTTTTCTAGTTTTATTTTGATGTGATTTGACACGTTGGGTAACCTACTTTCGATATCAATTTAAAGTTTTTAGGGTTCCGTACCTCAAAAGGACCAAAACCGACTCCTAATAGGATCACTCGTGCGTCTGTCTGTCCGTCTGTCACAGCCGATTTGCTCTGAAGCTACTGGACCGATTGAGTTGAAATTTGGTACATATATATAAATTGGTGACCCAAAGATGGACACGTAAAGTAAATTAATGAATTCTGATCAAAGGAGCCACTTTTGGGGGTAAACTGGAAAATAAAAAAAAAACGTTTCGCAAAAGGAATTGTGTGGCATATTAATTTTAACCATCTCAGATATTTTTTTGTTAATAATTTTATCGAAAACAGATTTGAAGTAATTTAGGAAAAACGACGAATATTGACCATCCCCTCCCCTCTTATCTCCGAAACTACTAGGCTTTAAAATTCTGAAAAAAATATGGAACATAGTTCCTTGCCTAAAGATTACAGGAAAACCTATGAGAAGTTTGAGTATTCAAAGTAACGGGAAAATTTTCAATATTTTACGGAACCCTCACCACGCGAGTCGAACTCGCACTTGTTAGGTTTTTTGATATTAGTTAGATTTACTGTATAATCGCCTGCTGGCTACACTTAACGATTACACCCTGTATTATATCCCGCGTGTTGGCCTGCGCGGGCAGCTAACTAATTACGAATACAAAGCTAATGAAAACGTCACAAACATGCCCGTACATTTAATTATGGCCGACATGTCTTTGAGTCACAAACATGAGTGACGTGGGAACATGTGAGCCCTTGTCCTTTTATTGACCCGGATCTCCTCTTGCCACGGTAGTTTCGGTTCATCTATTTCGTTCCACGGTTTGAATATGTTTCGCTCGCTTGTCTAACATGTCGAGCGTGGAATATATTGAAAAATGAAGTTCGTGTATCTCTCTCTCTGTCGCACTTGCTTATTCGAGCGATAGAATGAGATACACGAACAATCGTTTCTGAACGTGAGTCATTAAGAGAATTCTTCAAGGAAACAGATATTCTAACACTGCCGTCGCTATACGTATTTGAAATAATAATGTATGTTAGGAAGAATTTATACAACTACCCAACAAACACTGATAGGCCCAAAGTTACCAGAAGCGCAGGGAAGCTCAAAACAACTTTTTACAGGCTAGTAAAAGCGAAAAAGTCACTCTTGAGTCTAGGGAAATTGTATAAAATTCTACAATAAAATTCCAAAACACATTACCGAACTTACTGACTCTAAATTCAAATCTGTCGTAAAACGGACACTTATTTCAAAAGCACAATTATAAGATAAACGACTACATCATGGATAGGGATATTTGGCAGCGATAAAATCCTGCACCGACTTTCTAGTTTCTACTGTGGCAATGTAATTTTAAAATTTTATAATACTCTGATACTGAAATGATATATTGTATACTGTTTTGAAAAAATGACACCTCGCCGAGTTTTTTACGCCGGTTCTTCTCGAGGCAGAGGTTTTCTTTCCGAACCGGTGGTAGTTTATCGACATTCATAGGTGCATGTAATATGCCTAAATTGAAGAATAAATCACTTTGACTTTGACTTTTAACGCCGGTGATCAAAAGTGGGGTCGAATCTTGCAAGACAAATTCAAGCTTCCTGAGAGTTGTTTTAATGTGAATTTGAACTTTATATCTAACCACATAAAGTTGTATGGACTTGCCTCGAGTTAGTAAAACCCTTAAAGGGTTCTTCACTGGTACCTACACTATTGTTATTGTACTTAGTATTTTTCAACACGTAAGCGCGTAAGGGTAAGTATTATTAGGCCAGCACTTTATAAATTCTTAATGTTCATTCAAAGTTATATTTCAATAACGCGCTCCAGACTTCCCCGAAGTGACTTTATACTTATCGTCAGACATATAAATTTTTGTGGCACGAATAAAATTCCCAACTTAATTTAATTTATCGATAAATTGTACTTTCTTATAACAGTTATGACTATGAGATATATAATTAGATGTATATTTTTTGAAAACTGAGTATGTATTATATCAGAGTATGCCACACAATGTCATACAATTTACCTAGTGGCCTGCTTTGCAAGGCACTCCAGGGTGTCAATTTACTTTCATGGAAATCGATTGAATAGCATTAAAAGGAGTTTGTAAGAAACACAACACGTTAATAATAAAACTAATTGAAATTTAAGATTCCTAAAAAATACTTTTTGCATATGAATTACTTAAATTACATATTATCATTATATAACATCGATGGGAAGTGATCAGTATTTTAGTTAATTTTAAGGTGAACTAAATAATTATCTACTACGAGTATGAAATATCACTTCGAAATAAGCATTTGCAATGGTGACCGAAGAGCTGGCGGCTTGTCGCGCAACGCATCAGCATTGCAATTAAGCGGTACAATGCCTCGAGGGCCTTTTTAGTTTTAATTTAATTTAGTTAATGTTGTTATTACCAAAAAAAAGTATTTGAAATAGTTATCGATAAATTTAATATCGGAAGGAAGTCCCTAGTTAATTGACGTCTTTGCCACAAAAACTTCTATGTCTGCTTATCGTACATTAAATATACATATTATTCGAGCTGCCCTGTTAACAAATGACCATTAATCTATTGATTCAGGCTTAGACAAGACAAATCGGAAGGCTATTGCTTAACACATGGACCGCGATGATGTCATTAATTAATCTGATTAGGTGCTTAATGTCAATCATGTCATTAGTTGTAGATACATAATTAATGTGTCTAGGTATATCAAAGTCCTTTAATTAACTTATGGTAACTGTTTTCTTTGCTCTTGTGGTTAAAACTCGTTAGTTTTAGGATATATGTACCTTGACTATTTTTTTTTTCTCAGTAAACAAAACCTATTACTTGTCTATATAGTTGTAAATATTAACTTTGCCTACTATTAACAGTATATTTTTAAATGACATAATCAAGTTACAATTACCGATTTTAATTAATTTAATACAAAAATAAATACGGCAATAAAAGGTACCAAATAATGTTTTATACATTACAAATTACCTGACTATGAAGCTTGAGGTCCCGGGTTCGATCCCTGGTCGGGGCAGATATTTGTATGATGAATACGAATGTTTGTTCTCGAGTCTTGGATGTTTAATATCTATTTAAGTATGTATTTATCTATATACTCGTAAGTATGTTTATCCGTTGTCTAGTACCCATAGTACAGGCTTTGCCTAGTTTGGGACTAGATCAATTGGTGTGAATTGTCCCACGATATTTATTTATTTATTTATTAAATCGAATATGCCTACAGATTTTTTTTTTCAAGTAGAAATCCTGTTACACCTCAAATATAGTGCGTTAGAAATTATCTGTTTTCGTTGTGTGCAATAATAAATACTACTCAAACTATATAACCCAAATTAACAAAAATAATTGGGTAGTTTCCACATGTTAAAATTGATAACGCAGTGTTGCTAAATTGATAGTAAACCATGAAATAAATGTAATTAAGTATAAATTATGAAATATAATTACAATTATAAAAAGACATTTTTTTTTATTCTCCAAAAGTAAATTTAAAGCTACCAATAGAATCCTTATGCTTTTATAGAAACAAAATTGTATGACAACTATGGTCCTGAACGCAGTATTTCATGACTGAAACAATACCTGATTTTCAATACAACGATTAGTACAAATATCACACTGTGACGTCACGATTCAATGTTAATCAGTATGAAACGTTCTCGGCTGCCGCCAGCGAGGTCCGTCTTTAATTAAATTTTTTGGGTATTTATGTTTTTTTAATTGTAGTTGCTCCCATACAAACATTTGTTCCTCTCCAAAAACTGGTTCGAATGGCATCGTAAAAAAAATTTTAGGACACAACCCAATTACCTAATAGAGCGGCGCATTTATGACGTCGAGTCGCGGAAACCCAGCCCGCGTACACCTATAACCTGCAACCTATCATCATCATTATTATCATCATATCAGCCGAAACACGTCCACTGCTGGACATAGGCCTCCCCCAAAGAGTGCCACAATGACCGGTCCTGCGCCACCCGCATCCAGCGGACTCCAGCGACCTTTACCAGGTCATCCGTCCACCTTGCGCTGCGCCTTCCGGTACGTGGTCGCCACTCGAGAACCTTTCCGCCCCAACGGCCATCGGTTCTACGTGCAATGTGCCCCGCCCACTGCCACTTAAGTTTAGCGATACTATATCTATTACCTATACCTAATAGACAACAGAGCACTAGAAACTAGTAGTTATCCATTAATTAAACACTGATTAGTACTACTCAGCCTGCAGGGGGTGTTACGTGGAATAGTATAGTATTTTTATAGACGGTGCGACTATTACAGAGATGTAGGTAAGGAATAAAACGGGAGATTAGGCCCCCGGGATCAGTAGTAACTAGTGATGGGACCTCTTCGGCCTCGCATTCGTCTACTGCACAGTAAAAATATAAGCTAAAGATATATCTCAACGAAAGTATCTTAGAGTGGTTACAGCGACTTTTGCAGCCAATGATAATGTAATATAAAAACCGGCCAAGTGCGTGTCGGACCACGCAAAACGAAGGGTTTCGTGCCTATTAAAAAGGTCGTATCGTCACAGAAATTTTACGGCACTTACGTCCTTTTCTTTGAGGAAGGCAGGCAGCGTTCAAAAATTAGAGGGGGGGGACAGAATTTTAGTGACTTTCGGGGCGATTATCTCCGACTCTATTCACTTAATCAAAAAAAATGCTAAGAAACCTTATATTTATTTTGAAAGGCCTATCGATTGATGTGCCACACGGGGGTCACAATGTTTTTTTTTTTTGACTTTTAGTTTTATGTATGGAGTGCACCACTAAAAAAAATTTTTTTTGTAATTTTAATTACAAAACTATGTAGCGGCTAACAAAATACACCTATCCTCAAAATTTTATTCAAATACACCTTATAGTTTTCGAGTAAAATGCCTGTGACATACGGACAGACGGACAGACGGACAGACGGACATGACGAAACTATAAGGGTTCCGTTTTTGCCATTTTGGCTACGGAACCCTAAAAAGAGAGTAGCTATATTGTCTATACGAAATTCCGTGTGTGAAAATTGCCACCAAATCTGACAGCAAAAACACGAATTGACGTCTCGAAACTGAGGCCACTTTTGGATCGCTTATATTATACACTATCTACCTCTTTTTTTCTCTTTACCTAACTACCAAATGCTATACAAACGCAATATAGTATCTAATCTAAAGGCTTTTGTGGTGCGAAAGTCGCGCGTTATTTAAACGCGCGTTTTAATAGTTGCTAAAAGTCACCGCTTGAGTTTTTAAGACCTGCGCTCCATTCAAAACCTACTTGAGAAATGCTCGGCAAATGTTCGTGTAAGTGACCCATTTCTACAGATTTGTTTTACTGTTTTAAGCTTTACTAGGTGCTCGGGAGGAATCGAATTAATTTTGCCAGCGTTTTTTAGACGTTTAGAAAAGAAAATATCATGTATAGTTTTTGTGAACCTATTTTTATCATGTATCTCTCATAAAAAGAGATGTCTATAACAAACGGTGCTAGCTATTTTATATACACGGTATTGATAACCAGCCAAAACTAATTTTAATGGATGCAATTACATCACTGTTAAGTTAATTAAATTTAATTATAATGTAAACACTAATATCAACTGAATATTTGAGTCGCTTAAATTCAAGCGATTTTGGTATTATGAAAAGGTAATAGGGTAGATATTTGCAGAGAGGGTCGAATGGATTTATCTGAGTTTGAAGTTAAGCGACACATTTTGTCACCCTACATTTCTTGATTTTAGGTCTTACGTCAATAAACTTGAACATCTACTTGTCATGCATGTGAAAATTGACGGATACTTAAAAATTCTCTCTCTTAATTTAAAAATTCAAGAAAATTTTAGTTTGGTATATTTAAGCTACCGTTAGGGTAACAATATTTTTTGATTATAAATTAAGTCATTCCTAATTCTATTTTGTTCAGAAAAAAAGAACCTTTCTTTTAGTTAACTACGAGTCAATCATGTTTGTCATAGAATCTTGAATTAGGAAAATTGGTTCCGAAATAAAAATCATTGTGTTATAATAATTTGTTATGTGTGATAAAAAAAAATCACCTAGGTTCATATATATTTTTTTACTCCTTACGACCTCGTGGTTTTTGTTTTACCTATTTGAGTAATATACTATTGACTAATCAGTTGCCTTTAACATCAGCGTAAAATACCAAAGAAACATATTTTCGGCGAAAGTATTTCGTCCATCCCTAGTAAGAGTATGTTATCGAAGTCAATTATCATTTTTGCTGGCATGGTTGTATTCATATGGTATTACTCTATATAATATATGTACAATCAGCAAAGTGCTGTATCTTTTTAGGGTTCCGTAGCGAAGATAGCAATAACGGAGTAAATATTGGTGGCACACCAAATCTTCTATACTTGCCCTCAACCAAAGTGACGACTGAGGTCATACAGAAAGACAATGCAAAAGAGATAAATGTTTTATGGACTCAGTCGTCACTTTGGTTGAGGGCAAGTATAGTATACATATTGTGTATAGCCTGGAAGAAAAGCTACGGTAGCCTAGTGGTTCAGGCATGCGGCTGTCAAGCGGCGGTCGTGGGTTCGAATCCCGGCTCGAACCAATGAGTTTTTCGGAATCTATGTTCGGAATATTTACCGTTTAGCTTTTCGGTGAAGGAAATCATCGTGAGGAGACCGGTCTAATCCCAATAAGGTCTAGTTTTCCCTCTGGGTTGGAAGGTCAGATGGCAGCCTAAAACTAGTGCCTACGCCAAATCTTGGGATTAGGTGTCAAAGCGGACCCCGGGCTCTCTACAGCCTCGTAGAGTATTTCAGTGTGAGGAACCCTAGGCGGTCTCCAGAGATGCTGTTTTTGAGCCGTATGGCTGACGCCAGGCCCCTATTTCACCAAATCGACAATGGGGAATGGATGAAAATTTTAGAAATGCCTGATTATTTTTTTGGTGATAGGAATAACCTTCCTTAGCACCAGAAAAAAGTTTCAGATTTTTCAGCTGCGACAATTATTTTTGAAAAATATAAACAGTTTCCTCATTTACGTTTTGGGTCAAGAACGGTAAATAGACACTTTCCTTGATCTGTCTCATATTACAAAAAACTATCTTAAATATCTGTGGTAAACTGACACTGGTAATGACCAATATAGCTGCTGCAAGTGTCAATATCATTGCCAGTGTCAGTTTACCACACATATTTAATATATTTTTTTGTAATATGAGACCGATCGAGGAAGGTGCCGTAACTGACCCAAAACGTAAGTGAGGAAACTGTTTATATAATTCAAAAAAAATTGATGCAGCTGAAAAATCTGAAACTTTTTTCTGGTGCTAAGGAAGGTTATTCCTATCGCCAAAAAAATAATCAGGCATTTCTAAAATATTCATCCATTCCCAATTGTTGCCTGACAATGACAATTCGACTTACATTCGACAGGTTAAAGTGTGTGTGGACAGTGGACAGCTTATTGACCCAGCAATGTACGTAGAATTGTCATTGTCAGAATTGTCAAGATGGAGAAATAGGGGCCTGGAGGTCGTAGGTACGATGAGTTCGAACCCCAAAAAACCTATAGTCGACATTAAATATATGTTTACACTTTTTAGGTCTATCCGTCTGTCCGTATGTCACAGGCATTTTACTCGAAAACTACAAGGTGTATTTAAATAAAATTTTGAGGATAGGTGTATTTTGTTAACTTGCTATAATATATATAGTTTTATAATAAAAAAATTTAAGGGTGCACTCCATACATAAAACTGAAAGTATTTTTTTTTCATTGTAGGCCCACGTGTGGCACATCAATCGATAGGCCTTTCAAAATAAATGTAAGGTTTCTCAGCAATTCTTTTGATTAAGTGAATAGAGTTGGAGATAATCACCCTGAAAGTCACTAAAATTCTGTCTCTCTCCTCTAATTTTAGAACGGTGTATTTTAAAAATATGAAAAAAATCGTGGACATAGGGCTTATCTTATAAAAACTGCCTTCCTTAAAGAGAAGGACGTAAGTGCCGTAAGATATTTAATAGGCATGGAACCCTTCGTTTTGCGTGGTTCGACACGCACTTGGCCGGCTTTTATACTTTCATATATAGTAGTGGGCAGGGGACCCACATTGCACGGCTCTACATGACTATCTGGGGGGAGGGTCAAGCGTCCTGACCTTCCCCTCCTTTGGCGCGGGTGTCCTGGCAGGAGTATAAGCTAGGACCGCTGGGGGGCGTCGTGGTGGAATGTTCGAGATCCCATGGCGCCCCCTTAGCGGTAACGCGGGTGACGCCGGTGTGTTTTTAGTGGGTATGCTCCTCGGATGGCGGCGGGAGGAGAGAGTCCCACATAACCCCCAAATGGGCCTTCCCCAGGTCGGGGGTATGCGTAAAGCATATTCACATCGTCGAAAAAAAAAGGTCAGCCTTTGGGCGAAATATGAGCCCGCACTGAGATCGCCTGAGAACCCGATTAATGCCTGGGACACTTTTTTGGCCAACGCCTCGGTTTCGGAAGACCAGGGTCCAAGGGTCTCTACTGCAAGTGCCGTAAATTGGTATCCTTTAAGAAAGCGTATTTGCGGCACTCAACGGCGGAGGATGATTGCTTAATTTACGAGCACGACATGCACGGCAGGAATAAACATATATGGAGTTGGTATGTATGTTTGTAGACTGTTAGCCTTTGTGCTGTCACTGCATAGCTGTCTGGCTGTACACTAACTTGACTTACAAGTCGGTAAACTTTGAGAACCTCACCAAATGGGACGTGATAACGAAGCTTGTGTCTTGACTGTTGAAAGCAAAACTTTGAACTGTACAGTCTATATAATAGAACTTGATGCTTGTAAAAGTTCTCAATGGGCACTCGGTACTATGAACAGACCAGGCGGACTCGCAGGATACAATATATATATTTTTGACTAGAGCTGGGTCGTTTCGAGGTTTTCGCGAAACGAAACGAAACCGTTCGGATAAAAAAACAGTTTCGGAGAACAGTTTTTAAAATAATTGCTTTGGTGACTAACTGTGTCGCACAGACGGACGGTATGACGAACGTCGTTCGTCGGATAACGGACGAAACTACATTAAGCACTAAGCAGTTGTGACCTACATACGAAGAGGATAAGTTTGTTCAGTTTTTAGGGTTCCGTACCTCGAAAGGAAAAAAAACGGAACCCTTATAGGATCACTGTCTGTATGTCCGTCTGTGACAGCCGACTGGCTCCGAAACTACTGGACTGATTGATTTGAAATTTGGTACACATATGTAAATTGGTGACCCGAAGAGGAATGCGTAAAGTAAATTAATGAATTCTGAACAAGGGGGGCACTTTTGGGGGGTAAACTGAATAATTAAAAAAAAAAGTTTCGCAAACTGTATGATGTGACATATCAAATGAAAGGGGTTGTTGTAAGCATCTCAGATATATATTTTTTATAATTTGAAGTAATTTAGGAAAAAAGACGAATTTTGACCATTCCCCCCTTTATCTCAGAAACTACTAGGCTTAAAATTCTTAAAAATATTACAGGAAAACCTATAAGAAGTTTGAGTATTCAAAGTAACGGGAAAATTCTCAATATATTTACGGAACCCTCGTTGAACTCGCTCTTGTCCGGTTTTTTTAAAATATGAAACTACCTTGTTACTGGTCAGGCTTTCCCGTTTTTTTTTTGCTATTTTATTAGACTTCAAAACACTGTCTTTGGCAAAGGCCCCTGAGGTTGCCAATTCACTATTAACTAACTAATAAGCAATTTCGATATATATATACATAGCCGTACGTATGTTATAATGTTAAGGGGTTAAAACTTAAAAGTGAAATAAAAGCACGCCCCGGCGGCAATCCACTTAGTTGGTGGTTATTTGATCGCGAATGCCGAACGTGCTATAAAGTTACGCCGCAGAGTAGAACAGCGCAGTTACGATTCAATAAAAAACGCTCCTAGCATTAAGAGGATGTATAACTAACAAAGTGAGTATTGTGTTACGGATACTAGACGACGACGACGAAAAATAAATACATCAGATACTCAATAAACATTTAAAACCGATAAATATGTATTCCAAATATTTTGTATGGCTTAAAAAAAAATTTTTTAACCAGTTTCACTATAAAAATATTGACGCTTTCTGTCTTTAGAAATTATTCTTATCGCTTTACGTATCCCTTCTGGCCGACTCAATATAATCCTGCAACTGACATTTAAACAATCCTGTGCGCGCGCAAACCCCGTATTCGTTACCGGGCCGATATCGATCGATCGTGCAGACACTAGCGCCGCGCTCCAATAGTGAAAAGGCCACGTGGCGGGTTTGAGAATGGCGACGTTTTTCGGCGGGAGCAGCAAGTTAGGTAAGTAAGTTTTTTTATTCTATTTTGGTTACTCAGTAGAAATTTTTGTACTGATTCATGTAGTTAATGAGTTTAACGATAATAATGATAACATAGTTAGTAAATATAAAATATATAATTTCGCATTGTTTATCACCTCGTAAAAACTAGTTGCACGTTCGTGTATATTCGGCCATGCGCCTTATTAGATGGCAATAATTTATTCACATGATTTAAATCTCGCTGTTATTCTGGCATACATAAGGCTAACTCAGAATAAAAATATCACGGTCATATTTAGACATTTGTAAAGTCGATTCGGAAGGAAACGATAACGCAAAGAGCTTAGATTTGTTTTTCATTTTATTGTATTTAATTATTCTTTACTAGCTTGTGCCCGCGACTTCGTCTGCGTGGACCTGGGATAAAAATTCATTCAAATAGCTAGAGCCGTTTAAGCGTGATTGAGTAACAAACATCCAAATATCCAAACATCTAAACATCCAAACTATTTAGATTATTAGGATTAATCCTGGAAGGATGAATGGACGGAGGCGACTACCGGCCAACGCTTTTCTTTGCAGAGGAAACACTGGTGTCGCCTCAACAGAATCCGCACAGGCCACGGAAGGTGCAACTATTTTAAGTACAGGTGGGGATGGAGCGAAAGCCCGTTATGTAACTGCAGCCTTGAGGACCAAACTGCACAGCATAGAGTAGAGCGCCGCCCAAAACGGTGCTACCAGGGTGACCCGGGGGACCTCTATACAAATGTGACACCTGACGCTGTTGACTTTTTTTCCTACAATGTATATACGCCATACGATTAAATAAATAAATTAGGATTAGTAGGTTAATTATGATCTGTCGCCTGCCTGCGCTTTGTGGAAACACTGGGACTCGATGCATATGGAATCGAGAGCATCTGCATATAATATATTAAGATATTACTCACTTAGGATAAGCAAATGTATACTAACACTATGGACATGGTCTGAAATAAATAATTTGAACTTGAATTTGTAGATGACCAAGATTTAATGATTTATTATGGGTGAACCAGGGATCGGAACCGGTTTTTTCAAAAGTCCCCGAAGTAGTCTAATATTTTGAATTATATCAGGCTCTTAATGTAGGACTCTATCATGTATTTAGGTAACATTTTCGTATTATTAGACAGCCTGATCCAAAATGATATTATAAACCAAAGAACGAAATTGAACGAAATAAAACCGGTAATTTTGTATGGTGAAAATACCGTTATCCGATCCCTGGGGTGAACTACAGTTTATCATGATCAATAACTGTACAATATTCATAGACGGTGAAAACAATTACTAAGATTGACGCGCAAAAAATATTGCTTTTAGCCCTTATCGCCGAGGCCATTACTTTAATGTTATACACTCAAGAGCAAAAGTTTCGGGTACACTTTGTATAGAATTTCAGTACAAACTGTACTCAAAACTTTTGCTCTTGAGTGTAGTTCTTACTTTGACTCTATTCTTTACTGCCGAACAAAAATATGTTTACTTGTCAAGCGGTAACGCGCGCTGTGCTGGGATGTATGGAATGCGTTTTTTTTTCAAGTGGCTGGTTTTTTTTGCGCTGTGTAAACGTTGGCGAGTCTTGACAGGGTCACGAAGAAAGTTCACGGTAACGTCGCAGTTAAAAGCAGTGTATTAAAGGTGTATTAAATGAGTTTATTTTCCAAGCGGTTTGAAGTGGGAAAGGGTAAGTGGGTTTAAAAAAAATTGCAGTATTTTTCATAGCATTATGGTGGAATGCAAAGAGGTATTAAAAGGTTTCTCTGCGTGATCGCATCAGAAATGAGGCTATCCGCAGCAGAACCAAGGTAACCGATATAACCCTCCGAATCGCTAAACTTAATTGGCAGTGGGCGGGGCACATTGCACGTAGAACCGATGGCCGTTGGGGCGGAAAGGTTCTTGAGTGGCGACCACGTGTCGGAAGGCGCAGCGTGGGTAGGCCCCCCACAAGGTGGACTGGACTGATGACCTGGTAAAGGTCGCTGGAGTCCGCTGGATGCGGGTGGCGCAGGACCGGTCATTGTGGCACTCTTTGGGGGAGGCTTATGACCAGCAGTGGACGTCTTTGGGCTGATATGCTCGGCTTGTAAGCTCAAAAGTAGCTTAGAGTAGCACAGAGCTTTTGCGAGATATTATTTAGGTAACAGATGGGGTATGGGAAATAAGTGTATACATTCTGAAAGGGTCTGCAACGAGCATGTGACACCCCTGGAATTGCATGTGTCCATAGGCTAGGGCGACCGCTTACCATCAGGCAGAAAAGATAAAATATTCACCTTACGTCAGAATGATGCATTACATTTTGCGATAATATACCACCAATATATAGTTTGTTATTAACTTCGATTCCGAATAAATAATGTTTGAATGTCTAACTTTGAACTCCTTTACCGTTCTGTAGTTCTTAATTTACCATAAACACCCTCCTGGTTCCTGAATTTTTTTTTAAGATGTCATAAAAGCCGAGAGTCCTTTATAAAGTACTTTGCCCTTGAGTCCTGAACCTTCCGACGCTTGACTTAAGGTCTAAAATTATTGTTACCGTTTTCGCCACTATGGCCACATTTTTTAGCGGTAATTATTTTGCACTTTCATCATATCAGCCGAAAGACGTCCACTGCTGGACATAAGCCTTACCCAAAGAGTGCCACAATGACCGGTCCTGCGCCACCCGCATCCAGCGGACTCCCGCGACCTTTACCACTTTGTACTTTATAAAGTACTAAATCTGTTTATTTGCGTAGTGTCAGGACTTAAAGGATGCGGGGATCCAGGAGGTCAATTGCTTCGTAAGTATTTGCCTATGCCGCACCATCACTTAACGCTGACGTTTGTATTACGCGTAGACTCCCAACAAACGCTAATGTAACGACCCTCATAGGTTACAATGTAACGTTATTAACACGCGTATGAACGAGCCCAGCGCCGGCAACGAGCGCTAGTCTGGGGTAACTCGTGTTAAAGGTGTGTGCTGATGGATGTAGATTTTGAAGATGTGTATACACTATATGAACGAGCCCGGGCCCGATAGCGGTAGTCTGGGGTAACTCACCGGCCACGTCGGAGAGAGTGGCGTTGGGCGCGCACTTTACGAAGTCCGGGAAGAAATTCACCATTATGATGCCGCCGTTTTCTTTCTGTAAATAGAAATGCTGGTTAGTTAAGAAAATGCGCGAACACAACAGAGATGCGAGTAGGTGTTTGCCATTAGTTCTATTAGAATCTAGTTTACCGTTTGGCTTGGGGGATCAAATGGCCGTTGCTTCCACAAAACGTTTCTTTAGGATGCTGTTAATAACAGCGCCATCTAGGTTTCCGTACTGGAACCACTAGATGGCTTATCTAGGTAGAAGCATACTGAATACTATCATAGCATCCTTGCCGTAGCATGGTTGGCCTTATCACGCGACAAGTGACAAGATAGGAGCGTCGTCTCGTTCTATCGAACGGTGTCAGCCAGTGACGCACGCTCTATCCTATCACCTATCGCGTGACAAGGCCAACCATGCTACGGGGCATTAAGTAAGTAGTTTAGGATTTAGTCAACAGAGGGCTTTATAATTAAAAACCACCTTGTTACTGGGATAACACTGGGATGAGATGACGACTTCAAAGGAGCTTGGTTTAAAAACTCACCAGCGAGTGTATAATATCAGTAGGCACGTTCCTCTTGTGCGCGCAGAGACTGTGCACGGAGGAGTGGCTGAAGATGACGGGTGCCTTGGACAGCTTGATGGCGGCGCGGGTCGTGTTCTCGCCGACGTGGGACAGGTCCACCAGCATACCGAGCCGGTTCATCTCCTTCACCACTTTCTGCGACAATGGAGGGAAAATTTGAGGGTGCGAAACACTTGCGACACCTGGCCATACTCATACTCATACTCATTATTTATCCTACTAATATTATAAATGCAAAAGTTTGGATGTTTTGATGATTTAGGTAGGTGGCGCCACAACACTGCCCCTTTCCGGTGCATTAGATCTTAAGCTTAAATGACACTATTACACAGTACAAACTATTGTCATAAACACGTATTGGCACATAAATATAATTTCAAAATAGCCTAACGTCAAAATACTTAAGTCCCAAAAGACCCTAAAACCAAAACGACGGTATCTTGATTATGCACTACTCCAGTGACCAACTAATGTCATAAAGGTAAGCTAATCCTACTACAAACTAATCCTTTTTGTACGAAAATACGACATAAGGCTACTCCAGTTATGTATGTTCTAAGTTAGGTCATTAATAATTTAACATAGCTATTAATTATATTATTTTGAGTCTCAAAACTCTTCAAAACTATAGAATGACCGCTCAACAAGCCATGCTTTGTGTTTGTTTATTTTTCACATCTCATGCTCGAAAAGTGTGTCATATTAGGCTTAATAAGCGGGGCTAAAGTAGTACATTTAGCCCCTAGGGAAAATATGTATACATATTTATGATTTTAACACATTTAATTTGACCAATCAAAACACTTCACCATATTAAATCCACCAATCACAACTCTTTCAAAAAACATTTATCTTTGCTATCATCCAACAAGAATACCTACAGCTACATATTAAAATCGACCAATCAAACATCAGGTGTTTTTTAGTCCCTAATTCCAAATCATTTAAATCCACCAATCACAACTCTTTCAAAAAACATTTCTCTTTGCTATCAACCAACCAGAATACAGCTACATATTAAAATCGGCCAATCAAACATGAGGTGTTTTTTAGTCCCTAATTCCAAATCATTAAAAACGAAAACGCCTCACGCTAAAATGAACAATCTCTTCGCAGTGAAATTTGTTATTGATTGTGGATGGATAATCTTTGTTTTACTATTTTCTCGCAGTCGAAGTGAAAAGTAGAGTGTATAACTCGGGTCTAAAAGCCATATTACCCCTCGAATTATTTTCCCTCGCTTCGCTCGGAAAAATATCCATCTCGTGGTAATATGGCTTATTTTAGCCCCTTGTCATACAATCTACTATTTGTAACTGACAAGACTAGGGGCGTCTGTTGCTTATTGTCAATTTATTATATACAGAAGGACCCATTACGTGTATGATTTTAGCCATTTTGACATAGGATAATTCCCATCATCCAACCTATCAAATTCAGGTTGCATATTGAACCTGGGTTGGATAGGTTGGGAGATGGGAAGGGCCCCATAAATAGGCATAAACCGCCCGCTAACGCTTTCGGAAAATCATCGGAAAGGCTTATTTTCTGGTCAGGGGGAGACATTAAACTTTGTACTCGCACCGGGCGGTTATAAAGAAAGCCCCAGGTCGTAACATTGTGTGTTTTACCACCCCAATGTACTAATTCAGGTTACGTTGATTAAACATGTCCCGCCAATTTGGTTCACTACTTAAACTAGATACGTAATAAAATGACATGTTTGAAATTACAATCCTATTTTCACAAAAAATATAACGAATGACCACAGTCACAACATTAAAGAAGCAAAAATAAGATTAAATACGACCTAGATATAAAAAAAAACTGTACTTTTAATTCGCTTTGCATTGTAGAGAATTGCAGAAAATATATCATAAAACTCAACGTTGCTCCGTTTTAATAATTTTTACATTCAATTATGCTGCTTTGTATTCTAGAATTTATTCACAAAGGCCCGTTTAATAATCCGGCTTATCATATCTTATATCCAAACAAATATTCGTTAAGCCACATGAACCTAGGATACTATGGACAGGCTATGGTAATAATAATACCACGAGCGAGCGCGACGGTGCTATACGAAACGCAATAAGTGTGACAGAAAGAGATATATCATTCGTTGTCCTTGTCATAGTTCCACTTTTTTTCTGTTGGGCACAACGGTTGTGCCCAACAAAGCGCGCGTGTGGGTGCATACTCGCTAGAATAATCTAAATTATTAAATGCTAATGTGACTTAAATCGACGCGATTAAAGTTATTTTACTCACAATAAGGTGCCTGTATTCCGACTGTGCCAAAAAAGTGGTATACTGTGGCTGTGTTCTCGGCTGTAAAAGCCGGTCGGAACACTCTGATGAAAATATAACCTTTCACACGTAAGTTGAACATTTTTCACTTTTCTTTATACGCAATACGTAAAAATGGCATCGTAAAATTACATTACGCTCAAAATCTTGTTAAATTAGACGATTATAATAGAAATAACATCATTGTTTACATTGTTCAAGAAAATATTCGTTGACAAATAATCCGCCCAAATTACGTAGGTTGTTTATGGTAAGCTGCGACAGGTATAAGAATGTCTTCTCGATTTAGCTTCTTTGCAATCATTTTAGGGATATCAGCCAATACAACTTAAAAATACCCCATTTCTCGGGTAATTTATACTTTAACAAAATTCTCGTACTTGTTATTACATAACATTCGTATAAAATGGGTGGGATCTATTTTTATATACTTATATTTATTCTATACTCATAAAAAGAAGCAAAGCTTTTATGTAGCGAGTAATCTCCGGAACTATTCATCCCATAACAAAAAATCCTGCATCTGCGCCTCCGCTCGGGTTCTTTCTAATACGCGGGTGGAGACGCGTGGGCAGCTAGTAAGACAGATAGATATAGATAAGTAAAGATGATCGACGGTATAGAATGATTCATAATTTTCTATAAGCCCTATGCTTTGAAAATTGAATGTAAAATAATATGTTTTATTTTCTAGGTTTCCACTAAATGAGGATGTGCGTACGCGGAGTATTTGGATTGAGAAATATGTATACAAAATTAATATTATTCAATTTCAAAGGCCAGTAAGCGACCCCTACCTAACCTAAATAGAGATAACCTTATATGAATAAATGTTTTTTAATTAGGTTGTGTCTCATTTCGGTCCTTAGTATCATTATTTTATCCGCCTTAAGCCTAATGACAAGTTTACCACTGACCGCCGCGGCCAGGCCGCGCCAGTCTGTGAGAGACTTAAATAAAGCCTCACAGACAGGCGCGGCCTGCGGTGGCGGTCAATAGTAAATTTGACACTATCTGTCAAGTTTACTATGGACCGCCACCGTAGGCTGCGCCAGTGTGATTCAGGCTTTATAATAATTTATAATAATTTTTAATTAAGTAGATCAGGACGACCCGCGAGCTGTGTCGCGGCGAGGTAGACTGTCCGTCTCTTTCTAGTAAGAACGCTTAGAAAGGTAAGATACGGACAGTCTACCTTGCCGCAACACAGCTCGCGGGCGTGATAACTGTGCTGATCACTCTGTACAGTTTGTGGTGCTGATAAGAAATAGATAAGCCGCTCGCACAAGGACTATTAATTACCTACATGTTTTGTTACTAGAATCATATTTCATGTTATTAAACTGAATATTACTAGTGCCTGCGAACAGCGCCTGCTAGGCAATGAATGTGTAAAGCTTCAGTAAAAACTACTTACAATAAGAGTGCATTATTTAATATAAACATATGGACGCGATGGGGTAATTTTTAGTTACATGGCCACCCCACGGGTATCATCTACTTTGTTGCCGTCCCTCATTGTGGCATCACGTATAGCCTGTCCATAGTATCCTAGGTTCATGGTTAAGCCAGGATGTGGCGGTCAATAGTAAAGTTGACATTAGTTGTCAAATTTACTATTGACCACCACCGCAGGCTACGCCAGTGTGTGATAGGCTTTAGGCTGGAAACAGTGGTCGACCGACGTCAGCGCGTATGGTCGGTCGCGCGTGTTTTACTATGGCCGCATGCGCGCTGACGGTGAGCATCGGTCTGAACGCACATTATGCTTTCTACAGCGATAGCTACGCCCTACCGAGCATACGCGCTGACCGTCGGTCGAGCACTGTTTGCAGCCTTAGACATTTTATTGACATTACTAATTGACGCAAGGTGTATGCTTCGAGGGTCGTTAAAACCAAACCCAACGCCTCGGTTACCTTTAGTTCTACTCAACAGCATTGCCGTAAGCATTTACCTACGTAAAACCAGTTAACGTACAAAATCGCAGTGCGATTGCGTTAGTCGCGCGTTCGTAAATCTCCAGCTACATACAGTTAAAGAATCGCGCCGTTGCGCCGCTCATCTCTTTTGAACGATGGGCTACATTTCAGGTTTATGTTCGGGCCGTGGTCCAAGGCACGACATCTCAGGCTTGTTCACGAAAAAAAGTAGCCATCGAAAACTAAGTCTCCACTGTCACCAAGCAGGTCTAGGTAGTTCAAACCGCAATTAGATAGCCAACTGAGTATTCTTTTATATGTGTAAGAATCTAAAATCCATCCATTTTAATTTAAAAGTTGTGAAATCCTACATAATGCCAGTTAAGGCTTAAAGCTAAAATGATTGCATAGAAATGCGTCTACTTCTGGCATGATTTAAAACAATTTATGACCAGCAAACGTTAATTAATAGTCTGGAAAGATATTCGCGGAACATTATATCATCGATAATCTATTTGAGTAAAAAAAAAAAAATACCCTCTATGACACAAACGTGAAAATTACAAAATCTAAGACAACAATCCCAAGATTTCGAAAGTTAGCCCAAAAATGGATGGCGGCTGATATAAATATCCATAACGCCACTCAAAACGATAGGTGAAGTGAAACACAAGCAGCATAATCTGATTTGAGTTTATTTACTACACTTGAAAATTGTCACCTGACTATGACAAGTTAAAATGATCGATGGATGTAATTTTCAAACATAAGTTAAAGGAGTATGTAACAAAAAAACTCCCATCTCACACAACATATCTATGCGACTCGTTAGTACTAAAATACACACAAGCACATTGTATTAGAGTTCATTATGCATTGTACAAACTAGAATAACTTAGTCTATCGCAACTTATTGCATTTGCTGTGATGTTTTTCTTAATACGTACCTACCCACTTTAAACTAAACATTGTATTAATTTTTAAACGCATGTACCTAAATGGAATTATCCATTACTCACTGTTTACTTTAATTAAAACATGTAAAAATGTATTTTCTCTGTTTTAAGTGAAATGTAAATTTCTTTAGAGATAAATGGACGATGGATGGATGGATGGGTGGACGACCGAATAGCCTAGTGGTTAGAGAACCTGACTATGAAGCTTGAGGTCCCGGGTTCGATCCCCGGTCGGGGCAGATATTTGTATGATGAATACGAATGCTTGTTCTCGAGTCTTGGATGTTTAATATCTATTTAAGTATGTATTTATCTATATAAGTATGTTTATCCGTTGTCTAGTACCCATAGTACAGGCTTTGCCTAGTTTGGGACTAGATCAATTGGTGTGAATTGTCCCACGATATTTTATTTTATTTATTTAAATAAAGTTCTCTAACCACAAGTCCAATTGTCATTGTCAGGAGACAATTGTCAACACAAATGTTGTTGAAATAAGGCCCAGACCGTCGCCCATGACTTGTCCCACAAAGCAATTCATCCAGCTTCACGCCTACCTTAATATGGTGATGACTTTCTTTACGAGTTTCAATTAAAATTAGTGCCCTCGCGCGCTGCGGCGCTCGTGCCGCGGTAATGTGGTATTTTTAAATTGAGTCAGACGATGCCAAAAAAATATGGATCATTAAAAATGAGACAGAAAAGAGTTTTGATTAGAAAAACCGCACTCGAATCGGTTCATCCGTTTGGGAGCTACGACGCCACAGACAGACACACAGATAAACACATTTAATTTATAACGTGTCAAAAGAATTCTTTTTTGCACATATATAGCCTATGTCACTCCCACGATTAAGAGAAATCCAACGACACCTCATATGTCGAAATTCGTCAAACGGTTTAGGCTGTAGGGCGTGCCAAAGAATAAGACATACACACATACTTAAATCACACAGTCGGGTAAAAAGCGTAAGTGTGCAAAAAAAAGTACAGTCGGCCACAAAAACTTGTACCAACAACATTTTCCCAGCGAGCGTAGCATGGTAGACATCACTTATCGCTGTCGATAAGATATAGGTACGTCAGGTGGCAAGTATGCGAGTGCGAGAGTGATGGATGTCTTATCCACAAAGATAAGTGATATAATTAACTTTAAAAAACCGGACAACAAGTGCGAGTTCAACTCGCGTGGTGAGGGTTCCGTATATAATCTAAATTTCATAAACATATTGAGAATTTTCTCGTTACTTTGAATACTCAAACTTCTTATAGGTTTTCCTGTAATCTTTAGGCAGGGAACTATTTTCCATATTTTTTTCTGAATTTTAAGTAGTTTCGGAGATAAGGCCCCCTCCTGGAATGGTCAATTTTTGTCTTTTTTCCTAAATTACTTACGAGGTACGGAACCCTAAAAAAGAAAAAAATACAACAGAATTGAGACCCTCCTCTTTCTTTTAAAACGGTTAAAAATGGTAACCATCTCAGGCCCGCAGAGGTGGTTAAATCATAGCTCGAGAACACCTTCATTGAAGTCATTAAAAAGTACCTCCCCGAGGGTTTAATCAAGAGGAAACTTTCAGATTTCCCCGAGGACCTCTCTGCTTTTTGTGTCACAATTTGGTCATGAAGTTTCCAGTCGTGTTTTCTGATTTGCAATGGCTGTTTTGAGCTGGTATTTCCTACTTAAAACTTCACTTAACGTCCTCGCATCGCATTCATTAAAAATTCAACGGGATTGAACCACGCGCTTCGGTTAGGCTGTGGTCTCCTATAAATCACGCCGTACGCTGCATCACAATGCTTACTATGGATATCTACTGGTGTGGTCGTCGGCCACATCAGTACATTTCCATAGTAAGCGTTGTGACGCAACGTACGGCGTGATCCGACTGTTTTGAGTATTGATTCGTTCTCAAATTAAGCAGAGCAACAACAGAGCAAAATATATACACCAGAGAGTGCAATATATGATAGCTGTAGAAAACTATTTTAATAATGAGTATAAGGTTTTAACACAAAATAGATATAAAACTAAAAATTTAAGGGCAAAGAAATATGTACAGGACTCTGCTAAAAACTACTATGGCAAAAGAGCTAATATATTTATGATACCAAAAATATATAACGGGACTGATTGGTTAGGAGAAGAAAAAAAGTGCAGCAAAGTTGAATTAAAAAAATAGATTAAAAAATAAATTTTTGGAAAAATTACATTAATACTTACATAGGTAAAAAAAAAAAAATTGCAGTTAAAATATAATTCAACAAATGAATAATTGTAAAGTATAGCACTTTAAGTGCAGGGGTGAAGTGTTAAGGCATTGTCATGTTTAGTGTGTAAGTTTGTGTTTAAGATTATATGTAGTGCACATAGCATACCTAACATAGTTTTAACGTAGGTACTTAACACTAGTTAAAATGAGCGCGGCCTCGCCAACAAACTGTTATCGAGTTTTGGCGAGTAACATATAACATTGTTAATTGTTTTGTACGTTTGATAAATAAATTTAAAAAAAACAACCGGATAGGTGGGCCAGTATAGCCACCAAGTGGATGCCGGAAGAGCAACGCAGACGGGACAGGCTTAGATGGAAATGGTGGGATGATGTAAACGCCGTCCTTGGCAATTGGCCGAAAGAAGCACAGAAAGCAACTAAGCAAGATAGTAGGAATAATAACAGGACACAACACTTTGAACCTCTATAATTTAGGTATCACAGACAGCCCCATGTGCATGGAGGCAGAAGAAACGACTAAACATATTCTACTGGACGGTAAGCAGGTAGAAGCGGGTCTCCGGACACACTACGGGACGCAGTCAGCGATACCAAGGCACTCATTAATAGAGGAGCTGGGGTGGTTAGAGTAGCGCCACCCCGCCGTTTCACGCAAAATAGGCACATTGGATGTCGATTAGCGGAAAATGCCCAGTAACTAACTAACTAGCACAGGATTGAGACATACTTAAGCTGATGTAAAAAAAAACTTTCTTATACTGTAATTAGACTTCACATACGATTCAATAATTGTGTCCTTTCTATAGGACCCGGGTCTCAGGAGGTTCAATGGGGAACATCATGAGTTGCTTTTCAACAAATAGTAATCCGGGCTTTTTGTTCAATCACTAAACAATCGAATGTTATTATTATTTTATTTAGTCGATCACATCGTCTAAGTGCCGCGAAATGGACATAATTGATAAAATAATTATGAATTAGGCCATACAATTGGCCATCTTTCTAAGGTATCGGGATGTGATGGCCATTTTAACAATGATTTTACGTACTTTTGGTTTTTCTTTTATATTATATCGTAGTTCTATACAAAATTTCAATACCCAGTTCACCCCTCAGGAGATGATTTTCGGGATAAAAACTACCCTATGTCCTTCTCCGGGATTCAAACGAACTCCATACCAAATTTCATCATAATCGGTTTAGCGGTTTAACGTGAAGAGATAACAGACAGACACACTTTCGCATTTATAATATTAGTATGGATAGTATGGATTCAGTGCCCAGAATCGCTACGCGCTACGCTCGTAGCCGATCCCGTGGTTTTCCTCGTACGTAGTGGAAAGCGACCACGGCGTAGGGACGCATACGTGTCGTCACGGGCCGGGAATGAGTCTGAACAGTAAGTACCGAGACCTAGGTAGTCAACGGTTCCATGAATTATTTCAATGGTTCCATGAATTATTTCTATGGTTCCATGAATTATTTCAATGGTTCCATGAATTATTTCAATGGTTCCATGAATTATTTCAATGGTTCCATGAATTATTTCAATGGTTCCATGAATTATTTCAATGGTTCCATGAATTATTTCAATGGTTTCATGAATTATTTTAATGGTTCCATGAATTATTTCAATGGTTCCATGAATTATTTCAATGGGCCATCTCTCCCTCATATCCAACTACCCCGGAATCACCCTGCTTTATGTAACATATTTTAGCGTTTTAAAACTCTCAAACAAAATAGTTAAAAAAATTACTCAATTTCAAGAAAGAAACACATAAGTAAAGTAAACTTCCAGTGCAACATTGGCCCAATATTTGACACTTTCAATCCTGATTCAAAGCAATAGATGTCAACTATTAGAAAGTAATGTGTCAAACACTGCGACGTTTACCTTACATGACGTGTGGTCCCGAAATAAAAACAATGACCCCAATCGATCCTCACTCATAATATTTCATCGCCCTCATAAAAACCTATGCCACTAAGTAAATATGTGTACACACAAGCATTCACAAAGACTATCATAATTACTCCATTTGAGTAGCGTGTTTCCCTCACATTATCAGCAAGAAAAACAAAGATTCACCCTCACACAAAACCCGCCCTTATCCCCATCAACTTAACGAACAAATCCGCAAACAGATTGCACAAATCCTAAAGAAACATTCGCCCGCGCCTTGCCAAAGTAAATTCACGCTTAGCGGTATAAAAATAAGGTTCTTACCTCTCCGAATTCGGTGAGCCCATTCACGGCTGGTGCCTCGTTGGACGAGTCGGCCCTAGGAAAAACAAACATATAAATGTACTACAATTCGCTTTTGTTCGAGCTATGGACAGTGGCCGAGCATACCAACTTATCCATGCATGATTTACGTTAATGGACCTTATTTCCATGTGTTAAGGTGCATGAAGTAGCAGAGATAAGTTGGTGTAATATGTCTTCACCTTTTGTGTAGAAACAAAAAGACAGGATAAGAAAAGGATACGTGTATTTTCTTAAAAGCATTTTTGTTTACGGTAAGTACTGTTATTCTGGCAACTTAATCTTACAAATAAAAATTGGTTTGGAACAGTATTCTTTGGAGATAATTAACTCCTATACACGACGCAATCAGTGACATGATAATTTACTTTAAAAACAAAGTGTTAACCGACTTCAAATCAGTAGGTACTACTCGAAACGCTTCAAGTTATGCCTATAAAATTTGAAGAGTTCTCTCGATTTGTCCTGGGTTCCATCATCAGTTTCTGACCTGATGACCATGGGGCCACATGGGAAAAATACCCTTTCAAACAGAAAAAAGAACTTTCCAAATCGTTCTTGGGAACCTCCTCCTTTTCTGAAGTCGGTTAAAAATGTTAAAATACATAACCACTTTGACACTTGGTACACAATAGACCAATACCGGTAACTTGTAGTTTCACGAACTTCAGGTAAAATGGCCAGGAATATGAATGAATGAATGAATAAATGAATGAATGAATGTCGTCGTAGTTTATTCACCAGAAACATATGGTACAGTCGCCATCAAATATATCGGAGCGGCCAAAGTGCTCACAAATATCTGAACACGTCTCTAATGCCCCGACAATAGAGACGTGTGCAGATATTTGTGAGCACTTTGGCCGCTCCGATATATCTGATAGCGACTGTACATACAGATGTTACAATCAATTAGCGTCCCTAAAGTCTAATCCCAATAAGGTCTAGTTTTCCCTCTGGGTTGGAAGGTCAGATGGCGGTCGCTTTCGTAAAACTAGTGCCTACGCCAAAGCGGACCGCGGGCTCCTCTAGGGCACAACCGGGAATAACGCTAGGAGGATGATGAAACGGGCAACTCAAGTCAAATGGCCGGGGCTGTTATTCGGAACGCGTTCATGCGTGCACCTGACGGGTAACGCCTAACGAAACTAGGCCTCTGCCCTGCTAGCATAACTTGACTCTCGACTCTACTCGCGCGCGAGATAGATTCTCCGTCACTTTCTGATTAAGGCACTGGTCCCAACGCCGGCGAGTGAGATATGAACTATCGACTTTTTTCTAGCCCAAGAAACGAACAAAAGATAATAGCTTCCGTGTAAATAAAAGAGAATATATATAGTTCATCGCTCGCTGTTCACATCGCGATCAACTACATATATGAACTATATCTCGCTCTTTTATTTACACGGGAGCGATTATCTTTTGTTCGTTTCTTGGGCAGGAAAATCGCCGATAGCTCATCGCTCGTCGCTGGCGGTGGGACCAGTGGCTTATGCTGTCAAAAAGTGACAGATAGTCTATCACGCGCGCGAGTAGAGTAGAGAGTCAAGTTGTATGCTAGCAGGGCTGATTACCTACGCTTAGTTACTACGAATCGCGGCGTCAAGATATATTTGTGGGTGAAAGTTGAGGTGAGTTTAAAATGCAACTGAACACAAAACAATGTCGACATGTACATATAGTAATTTACGCTATTGAGTGACACCTCTGGTTTGTTCGTTTAGAACAGCGTTCGGCAACCTGCGGCCCGCGGGCCGCATGCGAGCCCCTTACTTGCGGCCCGCGAGCCTCCCTGGCTGTTTTCTTTTGCCTGATAAAGTCACGAATTATGAACGAGTGCGGCTCGTGTGAATTTCGTTAGTGACTATGCGGCCCTTGGCTGCTAAACGGTTGCCGACCGCTGGTTTAGGAGATTGTTTTCGTTGGAGTTTTTGGGTGTAAAAGAGATATAATGTGTCTTTATCTACTCTCCAGTGACACGAATGGTTGGCTATACTCATACATACTTATTTCTTAATAAAAAAAAAAGTTAAATGCGATACAAGTGCAGAAAATAGGAAATTCGCAACGAGCGGTGATGAATGAAAACACGACCGAAGGGAGTGTTTTAAATCGACACGAGTTGCGAATTACCTATTCGCACGTGTATCGTACAACGTTTTACAGTACATATGGCTCTTTAAAGCTTCACCATATGCACGGAAAGTGCTCATTTCCTCACTCGTGCGGGAAAGTAACGCCATTTGTACTGTAAATATTATTTTTCATCACATTTGCCCATAAAGGGCTTCACAACACGCATGCATACAGAGCTACGGTAGCCTTTATTACGCCCATGGGCGTAAATCATAATTGTTTTTTTTTTCTGTCAGTTAAGAAAGGCGGTACTAAACGATGTTTGAAAACGTATTTATAAATCAATCGAAACATAAAAATACAAATAAAATTTGACTAAGTTATTTACTTAAGATTTAAAAATGTAGTTATTTGGTGTTTGAGATTTTTTTCTAACAGTCATTTTTCTAACAGTGATTTTAAATCGTGGCTGTATACCAAAGGTTCTGTGCCTTGCACGCCTCACAAAAAATTCAACAAAATGGACGTTTGACATTTTGTATTTTTGATGAGACGAAGAATTGTGTACTCGTCCCATGCGGTAGTGAAGAAAGCCTGAACTCACATATTTATCGCTCTTGCCTTCGGCTCAGTCGTTAAATACCTGCGATCTGACTCATTCTTTCTTTTACCGCCCTAGATTTATGAATGCATAATTTTTATTTCACTACATCCAATTGCGTGGGGGCCAAACGAACGAAACGACTATATGACTATATGCAATGATGTAATATGAAAAAGAAGTAGATAGGTTATACGCACTCGAAAAATGGCACACTAAAATTGAGTCAATTGGCACAACTTGCCTGAGTTTCGAGTCGTCAATGGGAACGTTAGCTGTCAGATTTGGTGGCCATTTTTAAACACGGAATGTCGTATAGACAACATATCTACCTTTTTAGGGTTACGTAGCCAAAATGGCAAAAACGGAACCTTTATAGTTTCGTCATGTCCGACGTCTGTCCGTCTGTCCGTCTGTCCATATGTTCGTATGTCACAGGCATTTTACTCGAAAACTATAAGGTGTATTTGAATATAATTTTGTTAGTCGCTTCGCTACATAGTTTTGTAATTAAAATGACAAAAAAAAATAGGGGTGCACTCCATACATAAAACTAAAAGTCAAAAAAAAATGGTTCATTGTAAGCCCACGTGTGGAACATCAATCGATAGGCCTTTTAAAATAAATATAAGATTTCTCAGCAATTATTTTGATTAAGTGAATATAGTCGGAGATAACCGCCCCGAAAGTCACAAAAATTCTGTCCCCCCTCTAATTTTTGAACGGTGTATTTTATAAATATGAAATAAATCATGGACAAAGGGCTTATTAAAATCATTCACTGAAAATTGTTTTGAACAAGATCGGTTCAAAGGTTTTTGAGAATATGCTGAAAAACTGCCTTCCTTAAAGAAAACGATGTACCTAATAAGTGCCGTAAGATACCTGTGTGACGATACGACCTTTTTAATAGGCACGGAACCCTTCGTTTTGCGTGGTCCGACACGCACTTGGCCGGTTTTTTATATTACATCATTGACTATATGTTTCTAAACGGCACCGACACAGTATTCAAAAGAAAATGATAGATCATAATGCTGCAGAAAGTAACGAAGTGATGTACCATTAAATTAAATAAGTAAATCCCATTGAAAATATGAACGACATTTTTTTACAGCGCCGACGATTTCAAGAGTCTCCTGCATTCGTAATGGCAGTTTATTCAGGTTTAAATTTCGAATAACTCGTTTATTGCATTCAGGTATTTCCAACGTTTAAAAGTAACAAAAGAAGTCTGGGCCATGGTTCCATTTTTGAACTACAATTTTATTCTAAAAATACGAGAAGAACGGCACACTGAAATCCTTTTTTAACTTTTCAATCTTGCTAAAGTATTTTATGACGTGAATATTAGTACTTATTTTATACGTGCTAACGTCTTATAAATCGATGAACACCGGGACCACGCACGAATAAACACACTCATTGTCCCGTTCCGTTCGTTGACTGACTGACATATCAACGCACAGCCCAAACCGCTGGTTCTAGAGATTCCAAATTTGGCACGCAGGTACCTTATATGGTCTAGGGGTGCACTAAGAAATAATTTTTCAAAATTCACCCTCTAAGGGGGTGAAATGGGGGTCCAAAGTCTGTATGGGGAAACAAGATTAGATGCTACAAATGCAGCACAATGTTTTCTTATGACGTTATCACGTAAAATGATCGTCCGTAAACCGACTTTATTAGACAAACAATTTTTTTTATATCGCGATGTTGGCAAGTAAGCTGATGGTAAGACACTCCGCACCCTATGGACGTCTGCGACTATAGAAACATTGATAACTAAAAGTCACGACTGAATGGTGCAATCTTTGAAAAATATTTATTTTGTAGTTTATATCCAAAATAAGCTCACTCTAATTAATAATATGATCGAAAATTTGTAGGCACTCAACACAAGGGGTTCCACGGGGCTTCATTAGTCATGGTATAGTTGTTTTTTTTTGAACTGAGCCGATCTACTTATCTTCAAAACAATAGCATTCAAGTTATAGTTGAGATTTTTTGAACTGAGCCGATCTACTTATCTTCAAAACAATAGCATTCAAGTTAAACAATACGACACGTGCCAACAAGTTTCTTTGTTTGTGGTTGGCGCGTGCCATACTTTGCAAAAAAAAGGTTACCGCCACATAAAATGTTCATTAAATAATGAACTCTATCTTCTTAATCAATAGATTCAAAACGGACTAAAAGATTTAAAAAAAAACCCCGCTCACAGCGAGCCTGGTAATAAACAAGAAATTTACCTTAATTCTTTGTTGGCACGTGTCGTATTGTTTAACTTGAATGCTATTGTTTTGAAGATAAGTAGATCGGCTCAGTTCAAAAAATCTCAACTATAAACAATACGATTGTGTGGTTCGCGTCTATAGTTGAGATTTTTTGAACTGAGCCGATCTACTTATCTTCAAAACAATAGCATTCAAGTTAAACAATACGACGCGTGCCAACAAACAATGAAGGAAAATTTCTTGTTTATACCTGGCTCGCTGTGAGCAGGGTTTTTTTTAAATCTTTTACTCCATTTTGAATCTATTGAATAAGACGATAGAGTTCATTATTCAATGAACATTTTATGTGGCGGTAACCTTTTTTTTGCATAGTTTGGCACGCGTTAACCACAAACAAAGAACCATGAGCTCAGTTTAAATAATTTAAACTATACCAAACTTTGCAAAAGAGAGGTTATCGCCACATAAAATGTTCATTGAATAATGAACTCTATCGTCTTATTCAATACATTCAAAATGGACTAAAAGATAAAAAAAATCCCACTCACAGCGAGCCAGGTATAAACAAGAAATTTTCCTTCATTGTTTGTTGGCACGCGTCGACCACAAAGTCGAATTGTTTAACTTGAATGCTATTGTTTTGAAGATAAGTAGATCGGCTCAGTTCAAAAAATCTCAACTATAGACGCCAACCACACAATCTTATTGTTTAACTTGAATGCTATTGTTTTGAAGATAAGTAGATCGGCTCAGTTCAAAAAATTTCAACAATACTATTAATCGCCCGACAGGAACTTGGTAATGAAAACCTGTTGCTGGCTCGCGGGCTATACGGTCTCTATAGTGTTCAAAATGTTTGTTTAGATGCGCATGAGCATCATCCGCTTTGATTTAATTTAGTGGAGCCGAGTGCAAATGTCAATTATCGCACGTTGAAACACGATGTAGCAGGGTTTATTACGAGCTCCCTAATAACTACAGAGTTCGGTAGTTAACAGAGAAAGAAAAGAATTGAATCAATAATGGTTCAAATCAGAAGAATAAAAAGCGCGTTGCTAACCCTTTAAAAAAACCGTGCGAGTTGGAAGCGCGCACCGAGGGTACCGTACATAGGTATATAAGTAAATTAATAAAAATATTGTTATTATATGATGTAACTAAAAATGTACAGTTTTCGCAATTTTTCCTTTATCTGTGCTATAAGGCGTTGCTTCGTACCAAATTTCAAGATTCTGAGTTCACGGGACGCTGTAGGTTTTGATTCCCTTGCGAGTTTCGAAAATTTGCGGAAATTCGCAACACAAACGGCTGTATCTTTTGATTGCGTTGGCTTAGAAGTTTGATTTTTTCACAGCTCCGAAGGACAATAGATTTGAGTATTTTATAGAAATTTTAGCTTGATACCTCCACGCGTTCCTGAGAAAAAGGGTCTTGACAGACGGACGGACGGACAACAAAGTGATCCTATAAGGGTTCCGTTTTTTCCTTTCGAGGTACGGAACCCTAAAAAAGACCCTTTATTGATTTGGGGACAGCCTGAGACATATTCCATGTCCCACTCTCTCAACACAGCGCGGCCTCGGGAGATCTGGAAACCTTTTTCTGAATGGAACCAGGAACACTGTACCAAATAGGTACCCACAAAACAAATGAATAGTAGATTGAGTCTCAAGGGAGCAAAATGATATATTTACAGAGAGGACGGTATCTCGGCGGATCTGAATCCATGAGTGAAGCGAAAGATTCAAGTGTTTACGGCCGGAAATAATAGGGGAGTTTCCTCATGTTAAAATTGACAACGTAGTGTTGCTAAATGGATAGTAAACCATAAAATAATTGTAATAAAGTATAAATTACGAAATATAATTAAAATGTTAAACAGATATGCATTTTTTAATTGTCCAAAAAGCAAAATCCTTACACTTTTATAGTAACAAAATTGTATGACAACTATGGACCTAAACGCAGTATTTCGCGACCGAAATAGCAATTTACTTGATTTTCTGAAGAAACTGTGACGTCATACTTCAATGTCATTTAGTATGAAACGTTTCGGCTGCCGCCAGCGAGGTCCGTCTTTAACTATTTCTTTTGGATATTTATGTTCTTTAATTGTGGTTGCTCCCATACAAACATTTGTTCCTCTACAAAAACTGGTTCGAATGGCATCGTAAAAAAATTTAGGACACAAGCCTATTGTTGAGGTAGTTGACTTGACACTTTCTATTACGGATAATTTACTTTAAAAACAAAGTTTTAACCGACTTCAAAACAGTGGCCAAATTGCTTCAAGTTTGCTTATAGAATTTGAAGAGTTCCCTCGATTTCTCCAGGATCCCATCATCAGAACTAGATTTTGGTGACAACGGGACCAATCTGGAAGTTGTGGTGTGCTGAGCGTGGGGGTTCAATAGGTTACTTCAAGAAGACACTGAACAGCGGTTGTACAGTCAGCATCATAAACATGTATACATTTTTCAACCTTATGTCTAGGTAATAAGGTCATAGAATGTATACATGTTTATGATGCTGACTGTACATAGTTTATGTGTACTCAACTATAATACAATCTCCCTCATCCCAATCAGTTACACTATATATATTATGAATCTACGTGTTCTGAGAGGAAAACCCTTATCTGGTAGCCAGACACGTATATCTGTATCAGCACTCTAACATGCTTGCTTTGCACAACGTGTAGAGCAGCATGTTTGCCTATCACAAAGTATATGCTTTCAAACAAAAAAAAAAAAATTCAAATCGGTTTATTAATTACCGAGTTATCGCGTAACAAACACACACAAAAAAAACATACAGTCGAATTGAGAACCTCCTCCTTTTGAAGCCGGTTAAAAATGGAATCCCTCATTTGCAGTGCAGCATTTTTCCGAGTAGCAGGTGTGAAAACAAATTTTACCCTCAAATTATTTTTTTACCAACTTTTCCATTCATATTTGCCAAGCAAAAGCCATTCTAAATTCAAGAGCAAGTTTTTGTATAACCGTCGACAACTTGTGAATAATCCTCCACGAAGTTAGCTGACAACGCAACATGCATATCACATTGTTGCAAGTTGTGAACTTGCAACAATGTAATTATGTTAGATGGGGTCAGAGTGGTTAGACGTTTCACATAACAATCGTCGTTTGCTAGCTCTAATCCCATTTTGCTTGAAGTCACAGCTCGACTTTTTATTCTATACCTCTCTACCGTCCTTCAGGTCGTCACTCACAACCTCTGTCAACGAAACTTATACATTTTAAATGGGACATATTTAAAATATATCGCTCCGAGCAGAGCTGGAGCCGTAGCATGGTTGGCCTTATCACGCGATAGGTGATAGGATAGAGCGTGCGTCACTGGCTGACACCGTTCGATAGAACGAGACGACGCTCTTATCTTGTCACTTGTCGCGTGATAAGGCCAACCATGCTACGGCTCCGAGTCGTCACTTACAACCTCTGCCAACGAAACATATACATTTTAAAGGGGACATATTTAAAATATATCGCTCCGAGCAGAGCTGTTATTCGCTACGCGCTCATGCGCCTCACCCCCTGCGTCATACCTAACGAAACTAGACCTCTACCTTAGTAACGCTTAGTTACTACGCATCGCGGCGTCAAGATATATTTGTGGGTGAGCGTTGAGGTGAGCTTAAAAAAAATACAGAATAGGGGGGCAGGATTCGAACCTGTGATCTTCAGGCATATGTGGCCAGTCAGTATTAGCTACGAAGGACCACGAGGGAGTTGCCCGCCCTCAATGCCGCTTGGGTATGCTAGATAATTATGGTGTATGAGTACAGCTAACCATTGTCATAATAGTCAGACAGTATAGCCAATCTTTATATGAGTATAGCCGTGTCACCGGGGAATAACTTAGTATATACTCAAGGCAAAATACGGTTTCGAAAAACATTAATTTATAATAGCGTTTTTTTTTGTTTATTCCATTTTAAAACGTTATTCTAAGATCCTTTATTCAAGAATCCAACAAACTTTCCACCCGAAAGTAATTATTATAGATTTAAATTAAGCATTCATTGTCTTTTTTTAATTTATTTATATTGAAGATTTTAAAGCAAATGTAAATGAACCAAAATTAAGATTAAAACATTTATTAATATTTAGACGACAGGTTAGCCTAGTGGGTAGTGACGCTGCCTACGAAGCTGAAGGTCCTGGGTTCGAATCCCGGTAAGGGCAAATATTAGTGTGATGAGCATGAACATTTGTTTCCGAGTCTTCTACCGAGTTCGTTTACTATAACACAAGCCTTATTGAGCTTACTATAGGCCTAGTTCGATTTGTGTAAGAATATCCCCTAATATTTATTTATTTATTTATTTATTCCCACTTTCCAGGAGCTAATTAAGTTGTATTTTTTTGATGTCTGATTTTTTGTTGGATTTTGCTTCTAGGTAACTATATACTTGATAAAACCCGTATATCCATTACATTAAAAAAATCTGCTATTATAAATTATTTACAAATTTGACATTTTTTCCATACAAGTTGTCAGTTCGTTGCCTGGACTATAGATACACATTCCATTCTTTTCACACCCTAATACCCCAAAGAAAAGAAGAGTCTATCTTCATCTGTATTAAAGTCGCCGCATGCGAGCCACTCGCCTCGCTACTCGCCTCGCCACTCGCCTCGCTACTCACCAGGGCGTGTTGCAGGTGTGCGTGAGCGTCATGTATCGCACCCCGAGCTGATAGTAGCTGCGGAGGACCCCGAGCGAGTTGCCGATGGAGTGCCCGCCCTCGATCCCGATCAGGGAGGCGATCTTGCGCGGACGGGCGCTGTGCGCTTGGAGGATGTCTGAAAAAACAAGTTATTAGTGTAATTTATGCACTTCCTTCTGGCAACCAGGCGGTCTGTTGGTTGCCATGTTACTGTGGACAAGACAGTGCGAGTGACAGATTCTACATCTTATTCACAACGATGTGATACTCGTAAACTCTTATTTATATACGCCCGCAGAGTTGCCAACTTCGCACACACAAATCGATTGAGGCGACTTTAGGCGGTTTAAATTTTTGTTAAGTGCTTTAGGCTACCAATTTTAACACATTCAGTGCCCAGAATCGCTACGCGCTACGCTCGTAGCCGATCCCGTGGTTTTCCTCGTATGTAGCGGAAAACGACTACGGCGTAGGGACGCATACGTGTCGTCACGGGCCGGGAATGGGTTAAAATCCAATATCCAATGAGCGGCATAAGACTGACGTGATGCTCTCTAAATGTGATCTGACGCCTGACACAGCACGAGCCGTCGCATCAAAGCACATGTAGATAAAAGAAAAGAAAAAAGAAAAGAAGACATTTATTCACTACCCAAAAGACACACAGAGATAAGGTGTGAATATGCCCGTAAAAACCGACATTGTTCTGACGCGACACGACACGTCACGTCAGGACCCATACTTCCATAATATTATAAATGCTAAAGTGTGTTTGTCTGTCTGTCTGTCTGTCACTTCTTCACGCTTAAACGGCTGGAGCGATTGAGATGAAATTTGGCATGGAGATAGTTTGAATCCCGGAGAAAGACATAGAATATATTTTATCCTGAAAATCATCCCCTAAGAGGGTGAAATGGGGGATGAAAGTTTGTATGGAGCTACGATATAAACGAGCTCTACGCGAACGGAGTCGCGGGCAGAAGCTAGTCATTGAATATAACGATTTAAAGTGTCAAAAAGAATAGCTGACTCGCTTTCTCACAAGTCAAGCCTAACATGTCAGAAAGAGTGTGCAATACAAACACCAAGCCAATCGAATAGGTCAAGCCGAATAGAGCGTATCAACAATGTCCATATACAGTTTAAAAAACATGGATAGTAAAATCCAAAAACTCCAACCAGACTGAGATCGACCCAAACATCCAACAAACGCAATCCAATAAAGTGTATAGGTACGCACGTTTGCGATGAACCGCCCGCGAAGTGTTTAAAAACGTGCCCAATACACCGAATGGGCTTTTTCTATCGGCAATTTACGGGAGCGGCGATAGATGATATTTAATCTACCTCAAATTAAATAGGTGTTCCGTTCTTAGAGCACACATAACTGGAGTAGCCTTTCAGTAACTTACCTCTCTGTAAAAAACCTTGCACAATGTGCAAAAAATCATACAAAGACAATTTCACAATCGATCACAAAAGCAAAAGAACACTGATCACAAAAATGCTCGCATGTTGCTGTAAGCACTTGATATTATACAATACAATACAATACTAATCATTTATTTTGGACTGTAAAATCCATAGTGTTAGTGGTTACAAACTTAGAGCTATAGTTAGTGTTATATAAAACTACGCTAAACTTAAAATTAAAGGCGCCTTGGCACCGGTACTACAGGCGCGTGGGCTAGCATGCTCAGGATACTATTCGTTAATAAACGTTCAACCACTTCAAGCTTTCAATATACAATTGAGTTTCAATATCCTATTAAGATGCTCCCCCCCAACCCCCTAAAATCGGCAGACTTTTTTGTACGCAAATACGACATAAGGCTACTCCAGTTATGCATGCTCTAAGGCTCCGTTGGACCAATTTTGGTACGGAACACTAAAAATACCTAAATCTTAAATTGATGTCTATAGGGCAATGTAGCACACAGTGGTTTTTTTTTCGGAGTCAATGTATATTAGTAATTATATATACACGAGTTTAACTATTCTAAAATTATTATTAATATTTTTTTCTGTCACATGTCATGTTAAACCAAGTTGAAACAAGTGTAATTGCTACTAATCATTCTTGTAAATAAATAAATAAAATTGTTCATTACCTAATCCGTAATGGTAAATAAATTCAATCAGGAAGTATTCTATTTTAAGGTTTATTATCTTAACAACAAAAACTATTCAAAGTTTGCCTTTCTAACTGGCTTGTTCTAAACAAATGGAACGCAGTTATTTGCGGACCATTCTACTTTATTGTATGGACGTGTAGGAATTGCTACCATCCATACCACCTGATCTAACTCGTTTGGGCGTGTATTGCTTATTGCTTGGTACTATTGGATGACTGATCAAATAACTAGGAGTCTATCAGACTGAATGTAATGTCTTTATATCAAGGTAACATTTGATATTATGTGCACTGCATACAGTGTTGTGACTTAGCGGTCGGCCGAGCCTTGTATACTCGAGTTTTTAAAGCTAAAACTACCTATCGAGTGCTGAGAAAACTCACGTTAGCCACGGCTTGAATCGTTAAGGCTTGGCTGAGCTCTAAAGCCGAATTCATAATAGGAATGTACTTTTCCACAAAACGCGTCATAGTAAATGACAATAGTTTCTTAGAAAGCTAAGAAACTATTGTCATTTACTATGACGCTCGAGTGTCGTGACGTCACGATCCCCGAGCGTTTTCTCTCTCTAACACGAAATATTAAAACGGTTGTAGCTTCGTAATTTTTTGAGATATCTGTATGAGATTTTCGTCACTGGGCTTTTGAATGAATAATACATTTTGAGTCTGCACCCCTATTATCTAGCGCATGGCGTGATGATCTCTGATTTGATGTATTTATTTAGACTTCCTCGGCCTATTTTGTAAACTTTAAAGATATAGCCAGTGACCATAGTGGTTAGCTGGAAGAGTCTGAGGAGGTACGATCCCAACTGGCGCCAATGCCGCCACTGCAAGTGGGACTGAGACTTGCTTATATTGGAGTAGACTACGCAGGACCTGGTTGACTGAGACTTGATTCTATTGGAGTAGACTATGCAGGACTATGTGATAGATGTTAAACTTACCGGTGACAGAGGTGGCTAGCTGGAAGTGTTGTGGATACTTGTCGACCAGGCGGCGGATGACGTCGATCTGTTCGAGGGTCAGCTGGACTGCATCACGGTTCTGGGTGGCGCAGGGCACGAAGGCGGACCAGAACTGTTGGAGAAACGATGTGATTAGTAAAAGTACAAGGTCTTTAAGAGCTTGGCTACGGTTTTCAGCGGCGGTGGCTGAATGCCAAACAGAAACTACAAGTAATTACTGCCTCCATTCTTTCTTAAGACTCGGCCACGTCTCACAGCGGCAGCGGGAGCGAGATGTTGAGTTGTGATCTCTTGCTCACACGTGTGGCAGATCGCTGCCGCCGCCGCTCTGGCCGTGGCCGTGTCCTTATTTTGATTGTGAAATGAGTGGAAAAAGTTCGTTCATTTCAACGGTCCAGTTAACTTTAACTGTGGCACTGGCAGCTGTCAACTGATAGAAAATAGCCAGGCTTCCAATAAAATGCAATTTTAATCTTCCGATACTATTTAAGTTTAATAAATGTACGTATGACGTAGAACCACCGGTCTTATTAATGTCGAATATCGCTCGACATGTTTCGAACTGATGACATGTTTCATTAAATTTTAATATGTCTGATTCTCACGGGAGTTTTCTAGTCCAATAATTGTTTAGTTTACTACAGACCGCCACCGCAGGCCGCACGCCCGTGAGAGGCTTTGCGCAATATTTATTTTTAATACAGTTGCTCAAAAAGTGCTACTTTACGTAGCTGTTTAGCTTGCGGAAAGTTGGTTTTCGCGCACTAGTGCTTTTCACTTTTCATTATACAAATTGTACCATTAATTATTATGTCAATAAAAAATAAATAAGATAGTATTAAACTGTTTTAAACTTCATTTTATTCAACTTTATTACAGTGATGTTACAGAATGAATAATATAAAAGTTTCGAATTCCTTGTTGTTTTTCTTATTTCTTCGCAACTGTATTAAAAAACGTCGTTCGATACACGTGCGGAAATGTCATTCTCCGCTCGTCCCGAGTCTTGCCACGAGCCGTAGGCGAGTATATCTCGGTACTCTTGACGTAATGACATGCTTTCCGCACTAGCATCGAAATGTACTATTACCTTTATTTGTGACGTTTCGACTCATGTTTTTATATACTTTTGTAGGGTAATGCAGATAGCAAATATAAAGGTGAATAATAAATATCGAGTTAGACCCGTGTAAAGTAATCTTTTGACAGGAGACGTATTTGTAGCTCGTATTTGATCTCGAAAACATGCCGTCACTCAAAGATGCCGTCTGAACGTATCTATTTTAGTCAGCACGACCATTTCATTATCTAATTTAAATCTATACCTTAGCCAAAATGAAACAAATAAAGAGAAGGCCCTCTAGTGTGCAGAATCTTAACAAAATAAGAATTAAAATAGAATAGAACTTCCGCGCTTCTCGCGAATAGAATAACTTTAGGTATTACATTAAAACTTCGCAAAGACGGGGCGACACAAAACTATTGATGTCCTTTTTTCCCTAAGCCAAGAATCCGAGCGAACTGCATTAAGACTTTAAGGCGTGCAACAGACGTACGGGACGGGAAAGTGAGGACGATTCACGGATCGGGCATGTTTCGACTCAATAAATGTCCTAGCATTTACCCTGATCTGCAACAATTTATACTCGTTAATGAGCGCCTGAACAAAATCTAATAGCAAATACGCTGTTTGAATGACAGGCTTTGTTGGGCTGTTAAACTAGTTTATGTTGTTATCCTACTAATATTATAAATGCTTTTGGATGTTTAGATGTTTCGATGTTTGTTACTGAATCACGCTTAAACCGCTCAACCGATTTGGATGAAATTTTGCACGATGATAGTTTATAGACTGGATTAAAATATATCATAGTTTATACTCCCAGTCCACGCAGACGAAGCCGCGGGCGGAAGCTAGTATAGAAATATAATAGAAAAATATGAAGCGATTAGAGACGCCCTCTTTTTTATATTTTAATTTCTAACAACATAAACTAGTTTCGACCTAGATATGGCGAATCTCACTGTGTATAAAAAGTTTAAGGTTAGTCCCGTATGCCGTTTTAAACGTTTGTATGGAAAGTCGAGCGTCCGGGCGACCCATAGCTAAGACGCGTCCCCGTCTCGCATATCTGTCTGTCCCACGCCTTACAAGACTCGCTTCCCATTCTGAAATGTAAATTTTTAAAACTTTCCCGTTTTTGTTGGGCACAACAGGAAAGTAATTATTTTTTAAATTTCAAAGGCACCAACAATGGTGTTATTTGTGCACAAAGGGAATTCGTTAGCTACTGTGTTTATGTTTCATTTGTAAGAGCCGGTAACCTTAACGATGTTTTTAAGTCATTATTAGAAGCTGGGTCTTGCAGACGCGACGATTTTTTCGCTTCTTTTATTCTTCGATATTGCTATACTAATATTAGTTGAACAACGAAGCGGAGCGTTAATGACCCGAAAGATTTAAACCAACGATTTTAGGGCCTAATTAGAGTATATAAAGTTATATAACATATGGTCAAAATACCCATACTTTAATAGTACATTGTTTAACGAGGGGCGTAAGTGGAATATTATCTTATAATATTCCATAATCCATATCCAATAAATATTGCAAACTCGAGATAGACTCGTTAGCAGTATTCTTACGCCCGTGTTATACACAATGTTTTTCATCACATTTGCGAGGAAAAATCTAAGTTTCATACAGCCGCACCAATCAAAAATTGACAACTTCACTTCCAGATCAGTGCTAGTGGAGCGCCAAGCTTCAATATTTCAACCAATCACAGAGCAGTATTCTTGCGGGGCGGGGCGGCAACCAATCACAGAGCAACCAGATTTGCTTACGCCAATCAGAGGGTTCTATATTTTAAAACTAAACTTAACAGCCCGTGGGAGGTAAAACGGCTATAACTGCTCTGTACGCTTGCAAGTAATAACGCCATTGACGAGCATGTGTGATGAAAAAGATAATAATTATTTTAAAAAATCATAAGTTAAAAAATCTCAATTTTAACACACCCTAAAGGCGTGACGTAGCCACCTACTACTTTTACACGCAGAAGCACTACAGTTTCACTTAATTAAGTTTAGTATCTATCCTACAAAAAGGTTTCACTACCGAAAATGTGACTTGCAATCAAATACAGCGTAGTGCTTTAAATAATTTTGATATCTTTATCTTACACACTTTAATCACAAGTAGCTTTCCTCTTTTCTCTTATCGCTAAGACTAGACTTTAGTTTTGTTCTGTTCTCAATGGCGCGAGTGCAAACTATATACCTTCACTGTTATGATAAATGGCTGATAGTTTGAAATTGATGTCACTAAAATGACATATTTCAAAGGAAACGTTCAAACGTCAATCACGGGAAAATAATCTGATATCAACACAAAGTTTCAACGATTTAATGTTGTAGTAACTAATACAGTTGAAATAAAAATACAAGATTATAATTAACATTAACTAAGATAAATTAAAACTAAGTTAAATCTAAAAAAGGCCCTCGAGGCATTGTACCGAGGATGCTGGCGGCATTTCCTCGCTGAATTGCAATGCTGATGCGTTGCGCGAGAAAGCCGCCAGCTCTTCGGTCACCAGTTACATCGACCAGACGTTTCGCGATTTCTGCAAATAACTTATGCGCACTGGGACCCCACGGACCGAGGGTCTCGACGCCAAAGGGTACAAAGTCGTACTCTCTGCCGAGGCCTCTATATTTATTACATTTCAGATTTTCGGCGTTTTCCGCCGCTGCACCCGCTTTAGAAGTAGTCCGTTGGAGGTGAGACGGTGCCAGTGTGTCTACACATGTAGCGTCCCACACAAGCATCCGTCCCAACCTCCATGGAACCAGAGACACACCATCAGGTCTTTTGCCATCATCTCTGACAATGCCAGGCGGCTCAAGAAGAGCAGGCACATTGATGCTGGCAAGAGACCGGCGGATTATGTCATTAAGTGTCGCATGTCTTGAAAAGCGGCCTGCACTTTTTTGACAACAAAGTCCGTGGTGACCCAGTCGGTCCACGTCCGTGCCACAAGGGCATATGTGTGGAGTGCATACCGTGACCCCAAGCCGCAGACCAGTCGCCAGACGAAGGGAGGTCGGATCCAGGAAGGTACCGGTATTTGGAGAGGGATGGGCATGTAGCCAGTGACCGGCCTCTCTGGCTCCATACAGTTTGGATACAATTTGTGGTATTGTTTGGTTTGGTGCCAATAAATTGAAATAATCATGCTAGACACAAGTCACTGCATTCGCCGTGCATCGTACGATATCGGAGTGATTCGTGAAGTGTCATGCTCGCTCTCTGTTTTTACCCACGACGGATCGGAGACAGTATATGCGCTTGGGGTGAGAGGATGTTTGTGCAAACCAATGTTGCCATTTTTCTCAAAAACTACTTGTCCGATTTTGATGCGGTTTTCAGTGATGGGTTCGGGTTTCATTGGTGCATGTTCTTAGATAGGTGTTACGTTGACAACTCACCAGGGGGCGCTGCAATAAACATTTACATATACAACCAAATTAACAATAATTTGGTAAAACCGAAACTATAGCACGTATTATATTATGAAGTACAATTTACATAATACCTATGCTGGCTCTCTAAAAAGTTTGAAATAAAAACAAATCGAACTAGACATAGTAAGCTCAATAAGGCTTGTGTTATGGATTGTAGACGACGATATATTTAATAGATATAAAAATTTAAATACATAGAAAACATCCAAGACTCAGAAACAAATGTTCATGCTCATCACACAAATAGTTGCTCTTACCGGGATTCGAACTCAGGACTTTCAGCTTCGCAGGCAGCGTCACTGCCCACTAGGCTGACCGGTCGTCTACCGTTATTTGAGGGCAAAAATAACTTTTTTTCTAAATAACAGGCTCAGGGAAGAAAATTACAACTTTGATCTCTCTGCAACAATAACTTTCTGTATAGCAGGTGTGAAAAAACAGTTCCTGGATTAACGAGGTCAAGTGAGAGGCCGTCCTTGTTATTTGAATCCAATGGATAACAGTTTGTTGTCAATCTAAGAGGCAAAGGGTTGTGCAAATAAAAAGCTGCAAAGATGCTCTGAAAGCTGTAAGTGCAGCTTTCAGAGCTTGCAAAATAACCCTGGAGCTGCGGCAAGCGGGTAATAATTTTAACAAACATTTGCATATGGATTTTGAACAAAGATATTTTTTTCTTACCAGAATACCGCGCGGTATTCTATTTCGTTATCGCCCTTTTTATTAGAGTTCCGTACCCAACGGGTAAAAACGGGACTTCACTGTCCGTCCGTCCGTCCGTCCGTCCGTCTGTCTGTCACCAGCCTGTATCTCAAGAACCGTGATAGCTAGAGAGTTGAATTTTTCACAGATTATGTATTTCTGTTGTTGTTAAACAAATACTAAAAAACGGCCAAGTGCGAGTCGGACTGGGGCTCTCATACAACATACATGATTTTTTTGTTGTTTTTATAGATAATGGTACGGAACCCTTCGTGCTCGAGTTCTCAGTTCATATTTAATAATTATAAGTAAATACTGTTTTGGAATTGGAATAGCGAAGAAATATCGAGTTGAGGATTTTTTTTTATGAATACCGAAATGTTTTTAATTTCACGGTCAAAAAATAATCGTCAATCATCAACTGTCATTTTTTCATATAAAAATTGACATTTAGATCTACCCGACGCGCGTACAATGCGTTACGTGATCGACCAACAGGAAATAAAGAACAATTGTTCAATGAGTCAAATTGGTGGGCAGTTGGGCACGATGCTTATTTTTTTTGCATTTAACAAAACAGTCCACTACGTCCAACCACTAAGCCACGGTCAATCCAGTAGGCCTCGACTCGCCATGTCATCCGACCGTATTGGAGTAGTTCTGGACATTGGGGGGCAGTGGGCTCGCGCGGGATTCGCTGGGGAGAGCTTTCCGAGGGCGGAGTTCCCATCTGTAGTCGGACGGTAAGAGTACTAGACAATACAATACAATACAAATACTCTTTATAGGTCTTCGCACATTACAACAACTCGATCTCACAAATCGTTTTTCATAAACTGTCCCAAATATGTTTTTACATTAATTTTGTCTTAGTTTCCGAAGAAACGAACTGCTGGATGGCTTCCCAGACGTCTATTGTGGTCGCGAGGCGATGCTCAAGCGGGGAATTTCACATCTGTCCCGGCCAATACAGGAAGGACTCGTTGAGGTGAGCACCATTCAAGACGCGTATAATAGCGTTCGATTGTGAACCTTATTGCTATTTAATTAAGATGGTTTTATATATTAAGATAGCAAGATTATCCCATTAGTAATTCAGTTACTAACAAAATTATGAAATTGTAGTGGGCAGCGACAGAGCAGTCTATATATCTCTCGGACTTTCAAATTCTAACATTGAATAATTTCAAAGCCAAGCAACGCTACGTGTGCGACGCCATAGCTTGTAGCAGCATTTTTCAGCTTTGTAGAGGAAATCGCGCGTAGTGGCATGACTCATGGGGTCATGTTGAATGAACCTAGTCAAGAAAATCATCGTCCTCCTTAGCGTCTTTCCCGATTGTGCCCTAATGGGGCCTGCGGCCCGCATTTGGCATCTGAACCAAAGATTTAGCGTAGGCACTAATTTTGCGAACGCAACTGCCATATGACCTTCCAACCCCGAGAGAAAACTAGACCTTGGGATTAGACCGGTTTCAGTTTCTAGTTAAGGCCAAATTGATACTTATTTTTAATACTCGTACTTATTTATTCAGGATTGGGATGAAATGGAGAAGATAATACACCACACGTTCTACAAAGAGCTGATGGTGGCTCCTGAGGAGACGAAGGTCATGTACGCGATGCACCCGCTCACTCCAGGAAAAGACAAGTCAGTGCGAGAGTCAATAATAGTCAATATACCAAAATACGTAATGCGTTATTCGCCTCGGCGGTTCTCTAGTCAATTTCACCAACCAAAACCCAATGTTGAAGGTAAAAGACGATGGGCAGATTTGTATGGGCACCGTCCCCACCCAACAGAGCTCACGTTGATTTGAATATGATTGTAATGTTCCATAAAACGTGTAATTACCGTTACTGACTCAGATATCAATGGGGTTCTTCCGAAAAATGGATGGTGTTGCAATTTGGAACTAAAACTACCCATACAATCTGGTCAATCACGCAAAGTAAATAGGTTATTCTAGTATAAAACATGAGCGTATCTCAAAAAAAAGCTATAAAATGTAATTCCTTTTTTTTATTAAATAAAATAAAGACAAAGGCGCTTATACTATAACATCAGTTAACGAGCTCAAAATGAATGGAAATCATTTAGTTTATTATTAGTAATTGTTTTTCCAATAAGTAATAATAACATTGATAATGATATACACAGTGGTCGTGTTGAACACTCATTAGTGTTTTTTTAAAGACATATATTTCAGCTTTGTGTACATACATATCAGCATTAGAGTTGTACAACAAAAATGGCCCTTTGACGCGTCCTTTTTACTAAAATACCCTACAGTATTAACACATCCTATATATTGTGAAATTACTGCTTATATAAATAACATTCAACCTGACTTTCCAAGAAAACTCTCCTTCTTGGAAAAAAATACTCCTCTAACAATGATCTATTAAATGAGGCATGCCTCGATTGTGTTGATGACTCGGGACGTTTTGCCCGTTGTCCTTTTCACCAAGTGTCCATTCCACTTCAAAATGGTTCAAATTTGTGTGCCGCTGAACTAAAAGTGAATGTTGGTTCCCAGAGAACGTATCGCAGAGCTGCTGTTTGAGACGTTTGTAGTGGACAGCATATATCTGGCGCAGACTCCGGCTCTTGTCACGTTCGCTAGTGGGAGGACCACTGGTCTGGTGTGGGAGAACGGCTACAGCTGCTGCTACGCTGCTCCTGTCTTTGAAGGGTGCGTGAATTTTTGATTACTATAATTTTAATCATCTCCATTCTGAATGGAGGAATTTGATGTGGGAACGCTGCCGGGACAGTAACCTTAGCGCCAACCTCAGGGAAAGGGGCAGAATGAACGTGACAATCGATCGACAGCCCGCCTGCTTCCAGCCAGGCGTTCCTTCACAACATCAACAACAACATCATCTCCATTCTCATTAGGAATCATTTTTTCACAGCATGCCGAACTATGCTGGTCAGTACAGAATTCACACACACTTGAAGTGGCAACAAGAGTTACCTTTGGTTTTCTCTGATTATAATTTGCATTAGTACGCACTTTATTTTGTAAATTACTATTTGAGCATTTTAAACCTCATCCAATGCTCGAATTTGTTTCTCCACAAATTCTTGCAATATTTTATATTCTGGAATATCATTCGAGTTAAACTCTAATGAGAATGCTTCGCGGGAAGCTTTATCGAGCTTGGACCACAACAAATGTAAAGTTTCCATAATGATTCGATTCACTTTTTCGGCGTTCCATGATTACAGTTTTTTTACAGTACGGACCAGGGATTGGATACCGGTATTTTCACCATACAAAAATACCGGTTTTATTTCGTTCAATTTCGTTCTTTGGTTTATTATATCAATTTTGATCAGACTGTCTAATAATACGAAAATGTTACAGTCGAGTTCTCCAATATCTATACAGACAACCTTTCAAAAATATCTGTACACAGGCTTCATTATTACTGACATAAGACACATGTGTAGATATTTTTGAAAGGTTGTCTGTATAGATATTGGAGAACTCGACTGTACCTAAATACATGACAGAGTCCTACATTAAGAGCCTAAAATAATTCAAAATATTAGACTACTTCGGGGACTTTTGAAAAAACCGGTTCCGATCCCTGGTACGAAATTAATTTATCGCGTTTAAAAACATTGGTTTGTTGATTATTATTACCAGTTCTCATATATGAGAGGAGGCCTGTGCCCAACAGTGGGACGTATATAGGTTAATGATAATGAAATAATGATGATTATCAGTGTAAAGTGGCGATTATACTGCTTCGTTCGTTGACAGCAGTTTGAAACAAATTAGGCGACAGGATCAGTGTGTGATAGCTACTTGACATTATTAGTCCATCGACTTGCTTGCAGCTGTCGATCACCGAATGCGGCCGACTACCGGCGCCTTTATATTGTGCAACTTGAGACATAATGTAATCGTCGCTTTATAATAATTTTAATGATCTTTGTCATTGTTCTCATGTAGTATTCATCTCTTCAGGTAGCGACGCTGTATTTGATAAGTGATATTGACAGTTCTCAAATACAGCTTCGCTCCCTGAATAGCCAAAAGTCAAACAGTTTGTAGACGTCTAGTCAATATCAAAAAGAGGTAGATAGGTTTATATACAATTTTATGGAAAGTAAATACAAGATTATAATTAAAATTAACTAAGTTAAATCTAAAAAAGGCCCTCGAGGCATTGTACCGAGGATGCTGGCGGCATTTCCTCGCTGAATTGCAATGCTGATGCGTTGCTTGAGAAAGCCGCCAGCTCTTCGGTCACCAGTTACAGTAGATGGGTTAGGTTAGGTTAGGTTATAACCTATAAGCGCTCCAAAAGTGGTACACTAAAATTGAGTCAATTGCACCAACTAGCCTCAGTTTCGAGTCGTCAATGGAAACGTGTAAACGTGTCTTAGCTGTCAGATTTGGTGGCTGAAACACGGAATTTCGTATAGACAATATAGCTACCTTTTTTATTTGTATAATAACTTCTAGCCACATTTGAAACTTTAGTTTCAGTTATTTGAATAGCGCTTCAAGGCATCTTTCTTTAACAAATATCAACTTTTGGTTTCTAGATTCCCTCTAAAACATTCGATAGTGACTTCCCAACTGACGGGAAATGCGGTGACTACGGCCCTTCTAAACCTGATGAAGAATACTGGCTACTCGTTCACCACGCCCACTGAGATCGAACTAGCGGAGAAGATAAAGGCTAGTCTTCCTTGCTTTCGACTTAGTAGACGTTAGAGATGTCGGACAAAATATAAGACGACTGGAAAATAACTTTGGGGAACAAGAATTCCCGACTTATGATTATGACTTCTATGCTAAAAGTTATACGACGGTGGCAAACATGCCTACGGCATGTCTCGTGACAAGCACACCGTAGTCTATGAACGCTTGTAACTCCATCCACTTTAGGGACTCTTATTTCTGTACCAGATATGAAATTACTTCCTAGACCAACGTTACGCACATAAATGTCAGATGAGTTCTCCAAATGCTCGTTCGAAACAATTACCTCTCTGGTTAGGTTAGGTCTAAAGTCAATTTTTCCTTATTGAGACCTGTTCTCGTGACTGAGTATTTTGATCCGAGTTTTTTACGCTGGTTCTTCTCGACTCAGATATTTTTATTCCGAACCGGTGATAGTTTATCGACATTCATAGGTGCATGTAATGTGGCTAAATAGAAGGATAAAACACTTTGACTTGGACTATAAGTCGCTTTATTCGGCAGTTTCTTCACTGAGAAATTTCAACGGAATCCCTCCTTCCACAGGCAGAAATCTGCTATGTCTCCACAGATCTAGAAGCAACCCTGGCTTCCAGAAAGTCCGATGGGGACACCAAAGTCCACTACGCATTGCCGGACGGTCAACGCATCATTCTGGACGAGGAACGATTCATGTGCCCCGAGGTGTTGTTCCAGCCTTCCCTTCATGGGTTACGCAGTCCAAGTATCGTTGATGATATTTGCAAGAGCGTCAGCCGCTGTGATATCGACTATCAGCCTATATTCTACGATAATATCGTGCTGTCAGGTGAGATTTTGACTAATTTGCTTTTAATTTTAAGCGGCAATTACATTAAGCCGATCTCCGAATACAACGTTCGCCATGTTGCGATTTTTTACTGGAACTAATTTATTTCAACGAACGAGCAAAGCGAGCGAAGCGAACGAAATTTCCGTTTCAGCTTGGGCCAACATTCTTTCGTATGTCCGGCTGTCCGACTGTTCTGTTTACGCGCAACAATGCCAGAGATAATGGGTAAATAATTACATGAATATAAAAATGCTCGATTTAAAGTTTTACTCTATGGGAAACGCATGAGCGCTCAATACTTTTAACCGGGGCTGTGCATGCTTTCTAGTGCATTTAGTTTAATAACGAACATGCCCAGATAGCCCTCCACTCGCTCCAGTGGACCGCAACCTTAGTGCAAAGTGCTTGCCTCGTTTGCCTGTACGTCACTTGACTAACTTATCGTAGAGTTCGTTACAACGGCATGAGGTACATAATAAACTGAGCAGCGGTAGGTATACTGTTTCAATGTATGTTCATGAATTTAAACGGGTAGTCGAATGGTGGTCTTCCCTAGGGACTGCCCCAAGGACAGTTTTGTATTTGAAAATTTAAGCTCGGCATTCATCTAGGGCTTTGTCTTGGCTAATGGACGCATCCAAATGACCTGTTAGAGACCAGATTAGCTCTCAATAATTCAATGTTACTAGAAATGAGAAGCGTAATCCAAAAAGAAATTAATATCACAATTAATAGCTTTAAACAAGAAATAATACACAATGTACAGGACTATTTCAAGCCGCCAGGAGTGTCTAAAAGACGAAATCCGTCAAACTAACATTGAAATAGAAAAATTAGAGTCCGAAAACGCAAAAACCACGACAAACCCTGATTTTCTGTGAAGCTTAAGGCCTTCAACACACTGGGACGGCATGAATAAACGAATACGAATTGATGGACGTTATATTTTGACTAAACTCACGCCATCACGGGCACGCCACGTACCTGTCATTTGGCCGCGTGTGTTGTTTCGACATTCATTTGCGCGCCATTTGCTTCGGCGAAAAATGGAAGAGTCCAAATGGTAGTTGACGTTGATATTCCAACGTTAAATTATGACATTAACGACGATGGCGCGTCGCGCTCCATTTGTATGTCCAAGCTACGTTACTATTTTTAAACGCAATTTTGACATTCACGTACTGATTTCGGCGGTGATCCATCCGGCTTGTTGGAGCGGTCATTGCCACGAAGTGGTGGGGACAGGAGAGACAAAGGGGAACCATTAGCACTGTATAGTGCCAGTAGTAGTATAGGTAGAGTATAAGACTGTTTCAAGAAGGATGATGGTGATTGATGTTTCAGGAGGAGGCAGTCAGTTCCCGAATCTAGAGGCGCGTCTCCACCGCGAGCTGTCCCCCCTTATGCAGACGGGTTGGCGCGCGGCGGCGCACGGCCCGCCGGAGCGCCAGCACGCTGCGTGGCGCGGTGCATCCATGCTGGCGCGCACGAGCGCCGCCGAGGAGAGCTGGCTCGCCGGTAGCGAGTACGAGGACGCGGGCGCCGGGAGGGTCCGGCAGAAGTTCTACTAAATAAACTGTTGATTTCTATGCCTTTTTATTGAAATCCATTTTTATGGGAATAGTCAAATAAGCGACGAGTTGATGAATTCTGTCACCCATAGAAGAGTATTCTGGGAGCAGGTACACGCGCACACACCGTCTGATGATAGTGTTAGTATGTTTTGAAGCAGGCAAATAAAGACACATACCCCTAATTGTAGAGCTCCTCCTGGTCTTGTCTGTGACGGCGCAGGCAAAAGACTACGAGACGGCACTGGAAAAGGCCTGTAAGCGCGCGTAGCACCGAATACCGTTAGCCAGCGCATGGCGGTCTAGCGTGAGGCACCGCGAGCGGCCCAATATATGAGCGCGCGCACCACGCAATGATCTACGGTGGCCTGCGGATGACAGTGGAGTGTGGGGCGCCGAAGGTGCTCCATTATATGTGCGTGTAATAATGTCACTGGCCTCATAATCTTTCTCTTGCATGCCGTATGAATCGTGGAACGAGTGGGCTAGATAGATTTTGCACGTCAGGCCGCCTAATCAAAGGGTTCGTTTTTAAAATCGCAACTTCTTTTATTATTTTATTTTCCGCAGTGCGCGCACTTCAAGGAGGTTCCATACTTCACAGATTTTGCGGAACAAAAGCGCACGGCAGAAATCCGCAGTGCGCGTGTAGCCTAAGACTGCAGGTAATTCAATATTGTGAGAGGCCTTTAAGGTAACATGTCGAGAGGTAACTGCATATTTACCCCTAGCTGCAAGAGTTCATAGGTTTCGTCGTCCGCTCACCAGACTTTATTTTAAACAGAACTTATACGACATTAAAACTTTTTGCTTAGCATAATATCTGTCATGTCATTTCATAAATTTCATAATATACTCGTATATGTAAATCAAACTGTTGAACATATTAAAATCAACGTAGAAAACATTAATTGTAAAATAGTGTACATTTATGTTAATCAATTTAATTTTCTATCGAGAGTGCTTCCCTCGAGTCGAGTATTAATCAAGTCGAGGATCCCTACAAAATGTAAGTAATGGAGGGGATTTTAATATTTGATTAATTTTGCGTATTTATGCTACTTACTTGATCTCGATGGAGCTTTATATATATTTGAATAATTTAACGAGTTTATGACTATAGCAATGTTTGAAGTAGTATAAATAAAATAAAATAAAAATAAAAATTATTTATTTTCAGATACCTTTGATCCATATATTGTTAGTTACAAAACACTTATAAACTACGTTAGTAAACTAATATTACAAGGCAACATAAACATAAACTACTTATTTTTTGGACGTAAGACGTGAAGGACGGTGTAGCGGCGGAGAATATCCGAGTCCCACCTCTCTGCTATCATTTTCAGGATGCCATTTGAGCTCCCCCTCATCTGCATCACCACAGATGCCGTCTTCTTGCGTACTATGGCATAACAGTCCTCTACGCTAGCGTCGGCAAACATCCCAGAGGCGCTGCAGAATCGGGGAAGCCCAAAAAGCCTCCTGAAAATGTTGTTATACTGGATACGCAGAGATATATAGAGAGATTTGCTTTGACAACTGTCATCATTCATAATTTCGTAGTGTTATGTCTTTCCCGCTCACGGGACATGATGTCGCGGACCTTTGGGAGGCGTGCGTGGGGCTAGGTACCTACAAAGTACCAACTGAGGCAACACGTAGAGGCCCTTTTGACAATTTAATGGAATGCAAGGAGTACACCGAGCGGATGCTGTCCCTGCCCGTGACGCGCATAGAGACAGCACCCGCTGGGGTGTACAGGGACTATTACTGGTTGATGGAATCTAAATAAAACGGGTTATTGGGTGAAAATGATGGACTAGTGACTGGGCTATTGGTGAAACATCGGACGCCTGCCTAATAAAACTGTTTCTAGTGTTATTATTACTATAAAAGAGAAATGGCAGCCTCGAGGGCCTTTGCCAGGGTCAGTCAAGCGTATAAATTAACTACGAAATAAGGAATTAAACCATTTATAAAAACAAATAGGTGTACTCTCGCCAAGATGGCAACAGAAGAACAATTTCGTAGTATCATTGATAACGATAAGGGACACGAAGAGATATGACAAATGACGTCTCCTCCTCACGTCTACATACAATGATGCCTTTAAAAACTTGAGATTGTTCAAATAATTAAACGAGCGAGCGAAGCGAACGAACTGTCCTAGTGCATGTAGGCTTAGCAATTTTATTATTTTTATTGTTAAATATTTTTCAAGCAAGACGCTGTGTAAAGGTAATTGCGCATGTTTCTAACCCCCACGATACATGGCTAGCCTAGTGTGGGGGTTGCCGATAAATCGTAAATTTTATTAAATTATTTTTGGTCAATTAATATTTTTGACGTGATAACGTCTTATGAACGCCGGCTGTACGCACGAAAAAGTGTGACTCATTGTCCCGTTCCGTTGACTGACATATCAACGCACAGCCCAAACCGCTGCTTCTAGATATTCCAAATTTGGCACGTAGGTTCCTTATACAGTCTAGGGGTGCACTAAGAAAGGATTTTTCAAAATTAATTCTCTAAGGGGGTGAATTGCGGGTCCAAAGTTTGTATGTTTAAACGAGACTAGATCGATTATTTAATTCGAAACTTCACAGGAGTATTCCTAACGATAAATGAGTAAATGCGTGTTATGCAATTTTTCATCAATGTTTTCTTATGACGTTATCACGTAAAATTATCGTCCGTAAACCGACTTTACAGACAACCAATTTTTTTTTTACTTCCTATGTACATGTATTTGACTTCTCTCCTTGGATTCATCAATAAGGCCGTATGCTTATTCGCTACCGTCGGCGTCGTTGTATTAACACGTTCCCTGTCCAATGAATGTGCGTGACCAACGATTGGTCACGCAGAAAGGCGTCTCTCTAGCCCATGTAGGCGCCCTCTAGCACAACCCCCCCTTCCCCCCTAGCGCGCGCTAACCCGGCGCCCCGTGAAATGGCGTCCCCCTAGGACCGTGCGCCCGCGTGCAACGCAACCCCTGCACTATAGGTAAAGCCGCCCCTGTCACGCACACTCGGACGTGCGATATTGTCTGAACATTTTGTATAGGGACTGTGAACGTGTTACATATGTCCAATATCGTTTTTAATAAGGCCATACGTTCTTTTTCTGTGTATTAAGCATTTGAATTTACAGATTATATATTGTCTAGTTTAAACAAGGAACCACGCAGAAAGAATATCGACTGAATCCGAGAACGAAATAAAGAAATGGCTTTTGAAAAACCCCCAGTATGTAGAATGGACAGTTTTTATAAATTACCTAAACGGATATTGTGTAAGTATATTAAAGCATCCGGTGTGCTCCAATATAAATCAAATCAATATCCATTTCGAACTATTCGAGTTTAATGAAAAAATGCTTTTATTCACGACCGTATAGCCTAGTGGTTAGAGAACCTGATTATGAAGCTTGAGGTCCCGGGTTCGATCGCCGGTCGGGGCAGATATTTGTATGATGAATACGAATGTTTGTTCTCGAGTCTTGGATGTTTAATATCTATTTAAGTATGTATTTATCTATATAAGTATGTTTATCCGTTGTCTAGTACCCATAGTACAGGCTTTGCCTAGTTTGGGACTAGATCAATTGGTGTGAATTGTCCCACGATATTTATTTATTTATTTTTATATATTATATAGCGGAACTGTGAGTGAGATTGTAGCTTTGTAAGTTTGTTTGTTTGTATGTACGGATCCCCGGTACCTATTATACGATTAAAAAAATCTTTCACTTGTGTAAAGAATGAACTTTTTGGATTGTCATAGGCATTTTTTTAATCCCGCGCTTTTGCCTGCGTTCTCTGAAAAACGCGGGCGAAGACGCGTGGGCAGTTTGTTTCGTGAGTTTAACCGTGTAAATATTAGTACTATATTTTTAGTATAAATTATGGATTCTTTTGTTAATCAGGTGGTGATAGACGCTGGAAGTTACGCCATAAAGGCGGGTTTCGCGTGCGACAACCATCCCGTGGCCATCTTTAAGACCGCCGTGGGCCGGCCGAGCTACCTCAATGGCTCTTACGGGAAGGAGCCTTACGATGTGTTCGTCGGTTAGTGGATCATCATACCATCAAGGCAGGTTTCGCGTGCGACAACCATCCCGTGGCCATCTTTAAGACCGCCGTGGGCCGGCCGAGCTACCTCAACGGCTCTTACGGGAAGGAGCCTTACGATGTGTTCGTCGGTTAGTGGATCATCATACCATCAAGGCGGGTTTCGCGTGCGACAACCATCCCGTGGCCATCTTTAAGACCGCCGTGGGCCGGCCGAGCTACCTCAACGGCTCTTACGGGAAGGAGCCTTACGATGTGTTCGTCGGTTAGTGGATCATCATACCATCAAGGCAGGTTTCGCGTGCGACAACCATCCCGTGGCCATCTTTAAGACCGCCGTGGGCCGGCCGAGCTACCTCAACGGCTCTTACGGGAAGGAGCCTTACGATGTGTTCGTCGGTTAGTGGATCATCATACCATCAAGGCAGGTTTCGCGTGCGACAACCATCCTGTGGCCATCTTTAAGACCGCCGTGGGCCGGCCGAGCTACCTCAACGGCTCTTACGGGAAGGAGCCTTACGATGTGTTCGTCGGTTAGTGGATCATCATACCATCAAGGCGGGTTTCGCGTGCGACAACCATCCCGTGGCCATCTTTAAGACCGCCGTGGGCCGGCCGAGCTACCTCAACGGCTCTTACGGGAAGGAGCCTTACGATGTGTTCGTCGATTAGTGGATCATCATACCATCAAGGCAGGTTTCGCGTGCGACAACCATCCCGTGGCCATCTTTAAGACCGCCGTGGGCCGGACGAGCTACCTCAACGGCTCTTAAGGGAAGGAGCCTTACGATGTGTTCGTCGGTTAGTGGATCATCATACCATCAAGGCGGGTTTCGCGTGCGACAACCATCCCGTGGCCATCTTTAAGACCGCCGTGGGCCGGACGAGCTACCTCAACGGCTCTTAAGGGAAGGAGCCGTACGATGTGTTCGTCGGTTAATGGATCATCATACCATCAAGGCAGGTTTCGCGTGCGACAACCATCCCGTGGCCATCTTTAAGACCGCCGTGGGCCGGACGAGCTACCTCAACGGCTCTTAAGGGAAGGAGCCGTACGATGTGTTCGTCGGTTAATGGATCATCATACCATCAAGGCAGGTTTTGTGTGCGACAACCATCCCGTGGCCATCTTTAAGACCGCCGTGGGCCGGCCGAGCTACCTCAACGGCTCTTAAGGGAAGGAGCCGTACGATGTGTTCGTCGGTTGGTGGATCTGGGCCTTATTATGGTTGAGATTATTTATGTGACCGACTTTTTGTAAAATTGTCTTTGGAATTGGAATCTTCTACCTTAGAAGGTAGAGTTGCTTTATGAATAAACTACTTTGATGCAATTCGGCCAACTTAAATAATTTCAAGTATAGTGAATATAGGTTATCAAATGACCACATTGTTCACTTTGATTGCAAACTACACTTGCGGTGCAAAATTTCGAATCACCCTAAATTAAATAACTGCAATAGATTTTTTTTTTTTTAATTAGTATTATTTACATAATGTACTCTTCTTCGTAATACACAAATATTTTAGCGATTTCCGGGATCCTATCATAAAAATATTAAGATCCAAAAATGACGATTTTTTCGATATCTCGCTCCGTTAACGTTGTTTTTTTCATGGGTTTTCTTATGTATTTTTTGTAACTACTAACATAGTTATTAAATCAAAGATTGTTAATAACATCCTATGGATCACATGGTCTGCCATAAACGATTTTTATTTTATTTATTTAAACCTGGTAATGTTATTTTTTAATTGCTAATTTTGCAGTTTAGATGTAAAATTAAGTAAAGATTATGACATAATTAAAAAAAAAACTGTACAACCTTACGAAATACGACAGTATTTTACCGACCCGTATTCTTTGTCCGGTTATGGTCAGAACAAAATTATAATAAATCGAATATATTATTAAAACCGATTTTGTTGAAACGTAGCTAAGAACCATCTCGATCACGTCAGTTTTCGGACAAAAACCGCATTAAAATCGGTTCATTCGTTTAGGAGCTACGATGCCACAGACAGACAGACCATCGACGATGTTTTTTATTAAATAGTTTGATCGACTTATCAGGTGACGAGGCAACAGAACAATCCGAAGACCTGGAGGTCAGCTATCCGGTAGAGCGGGGCAGGATCGTCCATTGGGACAACATGGAGAGAATCCTCCACCACATCCTGTACAGGGAGCTGAAGGTGGCTCCAGAGGACAGGGCCATCATGCTGGCCCTTACCGCCAGTACGCCGATGAGCGAGAAGTAAGTGCTTTAGGAAAACTTGGAAACAGACAGACAGCCTCGACCACAGAACACTAAATACTATAGAAGGGGTATCAAGCGCGGTTTGTATCGGGAGCAGTGTCGCCTCATCCCCTCCACGTCGCCTGCAACTTTGTGAGCGACTGCACGCCGATCAGGTGACGTTGGCGCGAAAGCTAAGAGCGCATGCTCAAACTAGTGGCGCGCGTGCCACGCCCACATCACCTTTCTATAGTATTTAGTGTTCTGTAGCCTGGACGGCGACCTGCATTTGTCTCTATCGGCACAAGGAATCCTCGAACCTGTAAAGACTCGACCACGCGTCATACACAAGTCTCCATAGCCTACGGTGTCTGCTCGCCTTCAGGCAGGCCGTGTGCTTGTTTGCCACCGTATGTAGTGTTAAAAGAAGCTCAGAAACACTGAAACCCGCTCCCTTACAATAACTACGTGGCAGCTATCTTTAAATTCAGAGGTACTTCATCATTCTTCTAACATTTTTCCCGGTTGTATCCTAAAGTCTGGGGTCCACTTCAGCACCCAATCCGAAGATTTAGCGTAGGCACTAGATTTACAAAGGCAACAGGCATCTGGCCTTCTAACCCAGGGAAAACTAGTCCTTATCGGGGCTGGTTCGTATGATACCGGGGAAAAAAAGAATCTTTAAAAATGGTTTACATACATTTTCGATGAAAACAAGTCATTTCGTTGGCAAAAATCACAATATTCACAATCAGTACCACCCCGGAATTAAATTTCCGTACTAAATATCTTGACGTGTCTTTGAAATTTAGGCCCTACACTATCATGCATAAAGTCCTTTTTACGATGACGGCTGAATACGACTTCTTGATGGTTACCGTTAAGTACGAAAAAATAACAATGATAATGCCTATGTTAAACACTTTTCTACCTCACGTCACGCTTTTTCATTAAATAATGAATTCTACTGTACGAGTCTTAGAGTTGAAATTCGAATGCTATTAAACAATATAATGAACTTTTATTTCTGTTGTACCGAAATGAATGAAATTACTAGCAAACCTGTCCTGTAAATAAACACATCTTATTTAAGCCGAAACAGCGTAATCTACGTTCGCGTTTATTCGATTTTCTACTTTGATTATATCATAATACGGTATTTTGTTGAGTCCGTTGGAAATTTGAACGGAAATCTAGGTAAGATAATAAGGGGGTGCAAGAGGGGAAGGGGGGATGTTTTGGGTCAGATGGGGAGGTAATTAAGTGACTGGTTTGTTAGGATCACGAGCGGCCGATGAGATTGCGACACCTAGATTACTTACGTGCTTGTACCAACTAACTTCTGCAGAAATGTGTACAGTAAAGTAGTGGATTTTGGTGTCGCATAGTCGGGTGAAATTGTAATGAAATGAAATGAAATGAAATTTATTGTTAATAACAATTGTTACAAGTCAAGATATAATAAGTAGGTATAAACTTTCAATAGTGTTTAACTACATATGATTAATTACAGTTTTTAATATTATATTATATGTCAATTATATTCGGTTATTTTTATATGTCATACTATGTTTTTACCTTTAAAGTATTATTGGTAGACTAAAGAACTCATCATACGAATAGAATGATTCCTGCATCAACCACTTTTTCAGCTTAACCTTGAATGCTGCGGTGGAAGTCGCATCTCTTACACAGTCTGGTAGGCGATTGTAAATAGAGGGGCCTACATAGTACACGGATCGTTCTGACTAGGCAAGTCTGTGTGATTCGACGATAAGTCTGTTGTGGTGTCTATTACTGCGCAGGTTGTAGTTGGTGTTAATGCCTCTGCGCTTGAACATATCCAAGTTCTCGTGAGTGAACACTGAGACCTGGAGCCGTAGCATGGTTGGCCTTATCACGCGAAAAGTGACAAGATAAGAGCGTCGTCTCGTTCAATCGAACGGTGTCAGCCAGTGACGCACGCTCTATCCTATCACCTATCGCGTGACAAGGCCAACCATGCTTCGGCTCCTGGTATATGAGTAAACAAGGCAGGGGCAATATCTTGAGCTCGCGGCAAAGGTCTATGCTTAGTAAAGCCACAGATTAAATAAAAGTCCCAGAACGTCCTCTTTCTGAAGCGACCTTTAGATCTGGCTATGGACTCACACTTTGATTTGAACGAGATGGTATTTATCTAGAGGGTGCAAAAGCGGTTTATGAGACACCTATCATTTTCAGCTACCATACATTAAAAAAAACTCGTTACAGCACTTTGGGATGTATTATTTGGATCTACCTCAGGTTCCGTACCTCAAAAGGAAAAAAACGGAACCCTTATAGGATCACTCGTGCGTCTGTCTGTCCGTCAGTCACAGCCAATTTGCTCCGAAACTACTGAACCGATTGAGTTGAAATTTGGTACAAATATGTAAATTGGTGATCCAAAGATGGACGCGTAAAGTAAATTAATGAGTTCTGAACAAGGGGGCCACTTTTGGGGGGTAAACTGGAAATAAAAAAAAAACGCAAACTGTATTGTGTGACATATGAAATAAAAGAGGTTTGTGTAAGCATCTCACTGTTGTCACTTGCTTGTGTATGTGTGTTGCTTTAACATGTACCTACTAGCGCGCCATTCGCCTCAGCGACAAATCGACTCATGCAGCACGGTTGCGGCGAGATAGACTATCCCTCTCTTTCTAATTAGAACGCGTAGCCAGAGACAGATAGTCTGTCTACCCGCGACACAGGTCATGCGCCGTTTTGTGATAAGGATAACCATGCTAATGGATGGACTTTGAAGTTGAGATTGCGCGTTAGCGCGTCGCACTTCTGGATATGCAGCAGGCCGCGCCAACTTATCTTTAAATGGTACAGTGACATTCATGGATCGTTTTAGGCGCGGTGCTGCTCGGCTTGGAGCGTACGTGAATGGCCAGATTAAAACTTAGATAACTATCAAATCTAACAGTTGACATAATTAACCCCACAGGGCTATAGCGCATTGTATTTTCTCAGGTTCAAATGTTGCGAGATCATCTTCGAAACGCTGAACTGCATTGGTCTATGCATTCAGTCTCAGGGCGTCCTGGCCATGTACGGGAGTGGGTTCACAACTGGAATATGCATCGATATGGGGTATTTGTTATTTTTATACTTTTAATAGCTGCGCGCGCGGCTCCGTCCGGTATCCACTAGAGCTTTCGAGTTAGCGGAGCGGCGTGCGAAGAAAAAATCCACCAACTGGAAGAGATGCGAGCGCGAGGCTTAGCAATGCTATTGGCAAAAACAGTAGTCAAAAAATAGGCTCATTGAGCTGTAAAACTAGCGAGCCTGTCATTTTTTTTTGTAAAGTCACTTGATAAAATTGGACGTTTGGATGTAAGACGAAGTCACGTTCGGAAGCTAGTGTCTATATAATTAACGAACCTGCTCACAAAATTTCACGAGAATCGGTTGAGAAATGCAACCTGCAGAGGAGAAGAGCCGGACAGCGGGACAGACGCCGGACAGACGAACAATTTTCGGCCCAAGCTGAAGCATAGAACTTCGCCCGCTTCGCTCGCTCGTTCGATTAGTAGTTGGTATTGACAGGTAACGAGTGAAGTAGTCGGAATCTCATGGCATAGTTTCGGATTTAATATTTTGAAGTGGTAAATCTGATCGACCCTTGTCTCCAGATACGACAAGGTGGACATAGCGCCGGTGTACGAGGGCGGGCTGATTGCGTACGCGCAGACCAGCACGGGCATCCCGAGCCTCGCGCTGCACGGCTACATCGGCAAGATGTTGGCAGGTGCGTATTACTTTTTTACAAGCTTCTATTTACTTTCACCTGACCGTTGTCTGTAATCAAATCTTGCAAGTTAAATTTGATCCACTTCCCGGATTCCGATTGAGCTGAAATTATGAATACATGTGTAAAACGCGTGACAATGCAATATTATGATGACATGGTGCTGATCTGATGATGGAGCTGGAATGTGGCCATAGGAACTTCGCAATGAAACGACACAACCTCATCGAGTTTGGGCTCGTTAGAATCGTCTCAATGAGTAGTTGATGACGGTATACAGAAAAGTACAGTCGGCAATAAAAGCTTGTACCAAAAATGAAATTTTTGACAGAAACTTTTTTTGTTTTAAAGATGTAAACATACATGAACGGTTCACAAAAAATTGCCAAACTGTAGAACAGTTTGTTGGCGGTGCGCTCTTGTCCAGTTTCTAGTAGTTGATCATTATTTACCAGATGTTCTGTGCATATGCATAATTACAAGATCTACGTATGTACCTAAATCTACAACAAGTTCCAATATAAGTGACCAGTGATCGAACACGAAACGCTTTGCACGCAAGTCAAGTAGATCCAAATGTTACGTATTGGTTTAGATTGTCACGAGTTTCACATTTTTTAATTTTACCCGATTGCCGAAGGAAAGGAGGGTTATGTTTTCGAGCGTATGTATGTATGTATCTATGTAAGTGTGTATGTCTTATTCTTTGGCACGCCCTACAGCCTAAACCGTTTGACGGATTTCGACATATGAGGTGTCATTGGATTCCTCTTAATCGTGGGAGTGACGTAGGCTATAATATTTTCAAAAAAGCAGTTGGGTTTTTGAAAAATCTATTAATTCCACTTGTTACTAAACGCGTCTTAATACATATTATTTTCCAGTTATGCACCTTGTATATCAGAATAGGACATAGGACATAATGTCAAATTTCATGCCTTTTACTGACTAAAACGGTGATATAAACGGCTCAACCGATTTGGATTAAATTTTGCACGAAGATAGTTTATAGCCTGGATTAAATTATAGGATAGTTTTTATCCCGGGTCAACGCGGGCGGAAGCTAGTAAGAAATAATTGGAGTCTCGTCTGCCAACAAACCGCATTGTGGTTTGTTGGCAGAAGTGTGTAATTAAATTTAAGTTTTTTTGGCAGGAATAAATAATTTTTACTATACTTTAATCGCGTTAAATTATACGCGATTAAGTCTAGTTTTGTAAATTTAATGGTGCTTGTTACCAACTTATCAAGTCTGCCGGTGAAGTTGTGCTAGACTCTCTGTCTCTCTCGCACTGCGCAAATTAGAAAAGGAGGGTAGTTTTCACCCTGAGTGTAACGCTTCACGACTACCTATATGGAAGCTGTTGGAAGGTATCTTGTTACTGGTGGGCACATGCACACTTGCTGGCAACTCACGCGCGTCTAAGCGGCTCCTGTCTCACTTGCAATGATCGAGAGATCACAAGAGATAGATTTACGCTACGCCGTTAGTTGTGTTAGCACCGCAAGAATAAAACATACATACTGTTCATAATTTAACCCTTACTAACGCAGAGGCGATATAGCGACCACATACGTTTCATTAGAAGTTGAACCTTGGTTTCTTTACAATTAGATTCAAAATAATTTGTGTTTATCGAAAATACAACTTGCTTTGAAGACGACCGAATAGCCTAGTGGTTAGAGAACCTGACTATGAAGCTAGAGGTCCCGGGTTCGATCCCCGGTCGGGGCAGATATTTGTATGATGAATACGAATGTTTGTTCTCGAGTCTTGGATGTTTAATATCTATATAAGTATGTTTTCCGTTGTCTAATACCCATAGTACAGGCTTTGCCTAGTTTGGGACTAGATCAATTGGTGTGAATTGTCCCACGATTTTTTTTTTAAATCTTTTGCAAGGTATATATTCCATGGGTGTAATTGATCCCTGCGACTGCCATGCCAATTTATGGGGCCTGTTTAAGGGCCCAGAACAAAAGCAAACTTTCACGAGATTGTAAAATATAATTCTTGACAAAACTAGAATATCAGCCCAAACCTTCGTCTTCAAAAGCGACTGTCTCAAACACCGCTAAAATCCGCTGGGAATCTAAACTCTCGTTCCCTTGCAGAAAGAAATATCAATGTCACTTCGCAACGGACACTTCGTGATTTAAAGAAGATGGGATACATAACAAAGAATGCCGCTTATAACAGGAAGACGGGAAAGAGGAGTTTTACCCTGCCCGATGGAAAAATTATCGACATCAGCAACGAAGCATTCATGACAGGTTAGTCCTTATGCTGAAAAACACTGAAAGCGCCTCCCGTAGGGAGTTGCCATTGCCGCTCAAATGGCAGTCTATAGTAATCTATACTTCTATACTAAGTTAATATCATAAAGAGAAAAAGTCTGTGAGATTAATACGATTGTTTATGTCTTCAAATCCGATTTCAAAAAATATTTCACCTGTATAGAGAGTGTAACAAAAATGGGGTGTGAACCCATTAAGGCCAGATTCGGTAGCGTATTGCAATTCCAAAAAATATTAATATTGTTATTATCTAACCCTTCTACCCTTCACCCTCACGGGGAAGTGTTGTCATACACAAGCAATGTCAACAAAAACAAAGGCAGTAAAGTAAAAAAAAGGAATATTTGGAATTGCAATACGCCACCGAATCTGGCTTTGTTACACCCTGTATAGGATTTTTATTCTGAATACATAGGTTATATTTTATTCCGCGTATTCTTTGCAGCACGCGGGCCATGCCACGCGACTGTTTAAGTGGCGCCATCTATCAGGAGCTTGTAAATTGTCTTCATAACCTACAAAAACTATAACCATTTTCAGGAGAAATCCTCTTCCAGCCAGAGCTAGCGGCTCCAGAATGGGACGTACTATCCCTACCCAAGGCAGTTTACAAGGCCGCCGAGATGTGTGACCCCGAGCTCCGAGCGGAGATGATGGAGGGCGTGGTTCCCTGTGGAGGCATGTCCATGGTACCAGGATTGTGCCCCAGGTTAGTACTCCCTGAAAGTACAGACAGGCTATAGATCCTCTTGATAGATGACTTAAACTGCGTCAGGAGCTGCCTTTTATGAGGCAGTCAGGGATCGCCATTTGCGTACACATTTCAGGAACCGTTTCATCGGTAAACCCTTGACTAGGGTGTAGTCTCCCTGCCCAAGGCATTACACCAGGCCGTTGAGATCTGTGAACCCGAGCTCCAACCGGAGATGATGGGAGGCGTAGTGCCTTGTGGAGGCATGTCGATGGTCCCAGGGCAATGCCCAAGGTTAGTGCACTCAATAGATCATCAGCATATACGCCAATGCTGACACTCCTGTCATGGAAAAGAAAAGGTGTGCTGATATCCTCACGCTGCTGGCCTAGTTGAGGTCTTTGTTCTTTGTTTGTGCCCCAGGTTAGTACACCCTAAAAGGTCAAATAGTTCGACATAACCGTCATGACCTCATTCAACGTGACTACTGATTTTAACAGCGTCAAGGACAATGCTTCTTTTGTCTATAAAGCTAATCCAGAATTGACATTTGTATCCACATTTAAGGGACCGTATCATCGGAAACTCCTTGAAGGTAATGCCTTTTAGAGCGTTTGGGGGCTAGGTTATTTATTCTGTGGTTATGCGAAGGCTGTACCTTATGCCACTTCGGCTAAACTGGGCTCTCGCGCACCTCCGAGTTGCTAATTCACGGCCGTGCTGTCACTGAGACGGTGTCACACAAATCTTGATAGTTATTAGATAAATACTGGTAAATCATTCATTTGTTTGCTACATCCCCACAAGTTACACCAAGAAAAAAATACAACAAACACAAAACTTGAAAGAACAATAAAAGAAAAAAACATAAAACAAACAGTTTTTATGCACAGAAACAAACTGTGTGCATTGCAGCAAAACAAAAAGGTTCCAACTCAGTGCTCGCAATTAAACAAAACACAGTTATTCTGTTATAGTCTAGTCTGATAACGTTAACGAAAAGAGCACTGCGCGATCTAACAGGACAGTTTGATTTGAGTTTCTGTCAAACTTCGGTTTATTAGAAGTCTTTCTGTAGGTAAGAAGTATTTTATTCTGTGGTTATATAAACATGTTGCAGGTTGAAACAAGATCTGGAGACTCTGACCAACGGAGCAGTGAACGTGTATTCGTCGGACGAGGCCTACGCCCTACCGTGGCTAGGGGGTGCCACATTTGCAGGCAAGTAGTAGAAAATATAGATATACATGGTGTACATGGCCATATTCTACTATCGCTCGCTGTCGGTAGACCTCTCATCTCCACACCTTGTAGCTTCAATGGTCGCGCACGGTGCAGTCCCAGAGCAGTTTCTTCCCATGAACGGCGTCTGTGCAATGAACTTCCTGCCGCGGTTTTCCCGAGGGACCCTAAGTGCCACCATAGACGGACTGCTTAGAGTAGTCGAGACCAACGGCACGAGAGCAATCGTCCAATTACGACAGAGTTTGACTGTCGTAATTGGACGATTGCTCTCGTCCCGTTGGACTGCTCTAAGCAGTCCGTCTATGGCCGCACTAAGTATCGGGTCCAGGTCACCCAACTATGGTCCAAATTAATTATCATATTACTTGCTCAGGTGGGACTGTTTTCATGGGTGAACTTGAAGACAGGCAATATAATAACACAAATTTAAATAAAAACCTATAAAATCACAAATACAAAATCGGTATTGATAGAAACGAATGAGTTTACTTTTGGACCATAGTGGGGGTAGTGGACTATAGTTGTGTGCTTTTACGGTACTTAAATTAATATTAGTAATCATCATTATGCCTATACCCGTCGCTCTGCTGCGCACAGGCATTATTAGGCAGCCCCGCTATTCTGTAACTTGTTTTAACCTCACCTCATCATTTACTCACAATTATATATTGACGCCGCGATTCGTAGTAACAAAGCTTAGGTAGAGGTCTTGTTACGTTAGGCGTGACGGGTCAGGTGAGGCACATTGCCGCGTTCCAAATACCAGCCCAGTGGTCCCCACGTTGACCCAGTGTGGGTTGAGGACTTGACATACACCTTTGAAAAACTGCAATAGCTAAAAGTGATACAATTCGCAGGCATGCCAGATTCTAAAATCTGGGTGACTAAGCGGCAGTACGAAGATTTCGGCGAGAAGATTGTCAAGAACAAGTTTACATGAACAGTGTTTTAAGTATTTGTTCTACTTAATTAAATGATTTAGAATGATTAATTCATATTTTACTTATCTTATTGAACTGATGAATGAATTTGTGGAACTAGACTTCAACATAATTTTTATTTTGAATTTGAAAATTAAAATCGTAATTGTATTATCTGTATGTTACGTGACCGAAAACGCCAACCGCCATTTTGTCTTCTGTGACGTCAGAATACCAATTGCAAAAATCAGAAGGCGTGCGTCACTGGCTGACACCGTTCGATAGAACGAGACGACGCTCTTATCTTGCCACTTGTCGCGTGATAAGGCCGACCATGCTACGGCTCCTGCACATACATATTATCTTATTAGTAGTCTGTGGTCTGTAGTTTGGTGTTTGAGTTATGACGTCACGATAATGGCGGTTACCTTTTTGGTGTGAATATAATAACGTTCAAACTTCAACCATTATTTATTTGCATAAAGCGATATCATATTGAGGAATAAAAATACCAGTTGACTATATAATCATATGTACATATAAAAAAATCGTAGAGTAGCCTATTATATTTGTGTGTTATTACGAATATTTGTTCCTGAGTTATGGATGTTATATATGTATATAAGTATCTATATGTATTTATCTATTATATATATCGTCACCTGGTACCCACAATACAAGCCTTACTGAGCTTACCGTGGGCCTAGGTTGATTTGTGTAAGATTGTCTCGTAATATTTATTTATTTATTTATTTTATTTATTACGGGTCATGGCTGCTACAAATGCTACGGCCTACGGCCTAGCACACGTATATGTGTGGCGACAATAATCTCGCGATTCCCGAACATTACCGATGGGTGCCGGAGACTGCATTGCTAAGCGTTCGGCCAATTCAGGTGCAATCTTCACACGCTCAATAAGTGTGCGACTCTTATTGTCGCCACATATGTACTCTATACTTAAGCAACGCAACAAAGCAACTATACAAAAGCGTGAGCGCTGAGCTGATACCGCAGTTTTTCGCCTTGTCATGTTGTAAAAGCTGGCTGTGAACAGTGAACTCGCTTCTTGGCAGCGAAAGTGTTATAACTTTGCGAGCGTGGCAAACAAGCATATACCGCCTGCCTGATGGTAGACACCATAGTCCATGGACGCGTGCGACTCCAGAATCACGAGCGCGATGCGCGATTTGAGGTTTCGTTGTGTTGATCATCATCGTCAATCTTATCAGCCAAAAGACGTCCACTGCTGGACATAGTCCTCCCCCGAAGAGCGTCAAAGTGTCCGGTCCTGCGCCACCCGCAAACAGCAAACTCGCGCGACCTTCGCCAGGGCATCAGTCCACCTTGGATCTACCCACGCTGCGACTTCCGGTACGTGCTCGCCACTCGGGAACCTTTCCGCCCCAACGGCCGTACACGACAAGCAAGCAAGTGGTGGTGTTATTTTGGCTGCGGTCTCCTGCTATGCTATTACCTTTACCTGACCTCACCCGTCACCCCTAAGGACTGTTCAATTTACTAAGCGGACATATTAAACTCAAGCTTTAAACCTTAAACTATAACTAACTAATAAGTACTGGCCGGATATAAAATGACCATGGATAATTCTATCAAGTGTTTTATATATTCTATTAAATGTCAAAATATTTTTCGAGATGGAACGAATTAATATTGAAGATCGAAAATTAATCTTGCAGAATTGGTGTACAGGCAAATTTTCATTGCGGAAAATTGCTAATAAGTTTCAATGTTCCAAGTCAGCGGTGTTTCAAATAATAAAAAAGTTTGGGGAGCACCATACCCTCGAAGATTTACCGAAATCGCGACGCCGAAGTGGATCGGCAAACCCACATATCGATGAAAAAGTCGTGTGCTTGTTAAAATCTAAAAAGTACATGTCCGTTCGGGAAATTGCTAAAAAAGTAGGTGTTAGCATAGGTACTATACAAAATATAAAAAAAAAGAAATAACATACGGACATACAAGAAACAAAAAATGCCAAAGAGAAGTGTTGAGCAACAAACGCGGGCCAAAAAAAGGTGCGGAAATTTATATCATATGTTACTGACAAATAAATCTCGATGCATTCTCATGGACGATGAAACGTACGTAAAGTTTGACACCAATACGTTACCAGGGCCCCAGTATTACAATGCAGTTGTAGGAGAAAATGTACCCGATGCCGAAAAAGCCATAAAGATGGACAAATTCGGTAAGAAAGTTCTTATATGGCAGGCAATTTGTTCCTGTGGCCTCAAAAGTAACTCTTATTTTGCAACCGGCACTATTAATGGCGAAATTTATAGAAATGAATGCATCAAAAAACGGTTGCTTCCAATATATAGAAAGCACAGTGTCCCCCCTTTGTTTTGGCCTGATTTAGCAAGTGCTCACTATGCTGGTGAGACCGTGACGCTGTTAAATACAAAAAACGTTGAATTTGTTAAAAAGGTAGACAATCCACCAAACTGCCCGGAGCTCCGCCCAATCGAGCGATACTGGGCCATTGTTAAGAGACACCTGAGGAAGGATGGCCGAGTAGCTGGTTCATTAGAAGAATTTAGACGCATGTGGTTTTCTGCATGTAGAAAAGTTTCAAAAAGTGACGTGCAAGCACTTATGCGGCGAATCCGGGCTAAAGTCCGAAAATTCTACCGTTGTAATTAAATTTGATTATTTTTGTGTTTATATTGCTTTATTTTAAAATTGTAAATAAATATTCATCATTATAAACTTATTTTTGTAATAAGAATTTCCTATATAAACCGATTTTTGATGTCCGCTTAGTAAATTGAACAGTCCTTAGTATATACCTTGACGCCGCGATTTGTCGTAGCTAAACGTAATTATAAGTCTGGTTTACACTGGTTTCGTTTAAGGTGAGGGGAAGTATTCAGAATAACAGCTCAGTAAAGTACCTACATCCTCAGTGCCATATCTCACTAAAAGTGGGTCATTTACAAATTTTTAGGGTTCCGTACCTCGAAAGGAAAAAACGGAACCCTTATAGGATCACTTTGTTGTCCGTCCGTCCGTCCGTCCGTCCGTCCGGAACGCGTGGAGATATCAAGCTAAAATTTATATCAAATACTCAAATCTACAGTCCCTTGGAGCTGTGAAAAAATCAAACTTCTAAGCCAACGCAATCAAAAGATACAGCCGTTTATAACGCAAATTTCCGCAAATTTTCGAAACTCGCAAGGGAATCAAAACCTACAGGGTAGTTCCCGTGAACTCAGAATCTTGAAATTTGGTACGAAGCAACGTCTTATAGCACAGATAAAGGAAAAATTGCGAAAACCGTAAATTTTTAGTAACATCATATAATAAAAATATTTGTTTTAATTTACTTACATACCTCGGTGCGCGAGTCCGACTCGCACTTGGCCGGTTTATCTTATACCAGTACGCCAAAAAGGTAACACCAAAAAATCACAAATTCCTAAATACGAGTACATGTACAGTCAGCAGCAGAAGTAGCTAAGCACTTTAACATGCTCAGAATGATCTGCACAGAACCTTATTCTCTTGACATTAGAGTCCGTGTGCAGATCAATTTGAACACTAGGCCCGCTTAGCTACTTCTGCTGCTGACTGTACCATACATATCCAATTCACATTAAAAATATTAAAAAAGAATCATAAAACCGGGGACCGAACATACATATATTATGTGCTCGTCCCTTACACCGCAAACTTACGTTTGCGGTCGCAAAGCTATATCAGTCAAAAAAAACGTATGTTAACATAGTAATGTCACCCGCATGTGTAATTCGGTCGTTTGATTTATGATATGTGGGCCTTGATAATGGAGCTGGCTGATGTATTGGTAGGGAAATAAGATGAATAATGTTTGGAAAGGTGTTTTATGGTCGTGACTATATACAAGCTGTTGCCGTAGAGCAGCCGCCGGCAACCCTTTAACCTTTAACCAAGGGCCGGAAAACGCCTTTCGATTTGGTAACCCTATCAATTTGGTAACCTTTAGATATGGTAATCGTACTTACATAATTAACAACTGAGAAAAGTTGAAAAACTCCCGACATTTTCATTTGCAAGCATCGTCTCAATCACGTCGGCTTTCGGACAAAAAAACCGCATTAAAATCGGTTTAGAAGCTAAACAATTCTTACAATTTCACCTAATCTCGGCATGTCTCGGCTATCGTTGCGATATTGAAGTATTAGCGACCGATAAAAAAATAGGTTTGGGACACAAAGCAAAAACTAAATGTACGATTGAGGTGAAATACGACTTAAACTTTGGGCGACCAAAAGATACACGATTGAGATACAAAGTCGATATAATATGCGACTATAGTACTTTGTTGAAGAGGCTAGAAAGTAAGCAATAGATGGACGAGTTAGTTCGAGGGCCGACGCGTAGCGGAGGCCCTCGAAAGTACGAGTCCAGCTATTGCACTTTCGGCCGAGGCTTAACACAGTGCTTTTCACGCCTACTGCGAGGGAATTGCAAATAATTATAATTTTAAGTCAAAATGAAGTATCTTATTAAGGATCATAATACTAAACAGGCTCACTTGCCTCGCGCCCGGCGCGGCGGAGGAGGAGCGGGCGCACGCCGGCGCGCCCGCGCGCGGGTCCCTGTGATTGGTCGATCGCTGTTCAAACTGTCCAACAATGTTATTGTTGGACAGTTGGACGTCATAGATGGCCTCTTCGTGCGACGTCCAACTAACCCCAGCTTTGATGCCTGAATTCTGACCATCTTTTGCCACATTTCTGAGCAGTGGCGTGAAAAAGCTATTAGCGACGAAAAAAAATATAAATCTAGTATCCTGCTGATCTACATATTTTTACAAGGTATGTACGTGACTATACTAACACTATTATTAATATACGTTTTGGAACGTTTGTAAAACATTGCGCTCACGGCAAATTCTGGGGATTAGACTGTGAATTCCGACATTTATTCCGAATGTTATGGTAGCAAAAGACAAAGACAAAATATTTATTTGTAAACATAGGTTCATGGTCTTACAATTATTTATATTAGTGTATCTCTATGTTGTGTCATCAGGCATACAAATATTTTAAGTCAAGATGGAGCATGCGTAAACAGTTATAATTCTTCATCGGTTAAGTATTCCCTTAGTGAATAGTAGGCTTTTTTAACTAGGAATTCGAACAAGCTTTTTTTGAACTCTACCAATCCTTCTAACTGAGTTATATTTCTTGGCAATTTATTGTATATTTTAGGTGCTATCCCGAAAATACTTTTAGCAAAAAAAGCTGTATTTACCGATTTCACATACAGTTTGTTACAGCGGCGAGCACTTTTAACAACAGAAAATTGGCCCATATTGGCTTTGACGTATACTGCTGTTTCATAAATATATAGGCATGGTAACGTCAGTATGTTGTGCCTAACAAAATGTGTATTACACGATTCTGTACTCGGTAACCTGCATACTGATCTTAGACATTTTTTGTGTGCATTGAAGGCCATCTCTCGGTCTGTGGAATTGCCCCAGACTATGACGCCGTATTTCAGAGTTGAAGTAACATACCCGTGGTAGGCGGTTAATATAGTTGGCCGGCTTACTATTTTACTAAGGTTACATAAAGCATACGAAAATTTATTAAGCTTCTTACATACAATGTCAATCTGATCCTTCCAAATCAACCTATTGTCTAAACGACCGCATAGTACTTAATCTATGATTTAAACGAGGAACTAATAAACCTATTGACTCAACATAACTGGAGACAGTCAATTTAACTATTGACAATCTTGAAAAGAAATATCTGATCAGATATCCAGCGCCCACCAGATAAGGTACCTACTGAGAAACCTCACAGGGATTTCTTATTCTTGAGGTAAACTAGTATCAAATGATTCACTATTGATCATGAATTACTCAATAATTGATTCTCGAATAGCTCCGGAGAGAATCCTACTGTAATTCTTGTATTTGAATGTCCCCCATGTGGAATGGGATCTAGAACGTCAATCCATTTACAAATTTATAAGCCCGCTCCACAGATTGAATTAAATTTCGTGAAAAAAATAAGAGAAATTGCCACTTAAAAACACACCCCAACACAGCCAAATAAGGCTTCTTTTAAATCGTCTGCATACAAAAGGTGGGCACGATTTGCTTCGAACTATCGGACTTAACATCTTTTGTATGCGCGCCGATAAGCAAATATACACTCTATTGTTAGAAACATACAGTTATCAAGACCGCATGTCCTTAGCAAGAGTTTAGGCTCAAAATCTGATAAGAAAATGGAATTCGCCGTCCTTTCTTCGTCTTCTAACGCTTTAGTTTCAAAAAGGTGTAAGTTGTTTGTAGTTATAACGACTTATAAGACCTATTTGAGCTAAGGGTGTGTCCTTTGAAGTCCCTTTACGGCTAGGAGACAAAATGTCAACTCACATTTGCGTGAGCTGGATTTCGTTTTTAGCATACCTTTTGTGAATAAAATAGGATAGACTAAATTAGTTTAGTTAAGAAGTGTTGTCAATTTTTAGCCGGATTCAAAAAAGGAGGCGCTCGTTCAAATATAGCTTACTAGCTTTTGCCCGCGACTTCATCTTTGTGGAACTTGTTTAAATCGTAATGTAATGAAGTAAAACAGTGAGTTTCTATGAACTTGCAGTTTATTAAACTCTCGTTTTACAATATCTTCGGAGTAGCATCCCCATTTGCAGACATCACCTGCTTAATCCATTCCAAATAGATGCTGACAGGAGTGAAAGATGAACCTACTTTATCCCTCAATGTCAAGGAAGAAGGTCCCTTGGTCACTCCGATGATGCGACCGTCGTATACGAGCGGACCGCCGGAGTCGCCACCACGAACCCCTTGTGCCCTATTGGAGCACTTTGGCTCTACGCATATAATTGGTCCTATATTCCTGTAATTGTCACAAGGAAGCAGGACGCCCTCACCCATTTGCAGAGGAACATATGGAAGTTGAAGATCATACTTTATTGGTTGACTAACTAACTTATGATATATACGCCCGAAACCGGCGTATCTGACAGGAAGTCCAAACAAGGTCTTGTAGTCCAGTGCCAGAAGCTTCACAGTCGGCTTGTTAGAAATTCTCTCGATCAGCAGCAGTCCGATGTCATCTCTTACGACATGCTTTACTATATCGTCTCCCGAACGCGTTTGTCGGTTCATCATATATATATTTGGAGGGGCAAATGTGTTTATTATTTTGGAATATAATTTCGTTTTGTTCGGCGGAAGTGTAAAATCTCCGTATCTTACAATTAATCTATTTAGAGGATCGTATTCCTCTAAGATACAGTGCGCTGCTGTAAGCACCCAAGTTTCTGCTATAAGGCTTGCTGAACAGCTTCTCCTAAAAGGTTCTTTCATCTCTTGCGTCATTACAATGAAAGGGAATTCCTGAAGCGACGCGTTCTCCCCTCTATAGACGCGGAGCGCGGCTCGGTCGCGGCGCGCGATGCAACAGCAGCTCACTGCCAGGACCACAGCCAGATTCAGAAACATCTCGCAAAAATCAAAATTAAATATGAGGTGGAAATTTTATAAACTATACTTAACTTTACCGTTGATGTTTCGATAAGTTCGATATGAATCACGAATGTATTTCACAACGTGTTATTTTCGATTTCGTTGTTGCATCATGCGTTTTTATCACAGGAAACGAGTTTTTGAAATCAATAAAATAGTTACTTATAATATCTAGACACGCGGCAGCGTGTCAAGCCAAGTTCAAGAAAAGGAACTGGCTAGCCAGCGCCGAGTGTAATATTACACGAACCAATTGGTGCCACTTTTGACCCTTCTCTAATTCAAAACCTCTCTAACGTAAACACATAAAACTACGTGTGTTTAATTATATCCATAAGGACACCTAGAAACCCAAATTTCATGAAGCTAGCTCAAACAGTTATAAAGATATGAAGGTCAAAAAGTCGTAAATTTTAGTATTGACTGACATATAGTACCTAAACCTAACCTACTTCCAGATGACCTAGAAGGATGAAATTTGGAATCCAGCTCGGTCATTGTGTGTAAGCATAGGAAAAAATCTAAAAATAAAAAAAGTTAAAAAATAGGGGGGGGGGGGTCCCCGTACAATTTTTTTTAATTGTAGCGTTGGAACCGTTACAAGCAGATATTTGAAACTATCCGAATATATGTATTATTATATTTGACTTGGCCAGTTTTTATCCGAATTAAAATATGTTGAATACCTTTATAAAATGACTGATGTAATAAAAACTGGTCAACTCAAATCTAACATACTTTAAGATCTTACATTTTTAAATGACAGCAATTGTTATAGGTATGTATCCAATAAAGCAAAGAAATAGAGTTTAATGCTTGTTCATAATGTTATTTTGTTCCTATAAATACATATTTGGATTTTGTATAAATTTGCACTCATTTAGATCTCTATTCTTTTTGCGGCGAAGCCTACAGCCAAGCAAATTTTTTGTATTGAACTTGGCTCTCCTTTTTTACATTTATTTTTTGGTGGGATTACATAATTCATGTCTATAAAGTGCTCCGTCGACACCAAAAATATACTTAAATTTTTCGTAATAATATTTATTATATCTTGGGATGGAACGCTTTAATTAAAAAAAGGCATGTTGTTTGTTGTTATAACGACTTATAAGACCTTTTTGAGCTAAGGGTGTGTCCCTTTACGGCTAAGAGACAAAATGTCAACTCACATTTGTGTGAGCTGAATTTCGTTTTCAGCATACCTTTTGTTAATAAAATAGGATAGGCTAAATTATTTTAGTTAAGAAGTGATGTCAATTTTTAGACGGATCCAAAAAAGGAGGCACTGGTTCAAATATAGCTTACTAGCTTTTGCCCGCGACTTCATCTTTGTGGAACTTGTTTAAATCGTAATGTAATGAAGTAAAACAGTGAGTTTCTATGAACTTGCAGTTTATTAAAGACTCTCGTTTTACAATATCTTCGGAGTAGCATCCCCATTTGCAGACATCACCTGCTTAATCCATTCCAAATAGATGCTGACAGGAGTGAAACATGAACCTCCTTTCTCCCTCAATGCCCAGGAAGAAGGTGCCTTGGTCACTCCGATGATGCGACCGTCGTGTACGAGCGGACCGCCGGAGTCGCCACCACGAACCCCTTGTGCCCTATTGGAGCACTTTGGCTCTACGCATATAACTGGTCCTATATTCCTGAAATTGTCACAAGGAAGCAGGACGCCCTCACCCATTTGCAGAGGAACATATGGAAGTTGAAGATCATACTTTATTTGTTGACTAAAATACTTATGATATATACGCCCGAAACCGGCGTATCTGACAGGAAGTCCAAACAAGGTCTTGTAGTCCAGTGCCAGAAGCTTCACAGTCGGCTTGTTAGAAATTCTCTCGATCAGCAGCAGTCCGATGTCATCTCTTACGACATGCTGTACCATATCGTCTCCCGAACGCGCTTGTCGGTTCGTCATATATATATTTGGAGGGGCAAATATGTTTATTATTTTGGAATATAATTTCGTTTTGTTCGGCGGAAGTGTAAAATCTCCGTATCTTACAATGAATCTATTTAGAGGATCGTATTCCTCTAAGATACAGTGCGCTGCTATGAGCACCCAAGTTTCTGCTATAAGGCTTGCTGAACAATGTCTTCTAAAAGGTTCTTTCATCTCTTGCATCATTATAATGAAAGGGAATTCCTGAAGCGACGCGTTCTCCCCTCTATAGACGCGGAGCGCGGCTCGGTCGCGGCGCGCGATGCAACAGCAGCTCACTGCCAGGACCACAGCCAGATTCAGAAACATCTCGCAAAAATCAAAATCAAATATGAGGGGAAAATTTTATAAATTATACTTAACTTTACCGTTGATGTTTCGATAAGTTCGATATGAATCACGAATGTATTTCACAACGTGTTATTTTCGATTTCGTTGTTGCATCATGCGTTTTTATCACAGGAAACGAGTTTTTGAAATCAATAAAATAGTTACTTATAATATCTAGACACGCGGCAGCGTGTCAAGCCAAGTTCAAGAAAAGGAACTGGCTAGCCAGCGCCGAGTGTAATATTACACGAACCAATTGGTGCCACTTTTGACCCTTCTCTAATTCAAAACCTCTCTAACGTAAACACATAAAACTACGTGTGTTTAATTATATCTATAAGGACACCTAGAAGCCCAAATTTCATGAAGCTAGCTCAAACAGTTATAAAGATATGAAGGTCAAAAAGTCGTAAATTTTAGTATTGACTGACATATAGTACCTAAACCTAACCTACTTCCAGATGACCTAGAAGGATGAAATTTGGAATCCAGCTCGGTAATTGTGTGTAAGCATAGGAAAAAATCTAAAAATAAAAAAAGTTAAAAAATAGGGGGGGGGGGGGGGGTCCCCGTACAATTTTTTTTAATTGTAGCGTTGGAACCGTTACAAGCAGATATTTGAAACTATCCGAATATATGTATTATTATATTTGACTTGGCCAGTTTTTATCCGAATTAAAATATGTTGAATACCTTTATAAAATGACTGACGTAATAAAAACTGGTCAAGTCAAATCTAACATACTTTAAGATCTTACATTTTTAACCTTTTGAGCGCCGAGAGCCACTAAAGTGGTCGAGTGCTGTCGTGCCCACCACGCCAACAACCACTAAAAAGGTCGGAGTGAAGGTGTACTTTGATCATGAATAAAATCTGTTATGAATTGTTTTTATTTGGTTTTATTGGTTTTTAACGATACATCAAGTTACAATGCTTGGCGTGTGAGTGATCACTTCATTCAAATATGAAAGCGTTCAAAAGGTTAAATGACAGCAATTGTTATAGGTATGTATCCAATAAAGCAAAGAAATAGAGTTTAATACTTGTTCATAATGTTATTTTGTTCCTATTAATACATATTTGGATTTTGCATAAATTTGCACTCATTTAGATCTCCATTCTTTTTGCGGCGAAGCCTACAGCCAAGCAAATTTTTTGTATTGAACTTGGCTCTCCTTTTTTACATTTATTTTTTTGGTGGGATTACATAGTTCATGTCTATAAAGTGCTCCGTCGTTTTGTCGTAATAATATTTATTATATCTTGGGATGGAACGCTTTAATTTAAAAAACCGGCCAAGTGCGTGTCGGACCACGCAAAACGAAGGGTTCCGTGCCTATTAAAAAGGTCGTATCGTCACAAAAAAATTACGGCACTTACGTCCTTTTCTTTAAGGAAGGCAGTTTTTCAGCAATATCTCGAAAACCTCTGAACCGATCTTGTTCAAAACAATTTTCGGTGAATGAAATTAATAAGCCCTATGTCCATGAATTTTTCCATATTTTTAAAATACACCGTTCAAAAATTAGAGGGGGGGGACAGAATTTTAGTGACTTTCGGGGCGATTATCTCCGACTCTATTCACTTAATAAAAAAAATTGCTGAGAAACTTTATATTTATTTTGAAAGGCCTATCGATTGATGTGCCACACATGGGCTTACAATAAAAAAATTTTTTTTGACTTTCAGTTTTATGTATGGAGTGCAGCCCTAAAAAAAAATATTTTAGTAATTTTAATTACAAAACTATGTAGCGGCTAACAAAATACACCTATCCTCAAAATTTCATTCAAATAAAACTTATAGTTTTCGAGTAAAATGCCTGTGACATACGGACAGACGGACAGACGGACAGACGGACAGACGGACATGACGAAACTATAAGGGTTCCGTTTTTGCCATTTTGGCTACGGAACCCTAAAAAGGCATAAGTTGCTTCTTATTGTAACGACTTATAAGACCTTTTTGAGCTAAGGGTGTGTCCTTTGCAGTCCCTTTACGGCTAGGAAACAAAATGTCAACTCACGTTTGTGTGAGCTGAATGTCGTTATCAGCATACTTTTTGTTAATAAAATAGGATAGACTAAATTATTTTAGTTAAAAAGTGATGTCATTTTTTAGCCGGATTCAAAAAAGGAGGCGCTCGTTCAAATATAGCTTACTAGCTTTTGCCCGCGACTTCATCTTTGTGGAACTTGTTTAAATCGTAATGTAATGAAGTAAAACAGTGAGTTTCTATGAACTTGCAGTTTATTAAACTCTCGTTTTACAATATCTTCGGAGTAGCATCCCCATTTGCAGACATCACCTGCTTAATCCATTCCAAATAGATGCTGACAGGAGTGAAACATGAACCTACTTTCTCCTTCAATGCCCAGGAAGAAGGTCCCTTGGTCACTCCGATGATGCGACCGTCGTATACGAGTGGACCGCCGGAGTCGCCACCACGAGCCCCTTGTGTCCTATTGGAGCACTTTGGCTCTACGCATATAACTAATCCTATATTCCTGAAATTATCACAAGGAAGCAGAACGCCCTCACCCATTTGCAGAGGAACATATGGAAATTGAAGTGCATACTTTATTGGTTGCCTAAAATACTTATGATATATATGCCCGAAACCTGCGTATCTGACAGGAAGTCCAAACAAGGTCTTGTAGTCCAGTGCCAGAAGCTTCACAGTCGGCTTGTTAGAAATTCTCTCGATCAGCAGCAGTCCGATGTCATCTCTTACGAGCTGCTTTACTATATCGTCTCCCGAACGCGCTTGTCGGTTCGTCACAAATATATTTGGAGGGGCAAATGTGTTTATTATTTTGGAATATAATTTCGTTTTGTTCGGCGGAAGTGTAAAATCTCCGTATCTTACAATGAATCTATTTAGAGGATCGAATGCCGGTAAGTCGTATTTCATTAAGATACAGTGCGCTGCTGTGAGCACCCAAGTTTCTGCTATAAGGCTTGCTGAACAATGTCTTCTAAAAGGTTCTTTCATCTCTTGCATCATTACAATGAAAGGGAATTCCTGAAGCGACGCGGTCTCCCCTCTATGGACGCGGAGCGCGGTTCGGTCGCGGCGCGCGATGCAACAGCAACTCACTGCCAGGACCACAGCCAGATTCAGAAACATCTCGCAAAAATCAAAATTAAATATGAGGGGAAAATTTTATAAATTATACTTAACTTTACCGTTGATGTTTCGATAAGTTCGATATGAATCACGAATGTATTGCACAACGTGTTATTTTCGATTTCGTTGTTGCATCATGCGGTTCACCACGGGAAATGAGTTTTTGAAATCAATAAAAAGTACTTAAACATGGTTACAAAGATATGGTTACATTTTTCGTAATAATGTTTATTTATATATTGGGAAATCGCCGTGGAAATTTATTTTACAAGAGCTATAAAATGAAGATTTCACAATCAGAGCTTTTAAATGTATTCAATTTCCTGTCTTTGATTGCATGTCGTAACTTGAATACATTTCTCAATACCTATCCCATACCTGTGAACATTGAAACTAATAAAAGTTATGTATTTTTGTGTTGCATAGCGCAATAAGTGCCTAATCATTCACTTGGCTAACATTTCAATCGTGTTTGTGTACTGTGTGGAAACTGTCTCCATTCTTAGTCGTGTACATCTCTCAAGAGTTGTGCAGTACCATCAGGATTGAATCATCAAATGTTTCGTTTGTGATAAAATGAAGAGTCCTGTCTAATATGGAAGCGGAACAGGTGATTTTTTTCCAACTATTAAACTGTCGCTATCACTTTACTTTTCCAACTACCGCTATTCGTAATTTTCATTTTGGCTGAAAGCAATTACATAATTGATTATGATATATCGACGACCGGATAGCCTAGTGGGTAGTGACGCTGCCTACGAAGCTGAAGGTCCTGGGTTCGAATCCCGGTAAGGGCAAATATTTGTGTGATGAGCATGGATATTTGTTTCTGAGTCTTGGATGTTTTCTATGTATTTAAGTATTTATATCTATTATATATATCGTCGTCTAGTACCTATAACACAAGCTTTATTGAGCTTACTATTGGCCTAGTTTGATTTGTGTAAGAATGTCCCCTAATATTTATTTATTATTTATTTATTTATTATATGGTGTATAACCCATAATGTTAGGTTTGGTTTGTTATAAGCCTGAACATATCACGGTTTCAGAAAAAAAAACTGTTGTAAGGACAAATTAATCAGTTGGGAAACAGTTTTAAGTGATTCAGAAATGTTAGCGTTCCTGCTAGAAATAAATACATTACTAAATAAGTGTCATACTAATACTATCATATTTGTTTCATTTTAGAATGGAGGAAGCGGAGATAGGAGCCTCTTCATAGAATAATGATGGCAAAAGTATACCTCCTTGAAGAACCTTGAAGAGAAGACGAAGAAGAATGAAGACAGTTTTTACACAGTATGCCTAACGGTTCATTCCCTATTAGACATTCTTAAACATATACACTCGCGGACAATGAATACGGGTCGGTAAATTACCGTCGTAAATATTTCCTAAAATAATGGATTTTGGATTTATTAAAAATCCTGTAGTGATCTTTATTTCATTTTACATCTAAACTGTAAAAATAAAAGTTAAATAATTAACATCACCGGGTTTAAATCGGACTCGTCAAGACCTTTGAAGAAAACAACGTTAACGGAGCGAAATATCGCAAAAATGGTCATTTTTGGATATCGATATTTTTATGATAGGATCCCGGAAATTGCTATTACATTAGGTATTACGAAGAGTAGTATATTATGTAAATAAAACTGATGTAAAATATTTAAAAATACCTATTGTGGTTATTTAATTTAGGGTGACCCGTTTTTTTTTTAAAGCGAGTGTATATAGACAAAACTGAACAAAGATTACAGAGTGCAAAAATGTTCTTGGAACGAATACTTTACAAAGTAAACTTATAACGACGAGTATGCTTACAACGACCCCTTTCATTTGTTATGTCACCCAATAAAGTTTACGTAACTTTAAAAAAAAAAAACTAGTTTACCCCCAAAAGTGGCCCCCTTGTTCAGAATTCATAAATTTACTTTACACGTCCATCTTTGGGTCACCAATTTACATATTATGTTAATATTTACAATTGTGCAAGAAATTAATTAGTCATGTCCATGTAATTAATTTGGTCATCAAATTGACATAAAATGCTTCCGATGGCCGATCACTGGTCATGTAACAGGAGCAAAAAAAATAACGGTAGATTATTAAGCTTGTGAGCAATTTTTTCGAAGTGGTTTAAAAAAAAATGTTTTTTTTCCTCATCATACTTTTTTACTCTTCTGGAGTGATATAAGTAACTTTTTATTTTAACAACACTAAAAAAAAGAATAAATCACAAAAATATCTTTTGAAAACAAAACTGCAAAAACTATTATGACTCACTACATGATGTTACCTCGAAATCTACATTGACTACTGTGCTATGATCTCGTGGTGCCAAGATACATTACTCGGAGGTCATAACTTTAGATTAGAATTTCTCCGGATTAAAAAAAAATTGAAAAGAAATGGACACAAGCGGTTACTACAGATGCTATAAGGAAGCCTCCTTTTAAATATTTTCTCCTGTTACAGGGCCCACCCCGTATACACTAATTTCAATCAACTTCTCGTGACGGAATGAAAGGATGTGCGCATAAACAGTTAATCTATATATAACTATATAGAACTTTTCGGACGATACAGATTTTCGTTTTTTTTTTAAATAAAGACAGACTCGCGATGTGTACCTAGACCCCACACAGCCTTTACACCATTATCATTTTTGTAAGTGCCATCAGTACGCCCTTTGTAGGTAGCTTAAAATATATTCGCGTCACAGAACTCAAGCACCTTCATTCGCATGTGTTTGGACAAATCGGGCAAATCCCGCACAAATTGATGTGGGTGTCGGGTCTAATGGCTCGATCGACGGTGCCAACAGGTGGGTCGTGTGTGCTACCCTCTACATCATCTACAGGTCTTCGCCGACGTATTGATATAAATTATTCGATGCAGCGTTCTAGCGGCAAAATACTAATTCGCCACAATTTTAGTGACTATCGGGGCGATTATCTCCGACTCTATTCACTTATCCATAAAAAAGCTAAGGAACCTTATAATTATTTTGAAAGGCCTAACTACCTACTAATTAAAAGCTAAGTAGCGGCTAACAACACACCTATCCTCAAAAAAATATTCAAATACACCTTATAGTTTTCGAGTAAAATGCCTGTGACATAAGGGCAGGCGGACAGACGGACGTGACGAAACTATAAGGGTTCCGTTTTGCCATTTAGCCTACGGAACAAACAGATTTTTGACAGGGATCTTTCCGAACAAAAAAGCCTGCTGTATTCCGAAGGAGACTAGGTGTCCGAGAGCCGACTTTAGCCGAGAGAAACAGGCCTGGCTAGAGTGCTGATTTAATTTCAGTTCCGACGAAGCTCGGCAGGCAAACTCGTTTAATTTAGCCGATAATTGACCTATTAGAACTCCCACGTGAAAGCTATCCGAGGTACAATTTGCGTTATAATTATAATTTAATCGAACATTATATTTAGTCATTTTGATTTCCAATACAACCCGTTGCCGGAAAAAAACAAAATTAATTGAATAAACAAAACAAAGTCAAATAACGAAAGACCTTTCATAGATTAGATAGAAGGGTGAACTCGGGTTTAGAATAGGTAAGTAGGGGAAATATTTGAATTTATGTTCGCCATAAATTGATGGGCGGGTTCCCGAGATAGGTAGGTATTGATGGGCATCTGGACGGGGATCAATTCATTTAAATACGGACCAGTAGGGTAGAATAAAAAAAACCGGACAAGTGCGAGTTCAACTCGCGTGGTGAGGGTTCCGCAAAATATTGAGAATTTTCCCGTTACTTTAAATACTCGAACTTCTTATAGGTTTTCCTGTAATCTTTAGGCAAAGGACTATTTTCCATATTTTTTTCAGAATTTTAAGCCTAGTAGTTTCGGAGATAAAGGGGGAGGGAGCATGGTCAATTTTCGTCTTTTTTCCTAAATTATTCCAAATTTATTTTTGATAAAATTATAAAAAATGTACCTGTGATGCTTACAACAACCCCTTTCATTTGATATGTCATACAATACAGTTTGGGAAACTTTTTTTTTTAATTTTCTAGTTTACCCCCAAAAGTGGCTTGGACGTGTAAAGTAAATTCATTAATTTACTTTACACGTCCATCTTTGGGTCACCAATTTACATATGTGTACCAAATTTCAACTCAATCGGTCCAGTAGTTTCGGAGCAAATCGGCTGTGACAGACGGACAGACAGACGCACGAGTGATCCTATAAGGGTTCCGTTTTGAAGAGAAAAAGTTTAATACTATCAACCACCACCAAACCTACTCTTAGCTCGTGTTAATTTGTTATTAAAAGATAACATTGCAGAAAAATAAGCTTATGTTATAACTATAGTTTATATTCCAACTTCCACCTTCCACGCATCTTCTCACAAAAACACAAACACACACACACACTCACACACGATATTTACCGAGCATGTTATAATTTAAATTTTAGTTCTAATCTTAAATTACCCTGTGTTTACGTTCTTTTTCCATTTACTGTATTTCGGTGGACGTCTATAATTGGCTTTGTTTTTAGCTATTAACCATTGTATTATTTTCCTGTAATGCTGTTGATGCCCGAAATAAATAAAATAAATAAACAAACACACCGTGTACGCCTTCATTAGGTACCTACCGTCAATTTCGGCATATTTTCAATGTCCTGTACAACGGAATGGTCGAGATATCTTAGTTTTTTTCCTATAATTTAAATTAATATTACTTAATATATTGCAATAAGAAAGTAAAAGTTTGGTGGTGAAGTTCTTTCATGATACCTGTTTGTGACTATGACGCTGTGAAACGCAACGAAAGATAAAACTTGACCGGAAATCCATTTTGCCCATCTCTGTCAATATTCAATAAATGCTATAATCGGACGTCTTGCAGGGTACCCTTTGGGTCCCCTTTGTCGACCTGTCAGCCCCTCACGACTTAGCCTGACGGCAATTTGTTATGTATTGTGCACACTTTGAAATTGGGTCTGAGTAACAAATTATATTTAATTATTACTAGCATAATTGAAAATAATCCACGGTCAAAATCCCAGTAGGGTAGTAGTAGTTTTTGTTTATTTATTATTTTGACTATTGTGAAATACCCTATAGGGTAATAATGTATGTTAGGAAGAATTTATACAACTACCCAACAAACACTGATAGGCCCAAGGTTACCAGAAGCGCAGGGAAGCTCAAAACAACTTTTTACAGGCTAGTAAAAGCGAAAAAGTCGTTCTTGGGAAATTGTATAAAATTCTACAATAAAATTCCAAAACACATTACCGAACTTACTGACTCTAAGTTCAAATCTGTCGTAATAAGGACACTCATTTCAAAAGCATATTATAAGATAAACGACTACATCATGGATAGGGATATTTGGCAGCGATAAAATCCTGCACTAGAAACCTGTCGTAAAATAAATAGGCTTTCTACTGTAGCAATGTAATTTTAAAATTTTATAATACTCTGATACTGATATGATATATTGTATACTGTTTTGAAAAAATGACACCTCGCCGAGTTTATTACGCCGGTTCTTCTCGAGGCAGAGGTTTACTTTCCGAACCGGTGGTAGTTTATCGACATTCATAGGTGCATGTAATATGCCTAAATTGAAGAATAAATCACTTTGACTTTGACTTTGACTTTGACTTTGAAAAATCAAAATCCCAGTAGGCTAGTAGTATTAGTATTATTGCCCGTACTGGGATTTTGACTATTAATTATTTATTTATTATTTTGACTATTGTGAAATACCCTATTGGGTACTTCACAATAGTCAAAATAAAATTATTTTTACATTAGGTACTAAACTTATAAATAATAGCTACGAAAATACTCGGAGAACATAAAGCTTCAACTTATTTTTGTTATTTGATTGAACACACAAACAAATACAGAAACAACAAAAAAGGTCGTGCTTCCATTCCAATATTTAGGATCCTGCACCACTAAAGTTTCTGCTAGGCCCAATGGTTGACTGGTAAAGAATGCCTGAAGGCATTAAGTTCGCTAATTTCTCCTTTTATTTCTATATTTGTGCAATAAAGTTTAAATAAATAAATAATATTGATACTTATTATTTATAAAAACGCTCAGTATCTCAAAATTCTTGGAGGACACAGTCTAGAACATTTGTATGGAAAAATGGCCATTCATCTTTCCTCTAGGTTACGTAGTGAACAAATAAGTGTGAAGAATTCATCTGGAAACCCGTAAAACCTTTGGTTGCCCAACACCCGGTTGTATACGGTTTCGGCCGTTACAATAGTTCGTCGTAAATATCGCTATCTCTTTACAAGAAGCAAGGTCTCTGCAATGGGGAATGGATGAAAATTTTAGAAATGCCTGATTATTTTTTTGGTGATAGGAATAACCTTCCTTAGCACCAGAAAAAAGTTTCAGATTTTTCAGCTGCGACAATTATTTTTGAAAAATATAAACAGTTTCCTCATTTACGTTTTGGGTCAAGAACGGTAAATAGACACTTTCCTTGATCTGTCTCATATTACAAAAAACTATCTTAAATATCTGTGGTAAACTGACACTGGTAATGACCAATATAGCTGCTGCAAGTGTCAATATCATTGCCAGTGTCAGTTTACCACACATATTTAATATTTTTTTTGTAATATGAGACCGATCGAGGAAGGTGCTGTAACTGACCCAAAACTGTTAATATGTTTAAAAAAAAATTGATGCAGCTGAAAAATCTGAAACTTTTTTCTGGTGCTAAGGAAGGCTATTCCTATCACCAAAAAAATAATCAGGCATTTCTAAAAAATTTCATCCATTCCCAATTGACTGATTTATCGAAGACCGAATAACTACCTGACTGGCTAACTAGCCATTTTCAATAGGGGTGTAGACACTATATACAATAACCAAAAATGTTATATTTTCCCGAAAAAGGATAAAAAATGTAGTCAAATGGAGACAAAAGCAACGCAAGAGGTCAAATAATCACAAAGTTATAAGTATCCAAAGGTTTATGAGGGATATGCTCGGTCCCTTTTCCGCAAAATGCTCATATGAAACGATTGTCATTTACTATGACGCTCGAGTGTCGTGACGTCACGATCTACGAGCAATATTAAAACGGTTGTAACTTCGTCATTAATTGAGATATTTAAATGGCATTTTCGTCATTAGGCATATTTTTTTGCCTTCTTTCTGTTGAAGTTATAATAAATAGTCTACAGCTATAACGCCTATTGCACATTGCACGTAGAACCGATGGCCGTTGGGGTGGAAAGGTTCTCGTACCGCCGGAAGGCGCGGCGTGGGTAGGCCCCCCACAAGGTGGACTGATCACCTGGTAAAGGTCGCGGGAGTCCGCTGGATGCGGGTGGCGCAGGACCGGTCAATTTGGCACACTCTGGGGGAGGCCTAAGTCCAGCAGTGGACGTCTTTCGGCTGATATGATGATGATGATGAGTACGCCTATTGATTGGTATTAAGATAACGACTTACCTGAGCTCCGACCATCCCCTCCCGCAGTCTCGGCAGGTCGGTGTGCGAGTATTTGGACTTGGACCACGGCTCCACGCGGGTCAGGTCGGTGTCCAGCTCAAACTCGTTTATCTGATTGCGGAGGAACTTGCGGATGTTCCACGGGAGGTCGTTGTGGCTGGAAGAGAACGCTTCTTTTAATAAATCGTTGATATTCAGGTATTCAAACACGTGGCTTTGTCATTAAATACTTTGTTATGTTTCGACTAAATTAAGGTCGTGTGTACAGTCAGCAGCAGAAGTTGCTAAGCGTTCCTAGTGCTCAAAATGATCTACACACGAACTCTAATGTCAAAGGAATAAGGATCTGTATAGGTCATTTTTAAGCGTGTTATTTTGCTTATAGCTACACTGACTGTACAACTAAGATTTTTTTTAGAATATTTATTTTGCAACAATTTTAGCTATACAGTAAGCTGTCAGGTTTGTACCTACTACGCCGCTATACATTTCGTGTTACCAGTATGCGATTTTTTCAGACTTGCCGGCTTTTTTGCGTGACTAAGTACGAGCAGATTCGAAAGGAATGGATATGATTTTAGCAGTCTATGTATGTATTTACGTGTGTTCCACCGCAGCGTTTAATATGGGGCATCAATCGTTTTGAAATTACGCTCCGATGACATAGGCTACCTTATGTAGGAAGAAAAACAATATTTTTTTCTGTTAGTTTTTCGTAGTCAGGACACAGTTTTTTTAAGAAAAGAAGATATTTATTCACTACACAAATGACACACAGAGATAAAGGGAGTAGATATACAATACAATTGACACATTGTGTCGGTCTTCGCGGCAGTGAAACGGTCGCTGTCTCAGCATTGTAGGTGTCAGACAGACGCCTACAGCACTGGTTTTTGTACTTTTTATGCTTGGCATGTGACACGATTCGTTGGTCAGAACCTAGTTGAGTGTTGACCTACGGGCAAAGTTAAAATTAATTCATAATTCAAGCCTCTTGTTACCGTGCCTAAAAATTCTGAACCGTAAAAAAATACAAATAGGACACCTTAAACAGCATTTGCCTAAAATTATCGACATAAGAAGCGTAACAGGCGCTATCCCAATCAGCTTCCAATTAACACAGGTGCTCACCGGACATGGGTACCACAAAGCATACCTGCATAAGTTTAAAATCACTGCAGATGACCTGTGCCCGTGTGACAACACTACTTCACAAACAATAGACCATCTACTTAGACAATGCCCTAAATTTAACTTGAGTAGAATAGACCACGAAATCGTGTGTAACAATATAAATACAGACCCATACGACATCAAAAGTATAATTAAAAAAGAATCTTCAATACAATCATTCACCAAACTCATCAATAAAATCATAAACAGCTTTAAAAATTTTAATAACACGTAAACCATAATATTTCATAGTAACAATACTCGTACATTTCAACGTTTAAATATTCTCATAATAGTTAAAAGAAACAAAGTTCGCCCGTATTCCTCGCGGGGTCTTTGGATCAAAAAAACCATAGTTTAATTAAAAAAAAAAATAGATGACTTTAATAGGTGGTAATTTTTGCTATGAAATTTAGGAGTTGCCCTATAAAGGGTTAAGAGGGCCATTGTTTCACTCACCCGTCAGTGAGCGGCACTTCTTCTAGGATCTGCTTGGCTATTTCTAGCCGCTCCCGGTCGTAGCTGGCGGCCGCGACGACCGCCGTGATCGCCAGGAGCACGCACGCCACCGCGCGACGTTCGCACGGGACCATCCTCACTGGAACAAAGTCGTCATCATTATCTTTAACATCATCATTATCATCCTCATCATCTAAATCGTCAACGTCATCGCCTGCATCTTCACTATCTAAATCATCGCTTTAATCATCTTTATCTAAATCATCGTCGCCACCACCACTGTCACCATTATCATCATTATCTTTATTTTATCATCAATTAAATCGTCATCCACCAACACTTAATGGACTCGACATAGTCTCTCACAGAACAAGTAACAAATCCACTAATATTTAAAATGCGAATGTAATTCTGTCTGTTTGTCCGTCTCACTGTAACCCTTTCTCGCTTAAACCACTGCACGGATCTAGATGAAATTTGATATGGAGGCAGCTTATTAACACGTTGACTGCCAAAAAGCTCCATCGATCCGGTCCCGTGGTTTTTCTGCTAAGTAGCGTAAAGCGCCAAGCGCGTGTTAAGTGTCATCGTCAATATACGGGGTGGACCCTAACAGGAGCAAATATTTAAAAGGTGGCTTCCTTAGAGCATCTGTAGTAACCCCTTGTGTCCATTTCTTTTGAAAAAATTTTTGATCTAAAGTTATGTCCTCCGCGTAATGTATCTTGGCACCACGAGATCACAGCACAGCAGTCAATGTAGATTTTGAGGTAACATCGTGTAGTGAGTCATAATAGTTTTTGCATTCTGGTTTTTAAAAGATATTTTTGTAATTGTTCAAATTTTTTGCAATTTTTTTAGTGTTTTTAAAATAAAAAAACTTATTTATATCACTTCAGAAGAGTAAAAAAGTACACGTAAAGTTATGTTGAAGAATAAAAATACAAAAAAATCTTTTTTTTTTCAATTAAAACCACTTAGAAACAATTGCTCACAAGCTTAATAATCTACCGTTAATTTTTTTGCTCCTGTTACAGCAAACACCCCGTATATTTACACTAACATTGTAAACAACGGCTCAAATGGATCAAAAACACTCCCTGATTGTCGTGTTTTTGATCAACACGAGTTGAGAATTACCCGGCACGTGTACTTTAATTGAATTTTAATTTGATCCTCTCACGGGACCATCAAGAACGTCGCTATAATAGCTAGCTGTGTCGTCAGTACCTCGTAAGCCCTGATTTAGCAGTGAAGAGGTATCCGTCTTGGGCCTCTAAAAATAGGCTCTATAAATGATTGAAGATAAGTACCACCCGAATGAAAACCGAATCAATATACCTTTACTTGACATTTAAACTTTTGCGCATCGCATGAGTTTAAGCCATTTTGGAAACTGATATAAGGCAAGTAACATGTTCATTCGGTCACGAACCGCTCTTGCAGACGGTACTAAGATAAAGTTGCCAGGTTACATATTGAATTATCTATAAGCTATAGCGTTTTTGCCTGAACACACACAAATATAACCGTTAATTTCACCCATTCGCCGATTAGACTGTCAATAGTCTTCAAAGGTATCTATCTAACACGTCCTTGGTGGAATCAGTTAATTAATCTTCGATATCTGCATCAATCAATCTAGTCAGACGGAGACAGATAACAGGGAGTCCATTTGGCTCAACGTTCTGATACATTGGTGCCGTTTGTTATGCACGCTTCACATTTGTGATTTGTCTTAACTGATATAATAAAACGGAAGTCTGTGAGGTTGTAAGTTTGTCTAATTTCTGGAACTACCTACTCGATAATTTTCAAATATTCTTTTACCAGTATTTATAGGATGGAGGGTGATAAGCTATTCCTTATCCCGGGCAGCAAGTACCGATATAAAATACTGCACCGGCCAATTAGATATTTTTTTACTGTCATGGTTTCATATAACATTTTTTATACTTGTCTTTCCCGCTCACGGGATATGATGTCCCGGACCTTTGGGAGGCGTGCGTGGGGCTAGGTACCTACAAAGTACCAACTGAGCCAACACGTAGAGGCTCTTTTGACAATTTAATGGGATGCAAGAAGTACACGGATATATACTTTATTATTAATTAAAACAGATCTTGGATTTTATGTGTAAACGAACGTTTAAAATCCAACCAATAGGCATTTGCTAAAAGTAGTAGAATATATATATTTTATTTAAACATACGAATGTATGAAAGTACCTACTTAATTACTATAGGATAGGATATCATTCAACATCCCTATATTTCTGATACATTGAAATTAAATCGAATGCTAGATGACTTCAGATTGACACTGAAATGAAGCCTTTTGTTATTATTCTGTGGCATACAAGACCACGCTGCATGATTGTCAGAAATCACAGTAACCTATGGACACTTTTGCTGGTTCATGTCCTTGTATGGACACACCGTCCGCGTTCAAATTTTTCTTTGTGTTTTGATCTTTTTTACGTATCTCCGCTGCATACCACTTTACAAACTGTTCTGCATTTGAAACGTGAAAAGGTAACAACATAGTAACTTTCACATTTATTATATTCGTATGGATTTTCTATCCGGTCTGATCCCTACGTGAACTGATAATCCAACCACAATCAATTTACATTTGTGTCGAATTGCACTCCGACCCGATTTATATGCCGAATAATGGGGAATATTTCCCGTAAAATTTGCAAATATTTACGGAATTGTACATGACTACTTACTACCAAAAACAGCTTTCAATGCCAAAAAGCAGATGCTAAAAGCTCTCGAAATATCAGAAAACGACTTATTAAGACTGACATGCTCTACGCTCTAGCGTTGTTCAGAAGTGAGACGTGGATTCTTACCCAGCGTGATAGAGAGGGACTGAACGCATTTGAATTGTGGGCATGGAGAATGATAGAAGGTATTTACTCGTAGTTGGACAGAAAGAACAACAAACGAAGAGGTTCTAAATTTGATAGGAGAAAGGAGATGTCTACTAGAAACTATTGAAAACAGAAGGGGAAATATGTAAGAGCACCTGATACGACATGACAATTACATAAAAAACTATTATTGGAGGAAATATAGAAGGAAGGAGAGGCAGAGGAAGACCAAGACGTGCGTTTATGGACCAAGCTAAAGAGAAAGTTAATGCAATGTCGTATCAAGAGCTCAAAACAGTGCAGAGACAAGAACAGAATGTCGATTACTCCACTGACAAGTCCGAATTTTAATGGCATTACTAATCGAGAACCTTTCCGCCCCAACGGCCATCGGTTTTACGTGCAATGGTGGCGTGGTGCAGGACCGTTCATTACGGCACTCTTTGGGGGAGGCCTATATCCAGCTGTTCGGTGCAACGCACCTAACACGTGCTTCAGCCTCGTGCGTCCCGTCAGCAAAAGATGCATTGAGCAATATGTACTTTTCGGCTCTATCGCAACCGGGTGCATTCGAACATTAACATTTAACATTTTCAACATCTTTCTAACATTTGTAACTTTAGGATTTTAAGGCAATAAACATTTAATACGTCTCTCCTGCCTTTCTAACATTCAGCTCACCCGCACCCGAATACCAGCAGTGGCTCTTTCGGCTGATATGATGATGATGGCGATGATCACTATACAATATGCTGATAGGGCCGAAATAACTATACTCTTTCAAGTTTTAGTAAATATTTCACCACATTTCCTCTATCCGTACATTGTAGTCCATTCTAAGATTAATCCCACAACAATATCCAAGATGGCGCACGTTTTAGTGTCGTCGATAAAAGAGATTTACGGCAACATCTGTATGCGACTGACAGTGATTATGGAGGCAGTAAAGACGATTCGAGCGATACCAATCAATTCTTCGTGATTGGTCGGCCTGGTAAACCAAAAGCTATGATTTTTAGAGCGTATTAAACTTACTGGAACGAGGAAGAAAGTGCAATGGAATTTGAACCAAGGAGCGCGAGTAGGAGCTTGTATTATCATTTGTTTTAAATAGAACGATACAAAACAAATGCAACTCAACAGTTTTAAATATGACTTATAATCAAAAGACATATTTGTTTTATAGAGCGGCGGGACTCAGTTTAAATTGTGTAACTGTTTTCATTAGAAGTACATAACGCCTTCAAAATATATTATGAGTACCATCGCCAACACAGTGAACTGCCAATCCGTGCACTTTATGTGCATTGTAATAAGGTTCAATATAAATACAGGATGGCCAGTTAACTGTGTTGACGTTTGTACCACTTAATGCCTTAAAATATATTTTCAGAATTAGGCAAAGGCCTCCCCTCTTGATTTCCGTGTGGAAATCAAGAGGGGAGGCCTTTGCCCAGCAGTGGGACACTCTATAGGCTTGGAAAAAAAAAAAAAAAAAGGTACAACGTTATTTACACGTTTTATATAAACATTCAAACATTGGTACCATAACAAAATAATATAAATGCAACACATGAAATATAAACTAACGCCTGTATTCCCAAAAGGGGTAGGCAGCATATGTCACTAATCTTTACATTACCTCCATGATGAACATCTAAATATATAAAAGAAGAAACTGACTGACTGACTGATATATCAACGCACAGCCCAAATCACTGGTTCTAGAGATTTCAAATTTGGCACGTAGGTATATTATAAGGTCTAAGGGTGCACTAAGAAAGGATTATTCAAAATGGGGGTGTAAATCTTGTATGGGGGGACAAGATTAGTTAGACAATTGCATTCGAAACTTCACAGGAGTATTCCTAACAATAAATGAGTAAACACGTGTTTCAGGTACTTAGAATCTTCAACCCCTAAAAGGGGGAAATTGGTGACAAAATCTAAAAATCAACATGCGTATTGTTTCTATTGTTAGTCGCTGATTGTGATTACGAAAACAACGACGGTTTTAAAATCCAACATGGCGGACGTGAAATACCATCTCCCCTGTTGGGGTTGAAATATCTAAATATCAATATGGGTGTCGTTTTTATGGTTTTTTGGGACGTTAATTACGAAAGTGGCATCGATTTTGAAATTAATTTTTGTGGACATTAATTGCAATTCAATTGGAACATACGGGTCAAACTGAGATCTTCCTTTTTTGTAAACGGTTAAAAATATAATTTAGTTCGCGGGCAAAGCCGCGGGCAAAAGCTAGTAATCTATATTTTGTCCGTGGCTCCGCATGTGTTCCCTGCAATACGGGGGTGAAGCCTCGCTATATGTAGTAGGTATCCTAAATCCGTTGATACACCAAAAAACAATCTTTTAACTGTATTAAAGCACTAGAATCCATCCATTTCAGATACAATAAATCTTCTCACTCCTTATCTTGACAAAGATTTACCGTTCGAAACATTTTATCTGCATCCTAATTACTTTAAAAAGTTGTCGATTCCCTTTTCGTAACTGTCTAACTGTCCGAGAATAAAACTGGAACAAAACTTACAACCGCAGGTAAAGTTTCAGGTACACTTTGGCAAAGATAGGCGGCGGATAGAAACCCAAGATATCCGAACGCTGTTCACGTGTCTTAAGTTATTTAAAGCGCAAGACAGACAGGAAGACCAAATTAAAGAGTATTAAACACCACTATGTCACTTCCTAGACTTGTATGTATCATCCTTTGAATCATTACTCATATCTTATTTCTAAATTTTTAATTTTATCTTTATTTTTACAAGCTGTATGTAAGTTGCCCGTCAAAATTTGCAATCCATTTTTCAATCACTTGCCGTTATCCGATTGATGACGATTCAATATTATGGTACCGTCGAGCTGATCTGATGATGGAGACAGAAGGTGGGCATGGGAATTCAATATTTAACCGACTTAACCCCGTTGAGTTTGGGCTCGTTAGAATCGTCTCAATGAGATTGAGTAGTTGATGGTATACAGAGAAGTACAGTCGGCAATAAAAGCTTGTACCAAATATGAAATTTTTGACAGAAACTTAATATGCTTAGCATACTAAACATGTGTAACTCGATATATTTTCCAAAACCACCATTCTTCCACGCGCAGCTGTCATCTTCCTCCCGTTTGATCTCAAGGTGCGTTGAGATATCACGCTGCGTTGCACATGTCACAAAATGTCGATGGCTATATTTGCCTTAACCCCTGCCGCAAGCGAAGGTATCAAAAGTGTAGCATGTGTTTCCGTGTTACCACAGACGTGTGGCTGAAAGTCACAGTATTTATTTTACATGGCATCTCTGTCTGAGGCATAGATTTGATGGTGGTTTTCTTTATAGATAGTATATATCTATAGATAGCCTTGTCTGGCAAAATGGTTGTTAGCTAAGTTTGTTGTGTTTTAATGTTTTTATTCACGTATAGTTACGTACCTACTGTTTACCTAGCTTCAGCTTCTGTGTCACGCTTCGATACATCATGATACATGCATAAAAGTTGACTGAAGTGCGCCGCGTCTCCACTCTATATATTTTCTCTATGTCTTGCGCCTTATCGTGAGATGGAAGTCATTAGGGTATCGACTGTTTCCGTGTGAAAGTAACAACAATACATTTTTAAAGTATGGACTCGTAGATATTACTGTTTTCTGAAAAGTTAAGGCGGTTAGTGAAGTATATCATCTGCGTACAAATTATCGTTTAGCGGTAAAAGGCCTTCGGAGTTTTTAAATTTCGGAATAATGATGCTTTCGGACAAATGACTCTTCGAAAATGTATGTGTATGTCAAGGTTATCCTAAATCATGTTTTAAAAATGTGCATAGGTTAATATACCTCGTCCGAGCGAGATCGTAGCATACAAATCTCAATAAGTGTGGCAGAAAGCGATATATGAGTGGATTGCAAAAAAAATGTACATAGTTAAGAGCTTTAATCTAATCTATGCTTTAATTTTTTACAGTTTCGTGACGGCAATTACCCATATATTTTATATGGCTAATTGCCGTCACGAAACTGTAAAAAATTAAAGCATAGATTAGATTAAAGCTCTTAACTATGTACAATTTTTTTGCAATCCACTCATATCATTCGTTGTCCGTGTTGTAGTTCCACTTGAACGAGTAGGTATATTTTTTTTCGTATTTCGTCTTTCCATCTGTTCTCCTCTACAAGTCGTATTTCTCTATCGATTCTCGTGAAATTTTGTGAACATATTCAATAAATACAGTTTCTTTTTATTTGCGGAATCTAAACCATCACCCGCCCAAATTGAGTAGGTTATTTATGTTTAGTCCTTAGTTTAATAAATAAATAAATAAATAATAAATAAATATTAGGGGACATTCTTACACAAATCGAACTAGGCCTATAGTAAGCTCAATAAAGCTTGTGTTATAGGTACTAGACGACGATATATATAATAGACATATATACTTAAATACATGAAAAACATCCAAGACTCAGAAACAAATATTCATGGTCATCATACAAATATTTGCCCTTACCAGGATTCGAACCCAGGACCTTCAGCTTCGTAGGCAGCGTCACTACCCACTAGGCTAACCGGTCGTCAAATATATATACTACAACTTCTGTGAAAATTTTAACACCTAGCTATTGCTGATACGCAGCCGGATGGATAGCGGAAGCTTAGGAACAGGGTTTCGTTTGATATACTTTTGGAACTCGACTCTAAAAATATATAGTTGAATTCCTTGACCCCAAAGTATAATTAGACAATTATTTGTGATTCTAAGTGATTCAGAACTCAAGATATTAATAATTAACTATAATTCAAAATGGCCGCCATAAAATTAAAGATGGCCGACTGAGGAGTTGATTCCTATCAAAAACTATAACCTAACCTAACAAGTACCTTAAATTTTTTTGGTGCTTTTGTCCAGCGTGTCCACATTATCACCTGAAACTGCCCTACTAGTAACTTGGAACGCGCGTTTACCCGGGTCGGGCCGGTGGCCCAGTAGGGGCGGGCGCGCGGCCGGGCCGGTCGTACCGCGCTCTCACCCGGGACACACCACACCCCACGTACCGGGAAGTCCGGCAGACGGCTGATAGCGAGATTTCAATGCAATCTATACCAATAATAGAGAGGTGGTTTGTAGCTTTGCATGTAAGTTGTGTAGGGTGGTTTCCAGAACTGAGACATAGGGATGATTGAATAGGTATAGTTGAGATTATTTAAGCTGACCGAATCGCATCAAAGTAGTCCATCAGCAAATCTGTCGTCCAAGTTACAAGATCCAAATTCTAGACAGTTTTATATGAAAGTAAATGCCAAGATACGTGATAACTGTCATATGGTATTGGGTGACCAAATTGTTTTCTGCTTATAATTTGAAATAAATAATTTGCTGTCAATAATTTCGTTTGTGGTCCAAGCTTTTATTGCCGACTGTACTTTTCTGTATACCGTCATCAACTACTCATTGGGACAATTCTAACGAGCCCAAACTCAACGGGGTTACGTCGGTAAAGTATTGAATTCCCATGGCCACCTTCTGTCTCCGTCATCAGATCAGCTCGATGGTACCATAATATTGAATTGTCATCCAAACTATACCTAGAGCCAAAATTTCAGCTCAATTGGTTAAAGATGCTTCAAAATTGAGTTGCAAATTTTGACGTACAACTTACATATTTACCTACTTACATGCGAACAGGAGCCGTAGCATGGTTGGCCTTATCACGCGACAAGTGACAAGATAAGAGCGTCGTCTCGTTCTATCGAACCGTGTCAGCCAGTGACGCACGCTCTATCCTATCACCTATCGCGTGACAAGGCCAACCATGCTACGGCTCCACATAAAGCTTGTATTAAAACTAACTTTATTATGCAAGTAAATCGTGATACCACTTTTAAAAAAATGTTTAGAGAAAGGGTACCACTGTAAAGAAGAAAGACTACATGAATGATAAAACTCCATGGAACTATTTGTGACTGAATTTTTAATCTATTATTTTCGCTATATTTTGTTTTTTGACATTAGATTGTTTTTCTAGAAAAGATCTACTAGTATTTTTTATACAATTTTTATTTCATATAGGTATTTTTTATTCTTTATGTTTAATAAATTACTCTAAAAAATTAACTGACGATTTGAAAGTGCTTGTTACAGGCCTACTTGAATAAATATCATTTTGAGTTTGAGTTTGAGTTTGAAATGCGGGAACAAACTTGGGAGTCTGTATATTTTTATTAAAATACATATTGCGACTCTTTGGTATCACCCTTATTTAGTCAAACCATTTCTGATCACCTCACGACGGTCTTCTGCATAAGTAAAGCAAACATTGTATAACCGAACCGCATGACAAACTTTATAAAACTTCCATTGTGAGTTGAATACGCTTTAAATTCACGAACAAAAGATTGGTCTCGGCACACCGCAACCGAAACCGGCTTCATCCGGTTTGCGACCGGATTTTTACCCTGTTTTTCCGGATAGCGTGCGTAATTACAGTTTTGCGGCAACGACGAAATAATTTCTGCACGAAAATATACGGGTATTGTGGGAAAAATAGAAGCGCTGGGTAATTTATTGTGGAAACAAAGTTCGTTTTGTTTTTGCAACGTTGGTGTTGTTGGTTTATTTAGTTGATTAGCTGTATTTGTTGCTTTTCACTCGACTGCCTCAGGGGGTTATGTTTTTCGACCGTATGTTTAACCGACCGGTTAGCCTAGTGGGTAATGACGCTGCCTACGAAGCTGAAGGTCCTGGGTTCGAATCCCGGTAAGGGCAAACATTTGGGTGATGAGCATGAATATTTGTTTCTGAGTCTGGTATGTTTTTTAGGGTTCCGTAGCCAAAATGGCAAAAACGGAACCCTTATAGTTTCGTCATGTCCGTCTGTCCGTCTGTCCGTCTGTCCGTCTGTCCGTCTGTCCGTCTGTCCGTATGTCACAGGCATTTTACTCGAAAACTATAAGGTGTATTTGAATAAAATTTTGAGGATAGGTGTATATTGTTAGCCGCTACATAGTTTTGTAATTAAAATGACAAAAAAAAATTTTTTTAGGGGTGCACTCCATACATAAAACTAAAAGTCAAAATTTTTTTTTTCATTGTGACCCCCCGTGTGGCACATCAATCGATAGGCCTTTCAAAATAAATATAAGGTTTCTTAGCATTTTTTTTGATTAAGTGAATAGGGTCGGAGATAATCGCCCCGAAAGTCACTAAAATTCTGTCCCCCCCCCTCTAATTTTTGAACGGTGTATTTTAAAAATATGGAAAAATTCATGGACTTAGCCTTATTAATTTCATTCACTGAAAATTGTTTTGAACAAGATCGGTTCAGAGGTTTTCGAGATATTGCTGAAAAACTGCCTTCCTCAAAGAAAAGGACGTAAGTGCCGTAAAATTTCTGTGACGATACGACCTTTTTAATAGGCACGGAACCCTTCGTTTTGCGTGGTCCGACACGCACTTGGCCGGTTTTATGTAATTTATTTTACCCGCAGGTCGAGGGGTTAGGGTATCTAAGTATACAGGGTGTTACAAAAATGAGATGTGAACCCATTAATGCCAGATTCGGTAGCGTATTGCATTTTCAAATATGCATTTTTTTACATTACAGTCTTTGTTTTTGTTGATATTGTTTTTGTAAGTATGACAACACTCCCCCGCGAGGATGAAGGGTGGGAAGTTTTGTAAAAACAAAAAAAAATGCATTTTGGAATTGCAATACCTACGCTACCGAATCTGGCCTTAAATAAAATGAATAAATAAAAATCATTTATTTCAGACCTTAATCCATAGTTTTTGTTAGTACAGTCACGAGCTTTAATTTGGGACCCACCTAAGGTGGAACATCGTATAGCAACCTGAAGCCATTTAGAGCTAATATTTTAAAGGAGTGTCAAAGTTTGCCATGCTGACAACTTACGTTTATACGTGACTAGGGGAAACCGCTCAGTGACGTCAACCGGGCGGGACAAGTCAAACGATCATTTCCGATTTTTTCCGACTAATTGTCACCCGTGTTGTTATTTGCAAATAATATTTCGTGAAAATGACAGTTTTCAATCAATTTTCTTGTCTGACACTGACATTTAATGACACATGTTCGTAATTAGAAAACCGTAATGATAGCTTTTGGCAAAGAGGTTATCAATTCAAGGGCCCATTCAATAAGACATTTAATTGTCTTATCTTGACACTTTACCACTATTATTGAACTGAAGTTTTCGACCTTATTGCATTGTGAATGGTCTAACAACATTTGAAGGAAGTGGGTCCCAAATCAAAGCTCGTGACTGTGCATTTGAAATCTTACGAGCTAGGTTAGTTACACAAGGAAATGAAAAATAAATAACGACAAATTTGAAAATATAGAAAATATAGACAAAGAAAAATGTGAGCTATTGAGCTTAACCTTTCGTATGCTTAGTAGCAGATCTGCACCGATCAGGGCTATCGAAAATTGAATCTGTGTCAGAAGCAAAAAATCCAAATTCCTTTAGCGCTGTAAGTGGCCCAGCACACAAGAGGTTAATGGGTTCACACCCCATTTTTGTTACATCCTATTTTGTAAATGCAATCGGTTACATATTCAAGACCGGCATTTACGTAAGTGCAAATGGATGGACGTTAATTGACTACATTTACGAGCGCGCCATTGCACGCAACTGTCACTCGTGGTCGTGTGTTGGCGGCAACAATTCGTCATACCGTCGAAAAGCGTCAACTGCTGGGCATAGGCCTCCCCCAAAGAGTGCCACAATGACCGGTCCAGCGGCACCCGCATCCAGCGGACTCCAGCGACCTTTACCAGGTCATCAGTCCACCTTGTTTAGTCTAGCCACGGCGGCAACAAATAGATGCATCTATATCGATGGACTTTGACGTTGATGTTCCAGCATTGAATTTTGACATTCACGACCTCCATTCGCATTAATCATCATCATCATCATATCAGCCGAAAGACGTCCACTGCTGGACATAGGCCTCCCCCAAGAGTGCCTCAATGACCGGTCCTGCGCCACCCGCATCCAGCGGACTCCAGCGATCTTTACCAGGTCATCAGTCCACCTTGTGGAGGGCCTACCCACGCCGCGCCTTCCGGTACGTGGTCGCCACTCGAGAACCTTTCCGCCCCAATGGCCATCGGTTCTACGTGCAATGTACCCAATGCCCACTGCCACTTAAGTTTAGCGTTTCGCATGAATACAAATACAAATCTTTATTCGTAACAATTGTTATAAGTCACACAGCAATTAGGTACCTGACAAACATTTACGTAGGTTTGTGGACGTTTTTCAGCTGATGTGATAATATTAATATTATTTTTTTCATCAATCTTTAAAGAAAAGACCTTGTTTTTACAAGCTTTAAGTATATTAACTTGACCAGCGGGTCGATCACGTAACGCATTGTACGCGCGTCAGGTAGATTTAAATGTCACTTTTTATATGGAAAAATGACAGTTGGATCTACCTAACGCGCGTTCAGTTTACCCCCCGTTCGTATGTAAGTTGTCTGTCAATATTTGCAACTTAATTTTGAATAAGATTTCTTTAAACATTCGAGCTGAAATTTTGGGTAAAGGTATAGTTTGGATGACAATTCAATATTATGGTACCATCGAGCTCATCTGATGATGGAGACAGAAGGTGGCCATGGGATTTCAGTACTTAACCGACGTAACCCCGTTGAGTTTGGGCTCGTTAGAATCGACTCAATGACTAGTTGATGACGGTATACAGAATACTACAGTACATAAAAGCTTGTACCTAATTTTTTTTTGACAGAAAGTTATTTATATTGATTTATTTATTTTATTTATTTATTTATTAGGCTCACACAACAAATTCGGTCATTCATACAGTAACATAAGAAGCTTAGTGTCTAGATCTGGACTATAATTCTAAACAGTGTGTGCACAAAAAGATTCATAACTTAAAGACAAACTGTTCACTAGATGGAATTACATACCTATTAGTATCGCCAAACTTACAGGGATAGGCAACGTGCATAATATAATACATTCAATATTTGACATGACATTTACCTGAATATAGCGTTAAATATGTATCTAATAATATTCGTCTAACTCTAACTTAAAACTTAAATAACTAATTACCCAATTTGAATGCATCTTTAACTTTATTTTTAAACGTGGGTAAGGTGTGTTTAAAAATGTCCAAAGAAGGATGTTCAGCCACTGATTACATATATCGACTTACCCCGGGTCACGAAGTTGAGTGACTTGATTTTCCTGGTCGTTATACCTGTGGGCAGAGGAAAGCGCAATAAATAACTGTTCATACTTTTAGTAATATAATATTTTTGAACAAGCGGACGGAGCGAACGAAGTACTCCGCTTCAACTTAGACAGAAATTATTTCGTATGTCCGTCGCGACGGACACATACGAAATAATTTCGTCTGTCAGCTGTTCTTCGCTACAGGTCAAATTTCTCTGTCGTGAAGTTTTGTGAGTAGGTTCAATATTTTTACTTTAACCCTTTTCCAGGCAGAGGCGTTATATCGACCACATACTGCTTGTCAAACGTAATATCTTAATGTCAATGAATAAGACTGACATCCGATGGTCATTTTTCAACTGCCGGCCTGGAAAAGGGTTAAGAGTCCGCGGCAAACTCGATAAGGTTGTGTCGTTTCATTGCGAAGTTCCTATGGCCACCTTCCAGCTCCATCATCAGATCAGCACCATGTCATCATAATATTGCATTGTCACGCGTTTTACACATGTACGCAAAATTTCAGCTCAATCGGTTACCGGGAAGTGGATCAAATTTACTTTGCAAGATTTGATGACAAACATCGGGACAGGTGAAACTAAATAAAAGCTTGTAAAAGGAAAACTGGAGGACACTGGCGAGATTATCCCTTAAAGGAATTAAATTATCTACCATCATATTTTTGACCCAAGGATTAATTGACAAATTGTTGGAAAATACTTAATTAAAAATGTATGACGATCGGCCGTCTGATCGCATCCGGGGATGTTTTCAGCTACCGACAGAATTGAAATCAATTTTGTATTCGTCGCACGTTCTGATAAGTTAAGCTAGCGATTCACTGGCGGTAAAAAACGTCGTGAGTGTTGTCGCATGCGACATTAGACGGATTCGCCCGACGTCTCTGGACAGATAATCTATAGTAATTATAAAAAATATTTCGCCCCCGTAAACCCCTATTTAGCAAATTTCATCGAAACGGTTACAACCGTTTTCGAGAACGTGATTACAAACATTATATACAAATATTGCTCGTTTAATAATCATCATCGAAAAACGTCCACTGCTGAACATAGGCCTCCCCCAAAGAGTGCCAAACTGACCGATCCTGCGCCACCCGCATCCAGCGGACTCCCGCGTTTTTTACCAGGTCATGTCTTCTTCGTTTAATAGTATAGGATGAAACATATCGTCATGTATGTACAGTCACGAGCTTTGATTTGGGACCCACTTCCTTCAAATGTTGTTAGACCATTCACAATGCAATAAGGTCGAAAACGTCAGTTCAATAATAGTGGTAAAGTGTCAAGATAAGACAATTAAATGTCTTATTGAATGGGCCCTTGAATTGATAACCTCTTTGCCAAAAGCTATCATTACGGTTTCTAATTACGAACATGTGTCATTAAATGTCAGTATCAGACAAGAAAATTGATTGAAAACTGTCATTTTCACGAAATATTATTTGCAAATAACAACACGGGTGACAATTAGTCGGAAAAAATCGGAAATGATCGTTTGACTTGTCCCGCCCGGTTGACGTCACTGAGCGGTTGCCCCTAGTCACGTATAAACGTAAGTTGTCAGCATAGCAAACTTTGACACTCCTTTAAAATATTAGCTCTAAACGACTTCAGTATGCTATACGATATTCCACCTTAGGTGGGTCCCAAATTAAAGCTCGTGACTGTAGTACACTACACAAAATCATTACCTGGGTCGTTCTTCTTTTTTACCGACAATGATCCGAGGTTTTTCTGTTTTTTTGGTTTTTGAACTATTGAAAATTGTGGTTTTGAAGTGCGATTTAAAAAAATGCATAGGTTTCTTCATTAGAACTAATTAAAGTTTCCTTTCTGGCCAATATAAATATTTATTTACGGTTGGTTCCTAAAAAAAAACATGTGACAAAGTGGACTGTTTCAGTGGGGACAACATTTTGGTTTACCACTCTGTCACGGCATTCTACGAAAAAAAAAACATTTAAAAAAAATGCTAGTTAGAGAAAGTGAAATATTAAACATCACTAATTAATAAAATAATATGGACGTTCATTCGAACATTATAAAACCGTAAACATCATTACTCAAATGAGATGCCGTAATAAGACGAGGGACAGGCTATTGTCGGTCGAAAAGAAGAACGACCCACCTAGGCATTAAAGCTGCTTCAAATCGTATGATAAACAATAAATTGGTACAAAGAATTCGTTTCCTCAGGCGCCATAAATCGTAATCTATCGGTTGACACGTGTATGTACCCGATAAGCTTGTGTATATCCCGAGGGAAATAGGGATAAAAGCGCTTTGGTGTACAACACGAGCGCTGTATGTACCGTGGAAATGCTCTGTGTTGGCATGGCGTTTATAGCGTACTAGCTGTCCGCGCGGCTCTGCCCGCGTATTGCGAATGACGCAGGCACAAGTTCGGTAATATAAGAATATGGTAGTTTATAGGTTATAGGTTATAGGTGTACGCGGGCTGGGTTTCCGCAACTCGACGTCATAATTGCGCCTATTTTGCGTGTGGGTTGGCACTACTATTATTCGTGCCAACCCAGTTCCACCAGGAAGCCTAGCAGACCCTTTATGTTGCCGACGGCCTCCGGTAGTGACCCCGGTGTTCCGAGGTGCTTTGCCCGGTAATCTGCCACCCCAGGGCACGTCAGGATGACGTGGGCGGCTGTCTATATATGGTAGTTTAAATAAAACAATAATTTAATAGTGATTTGTATTTAAGTACTGTAGACCGAAAAACGTTTCCTTCATCTATTAATACTATGTTTGACGACCGGTTAGCCTAGTGGGTAGTGACGCTGCCTACGAAGCTGAAGCTCCTGGGTTCGCATCTCGGTACGGGGCAAATATTTATGTTATCAGCATGAATATTTTTGTTTCTGAGTATTTATTTCTATTAAATATATCATCATCTTGTATATATAAACATGTGGAATGAAAATATTTTTCAAAAAACCCAACAGCGCTTTTGCAAATATTATAGCCTATGTCACTAACACGATTAAGAGGAATCCAACGATACCTCATATGTCGAAATCCGTCTAACGGTTTGGGCTGCAGGACATGCCAAAGAATAAGACATACACACATACATACGCAAAAAAAAACCTACTACTAAATTTTTTTTTTAATTTTCCAGTTTACTCCCCAAAAGTGGCCTCCTTGTTCAGAATTCAAAGTTATCTTATCTTCCTAGTACTAAGCAATATCATATTGTTAAGACCAACAATGTATCGTAACAAAAGCTAAGTAAGCCATTCTCGAAACCATATACAGGACGAATAATTTTCATAGAATAATTGTAACACTCATAGAAATTGTATTCAAAATAGAAATAAGATAAATTTCAGTACTTATGTAAAACATTATTTTAGATAACTTTAAGTCAAAAATTAGTTCCACTTTTTTGTCTCAAAAAAAGAGGGATCATGCGGTGTGTATGCACGAGTAAACACTTGACCTTAATTTACTTTATCTAATGTATAATTTAACGATCCTTTTTATTGCATGCAGCTGCAAACCCGCGTCACAGTAAACGCACACAGCCACCGATGAAAACCCTTTATATACCCATGTACTTCATAATAAAGTTTTCATTCATTCATTTCACACCATATCGAACCTTACTTCAATCCCATAAGGTGAAATGGGAGAATGGGAGTTTGTATTGAATTACAATATAAACGAGTTCCACGCGGACAGAGCTAGTATTTAATATTGACTCCAAAATCGGCTTTCCTATCTACAATTATCTCGTTCAACGAATCTCTAGGAGAAGGATAAGTGTACACATCCATTTTGTCGGAGATCCGTTCGGAATCCACTCAACGTGAGGGAAGTCACGAACTCTTAAAGATTGCTCACAGAACCGGGCCCGCTGTATACTTCTTGCATTTCACGAAGACGAGTGGATTTCACGATATTAAACTTTAACGTTTTAATGATAGTAACGCGCATACTCACCTTCGCAAAATGCAACAACTTACAGGAGAATTCAACTGTCATCTATCTACACGGTGATTTCTAATGATCAAGAACCAATTTTCCTAATTCAGGATTCGATGCCAAAAACGATTAACTCGTAGTTAACTAAAACAAACGTTCTTTTATTCATAAGAAAACGGAATAAGGAATTGCTTTATAATTAAAAATCATTGTCCCACTAACGGTAGTTTAAATCTATGAAAATAAAATCTACTAGAATTTTTAAATTAAGAGTAATAAACTATCAATCACATGCATGACAAGTAGATGTTAGAATTTATTCACGTAAGACCTATCAAAATTTTTACTATTTAATTTTTAACTTCAAGAAATGTAGGATGACCAAACATTCAGTGGATATTAGTATTAACATTATCATTAAAATTAATTAACTAAACAGTGATTGCATGAGACGTCATCCATTGAAATCAGTTTGGGCTGGTTATCAATATTTTTCGGCTTCCGAGTGATAATCACGTTCCGAACGCGCGTTAGGATAATTTAACTGTCATTTTTCCATATAAATATTGACATGTAGATCTTCCTAACGTCTGTAAAATGCGTTACGTGATCGACTTGCTGATCACGGATTAAAAAATTGACAGACAGCGCACAGCCTAAACCGCTAAAGATATAGGCATGAAATTTGGAACATATTTTCTTTACAGTACGTACGTGGACGTGTACTAAGAAAGGATTTTTCGAAATTCAAACCTTAAGGGGGTGAAATAGGGGTTGAACCGTTGTATGAAAATCGTTCATTTGGAAAGTGAAATTGGATCTTTGTACGACGGTTTCTTACTAAAAATCAAAACAAATTATTTAGCGTTATTTTAAAAAATCATCCCCTAAGGAGGTTAAAAAAGAGTTGAAAGTTTGTACAGGAAACATGTAGTTTTTAAAGTTAGACGTTTAATACTTTGGTCACAAGCTCCTAACGTACAATCAAAAAATTGATAAGGGTATTTTTTTCTAATTCATCCCTTGAAGAGGTTAAGAGGGGGGTTGAAAGTTCACATAAGTAATGTGTAATTTTTAATGATAAACTGTGGCTAGAAACATGAAAGCAAGACAGCAGGTTTCTTTTATAATATGTAGATCTATCCAGAAATATATTTTTTTAAATTTGCCCCCGAAAGGGGTGAGATAGGAGTTGTACCTAGAAGACGTTCATTTAAAAACTTAGAAATTTTAAAGTTCGTATATGGCGACATAGGGGAAGTAAGTCGTAGTAGGCCGTTGCTGGCGTAACAATTCAATAGGTCTTGCAAAAATTACAATTACTACGCGGGCGAAGCCGCGGGCTAAAGCTAGTTTTCCTATTCAAAAAATGACGTTTAGTGGGTCGATCACGTAACATTACTAACGCGCGTTAGGTAGATTTAACTGTAATTTTTCCATATAAAAAGTGACATTTAGATCTACCCGACGCGCGTACATAGTGTTACGTGATCGACTAGTCGTCAAGTATTGCGTCCCCTCAGGTGAATGTAGCTTTCTATTAAAGGAAAAAATGCGATGAAACTGCATAAATAATTTTAGTACGATGTTCCACTTTAGCGGGGCGACGGTTTTATCGCCGCAAGGATGACGTTTTATAAATATTAAGACTGGGAGCGTCTAGGCTGCACTTTAATGGCTGCCCAGAAAATAGCGTCTTGAAATTGACGGTAATTTTATTTGATAATAAATGTCTGCTTTCTTTAAGCGGTACTTAATTTTTCCCTTTATTGTTTCAGTGATATTGAACGCCGAGGAAGCTGGTTTCTCCCTTTTAGAAGGTAAGATGGCGCTTTAGTAAATCCAGGTAGGTATATTGTAATTTTTATTTTTTATTTATTCAATATATTTAGAGACTATTAACATGTTTCGAACAGCGAGCGAAAACCGCGTACGGTTTATCTATCGCCATTGTCGCTCGTTTAACAATATTTTTTTTTAGTTAACGATTATAACAAAATAAAAATAACAAACAATAGGGTAGTTTTTATTACATAATTTGTGCACGGCTCGGGCGCGCATCGTTGGTTGGCAAATAAAAGTTCTTTGTAATGATTTTTATTTTGTTAGGATTACAAACAAGTTTCTGTAGAACATCCTTAGGCAATTCGTTTAATATGTAAGGTAACACATACTCCCACATTCTTTTGCCGTACGCATTGTTATAAGGTGGCAATACGTATTTAGGTAAGGTATTTAGGGTGTTTCTCAATTTTTGTGACCTATATCGATTTTGAAGGTTGGGTAAATTTGACATTTCATCATAGATAAGCATCATCTTAAATTTATCGTACACATTTATATTTTGACAGTATTGAAATAGATAATTATCGTCATTCTTATGCTTATTTCTAATAGAGTTAGGTACAATTGTCTTTATCATTCTTAATTGTAGGTTATAGATGTTATCCAGGTAATGTTATTTATGCAATAAAAAATTGAATTTGATTTAGGTACGCCAAATCTTAGAATTCGGTTTCAATGAACATCACATCACGTCAAATAATACGAATATGAATGTCGCGAGGCCGAAGCTGCGGGCAAAAACAAGTAATAAATAGTGAAACGAACCCAATCACAGTCTAGTTTTTGGACCCGGGATCCAACAAAAACACCCTATCGAATACGAACTGGACCCGGTTCAAAAATATAAATCGTTTTTAAATCCCTACCGGGAAAGAGCGAGTTGAATTTCTCGTTAGCCCGGAACGCGATGGTTCGATTGTTAAAATTATATAGATACCTTTGACAAAGACTTGCGTGTTCCCGATTTCTAGGAACGGAAAAATGCTATTTTCAGAATGGCTAACGGTAATTTCGTTTTGGAATATTTTCAATGCTTTTGAGACATTTGTACGAACCCGAAGGCATATTTCTTATGGATCTGTTGAATAAAAATAAATAAAAATTAGTAGATTGTGTCTCAGTTAATACAGATACGGGGGGCGGGCATCTCTCCTCGGCGGGGGCGGTCCTGAGTGAAGCGAAATATTCTACAATAGAATCCTGAGTGTAACGAAGGATTATAAAGTAGAAACATGAGTGTAACCAGGGCTACAAGGTGTTTACACCAAAGATGGAAATAATTTTGCGACCGAAGAGCACATACTGTTTTTCAATACTTCCATGATCCAATGACTCTTTTCTGAATAGCAGGCGTGAAATAGTAGATTTTAAGTGCATAAAACGAGACATTTCACCCGAGACTTTTATATCCATCCGAGCCGTCGGCGAGGGTGGATACTTAAAACGAGACATTTCACCCGAGACTTTTATATCCATCCGAGCCGTCGGCGAGGGTCGATACTTAAAACGAGACATTTCACCCGAGACTTTTATATCCATCCGAGCCGTCGGCGAGGGTGGATACTTAAAACGAGACATTTCACCCGAGACTTTTATATCCATCCGAGCCGTCGGCGAGGGTGGATACTTAAAACGAGACATTTCACCCGAGACTTTTATATCCATCCGAGCCGTCGGCGAGGGTGGATACTTAAAACGAGACATTTCACCCGAGACTTTTATATCCATCCGAGCCGTCGGCGAGGGTCGATACTTAAAACGAGACATTTCACCCGAGACTTTTATATCCACCCGAGCCGTCAGCGAGGGTGGATACTTAAGTCAAAGGATAAAATGGCTCAAGTATTCCCGAGTTATTATGTTATTCCCTCCGAATTGCTAAACTTAAGTGGCAGTGGGCGGGGCACATTGCACGTAGAACCGATGGCCGTTGGGGCGAAAAGGTTCTCGAGTGGCGACCACGTACCGGAAGGCGCGGCGTGGGTAGGCCCCCACAAGGTGGACTGATGACCTGGTAAAGGTCGCGGGAGTCCGCTGGATGCGGGTGGCGCAGGACCGGTCAATTTGGAACTCTCTGGGGGAGGCCTACGTCCAGCAGTGGACATCTTTTGGCTGATATGATGATGATGATGATTATTATGTTAGGTTTTTACAATGCTTTTCATTTCGATTGCAAGAAAATAATAAAATAATTGCAAAATTGTATAAAATAACAGGTAGTTCATTCCCGCCACATTACTTTTTAAAGATTTTATGTTTAAACTTCGACACGTAATGTAAGACTTAGGTACTTCATACTGCCAAGTCATTTAATGGTTCGCTACGTTTTTAATTAATAGGCAATTGACTTATATTTTATCTGGTTTTATTAATTTAGTAATAGAAAACACGGATGTTAAATTTATTAATGCAAATCAAATAAAACAAGTTTATTCAGTCCATACCAGTACGCAACGTAGGCGGCAATTAGGAATTCCTGTTCCTGCTGGTCAGGCAGGAGGCGACGCAAGCCGTTCTGCTCACCACGGACGGTAGTAAATAAAGTCTAGATGAGTAAAAATTTTGAATTATTGCACACCTCAATGCGTTGCAAGCGTCTCTTCTTCTTCTTAGTCGATCCCTCATCTTGTTCGGTTATCGATTCTAAGAGCCCTCAATAGATAATATCTTCAATATACAATACAATACAATACAAATACTCTTTATTGCACACCTCACACAAAAAAGCAGTTACAGAGACATACAGAGTTTCAAACCACTACAGCTTTGTTATATGCAAAATAATCAACATAAATACAGTAAAACCACACAACTATAGTCCAGGTCACCCAACTATGGTCCAAATTAATTCTCATATTACTTGCTCAGGTGGGACTGTTTCCATGGGTGAACTTGAAGACAGGCAATATAACAACACAAATTTAAATAAAAACCTATAAAATCACAAATACAAAGTCGGTATTGATAGACACGAATGAGTTTACTTTTGGACCATAGTGGGGGTAGTGGACTATAGTCTAAAAAATATTTTTTAAATACCGTAAAAGCACACATTTTACGGTATTTAAAAAATATTTTTTAGGCTTTTAGGAGCTAATTAAGTTTCATCCAGATTTGTAATTTTTTCCATACTAGTTGTCAGTCAAAGAATGGACCAAACTACTATCAACTAGTCGAGTATTCTAATTATTTCTGAACGAACTGTTTCATGGAATTCTCCCCGTTGAATGTAAACCGCATCAAATCGCATGTCACTATTCTAAACCGCATCGGAAAGAGCCAACCGTTTTAATTGTACTGCAGGGTATTAAAGGCTTACAGTGAAATATTATTGGCACACAACACAATTGGGCCTGTTCGGCTTAGTGTATTGATTTTGAATTGGTTTTATACGCCACGGACGTTTATGCACCTATGCAAATCGTTTGGGTTTCGCAAAACACAGGTAATAACTACGTTCAGTCAAATGTACTAATATGGGTGCATACAACTAACTCATAGATATGTCCCATCGCTTTTATGTCAGCGGATTAAGGTGTCATATTTATTTATAAGCGGTTTAAATCGGTACATATTTTTTCATTTGACGTAGGTATGAAAAAACATATTGCCATTGAAGCATTTGAAGTTTATTTCATCATCATCATCATCATATCAGCCGAAAGACGTCCACTGCTGGACGTAGGCCTCTCTCTCCCAAAGAGTGTCAAATTGACCCTGCGCCACCCGCATCCAGCAGCCTCCCGCGACCTTTACCAGGCCATCAGTCCACCTTGTGGGGGGCCCGCCCACGCCGCGCCTTCCGGTGCTTGAACGAGCGAGCGGAGCGAGCCGAGTTCTCCGTTTCCGTTAATTTTTTTTCTTGACTATGAAATGGGAATTAAAAAAATATTATAAACCGGCCAAGTGCGAGTCGGACTCACGCACGAAGGGTTCCGTACCATTATCTATAAAAACGGCAAAAAAAATCATGTCTGTTGTATGGGAGCCCCAGTCCGACTCGCACTTTGCCGGTTTTTTAGTATTTGTTGTTATAGCGGCAACAGAAATACATAATCTGTGAAAAGTTCAACCCTCTAGCTATCACGGTTCTTGAGATACAGCCTGGTGACAGACAGACGGACGGACGGACAGACGGACAGCGAAGTCTTAGTAATAGGGTCCCGTTTTTACCCGTTGCGTACGGAACCCTAAAAAAGAAACTAGATTTCTACAGCAACCAACACGAAATGTATCCACTGAACAAGCGCATAAAAGAGCCACTTCGGACGTTTAAAACAGTCCCCCCTGATTAGAACTTGCCCCGACAGGTGACAAGTAACAATGTTACACGATTAGTCCATTAAACGTGTCCAAAAATACATCGGAGGGTTAGATATTTTGGTCAGTCTATTATTGGCATTTTCGGGTTAGAGCCTTACGTCACATACTCCAGGGGGGTAATCACGTAACGTTTCGAACGCGCGTTAGGTAGATCCAACTGTCATTTTTCCATATAAAAATTGACGTTTAGATCTCTACCCGACGCGCGAACAATGCGTTATGTGATCGACCAGCAGGAAAAATACGGTTGTGAAAAACATTAATTTATAACATATTTTTTTGTTTATTTCATTTTAAACCGTTATTCTAAGGTGCTTTATTCAAGAATCCAACAACCTTTCCACCCGGAAGTAATTAAATAGATTTAAATGAAGCATGCGTTGTTTTTTTTCTGTATGATTTATCTTAAATATTATAGAGCTTATATATTATATAAACAAATCAAAAAAAGAACTGACGTTTCTGAAGCTAAGTAAGTTATAATTTGTTTGATGTCAGATGTTGGATTTTGTCGCTAGCTAACTATTTAATTGACAATCATCATCATATCAGCCGAAAGACGTGCACTGCTGGACATATGCGTCCCCCAAAGACTGCCAAAGTGACCGGTCCTGCGCCACCCGCATTCAGCGGACTCCTGCGACCTTCAATCCAATTCAATTCTTAATTGACAATATATCCGTGATATATTTAGAAATAAAACAGCTTTTATAAATTATTTCCTAAATTTTCCATATAAGTTGTCAGTTAATTGACTGGACTAACGGAGTTAAACTACCGATTGATACAAAGACCAAAGGATAAAGAAGTGTGTGGAACACGGGTCCATAGCGTAGGTATACCCCTCCGCTACCGCTGCGCTAGGTGTAGGTAATGAAAATACTTGAAACGTTGTCGATGAAATAATATTCGATGAAATGTCTGTCGGCAATTCAAGGGTACATGGTATGGAAATGCTAACTTATACATATGAAAGGTCTTAGGAGACTAGTTGTATACCACTTTAGCTTATACAAGGTGCTCGGGAGGAAAATGAATAATTATGAAACCACCGTGTCTCTAACTAAGCTTGGAAAATGAAATGTCATGTAAGGTAAACGCCCTAGTCCTCGACGTAGCACTAGTTTATGACATGGCCACTTTATGCCAATGTGACATGGCTCAAATTCGTCTAAAGAAAAAAATTCTTACAAGTACCCAACTGTCCGGCTCCGATTTGATTTATTTTTATATAAATGTTATCGAGTCGAGTGAATGCAGTAGAAATGAGAGCGTTGAGAAGTATGTGTGGAGTGAAATTGAGTGATAGAGTCAGAAACAGTGTTGATGGAGATATAGTCACGAAAATTGAGAAGGGTATGTTAAGGTGGTTTGGGCATGTAGAGAGGATGGATGAGAGAAGATTAACGAAGAGAGTGTATATAAAAGGAGTGGAAGGGCAAGTTGGAAGGGGAAGACCTAGGCGAACTTTCTCTGATCAAATTGGAGAAATGTTACAAAAAGGCCAGGTCAAAAGTACCCTAAACCGACGAGCATGTATGAGAAATGTTATGAAGGTGAGTGAAGCGAAAGTGGTTTGTCAGGATCGTAGCAAATGGAGATCCGTGATCTCTGCCTACCCCTCTGGGAAAGAGGCGTGATTATATGTATGTATGTATGTATGTTATAGAGTAGTCTAAAATAACAGACACGTATTTTATTTTAGCTGCCCAAACTCAACATGTTGTGAGAAATAGTCTTTCAAAGTACTGAAAAGTGACCAAACCCTCTAAATTCTGTAGAGAGATTTGTTCAAGCAAATTGACAGTTAATTACTAGTTTCATTATATGTTGGAGAACATGAAAAAATAATGGACTCGAGTTTTGTTATTTCACTTCAAACTCATATTTTATGAAAAACAAGTCAAGTCAAGTTTCATACTTTTCATCGTTTCACTCACTTCCCTTTGGTTATTTTTTTTAGCATGAAAACTTCACGGTCCATGATCTCATGGTCCATGGTCTCGAAAAGTACGAAACTTTGACGTGTCTTGTATTATATAAAATATGGATTTACTCTTTTCTACTACTCAAAATTACAGCTCAATCGGATAACGGCAAGTGACTGAAAAATGGATTGCAAATTTTGACGGATAACTTACATACTTACTGAGTTACATACAAACAGTAGGTCGATCACGTAACGCATTGTACGGGCGTCAGGTAAATCTAAATGTCACTTTTTATGTGGTTCGATACGTTACCCCTCAGGACTCCCGCGACATTTACCAGGTCATCAGTCCACCTTGTGGGGGGCTTGCCCACGCCAGCCCTTCCGGCACGTGGTCGCCATTCGAGAACCGTTCCGCCCCAACGGCCACCGGGCACAAGAGAGACATTTCAGTAGGTAACCAAATTAATTTAAATAAAAATGAGACAAAACATGAAACTTTTCTATATTATTAGTGAACATCATAAATTTGAAGAATGATAAACGCGTAGCGGGCTGAGAGAATTTAATTATTATACTTGAAAAACGAGTACTGACCGGTGGCACAAACCACAAGTGACAACCCTAATTAGTATTAAAAGAAGTCATTTAATCTTATTATAAAAAAAACTCTGCTCGTAGGCACTTTCCTCTACATACGGTGTTTGCCATGTTATCGGCTGCGATCCTTCGGCCGCCTATAAAACTAACGCTACGTAACCAGTTACGTACCTACGAATAATGTTTATTCGTTGTACGAATCCATTTGCGATCGAAGATTTTTTATTCTTTGTACGAAACCAGTTGCGACATTTTTTTCATAATACATCAATTTCAACGGCTCTTATTTCTTCGGGCATCTAAAGATACATCACGAACCTACACTGCTTAATTTCCAACAAGGACGAAGTAATCTTTGTACGTAACTAGTTACTTAACAAGAAAAATAATTTTTCGTACGTAACTGGTTACGTAGCGTTGGTTTCGTAGGCGGCCAAAGGCGCGTAGCACTAACAATTATTTGGCACTGATGTCATTCAGTACGTCTAGCACCACTAGACTGATTTCTCAGTCGGATTCATCTACGGCGTAGCCCTCGCCGCTACGAACCGCTACGACCGTCAACGTGTGCTACGGCCGGGGATTCACAAGTCAAAATTAACACTTTCAGTGCCTGATAAAATAGAAATATTCAATTTGACAGGAAATTGGCTGCTTGTCATTTGTTTCTATTCTATAAACTATTTTTTAGATTATTAATTGTCCATTGTCTTATAAATTTTCTCATTAATTTGTCGTATTACAAATACAAATTATTTATTTACCATATTTTGTATGTTGTATTTTATTAATTGTTACGTCTTAATAATTTGAATGTTTATGAATTACTTAAATTCAATAATATTTCTATGCCGTTGTCAAGATATGTGAAAACTGACATGTGTAAAGCCACAAAACATACCAACAAACGTACCATATTCGGAGAAATAAACTTATTCTATTCTATTCTATTCTGAAATCCACTGGTACTTAGGTGCTCTAGGATCTAGAACAACATACTGCCAAGTGGAATCGCGTGCATCTCCTGTCTCACTCACACTGTGCAAATTAGAATGAGAAGGTTATAAATTCTCTCGTCACCTCGCAGTATCAGTTGTACAGTCGCCATCAGATATATCGGAGCGGCCAAAGTCCTCACAAATATCTGAACATGTCTCTAGTGTCGAGGCATTAGAGACGTGTTCAGATATTTGTGAGCACTTTGGCCGCTCCGATATATCTGATGGCGACTGTACAAGGGCCATGCCATTCCTAAATTAAAAGTACATTTAAATGTAATTATTTTTTCCGAAACACTTTTTAATAAGAAACCAGTATGTACTCGCTTAGTTCTGTGTTTTAAGGCACAGCAAAACAAGCCGAGCAGCGCACCAAACGAGATGTTCCCGGTGAAATATTTCCAGGAAAATACAGTTATTTACTACTCTTCAGGCTGAAAACTACGAAATACTGAAGCCACAGTATTATCTTTGTCATATTTGTTTTACATGCTTTTAGAAATGTCGTTATTATTAAATATGAAATGAAATGAAATGAAATGAAATGAAATTTATTGCCAAAAAAAACGTAACTAAACAATCCCTTAAAATTAAAACTTAAATACTAAATTGTGCTTGGCAATGGGTCCTCGTCTCAGCATATGCAAAGCTTGAAGTCTTGCGCTGGTTTTCAGTCGAGTCCCTTCGACAGAGGGTTGGTCGTAACACTATGATCCTAGTAATATTTGATTGCCCTACGAATTTTATAATTACATTATGATATTCTTGTTAAATATTTAGATGTATAAAAATACTACAAAAGAAAATACAAATACAAATAGGTAAACGTCTTGAGTCTTGTCCATCTATATTTCCCTACGTATATATTACGATTGTATGTGAGTGATGTGTGTTTGTTGTGTGTTAGTTGTTGTGTGGTGTGTTGCTGTTTTGTGTGTCGTGTTGAGTGGGTTTTAAATTTGCTTTTGCAGTTCGAGGAAGTGAGCTCGCAATATTTTTTTAAATTTAAGGTAGCACATAGGTTGCCTTAAAGGCGGCGGCAGGTCATTCCAAATTTTAGTTGCGGCAAATTTAAAACCCCCTCTGTAGAGTGCTGTGTTGTGTTGCGGAACATCAAGTTTAAATGCCCTGTGGCTTCTCAGTGGTCTTTTGTGTGCGGATTTGATCGGCTTCAGCTCATCAAACAAGTACCGCGGCGTTTCGAACTCTATAACTCTGCGTACGGTATTCGCAAGGTGCATCTGTCTCCGGCTGGACATATTTAATATTCCTCTGGCATTAAGGTGTGGCGTAATATAGTCTCGCTTCGGTATGTCGTAGCAGAATCGAGTACATGCATTTTGCACGCGCTGTATAGATTTTTTGGTTTTCTCCAAAAGCCTTGGGCCATATACGATATCGCAGTAGTTGAGCTGAGACAGGACTAAAGATTCAATGAGTATTTCCCTTACTTTTTCACTCAGGTACTTCCTGATGGTGTACAATGATTTTAGCCTGAAAAAAGCGTTCCTTATCTTAGTATTCACATGTTCTATGTAGCGCATTTCACCGTCCAAGGTTAAACCAAGATTTTTCACATTTTCCCCTCGGCGAACCTGCTCAGATCCTATAGTAATTCCTATATCATCATCATCATAATATCAGCCCAAAGACGTCCACTGCTGAACATAGGCCTCCCCCAAAGAGTGCCACAATGACCGGTCCTGCGCCACCCGCATCCAGCGGACTCCCGCGATCTTTACCAGGTCATCAGTCCACCTTGTGGGGGGCCTACCCACGCTGCGCCTTCCGGTACGTGGTCGCCACTCAAGAACCTTTCCGCCCCAACGGCCATCGGTTCTACGTGCAATGTGAATTAAATATATATTAAATATATATCCACTAGCAACAGTGTGCGACTTCGTCTTGTGTGATAATGATAATGATAAATGATAAATGATTTATTCAGTAACTAAAAAAACACTTTACAATATTAGGCTGGTGCCTCTTTTTAAGCAATCAAGATGCCTGTGTCAAGAGACACCGCTCTTCCTTAGAGTTTAGCAGGATATAATATCAACGTAGGTGGGATATTTTAATTAGGATAATAGAGGAGGGGAGAGAGCATAGAGCATAGTGTGGCATACTAATATCGAACCTTCATACAAATTCTCTTCTAATTTTCATTAGGGCATGACTTTTGGGATAAAAATTCAAACTATATCCATAGGTACCATACACTATGCCTACTTTGCCCTCTTTTTCGGAAAAAATATAGGCTGATGGTGATGATCTATAAAAAATGGAAAAAAATCACGTTTGTTGTATGGGAGCCCACCTTAAATATTAGTTTTATTTTAATTTAATGATTTATTTTTAAAGTGAATATATAACTAAATATTCTTTGAATATTTCAAGCGTATTTCGATATTGATAATGGCAACAGGTAGATAGTGTTGCCATTATCAATATCGAGCAAAAACGAGCAAAAAAATCACGTTTGTTGTATGGGAGCCCACCTTAAATATTAGTTTTATTTTAATGTAATGATTTATTTTTAAAGTGAATATATAACTAAATATTCTTTGAATATTTCAAGCGTATTTCGATATTGATAATGGCAACAGGTAGATAGTGTTGCCATTATCAATATCGAGCAAAAACGAGCAAAAAAATCACGTTTGTTGTATGAGAGACCCCCCTTAAATATTTATTTTATTCTGTTTTTTAGTATGTTGTTATAGCGGCAACAGAAATACATGATCTGTGAAAATTTCAACTGTCTAACTAATCATGAGGTACAGCCTGGCGACAGACGGACATACAGACGGACGGACAGCGGAGTCTTAATAATAGGGTCCCGTTTTACCCTTTGGGTACGGAATCTTAAAAATGTTAAAATAAAATACAAGCTCCTGAGTACGGTCGACGCCAAAAATATGTTTACACTATTCGCCTTATTGCAATGGAATAAGGTGCAAAAGTGTAAACATATTTTTGGCGTCGACTGTACAACAGCTAACAGAGCCACTATTAATAGTGTTCTTTCATTATAAATTAGCATACAAATAGTTCACGGGCCGGGGGACGGCAAGAGATACATTTTATGCGAAAAACCTTAATAAGCGCGGTGGAGACGCAATTTATGGAGAATAACAGTTACAGTAAGGGAAATGTATTAACGTACCACCGTAGAACCCTATCACAATAAGGTGACATACCACTCGAGTTTGATTGACGGCGGCCTGTCAATTGCGACAGGGTTCTACGGTGGCACGTCAATACATTTCCCTTACTGTACGTGCTATAATTAAATCCAGCCAAGCCAGTGTGAATGTGTTCACAGCCAAGAATCGCTAAGCTCATAGCCAATCCCATAGTTTTCCCGCTTAGTAGCGAAAGCGCCGCGAAGGTAGACAGTAAATGTGTTAAAAACGCTTGCCATGAAAATATACCTAGGTACATAAGGCTTGTTCACGAAAAAAGTAGCCACTGTTGTAATTCAGTTTTTGAATATGAAATGACATTTTTTTAAGAATTTAATTAAACAGAAGGTCTAATAATATCGTCTTCACATCTCATGCTCGAAAAGTGTGTCATATTAGGCTTAATAAGCAGGGCTAAAGTAGTACATTTAGCCCCTAGGGAAAATATGTATGCACATTTATGATTTTAACACATTTAATTAGACCAATCAAAACACTTCACCATATTAAATCCACCAATCACAACTCTTTCAAAAACATTGATCTTTGCTATCAACCAACCAGAATACCTACAGCTACATATTAAAATCGACCAATGAAACATCAGGTGTTTTTTAGTCCCTAATTCCAAATCATTTAAATCTACCAATCACAACTCTTTCAAAAAACATTTCTCTTTGCTATCAACCAACCAGAATACAGCTACATATTAAAATCGACCAATCAAACATCAGGTGTTTTTTAGTCCCTAATTCCAAATCATTAAAAAAGAAAACGCCTCACGCTAAATTGAACAATCTCTTCGCAGTGAAATTTGTTATTGATTGTGGATGGGTAATCTTTGTTTTACTATTTTCTCGCAGTCGAAGTGAAAAGTAGAGTGTATAACTCGGGTCTAAAAGCCATATTACCCCTCGAATTATTTTCGCTCGCTTCGCTCAGGAAAATATCCATCTCGTGGTAATATGGCTTATTTTAGCCCCTTGTCATACAATCTACTATTTGAGTGGCGTTATGGATATTTATATCAGCTGCTGTCCATTTTTGGACTAACTTTCGAAATCTCTGGATTGTAGTCTTAGATTTAGTAGTTTTCACGTTTGGGTCACAGAGGTTCTTTTTTTCCTTTACTCCGCGAATATCTTTCCACACTCTTAATTACCGTATGCTGGTCATAAATTGTTTTCAATCATGCCACAAGTAGACACATGTCTATGCAATCATTTTTGCTTTAAGCCTTAACTGGCATTATGAAGGATATCACAACTTTTAAGGAAACCTTAAACCCAGCCTAGCTAGTTCCCGATGCTCAACAGCCTGCTGGTCGACTACGTATCGCATTTGTGCGTCAGGTAGATCTAAACGTCAATTTTTATACGGAAAAATGACAGTTGGATCTACCTAACGCGCGTTCAAAACGTTTCGTGATTGCCCCTCAGATGTACCGAATAAACGCGTGCCCGAGCACAAGCAGCGGCACTCGCTGATCGCGGGAGCGGTGGTCGCGGTATGCACCTTCCTGCTGCTAGCTACGCGTTCCACTAACTCCTCACACTCCAGCGACCCTGGTACCCGACGTGCCAGGCTGGTGATCAATCAATGAGGGCTACCGTTTTTGCGCTCACCAGTTGGCACCACTGGCGTGTCGGGTCCAGAAATATAGCTATTACAATTTGTTATTACTGGCGTAAAACAAAATTTACATTCAAATCATGCTTAAAAGAGTAAATCAATAATTTGAAATAATAATACTCATTATTAGTACCTCCGATTTATTTTTGCACGTTTCTTAGATTCGCTTTTAAAGCACTGAGATTCATTGTCCCGTAACACATATTTGCCATAGTTAATCTCAGCTATGCAAAATATCTGTTGGACTTTAATTTCAATTAACTTTAAGCGGAGTACCAAATTTCTACCAAATTAATTAGTATATGTAAGAAATCTAGTTCAAGGTAGAATTACCTAGTTACTCCAGGCAAAATACGGTTTCGAAAAACATTAATTTATAATAGCGTTTTTTTATAATAAACTACCCAAGGAAGCACTAAAGTTACCCTTTCCCAGAATAAAAACATATTTAAAGACTTTTTTACTGAAAAAGGCATATTATACCGTTGAAGAGTATTTAAATGATAAAGGTGACTGGCCTCTTATAGGACTATTATTCTTTTTTTCTCATGTATTAATTAATTAATGAAATAATATAATAATTGAATAAGATATGTAATGAATACATTGAATAAACTTAGAATTAGATGATATCGTCGCTTGTAATATGAATTAACGTAACCGCCAAATGACGATTTTTCAGGAGAGGCAAAAAACTAATTTGAAAAATAGAAAAAGTTAATAACTTTTTACACACTTATCCTATTGTAATGATGTTTGTAGCAATTATCTTATATTTGCGAGATCTTTTTACTAATCGAGGTCTTAAAAAGACTGCTATTATAATTTAGAAAATAGCATGGCGCTTACGTTAATTTTTTTTCAAAAAAGTGGAGTTACATTAAGATTTATTTCAAAAAATTCAGAACAGGAAACACTGCTTTAAGGTAAGTCACAAAAAAACTGCAAACCATTAAAGTAAGTAACATAGTTTTCAAAATTTGGACTTACGTTATAAGAAGATAATTTTAGTACTTTCAAACTTATTCACTTGTAATAACGTCCAAAATAGAATAAATTATTTTGTTTTAGTTAATGTTTGGCAGGGTAGTCAACTATAAGTAAAACAGGTTTATACGTACGAAACAGTTTTATTGTTAATATAAACGTTGTTTTAAAACAAATTCAAAGTCTCCCTCTCTCTCTCTCTAAATGTGTGTGGAAATCTCTTTAAGTGTGTAATTTCCAGGCAAATAGTACGCATTGTCGTCGGTAATGAATTAAGATGATTGGTAAGGCCCGTCTTGTTTCAAAACCTTGTAAAATCGTTACGGCGAAGCAAATAATAATAAAAAACTCTTAAAATAACTGTTGATTATTTATTTCAGAAACCTATTTAAGAACTGCAACGTCTTTTGCGTTGTAATGTAAATAAACCAAATTCATAAAAATGTCAGTGATGGGCCTTACTAGGAACCAGGTCGCCTAGTAAAGCCCGTTATAAATTAATATAAATGTACCAACATTTAATCAAAAGGTAGAGTACCTTGTTCAGTACTAGTCGTGAAATATACTTGACAATGAAATCTAGATACTTAATTAAGTACGTAAGTAAGAAGTAAGAACGAAAATAACCCAAAATTTATGCCACGGGCCTTCTTAGGCCTATCAAAATTAGAAATTGCTATGGAACGAAAATAACTTAAATTTAAATAGTTGTCATATTACATTGATTTAAACTTTGATGATTCTCACACATCGTTGTTACTGAACGGGACTAAATCGCGTATAATTAGGTAACTTATTTAAACCGAAAGTCCTTTCTACAAAACTACTGTCATTTTTATAGCAGAAAAATACGTGAAGTCAGAAAACATCGCAATCTCAACTGGAATGACGGTTTGACATAATAAGTGTTGTGTGTTGGCCGGTTGACAACCCTAGTGTACAAGTGATTAATATAGACCAAGTGCGGGTAGTTCAGAAAATACTCTCTTGGGAGGATGGGTGGATCATAAAAAACTATATCGTAACTAACTACTATATACTGAACAAAAATTCAATCCTAAATATCTTAACGAGAACACTCGTTATAATATTAGTTTATTTAAAATTGGTTGTTTATTGAGATCTCTTAATTATTCACTACATTTGTAATATACATAGTATAGCAGGTAATATATGTGTAGATCGAAACACAAATAGATAGAGACACAATACATGTAGTGCGCTTTCATAGAAAACTTTACTTGAGTTCAATGAAATCTCGTTTTCCACTTGTAGGTCCGTAAAAAGCACGCACGTGACATAAAAATTGATTGCTTCAATTGTAATTTGTTTTATAAAAACTGTGATAATTACATTTGTGATTCAATCTAATGATTTTTAATTTATGAAGTTATTTTCGTTTAATTGCATTTTTTCGTTTTGATTACAAGAAGGCCCAAGGTCTACATTATGAGTTATATTTATTTCTGTGTTAAATAGATTTAATTATAAAGAACATTTCAGGACTAGTACTAAACAAGGGTATTAATTAACAATGTTTTGAAATAAGGTACCGTACCTACCAGTACGTAATTAATTGCGTTTATTGTCAAGTGACAATGTAGTTTTTTTTTTACTCGAGTTCGATTCTAGCACACAAATGTATGGATTCGCTTTAACGCTTCAAATGGAAAGAAATAGACGGGAAGTTCCTAGTAAGTAAATTAACGTATACTTCAAGTCAGTTTAAAATAAATACACAAAATTTAATGTAACTGCCAAATTTTATGTAAATTTCCCGTATTTTGTATGGAACGTATGCCTGTTACATGAATATACATTCTATACAAAATACGGGAACTTTACCTACTGTTATATTTACAGTAAGTAAATACATACTTTGAAACCAATTTGATTGATTTTGGAATATTTATAGCTGTGATAAACTATAACCTAGTTTACAATAACACATTTTTGTTCCACCATCACCCACAAACTTGCTAGAAGCGGCACTGAAATGTAAATGCGCTGTGCCTGCCCCTTTTGGAAATATGTTATGTCTTGCCATACAATATCAATTAAGTTTTAAAATTAAAAACCTCTGGTTTGGGTAAATATTTGCAAGCGTTGTCTTAAAAACCAAGCGTAGACACATGTAATTTAACCCCCTTTTTTATTTTTATCTAACTTTAACGTTAGCGTAACAGACAATCAGTTATAATGTGCCACCAATTGAGTAATGCAAGAGTCATTTCGATACTCATCTGTATCAAAATGACTCTTACATTACTCAGTTTATTACTTGTCTTCAACTTTGGTCGATACATTAAATACGCAATCACAGATCAGAAAAAAATGTGACATACATTAAAGAAAATACGGTAAAGTGAAAAAAATGGTGTTATTCTGGTTAACGTAATCGACATTTTTTTGAAGATATCGAAATTTTAATAACAGCTATCGACGGAGCATCAAATTTGCAGTCGAACTGTATATATAACTCAATTTCGGTATTTTGGCGGTTACGTTAATTCATATTACAGGCGACGATATATTAATTGATTAATGAAGCAAATACAACAAATAAATATGTACCTACATGTAATTTTTGACAATGCAAAAGTGATTGTAAAATCCTACTTGAATAAATGATTTTTATCTTACCTTATCTTATCTTTATCTTTGTTAATTTCATTCTAAAAAGTTATTCTAAGATGCTTTATTCAAGAATCCAACAAACTTTCCACCCGGAAGTAATTATATAGATTTAAATTAAACATTCATTGTCTTTTTATTTTATTTATATTGAATATTTTAAAGCAAATGTAAATGAACCTAAATAAAGATAAAAAAATATTAATATTTATCCGGACTTTTTGGGAGCTAATTATTTTTTTTTTGATATCTGATTTTTTGTTGGATTTGCCTCTAGGTCACTATTTAATTGATAATATAACCGTTACATTAAAAAAATTAGCTATTATAAATTATTTCCAAATAGCTAGATGTAACCTAGTTATAAGTTTCTTTGCTGTGCCCTTACGGGGTCCATTTTATTACTATTTATTTAGGAATTATGAAAAAACCCGCTAAATACACGCACAAAGCACGGCATGGCGGCTCTAGCGGCGAATTCACTCGCGGTAGTCGAGTCGGCAATCGAGTTACACGGACGCCACGCAACCGGTAGTCCAGGCAATGAACTGACAACTTGTATGGAAAAAATTACATATTTGGAAATAATTTATAATAGCAAATTTTTTTGATGTAACGGATATATTATCAATTAAATTGTTACCTAGAGGCAAAATCCAACAAAAAATCAGACATCAAAAAAATCAATATTTAATTAGCTCCTAAAAAGTCCGGATATTTTTTTTTTTTATCTTTATTTAGGTTCATTTACATTTGCTTTACAATACTCAATATAAATAAATTAAAAAAGACAATGAATGTTTAATTTATATCTATATAATTACTTCCGGGTGGAAAGTTTGTTGGATTCTTGAATAAAGTATCTTAGAATAATGTTTTAGAATGAAATAAACAAAAAAAACGCTATTATAAATTAATGTTTTTCGAAACCGTATTTTGCCTCGGCTAGGACGCCACGCAACCGGTACGGGTCCACGGCAACGGCGTCAGTCAACTTGAAGAGGGTACGAAATATTAATCATTCGGAAACAAACGGTTTGCTTTAAATGAAATAGCAAATGATGTATTATGACAGCTTGTACGTTTAAGTAGGAATGAGTATCTACCTATGAAGTTAATTATAGACTTTGATAAAGTCTATTACTTGTTTTTTAGAGTTCCGATACCTCAAAAGGAAAAAACGGAACCCTTATAGGATCACTCGGTTGTCTGTCTGTCCGTCTGTCACAGCCGATTTGCTCCGAAACTACTGGACCGATTGAGTTGAAATTTAGTACACATATGTAAATTGGTGACCCAAAGATGGACGCGTAAAGTAAATTCATGAATTCTGATCAAGGGGGCCACTTTTGGGGGGTAAACTGGAAAATTAAAAAAAAAAGTTTTGCAAACTGTATTGTGTGACATATCAAATAAAAGGGGTTGTTGTAAGCATGCCAGATATATATATATATATTTTATAATTTTAGCAAAAATAGATTTGAAGTAATTTAAGAAAAAAGACGAAAATTGATCATTCCCCCCCTTATCTCCGAAACTACTAAGATTAAAATTCTGAAAAAAATATGGAAAATAGTTCTTTGGCTTAAGATTACAGGAAAACCTATAAGAAGTTTGAGTATTCAAAAACACTTATGAAATTAAGATTATATACGGAACCCTCACCACGCGCGTTGAACTCGTACTTGTCCGGGTTTTTTAATTAATGTCGACAAAAAAATATATAATTATTGAACCTGCTCGCAAAATTTCACGAGACTCGGTTGCGACCTGTAGATGAGAACAGCCAGACAGACGACGGACACACGAAATAATTGTTGCCCAATTTGAAACGGAGAACTTCGCTCACTTCGCTCGCTTGTTCAATTAAAAACGCTCAAAAAAAATAGATCTATTTCAAATTCTCTAAAAAACATAGATGATTGTTGATCAAAATCGGAATAGATGTTTTTTTTAGAAAAGCCTGAATATTTTTTGGTGATAGGAATAACCTTCCTTAGCACCAGAAAAAAGTTTCAGATTTTTCAGCTGCGTCAATTATTTTTGAAAATGTATAAACAGTTTCCTCACTTACGTTTTGGGTTTAGGACGGCGAATAAACGCTTTCCTTGATCTGTCTCATATTACAAAAAAAATATCTTAAATATCCGTGGTAAACTGACACTGGCAATTATATTGACAGCTGCAGCAGCTATATTTGTCATTGTCAGGGTCAGATATAAATATTTTTTGTAATATGAGACGGATCAAGGAAAGTGCCTTATTTCGCCGTCCTAAACCCAAAACGTAAGTGAGGAAACTGTTTATATTAAAAAAAAAAAACCGGCCAAGTGCGTGTCGGACCACGCAAAACGAAGGGTTCCGTGCCTATTAAAAAGGTCGTATCGTCACAGAAATTTTACGGCACTTACGTCCTTTTCTTTGAGGAAGGCAGTTTTTCAGCAATATCTCGAAAACCTCTGAACCGATCTTGTTCAAAACAATTTTCGGTGAATGAAATTAATGAGTCCTATGTCCATGAATTTTTCCATATTTTTAAAATACACCGTTCAAAAATTAGAGGGGGGGGGACAGAATTTTAGTGACTTTCGGGGCGATTATCTCCGACCCTGTTCACTTAATCAAAAAAAGTGCTAAGAAACCTTATATTTATTTTGAAAGGCCTATCGATTGATGTGCCACACGGGGAGTCACAATGAAAAAAAAAAATTTGACTTTTAGTTTTATGTATGGAGTGCACCCCTAAAAAATTTTTTTTTTGTCATTATAATTACAAAACTATGTAGCGGCTAACAAAATACACCTTTCCTCAAAAGTTTATTCAAATACACCTTATAGTTTTCGAGTAAAATGCCTGTGACCTACGGACAGACGGACAGACGGACAGACGGACAGACGGACAGACGGACAGACGGACATGACGAAACTATAAGGGTTCCGTTTTTGCCATTTTGGCTACGGAACCCTAAAAAATGACGCAGCTGCAAAGTCCGCAACTGGTGCTAAAAAAAGGTTAATCCTATCACCAAAAAAAATCAGGCATTTCTAAAATTTGCATCCATTCCCAATTGAGTATGTTGCGACGTCTTACCTAAGTGGCTAGCACTAGCACTGATCTTCGGTAGTAAAAAGTAGTTTTATAATACCTGTGGTCTTCGGTAACGTAGAGTCATTTTTCTCAGTTTGACAGCTCCAAATGTAAGCCAAATAAATTTCATTCGCTGTAACCCGCTTTGCTGTATACTTCTCTAAAACGTAATAACATTGCAAAATGTTTATTTCATTTCTGTGAATATACTCGTATTCCAACGAATGTAAGCCAGTGATAGATCTTTCCCGGGACTTCAAGTACAGCGAACTGGCACAGAGCACAACAGACTGACCAGTGGCTATTTAAAAGCAATAATATATTTGACTTAAATTGTAACTGTGTATTGAAACTTGCAAGTTTTTCACCTTTCATTAGACGTATCAATTTGTAACCTTGCAAATACTTTTTTTCTAGTTCCAGGGCGCCAATGACTATTCAACCCAAAGGTATCCCTTGGGCGATTGCAAGTACATACATGTATGTAGCATAGATAACAATACAATTGGGCGCTGTTTATCTGATAATAGAGACAAGACTAAACTCTTCAATGGACAGTAGTAAGACTTGAAAATGTATATATGTGTTCAATTTCATATGTAAACACCTTTATTTCCGATTTGCCTATGGGATGGTATTAGTCGTGTGGACTGACACTGACGTGTCAACAAAATTTTACTAAGGTATACTAATTTTCCAATAAATGTTAATAAAAGGTTGAAGGGTAAAAAAAATCGATAAATAAAATAACGAGGATAAAATAAGTCCACCTGTTTCACATCCCCATGTCCGCAAATCAATTTTTATCAGAACAAGCGAGCGAAGCGAACGAAGTTCCCCGTTACAGCTGGGTGAAAATTCTATCGTCTATGACTGTGTTATGTCTGTGTTGGTTGTTCTCGTCTACAGGTCGCATATTTTCTCAAACGATTCTCTTGAAATTTTGTGAGCAGGTATATAAATTATAGTGAAAAAAATGTCGATTCAGTTTATCAAAACTAAGAAAAAACTTTATAATTTTTGCTAGAAATAACTTTTGCTGTTGTCAAATATTAACAAATTTAAATGGTTTTTGGAGATTTTGCCATGTATATACGTCAAAGTATTTATGAACTGACAGTTTTTCCATTCCCAAACCACCGTACAGCGTTATTCTCCGCTAGTGCTGTAATTGTTATTTTCTGCCCCCCTGGTGTCAAACGCACGTCCAAATTGCATCATGCATTGCCTTTTATGTCGCCCCGATCTGATCCTATCCGATATGCTCGTTGCATAAATCGAATGTCGTGAGTAGTTGCGGGAATATTCCTATTACAGTACATGTTCTCGAGTGGCGACCACGTACCGGAAGGCGCGGCGTGGGTAGGCCCCCCACAAGGTGGACTGATGACCTGGTAAAGGTCGCAGGAGTCCGCTGGATGCGGGTGGCGCAGGACTTGTCACTTTGTTACTCTTAGGGGGAGGCGTGGACGTCTTTCAGCTGATATGATGATGATGTGTTAAGCTAAAAAAGAACCGCTTTTTCAAGCTTGACGGTATAAGATTACCCCCAATATATTTACTTCAACTCGAAGTGAGCATACCGCTGTGCACGACCTCTCTAATAAATTTTCATTTGGATGTTCAGAAAGTTCTCGATGCCGAATCGGAAAGGATTTTTTTGTTTCCCTGCCCGCCTTGACCGAAGGAAATGCGATTTTCGCTCTAGTTTAGGGATGGCCTGAACTTTATCGATATTGTAAGTAGTAATTTGTTTTTCTCTCGATCTCTACTTCTTTTTTTGCCCGAGTGCTCGTGTACAATACTCTGATTTTGAATTTGTTTTATATATTTCTGACATATTTTTAATTTCCCTAGTTTAAATTTAAAAAAAAATACATTGTGAAAACAGCATTTTATGTTTGTAAGTTAACATGTGCCCAATTGTAAATAAACTTTGAGCTTCAAAAAGTGTTCAGTATGAATCTATATTAAATAAAATTTTAACTTAGACTTTGTAAAAGTTTATCGCATTTCAAATGACTACATTGGAATGTATATGTAAGTACCATTAAAATATTTTTATAATGCGGTAGGGAAAATATGCATGCGTTATATTTCACATTGCTGATTTTTTAGACATTTGTGACGGTCGAAAAGTTTAAAACCAAGGTAAATAAATTTCGAGTTAGTATTGGTTAAATTCAGGCAACAAGGAATGGTTACTCGTATTTTGCCTGATTTTAACCACTCACTTGCTTGTGCCAATTTCGCAGATCCCTAAATTATTATGTATTCAAACTAAATATTTGCCTTTTTAACATACCTATGTGTAATATTCTTGTACAATGTGTAGTAAGTAGTACCTACTGGTCCACAAAAAATAAATCGTCTTAAGCATTCTCCCGCCTAAATTACTGAAGGTCATTTGTTAAACAAAATAAACATAACAGAACGGACTGTACTCGCACTTCACTACGATAAATTGTCTATGTTGTCCACTATTTACAATAATGATAAACTATAATGATGATAATGTCTAACCTGGTTATTTAATTAAGTTAAAGAAAATTTAATTAAATACATGATAATGGTATATTTTCGTATGAGGTAAAGTCATCCTAGAGACAATGCTTCTGCACCTAGTGTAGGTACTATTACTATATTTTTGTGGTGTAAACAAAATATAAGATTATCGATGTCGATGTCGATATAACGATGCCTCAACCCTACCGGTAATGAAGAGAAAGGAATTAAGGTAAGTTAGTTTGTACTATTCAACTCCATTCAACGTACGCCGTGACTGCAATTTAAAATGTTTTAAATCTCGTCTCGTTTCCGCATGCGCGTGTGATTGCGTTGGAGCGAGACGGATATACGTGTGGAAGTTTTTTTGTTGGTTTTTCTGTTGTCGACGACAATTAGTACGCGGAGATTACGTAGACTTTAGCATTTGAAGTACGTGGGCGGAAAGGAGTCATTTTCTGTTATGTTTTACACGAATATTTTTACTGAAATGTTTTATGTAACGGTAAGGAATTAGAGAATGTATAATAGATCCTTTTGATCCGCGTAGCTTAACGCATTCACTGCAACCGACGCATATGTGCGTGCCTCCATACAAGTTTGTTCCTAATAGGGGGCGTGGCTCGGCAGCGAATGCGTTAACGATTGCTTCTGACGTCTGTTTTTGACGTGATAACGTCTTATAAATCGATGAACGCCAGCTGCACGTACGAATATGTGTGACTCATTGTCCCGTTCCGAACGCCGGCTGCGCGCACGATATATCAACGCACAGCCCAAACCGCTCGTTCTAGAGCAGGGTAGGCGAACCTTTATGCATCAACGTGCCATTTTTTCTAAAGAATGTTTAATGGGGTCATTGACGTGCCATCAAATAATTTTGAATTTCTGATCGAACTGAGAGAAGTTCAGTTTATGATCGGCGACGTGCCCAAAATATTGTGCCGCGTGCCATCAATGGCACGCGTGCCATAGGTTCGCCTACCCTGTTCTAGAGAATCCAAATTTGGCACGTAGGTTCCTTATAAGGTCAAGGGGTGCACTACGAAAGGATTTTTCAAAATTCAACCTCAAAAGGGGTGAATGGAGGTCCAAAGTTTGCATGGGGAAACAAGATTAGATCGACTATTTTATTCGAAACTTCACAGGAGTATTCCTAATGATAAATGAGTAAATACGTGTTATGCAATTTTTCATCAATGTTTTCTTATGATCTCCGTAAACCGACTTTACAGACAACCATTTTTTTTACAGAACGACGATGGCAAACGAGCAAACGGCCTGTCTGATGGCCAAATGAAAAAGTAGCCCTACGTTGCGTTACTTATGACATCGATTAACTCGAGTTGTCCATACAACAGTAGGTCGCCAGAGCCCCCTTGATGCGTGTGTTCGGAGTGATGGACATGCATATAAATAAATATAAATATTACGAGACAATCTTACACAAATCAACCTAGGCCCACGGTAAGCTCAGTAAGGCTTGTATTGTGGGTACTAGGTGACGATATATATAATAGATAAATACATATAGATACTTATATACATATATAACATCCATAACTCAGGAACAAATATTCGTGATAACAAACAAATAAATGCCCTGACCGGGATTCGAACCCGGGACCTCCAGCTTCGTAGGCAGAGTCATTACCAACTGGGCTACGGAGGCCGTTATGTCTACATATGTCTCTCCGGTTGTCCGGTAACTTTTATTTGTTTGTTTATTTTCATTTTGTCATGTATTATTTACAATAAAGCAAATACACGCAATACGATCCAAAAATACCAATTTTATCACCCGTCCCTTATCGCGTTTCATGTCGTCAACGTCAAATTGAGGACCAATAACCCGGACGGTGTACGGATAACCGGAATATATTTACGTTACAAACGTTCCGGAAAACAAAGACGTATCATCCGGGGTTTATGAATCGTCTGGCGCCGACTGGGGGGTGGAAAAATAGGTTACAAATACGAGCAGTGAGGAAAGTTTGTGTCCGTCTTTATGAAATTGATATGGGATTGAATTTTTGACAACCTGTATAGCGTAGTGCTACCAAAAACAATTGGTTGTCTGTAAAGTCGGTTTACCTGTCATAAGAGAACATTCATGAAAAATTGCGTAACACGTATTTCCTCATTTATCGTTAGGAATACTCCGGTGAAGTTTCGAATAAAATAGTCGATCTGATCTTGTTTCCTCGTACAAGTTTTGGACCCCCATTTTGAAAAATCCTTTCTTAGTGCACCCCTAGACCTTATAAGGAACCTACGTGCCAGGAATATCTAGAACGAGCGGTTTGGGCTGTGCGTTGATATGTCAGTCAACGGAACGGGACAATGAGTCACACTTTTTCGCGCGTGCAGCCGGCGTTTATCGATTTATAAACGTTATCACGTATAATATATTGGGCCAATTTATCTGAGCGGCTACTTATGTGAATCCAGCTAGGCTTTCTCGTGGTTTCGGTCTAGATTTTAGGATCGTGGCCACCCAGGCAGGAACCTAAACACTTCACAAAGACACTGGCTTTATGGATTTCCAGGTTGATTATATAACAAGATGCAACAATGAATCTTCGTAAAATAGTGATTTGTGTCTCAAGGGAGCCAAATCATGTATTTACGGCGAGGGCGGTACATTGGATCCAAAGTGAAGCGAAGGATTCTACGATAGAATCCTGAGCGTAGTAGCGGAAATCATATTGAACGAGTACGAGTCATAGTTGATGGAGAGATAATTTCTTAAACTGCTAGTATTACAACACTGATACTTAAGTACGACGAAGTACGAGTGTGATAGTAAGTTTGGTGGTGCGGCCACGTGTCTCGTATGGCGGAGGTGAGAGTGGAGAAGCGCATCTTCTACTCTGAAATGGAGCATACGACTCCTCCGGTACAAGGATGTCCAAAAACGACATATGAAGAGATACGACATTGAGCCCTCTCAATGGGAGTGTTTGGCAGCACAGCGGTCAGAATGGCGCAGGATGGTGGACATCCAAGTTCGCGAGTTCGAGGAGCAGCGCAAAGTTGACCTTGACTATAAACGCGACCAGTTAAAGGCCCGCCCTCCTGCTGCCATAGCATACGACTACCAGAACTGCGTACTTACGTGCCCGCAATGTGCACGGAATTTTGCCGCCAAGATAGGCTACATAAGCCATCTTCAGCGCACGAGCGCCTAGATAGGAGTCGGAGTGGTCACCATGGCCGAATACGGTCGATCTGTCCGACCGTATTCGGCCATGGCGACTTCACTTAAGACGACGGGTAAGGCAAGGCATTCTCCATACAAACGTTGTGCAAGTTTTTTTTCGTCGGTTTTGGCACTACAGAATATTGGTTTTTTTTGCTTGTTCATATTGAATTTACGCAGCACATGATGTTAAAATTTTGTTAGATATAAAAATAATGAAAATTAAAAAAATATAAAAAAGTATAAAAATAAAAAATAATAACATCAGTGAATAGCTAACAGAAAAATAAGTATACTGACCTAAAAATTATATTTATAGCCCAAACACAAACGAAGAAAAACTTGCACAAAATTTGTATGGAGAAGGCTTGCCCTACCCGTCCCCTTAAGTATAATATAACCCTTTATGTAGTACGTATCAAATACATAATGATTGCTATACAATGAACTAATCACAAGCTTATAATAATAGAATGTTAACGATTGCAAGGAAATAAAAGATGCAAACTTAAAATAAATATAAAAATAGATTGAAAGGAAATAGAGATTATCTTTCCGATACAAATCCGAGACGGCGCTGTAAAAATATGAAATAAACGGCGAGAGTATTGAGAAGATTTATTAGCGACGCCGGGTGTGGTCTAAGTGAAATATATTAACATTTCTTACCTCCATTTTTAGGGTTCCGTACCCAACGGGTAAAAACGGGACCCTATTACTAAGACTTCGCTGTCCGTCCGTCCGTCTGTCACCAGGCTGTATCTCCAGAACCGTGATAGCTAGAGAGTTGACATTTTCACAAATTATGTATTTCTGTTGCCGCTATAACAAAAAATACTACAAAACCGGCCAAGTGCGAGTCGGACTGGGGCTCCCATACAACAGGCATGATTTTTTTGCCTTTTTTATAGATAATGGTAGCTGGTTTTTATTTTTCGTCAGGACTGGATTAAAAAGGGAAGAGCGCATGATTCTTTGCAATATAAATAAAATTATTTCCAAATATTTTATCTTTATTTAAAAAAACTGAATTGACAACATTATTATATATATCTACCTAATTATTGGACCTGTACGTCTAGCAATGGTCTAGCACAACTTGCTGCTGAGTCGCTTAACGCGTTAGTGAGCGTCTCGTATCTCACTCGCACCGTGCAAATTAGAAAGGGGGAGGTAGATCTTTCTCGACTCGCGTCGCGGCGCGGCGTCAGTTGTGCTAGCCCCGCTGCTAACAATATTTTATTTTTAGTATCTACATAATCTAAGGGTACATATCAGAGCGAGCGAAGAACTGATTCTAGTGAAATTTTGTAAACAGGTTCTATAACTATTTAGATATTGGATGTCGATTCAGTTTTTAGAAAAAAAAAACAAAAAATTTAGAGACTTGTTCTCCGTCTTGTTTGTGTCCACGATTCGCTAAACTTATGTGGCAGTGGGCGGGGCAGATGCACGTAGAACCGATGGCCGTTGGGGCGGAAAGGTTCTCGAGTGGCGACCACGTACTGGAAGGCGCGGCGTGGGTAGGCCCCCCACAAGGTTGACTGGTGACCTGGTAAAGGTCGCGGGAGTCCGCTGGAAGCGGGTGGCGCAGGACCGGTCACTTTGGCACTCTTTGGGGGAGGCCTATGTCCAGCAGTGGACGTCTTTCGGCTGATATGATGATCATGAGACTTGTTCGCGACTTTTACAGCACACAGAGTCACTCATGTATTTAAATTTCAACAAAAATACTGATGACAAATAAACAAATAAATAAATATCGTGGGACAATTCACACCAATTGATCTAGTCCCAAACTAGGCAAAGCCTGTACTATGGGTACTAGACAACGGATAAACATACTTATATAGATAAATACATACTTAAAAATAGATATTAAACATCCAAGACTCGAGAACAAACATTCGTATTCAACATACAAATATCTGCCCCGACCGGGAATCGAACCCGGGACCTCAAGCTTCATAGTCAGATTCTCTAACCACTAGGCTATTCGGTCGTCATCAATGAAACATATTACAATCTAAAAATTAAGGTCCCAGTGCGCATAAGTTATTTGCAGAAATCGCGAAACGTCTGGTCGATGTAACTGGTGACCGAAGAGCTGGCGGCTTTCTCGCGCAACGCATCAGCATTGCAATTCAGCGAGGAAATGCCGCCAGCATCCTCGGTACAATGCCTCGAGGGCCTTTTTTAGATTTAACTTAGTTTTAATTGATCTTAGTTAATGTTAATTATAATCTTGTATTTTTATTTGTTATTGATTAAAAAAAAAAAATGTTTATGCGCAAATACATATCCCAATCACCTAACTCACCATCAATATTTAAGAGCTACGCTCTTGTTGGAGTAATCTACTTCTCTATCCATATCCTTTGCCACGTCAATCATCATTATCATCAAAATACATAAGTAATTATAGGAAATTCCCGATTGTCGCTCTAAATTAATTTCACACAACCCGAGGCCCGAGCCAATTAACCCGTCAACTTCACGCCGTGTTGAATGATGGCTGTGGTGCCGCTTCAAAAAAAAAAGGTATTGAAAATTTAATTTCAAAGAAACAGAACACAAGTCCGCACTTATATTTTTTGTGTCAACTTTGCACTACGGCATCTAAGAAAAAACAACAAAAGTATTCACAAATGCTTCTATTACTATTTGGTCTAGGAACTTGAAAACGCACAAAATGGGTTCTTGTGGTTTATTTAATTGGTCAACGTTTTTTTATAGATAATAATCACAAACTAGCAAGATATGAATGTTTTATCTTAAGTGTTTTTCACTTAGTGATTTGGAACAGAATGAAAATATGGTTGTTCTTCTTAATGATAAAAAACCGGACAAGTGCGAGTTCAACTCGCGTGGTGAGGGTTCCGTATATAATCTAAATTTCATAAGTGTTTTTGAATACTCAAACTTCTTAAAAGAAAAAAGAAAAGAAAAGAAGACATTTATTCACTACACAAAAGACACACAGATATAAAGGGAGTAGACATACAATACAATTGACACATTGTGTGTGTCTTCGCGGCAGTGAAACGGTCGCTGTCTCAGCATTGTGCCGAGGTGTCAGACAGACACCTACAGCGCTGGTTTTCAGACAGCACCGTAAGTGACCCACGGAACGCAACACAGCATACTATTCGATAGTAGAAACATAATAAATAAATAATTAATGTAATAAATGTGTTTTTTTTAATATAAAACAGTACCACAACGGGATGAAAAATACAAAGCATAAAACACGACACGGTTGGGATGTTAAAAGTGCTGGATGGGTTAAGGTTGGGATTTTTGGAGCGTCAACAAATAGCCTTTAAGCTGGCGCTTAAAGGTATACTTGCTCGATGCTCCTTGGATAGGTGGAGGGAGATCATTCCAACACTTGGACGCCGCGAACCTAAAGCTACCTCGAAACGCCGCGGTCCGATGCTCTGGCACCAGAATCATCGCCTTACACCTACGCTCACTCTTGGGCCATGCAAGTCTACTCAGCAAATATGCTGGGACCCCAGATCGTACTATGCCAAAGAGAAGAGTGGCGAGGTGAAGCCGTCTGCGTGCAGGCATGTTCAGCAGACCAGCGGCGTTCAAGTAGGGAGTGATATGGGAGCGGGGTGGGACTCGGAAACAGAAACGAATGCATGCGTTTTGCACTCGTTGAATAAGCTTTTTTGTACGACCAGTAATGCAGCCCGCATAGACAACATCACAATAGTTTAATATTGACAATATCAGCGATTCACAAAGGTTAACACGCAAATCAACACTTAAGTAATCGCGATCATTGTAAAGAACTTTAAGGCGGTAGAAGCAGTTACTCACAACTTTTAGTATGTGGTTCTCAAAGCGCAGCTTGCCGTCCATGAGGAGGCCAAGGTTATTTGCTTCTACCATCCTCTCTATTGGTTTGCCCATGATGGCAACATTACTGGTAGTCAAAGTCTCGAGGTTACTGATGGTACTACGGATTTGATGCTCTGATCCAAAAACAACATATTTCGACTTGTTCGGATTAAGAACAAGGCAGTTCTTTTCCGACCAAGTAGAAATACGTTCTAGGTCTGCGTTGATGGTATTGACCGCAGCAGATATGTCCGTGGGTGCGCTAGAGAGGTATAACTGGAGGTCGTCAGCGTAAAGATGGTATTTGCTGCCCCTTATATTGTGAGTGATGTCAGCACTATACAATATAAAGAGCAGGGGACCCAGTATTGAACCCTGCGGCACTCCTCTTTCCACAGGGCAAAGAGCGGACCGCAAAGTACTACCATCCATCCTACGCAACGCCACCGTCTGCACGCGGCCGGAGAGATAACTATCAAACCACTTCACGGCAGAAACATCAAACCCGTAATACGACATCTTGGATAGAAGTAGGGATACATTAATGCAGTCAAAAGCTCTAGAAAAATCTAGAAGAACGAGAATGGTACTCTCCCCAACATCCCGAGCTTGTAGAATATTATCCACCACATCGAGCAACGCAGTAACTGTCGATCGACCCTTGCGAAAACCTGACTGTAGCTCGGGTAGGATGCCATTTGCCTCCAGGTATGCCGAGAGCTGGCGGCAGACCACCCGCTCTATTACTTTTGATGCGCAAGGGAGAATACTTAAAAGTTTTCGTGTAATCTTTAGTCCTGTAATCTGTATTTTCTGTAATCTACTCTGCTTATACCATCATCGAGGTTGTAAAGATCTTTTATTCACGTTTGGGCCAATTTTTATTTCGTTGCAGCGTTTATTTCAGTTTAGAATAAGAATTATTTCGTAGATTGAACCACTTCTGCTGCACAATATAAGCATAATTTGTGTCTTCCAATTTTTTTCATCGAGTGACAAAACGTATTGCAATTTGGAACTCAGTGGAATTATAGAGTACAGTGAATATATACCGCAACATTGATCCGCCGACATAAGAGCGATCGATGTGACATATCCATGAGTAATTTGTATGCACCCATCTTTTATACATACATATACATAATAAAATCATCATCATCATCATATCAGCCGAAGACGTCCACTGCTGGACATAGGCCTCCCCTAAAGAGTGCCAAATTGACCGGTCCTGCGCCACCCGCATCGGCGGACTCCCGCGACCTTTACCAGGTCATCAGTGCACCTTGTGAGGGGCCTGCCCACGCCGCGTCTTCCGGTACGTGTTCGCCACTCGAGAACCTTTCCGCCCCAACATACCGCCAACACATAATAGAATATTGTATTTATATTTTACAGCATCTTTTATACAATTCGGACTTTAATAAACCTGCTATCGCTCGTGACTTGAAGCCCGCCCCTCCGGATGGAATAAATTATTCTTTCAAATTGCATTTGAGTTTTTTGCGTTCATGTTTGCGGCGCCGTCTGTGGCGGGTATCACGGTGTTTACAACTTTGTCACACTACTCTGTTCCATTTTAACACTGTCAATAAAAGTATATTGAGGTCCCGGGTTCGATCCCCGGTCGGGGCAGATATTTGTATGATGAATACGAATGTTTGTTCTCGAGTCTTGGATGTTTAATATCTATTTAAGTATGTATTTATCAATATAAGTATGTTTATCCGTCGTCTAATACCCATAGTACAGGCTTTGCCTAGTTTGGGACTAGATCAATTGGTGTGAATTGTCCCACGATATTTATTTATTTATTTTATTCACTTTAATAATAGCAAAGAATAAACTAGTGGCTCTGTGAGCTGAAGAATTCACAAGCCAGTCTTTTTTTTAATATTTTTTAATAAAAAAAAATTCAATCGACAAAAAATATATATAATGATTGAACATGCTCACAAAATTTTGACGAGAATCGATTGAGAAATGTGATCAGTAAAGTACAACAGCCGGACAGATGACGGAGATACGAGATAATTTCTGCCCAAGCTGAAATGGGGAACTTCATTATCTCCGTTCGCTTGGTCAACAAGTGAAATCAAAAGAATTTTCGAAATATCGAAAATCGAAATCGAATTTTTTTTGACAAATACTATAGCCTATGTCACTCCCACGATTAAGAGGAATCCAACGACACCTCATACATCAAAATCCATCAAGCCGTTTAGGCTACAGGAGGCCACAAAGAAACAGACATACATACATACATACATACATACACTCGAAAAACATTACCCTCCTCCTTTGGCAGTCGGGTAATTAGAAACGCTCAAACAAAATAGATCTATTTCAAATTCTCTAAAATAATATAGGTGATTGTTGATCCCTCTTGATACCGATGTCGCGACATCTTGCCTCAGCTAGCACTGACGCCGCGACGAGACGCGAGACGACTAAATGTTTCCTTCTCTTTTTAACTTTCACGTAGTGAGACAGAAGTCAAATCGCGACGTGACTTGGCGTTGTGTTGTCCCATCCCCAGAGCGCTCACCTATCACCTAGTCATAGGGCTTACGGCGATATTTTCATCGGAAGCTGCATTTTATTCAGAAAGCAAGCCGCTTTGCCCAGTGATACTAGGGACCAATATGATTGATTTCATCCGAGGAAACACAAATGTCATTCACTGGAATTCAAGATGGCGGCCATTTTCCAAAATGGCGGCTGCATTATTAATAAAAATTTAATCTGTAGGTAATATGATCAGGTTTTATTTAAATTAAAAAAATGTGACCATGTCTTGTAATATTTAGTCATTCTTCTCATTTAAACGAAAAAAATTGTTGGAAAAATTCACAATTTTCTTAATATTTGGCCGCCATTTTTATTTTTTTAAATGGTATTTTTTGTTCATTTCAGGGGTTTCAATGCGAATTGATTGACACCTACGAGTAAATCCCAAAAATCGGTGCAGCCGTTTTGAGTCTATATTTTTTTTAAATAATGCAGCCGCTATTTTGGAAAATGGCCGCCATCTTGAATTCCAGTGAATGAAATTTGTGTTTCCTCGGATGAAATCATTCATATTGGTCCCTAGTGTCACTGGGCAAAGCGGCTTGTTTTCTGCATAAAATGCAATTTCATTTTGCCAAGCCCTATGACTAACCAACCGCGAGTTGTTTTGCGGTGAGATAGACTATCCGTCTCGTTCTAATTAGAACTCTTAGAAAATAACGGGTAGTCTATGTCGCCGCGACACATCTCGCGGGCCGTCCTGTGACATCGGTAGTGCGGATTTCGGGCAATCAAAATGTTAATGATGACTTGTAACTCCCCAGTCGTAGCACACGTAGATGGTCGTAGCAATTCGTAGCTACGAGGGCTACGCCGTAGATCAATCCGATTGGGAGTCTGTCTAGACGTGATCGTATGATGCACATGAATTTTAAATAGAAGACTTGAGTTTGAGACGTATTAGCATAATGATTTAAGGCATTTCCTGCCGAGCCACGCCCCCTAGGAACAAACTTGTATGGAGGCACACGTCTTTAAGAGTCTATACAAATGTATAGAAATATAATAGAAAAAAACCTGACCAAGTGCGAGTTCAACTCGCGTGGAGAGGGTTCCGTATTTAATCTAAATATCATGTGTGTTTTTGAATACTCAAACTTCTTATAGGTTTTCCTGTAATCTTTAGGCAAGGAACTATTTTCCATATTTTTTTCAGAATATTAATCCTAGTAGTTTTGGAGATAAGGGGGGAATGATCGATTTTCGTCTTATTTTCTAAATTACTTCAAATCTGTTTTTGCTAAAATTATAAAAAAAAATATCTGACATGCTTACCACAACCCCTTTTATTTGATATGTCACACAATACAGTTCGCGAAAGTTTTTTTTTATATTTTCCAGTTTACCCCCCAAAAGTGGCCCCTTTCTTAAGAATTCATTAATTTACTTCACGCGTCCATCTTTGGGTCACCAATTTACATATAGGTACCAAATTTCAACTCAATCGGTCCAGTAGTTTCGGAGCAAATCGGCTGTGACAGACGGACAGACCGACAACCGAGTGATCCTATAAGGATTCCGTTTTTTTCCTTTTCAGGTACGGAACCCTAAAAATGAAGTCATTAGAGACTTTGTATGAAAAACGATATACTCGGTCTATTTTTTTTCTCTTTTAATTTTTAGCAACAGTTACTAATTTCCTACCTAGATACGACGAATCCAATTAAATATATAAAATTGTCATGTTATTCTATGATGTCGTTTTAAAATGATAACCAGACTACGTTTGTATAGAGAGCCGAGCTTCCTGGCGACCTTTAAGGTCGAATATCGCTCGACGTGTTCCGAATCGCTCCGTGTTTCTTATTCTGAGCGCTTACGATCCTTTCGTCGAATACAAATTGTACATTGTGACAAATACACGATACGCAGTATATGCATTTGAGTACCGATCGTTTTGTGAAAAGAGGAATCTGCGAAGATTTATCAATATTCAGGATTGTATATCACATTTTGCTCATTTTTAGGGTTCCGCAGCCAAATGGCATAAAACGGAACCCTTATCGATTCGACATGTCTGTCTGTCCGTCCGTATTTCACAGGCATTTTACTCGAAAACTATAAAGTGTATTTGAATAAAATTTTGTAAATATATTACAAAAAAAACTGTTTTTAGGGGTGCAGCAGTATACATAAAACTGAAAGGCAAAAAAAAATCTTCATTGCAAACCCACGTGTGGCACATCAATCGATAGGTCTTTCAAAATAAATATAAGGTTTCTCAGCAATTTTTTTGATTAAGTGAATAGTCGGAGATAATCGCTCCGAAAGTCACTAAAATTGTGTCCGCCCCCCTCTAATTTTTGAACCGTGTATTTTATCAAATATGAAAAAATCATGGACATAGGGATTATTAAATTCTTTCAACAAAACTTGTTTTGAACAAGATTGGTTCAAAGATTTTCGCGATATTCCTAAAAAACTGCCTTCCTTGAAGAAAAGGATATAAGTGCCATAAGATTTCAGTAACGATACGACCTTTTTAATAGGCATGGAACCCTTTGTTGTGCGTGGTCCGACACGCACTTGGCCGCTTTTTACTTTTATAGCGGAATACTTGTCTTATCAGATCTATCGGTGTATGCTTTTGCCACAGACATGTTTTAAAACTTCCCGCGGTTTTTCCCATATTTAGCGGAAAGTGACTACGGCGTAGGCGCCAGCTAAGTGGATTCCAGCCAGTGAAAGTGTTAACAGGAGGTGTTCGTTAAATCTGAATTGTATGAATTGATTGAATTAGGAATCACAGCTGCCAGCGCCATAATTAAAGTCGATCGGTCTGTCATTTACGATTAAAATGAAAAAATTAAATTAAATCAGAATACTTTATTTACTTACTATGGGCCTCATAAGAAGGCTCAAAGTCACCCAAAGGGCAATGGAGAGGGCTATGCTGGGAGTATCTCTGCGTGATCGCATCAGAAATGAGGCTATCCGCAGCAGAACCAAGGTAACCGATATAGCCCTCCGAATCGCTAAACTTAAGTGGCAGTGGGCGGGGCACATTGCAAGCAGAACCGACCGAATTGTATAAAAGATGCTGTAAAATATAAATACAATATTCTATTATGTCTTGGGGGTATGTTGGGTCGGATAGGTTCTCGAGTAGCGACCACGTACCGGAAGGCGCGGCGTGGTTACCCCCACACAGTGGACTGATGACCTGGTAAAGGTCGCGGGAGTCCGCTGGATGCGGGTGGCGCAGGACCGGTCACTTTGGCACTATTTGGGGGAGGCCTATGTCCAGCATTGAAAAGAAAAAAAAGAAAAGAAGACATTTATTCACTACACAAAAGACACACAGAGACAAAGGACACATATTGTGTGTCTTCGCGGCAGTGAAACGGTCGCTGTCTCAGCATTGTGCCGAGGTGTCAGACAGACACCTGCAGCGCTGGTATTCAGACAGCACCGCAAGTGGCCCACGGAACGCAACGCAACACAGCATTAGATAAAAAGTAAGTAGACACATAATAAATAAATAATTAATGCAAAATATTGAAGAAAAAAAAAAATATAGGTATATATATATAGAACAGTAGCACGACGGGATAAAAAACACAAATCATAAAACGCGACACGGTTGGGATGTTAAAAGTGCTGGATGGGTTAGGGTTGGGATTTTTGGACGTCTTTCAGCTGATATGATGATGATGATGATGATGACCGATCAACGTTAAATATGGTGCCGGTAGCTGTCATCCCATAAAAACCTGTCAAACTTTCAGATTTTGACTAAAACCGCTTACGATTACGATTAGTTACAGACGGTTTAGTGCGACCCACCGTAAGTCCGCTTTCAAGCGCCAAAGTCGTGCCAACGAATTTATTATGTCACACCAATATCATATCAATACCATCAGTACGCCAATCTTAACTTACCTCGACGGTGATCGAGGTCCGGAATGCGAGAAGCAGTTTATGATCGCTCCGGAAATTTCCGGATATTTGCAGGAGCGACGTGAATAGCGAACGGATGATATTCGTTCCATTCCAAGCTACCTCCGAACTTTGGAAAGCACATTTAACACATTCACTGGCAAGAATCGCTACGCCAAATCCCGTGGTATTCTCGCTAAGTCGTGGAAAGCGCCTGTGTTCCCGACAGTGAAAGTGTTAACCGTTATCCATGTTCTTGAATTTTGTTCTTAAACACATTCAGCGTCAATCACGACAGAAAAGACAGATTAACTAAAACGTAATCATGGAAAAATCCCGAAAAAACTAGGATATATATTGGTATTCGTTGCGGCTTATGTAGGATATCACAACTTTTAAGTAAAAATGGATGGATTTTATATTCCTACATATAAAAAAGAATACTCAGTTGGCTATCTAATTGCGGTTTGATTGAACCTAGACCTACTGGGTGACAGTGGAGACATAGTTTTCGATGGATACTTTTTTTGTGAACAGGCCTTAATGCCAGTTAAGGTTTAAAGCTAAAATAATTGGGAATGGATGAAAATTTTAGAAATGCCTGATTATTTTTTTGGTGATAGGAATAACCTTCCTTAGCACCAGAAAAAAGTTTCAGATTTTTCAGCTGCGACAATTATTTTTGAAAAATATAAACAGTTTCCTCATTTAAGTTTTGGGTCAAGAACGGTAAATAGACACTTTCTTTGATCTGTCTCATATTATAAAAAACTATCTTAAATATCTGTGGTAAACTGACACTGGTAATGACCAATATAGCTGCTGCAAGTGTCAATATCATTGCCAGTGTCAATTTACCACATGTATTTAATATATTTTTTTGTAATATGAGACCGATCGAGGAAGGTGCCGTAACTGACCCAAAACGTAAGGTGAGGAAACTGTTTATATTTTTCAAAAAAAAAATACGCAGTTGAAAAATCTGAAACTTTTTTCTGGTGCTAACGAAGGTTATTCCTATCACCAAAAAAATAATCAGGCATTTCTAAAATTTTCATCCATTCCCAATTGCATAGAAATGTCTACTTCTGGCATGATTTAAAACAATTTATGACCTGCATACGGTAATTAAGAGTCTGGAAAGATATTAGCGGAACATTATAGCATTTGTAATTTATTTGAGTAAAGGATGAAAAAGAACTTACATGACCCGAACGTGAAAATTACAAAATCTAAGCCTACAATCCAGAGATTTCGAAAGTTAGCCCAAAATGGATAGCAGCTGACATAAATATCCATAACGCCACACAAAACGATAGGTGAAGAGACCTTCTTTTTAATTAAATTCTTTAGATAATGTTATTTCATATTGAAAACCTGAATTACAAAACAGCGGTTACTTTTTGTCGTGAACAAGCCTTTTTGAGGCCATGGAGTAGAATATTAAAAAGAAAACTGTGAAAGGGTCTCCTGCCTATTGGGAATGAATATCAAACAAGTAATAATTTGTAAACGGGTCGTTCTTCTTTTTTACCGACAATGATCCGAGGTTTTTCTGTTTTTTTGGTTTTTGAACTATCGAAAATTGTGGTTTTGAAGTGTGATTTAAAAAAAAATGCATAGGTTTCTTCATTAGAACTAATTAAAGTTTCCTTTCTGGCCAATATAAATATTTATTTACGGTTGGTTTCTAAAAAAAAACATGTGACAAAGTGGACTCTTTCAGTGGGGACAACATTTTGGTTTACCACTCTGTCACGGCATTCTACGAAAAAAAAACATTAAAAAAAATGCTAGTTAGAGAAAGTGAAATATTAAACATCACTAATTAATAAAATAATATGGACGTTCATTCGAACATTATAAAACCGTAAACATCATTACTCAAATGAGATGCCGTAATAAGACGAGGGACAGGCTATTGTCGGTCGAAAAGAAGAACGACCCAAACACGCTAGACTATAGAAAAACAATTTAATTTACCGTCAACACGCGAGCGGAGCATTTCATGTTAATGACATCGTTGTCGCTGTATCAAGTATCAATATTCGGAGCGTGACAATAACCTCATTAGTGTCGTTTCAATATAAGCCGGGTCGTTGCAAAATTGCAGCTGAATGGACTCAATTTCATCATTTTCATATAAAACGCGTTTTAATGCGTTTTTATCGCTTTCACCAGAGCTCAACGTGGCAAATAGAAAGAGTTCGTGGGTCGTTCTTCTTTTCGACCGACAATAGCCTGTCCTTCGTCTTACTACGGCATCTCATTTGAGTAATGATTTTACGGTTTTATAATGTTCTACAATGAACGTCCATATTATTTTATTAATTAGTATTATTTAATATTTTAGTTTCTCTAACTAGCATTTTTTCAAACGTATTTTTATCGTAGAAGTCCGTGACAGAGTGGTAAACCAAAATGTAGTCCCCACTGAAAGAGTCCACTTTGTCACATATTTTTTTTAAAAACCAACCGTAAACAAATATGTATATTGGCCGGAAAGGAAACTTTAATTAGTGTTAATGAAGAAACCAATGCATTTTTTTTTAAATCGCACTTCAAAATTACAATTTTCGATAGTTCAAAAACCAATAAAAAGGAAAACCTCGGTTCATTGTCGGTAAAAAAGAAGAACGACCCTCGTGCAATAGGTACATTATATTACATAATTTATTTTTCATCACACTTGCTCGTATAGGGCTTCATAACGCGCAGGCATACAGAGCTGTAATAACCTTTATTACGCCCATGGGCGTAATGGTTTGTTTCTTAAATTGTATCTGTCACTGTTACGTCAGTTATATATAAAGCAAGGAGGTATTAACTGCCTGTTTGGATTGCTAGGCTAATGCTTGGCCAAAATAGCTGCCAGCCCTTTGGTCACCGGATGTATGGATGAGCCGCTGCGAAAGTTCCTTATATAGGGCCTTCGCGCCCGGTCCCCACGGCCCCAGGGTTTCCACTCCAAACGACACAAACACGTAGCCCTCGCCGAGGACCGCTATTGCACCAATACTAACAATTATGTTAAAATATTATTAATTATGAACGAATATGCATTCATTTTTTACTTTAAAAAAGGAAGAGGTTATCGGAATTTTTTATTTTGTATGTATGCTCCCCGATTACTCAAAGACGCCTGGGCTGATTTGATTTTTTTTTTGTTTAATAGGGTATCCTTTCCAGGCACTATTGGTCATTAGGTTAGAATCTGATTGGAACCTGGAGAAATTGAGGGAACCCTTCAAAAAAGGCGAAGTACTGATTTGTAGTCAGTTAAAACTTTGTTTTTAAAGTGAATTATGTATCGAGCGAATTATTTTATGTAATCATGTGACCTATTACTAGAATCTTAAATTCCACATAATAATTTGTGGAGTTTTCGATACTAGTAATAGGTTACATGATTACATAAAATTATTATGGCAAATTTCACCCTACGTTCTATAATCGACAATTGTAATCAATTTACATTGTTGTTGGGACAAGGATTGTGTGTAAATCAATCGCTGCGAGTATTATAAACATGAGGTGGTGTATTGTGTTCGCAGCGTGGCTTCCCGCTTAAACATGGTAAGCATGATTAATGTGTAAAAACATAAATCGCTCCCAGCTTTTGTTTCTGTCCCACACCGTAATTATATCATGGGTGAGATATACTGGGTGATTCTGGGGTCATGCTCCGGAATGGCCAAAAGCGAATAAGATGGTAACGAAATCGCAAAAAGAACAGCTAATCCATACATTAACTCTCAATTCACAGTTAATGTGCGTAAATGAGTTAAGTCTTATGTCTTCATTTCTCAGTAATAGGACACAAACAATAGTTGTAAATGAAGTGGAGCTGCAGTAACGTTAGGAGTGCCTCAGGGCTCTATCTTAAGACCATTTCTATTTTTGGTTCATATAAATGACTTGCCGTCTATAGTAAGCAATCTCTGTGACATAGTATTATTTGCTGATGATACATCTTTAATCTTTAAGGTTGACCGAAAATCAACAGACTATAGCAGAGTCAAAAATACTGGTCAAAGTACTCGATTGGTTTACCGTTAACAATCTGCTATTAAAAACTAAACGTGTTAGATTTTCTTTGCCTAATAGACCGGTGGAAACTAATATATTTTTAAATGATGAGTGTTTTGAAATAGTAAATAAAGCAATATTCTTGGGTATAACATCTACAATGGAATGCCCTATAGCCGTGTTAAAATTAGACAACTGATCATGTTGAATCAGCTCGCCTAGTTTACCATAGTTATTTTCAGAGTATTATGTCGTACGGAATTCTGGCTTGGGGTAAAGCAGCTGACATACAGTCAATTTTTGTGTTACAAAAAAGAGCCATTCATTCTTACAGAGTGTAAGTTAAGTGTAGCCAGGCGATTATTCCATAAATATAACAGATATCAGATTTTTCTAACTGATATCTAAATAACGTTACCCAATAAGTAAAATCACATCAATACCTTTTTAAAAATAAAACTAGACATATCCAAAATATTATGTTTAATAGTTCCCTTACATTTAGTATAAAATAAATAATAATAAAAATAATAAATATCGTGGGACAATTCACACCAATTGATCTAGTCCCAAACTAGGCAAAGCCTGTACTATGGGTACTAGACAACGGATAAACATACTTATATAGATAAATACATACTTAAATAGATATTAAACATCCAAGACTCGAAAACAAACATTCGTATTCATCATACAAATATCTGCCCCGACCCTGCTCTGCCCTGTATCTGTATCTCACTCTCTCCGATTGTTTATTGTAGGCATTAAAGATACGAGGACAGGACTCGGCCACCCAGACATAGATTTTTTTGTATAGGCTATTTATAATTTTCAGGGGTGGAGGGAGGTATGTTATTCCAACATTTAGTTGCTGTGTACTTAAAACTATCTTGAAAAGCGGTGGTATGATGATGTTTTCCTGTAGAACAACGCATTATGTTTTTCTTTTTTGTTTGTATTCATATTCAGGTTTACTTATTTTAAGTAGGTTAAGTACTATCATTGTAATAAGTATTTTGGCAAAAAATTACTAAATGTTGAGTTGGTTTCGGCATCTCTTCTAAACAATGGTCTTCTTTTTCAGAAACGCTAGTAGAATTTAGATTTGTAAAAGGGCCGTTGCGGCCTACTTGTAGATAAAATTCATTTATTTCAAGCTTCAAGGAGCGTTTAACCCCCCAGCTGCCGCGCACAAAAGCGGAAACAAAGTAAGCTGCGAGTACACTGTTAAGTTGCAGTTTAGTGAGTCGAGATTTTGCGAGGGCTCTTTAGAAATGTTCTGAGTACAATACATAAAAGGAAGTTAGTAAGTAGTTCTGGTAAATCTTAAAAGGAAGGGTGGGGAAGATTATTCTTTAAAGATTTAGCAGAACTACTAAGTCCCCTTTATGTAGCCTCCTTTGACGTATTGGCTCGTTTAAAGAAGTTAAGTATTGTCCAGTGGCGTAGCCATACAAGCCGATTCCCACCGGCTTGCCTAAATGTATTTTCCAAACTCCGGGTTGTCCAGCAAAAATTCTCACGCGCCGCCACTGGTATTCTCCAAATATATATAGCTAGGTCTTACAATAGATAATAAATTCTAACAAGCAACATTAAAACGGTTGTAGCTTCGTGATTTTTTGAGATATTTGAATGGGATTGTCGTCATTAGGCATTTTTTTGCCTTCTTTCTTTTGAAGTTATAATACATGTCAACATCATCATCATTATGTCATGTATGTAATGTCGAGAAAATACGATGGAAAACAATAGGGAATATCCTTGAGGATTCTTGAGGAGGACGTTCGTATTTGTAATGCTACTTCAGTCAACCTCAGCACTTTTAGGGTTCCGTAACTCAAAATAAATAAAAAAACGGAACCCTTATAGGATCACTCGTGCGTCTGTCACAGCCGATTTGCTACGAAACTGCAGGACCGATTGAATTGAAATTTGGTACACATATGTAAATTGGTGACCCAAAAATGGACGCGTAAAGTAAATTAATGAATTCTGAACAAGGAGGCCACTTTTGGGGGGTAAACGGGAAATTTTAAAAAGAAAGTTTCGCAAACTGTATAGTGTGACATATCAAATGAAAGGGGTAATGGGGGGGGTAGGGGGGGGGGGGTGTTGTAAGCATGTCAGATATTTCTTTTTATAATTTTAGCAAAAACAGATTTGAAGTAATTTAGGAAAAAAGACGAAAATTTACCATTCCCCCCTTATCTCCGAAACTACTGGGCTAAAAATTCTAAAAAAAATATTGAAAATAGTTCCTTGCCTAAAGCTTACAGGAAAACCTATAAGAAGTTTGAGTATTCAAATTAACCGGAAAATTCTCAATATTTTACGGTACCCTCACCACGCGAGTTGAACTTGCTCATTTCCGGTTTTTTTTATACTGTGACCGACTGAACTAGCAAGACACGTTCGTACGTTTCCGTGAAAATACGATGGAAAACAATTATGAACTACATCTGCACTATCGATTACATATATCTCAATTAGTACATCCATGGTCACTATTCGCCTCATCGCATAACGCAACAATTGCGTCAGAGTACCGTGAAGCGCAGTTCACACATGTTGACCAACACTAATTATGGGTATTGACTTCCAATTGAACATTTCTGTTTCATTGGGTAGCGACGATTAAAGTAAACGTAGTACTCGACGTTGCACTAGTATGTAGTATGAGCACTTTATGTCCAAGTGACAGAGCTTAAATTCGAATGAGGAAAAGTCATCATAAGTCGATATTCAATTTAACTCAAATTGCGTTGACATAAAATGTCCATGCCATACACTTCCGCCTCAAGGAGAAAAACCATAATTGACAAAAAGTAAGATTTAGATTAGATTTAGATTTTTTAGATTTTTTTTATTTCATAATATACAATTACAATAAACATTAATGTTATCTTAATCTATATGAATTTATATCATGATCGGTAAAACAGTTTATTAATTACAATGAAATGTCAAGAATTAAATATAGTCATAAGTAAAAAAAATATATACTGCCTAAGTATATATGTATCACATAAAGGATCGTCATATTACGGGAAAAAATAAAAAATACTAATAACTATAAAAACATTAACAAATATCCAAAAACATTTAAAAAAACAGTGATATTCTTAATATTTGATGTCCATTAAGTTTCGAGATAAATCCAAAAAACTTTACACTTCTGTTCAATTGATTTTAATTCAAAGTATTTAACTTGTGTTTATAACTAAACATAAATTGTACAATTTTAATGCAATGCAATTTCGTTAATATTTTATATATTTGAATTAGATATTTAGAAAAAAACCGCTACTGCTTCATAAAAAAACATTTGAATATATTACTTATGTTTTTTGTGTTAACTTTGCACTATTTTTAAGAAAAAACAACACAAGTACTCACAAATACTTCTATTACTATTTGGTCTAGGAACTTGAAAAAGCACAAGCACAGGTTCTTGTGGTTTAAATGTTTTATTATTGATAAAAATCACGACAAACAAAATATAAATATAACACATGTTTCATCTGAAGTGTTTTTAACTTAGTAATTTGAAACAAAATGAAATTATGGTAGTTCTTCTTATGATACCAACTATAGGCACACATCCAAGACAAAGATTTAAAAAAACATAGGTGGTTACTTTTTTGCCTATAAACATGAAGATAGAACAAAAGACTTTACTACTTCAAACAGGAAGTAAACTTAACAAAATGACATGAACTTGCGCTTGTCTGAATCCTGGTTTATTAGAGATATCTAAACCCGAGTGAGATAGAAAAATCACATTTTTAGGGTTCCGATACCTCAAAAGGAAAAAACGAAACCCTTATAGGATCACTCGGTTGTCTGTCTGTCCGTCTGTCACAGCCGATTTGCTCCGACACTACTGGACCGATTGAGTTGAAATTTGGTACACATATGCAAATTGTTGACCCAAAGATGGACGCGTAAAGTAAATTAATGAATTCTGAACAAGGGGGCCACTTTTGGGGGGTAAACTGTTTTTTTTTTTTTAAGTTTCGCAAACTGTATTGTGTGACATATTAAATGAAAGGGGTTGTTGTAAGCATGTCAGATATATTTTTTATAATTTTAGCGTAAACAGATTTGAAGTAATTTAGGAAAAAAGACGAAAATTGACCATTCCCCCCCTTATCTCCGAAACTACTGGGATTAAAATTCTGAAAAAAATATGGTAAATAGTTCCTTGCCTAAAGATTACAGGCCCCGTAGCATGGTTGGCCTTGTCACGCGATAGGTGATAGGATAGAGCGTGCGTCACTGGCTGACACCGTTCGATAGAACGAGACGACGCTCTTATCTTGTCACTTGTCGCGTGATAAGGCCAACCATGCTACGGCTCCAGGAAAACCTATAAGAAGTTTGAGTATTCAAAAACACTTATGAAATTTAGATTGTATACGGAACCCTCACCACGCGAGTTGAACTCGCAATTGTCCGGTTTTTCCCCCGAGTCCGAGGCTGTTAAAAACTCATTTTCACAAAAATTGTCACTTATGCTTTTCTTTCACTAGAGCAACATCAAGTACTGGGGCGTTTATCTTATTACAATAATTATCAGGGAAAATGTATATATCTTGGCAATTTCAAACCCTGATCCTTGGGGTAGTAGATTATAACTCAAGGGAGCAAATGATATATTTACGAAAGCGGCGGTATTTTGAATTGTGAGTGAAGCGAAAGATTTCACAATGCCGTGCTACGCTCTCGATTCCAAAATAGAATCTTGAGCGTAACGAGGGATTCGAGTGTTTACGCCCAAGACGGAGATAAGTTTGCTAACTAATGACATCTACTACTTTCCACACCGTCTATAGGGAAACGAAACCCCTCATCGGAGGACAACATTACTCTTTTCTGAATGGCAGATGTCCAAAAGTATGTCATGAACTATAGTAAACATTGGTGCTCACGTGGTGTAGGTACACAAACAAACAAACAGCCTCTCACTCTAAACGCATATACAGGGTGGGCCATGTAACAGGAGCAAAAAATTAAACAGTAAATAATTAAGCTTGTGCACAATTACTTCCAAGTGGTTTTAACTGGAAAAAAATGTGTTTTTTTTTTTATAAGTTTACGTGTACTCTTTTACTCTTCTTGAGTGATATAAGTAACTTTATACCTATTTAAAAAAAATATTTTTTGAAAATAAAAATGCAAAAACTATTGTGAGTCATTACATTATGCTACCTCAAAATCTGCATTGACAACTGTCCTATGATCTCGTGGTGCCAAGATACATTACTTGGAGGTCATAACATTTCTCCGACATAAAAATAAAATAAAAAAATTGGACACAATGGGTTACTGCAGATGCTCTAAGGAAACGTCCTTTTAAATATTTGCACCTGTTACAGGGCCCACACCGTATAACCTTCTTCGTTCCGTCGTGGCTAAAAATATAAAGCTCAGCTTTCAAAATAATGAAGATCAAATGACTTTTCGCATGAAAACTCCCCAATGTTCACAAGTAATTTCAAACCGACAACCCGATATTAATATCTATTGCAGATATCCGTTTAAATCCTCGATTCCGGGCGGTGTGAGCCCTCCCCGTAATTGTTTCGTATTGAGGTGCCACCGGGCTAAACGCGCTAAACGCGCTAAACGCGCCTAATCGATACTTTATGCACCGCCACGCTTGACACCGCGCGCATACACCGAACGGTGTGCGCGTGAATTCGTAATGTCCATATAACCTGTTGAAGGGCGTTTGGTCTTCTCCGTTAACAATATGTGTCAATTGTATTCTATGTCTACTCCTTTGTTACTGTGTGTCTTTTGTGTAGTGAATAAATGTCTTCTTTTCTTTTCTTTTTTTTTTCTTCTTTTATTTTACAGTGAGTGAATATTACAAAACTATGCCACAATTGGGAATGGATGAAAATTTTAGAAATGCCTGTTTTTGTTTTGATAGGAATAACCTTCCTTAGCACCAGAAAAAAAGTTTCAGATTTATCAGCTGCGTCAATTTTTTTTGAAAAATATAAACAGGTTCCTCACTTACGTTTTGGGTCAATTACGGCACCTTCCTCGATCGGTCTCATATTACAAAAAAATATATTAAATATGTGTGGTAAACTGACACTGGCAATGATATTGACACTTGCAGCAGCTATATTGGTCATTACCAGTGTCAGTTTGCCACAGATATTTAAGATAGTTTTTTGTAATATGAGACAGATCAAGGAAAGTGTCTATTTACCGTTCTTGACCCAAAACGTAAATGAGGAAACTGTTTATATTTTTCAAAAAGAATTGTCGCAGCTGAAAAATCTGAAACTTTTTTCTGATGCTAAGGAAGGTTATTCCTATCACCAAAAAAATAATCAGGCATTTCTAAAATTTTCATCCATTCCCCATTATACGGTAAACTAAACAGTATTAATAGCTACTTATAATCCTATAAAACCTGTAATCATACTGATAACGAATGTTGTCATTTGGATCGTGAATTATTACAATTATGATCATTTTTTTATTTTTTTTTATTTATCAAAAGTATAAAACAATTAGGTAACAATGTTATGTTACTCGCCAAACTGCGATAACAGTTTGTTGGCGAGACCGCGCTCATTTTAACTAGTGTTAAGTACCTATATTAAAACTATGTTAGGTATGCTACGTGCACTACATATTATTATTATTTGATATTTGTGGGCCTTTAATGTGCCGCTTCGACCAGTGAATGATCTATTGTGGCAGCCCTTTCTTGTTTATAGTTCACCATTAAGACCCGTTGCCTCCAAGAAATTCCAGATTCTTTGGGCGGTGATATGTTGTACCTCTTCTGGGTGCATGATGTGCCGCCCTAGGTAGGTACTTCTTTTTTGCATGAGTGGTCCGCAGGAGCAGAGAATGTGCATTGCTGTCTCCTCTGTCTCCTGGCAGAACCTGCAAGTTGCGTCTTGTTTCATACCCATTTGAAACAGGTGTTTGTTCAATTTGCAATGTCCTGTCAGGATTCTCGTCACTGCACAGGTTTTGTGCCTTTTGAGTTGTAATAGCTCTTTAGACAGTTTACTATTGAACCCTTTAATTAAGGCTTTAGCCTGTTTTTGTCCTTTGGTGGACATCCACAGCTTGATTGCCTCTGATTTTTCTGTGTTACTTAGCAGAGAATATGCTTTCCGTTTTGTGATACCACAGAACGGTTCTGGGCCGACTAGGGTTGTTTCTGCGCCCTTCCTTGCAAGTTCATCTGCTTTTTCGTTCCCTAAAATATCGGAATGCCCTGGTACCCATCTAAGTATGACTTTATTGGAGTTAGCCAGGGTGTTTAAATTGTTTTTACAATTCTGGACTAGTTTAGAGTAAGACTCTAAGGATTCTAGTGCCAGCAGAGCAGCTTGACTGTCTGAGTTGATGTAGATGTGTTGGTTTTTTTGGTTTCCTTCAAGGTTGATTTCCACGCATTTATTTATTGCGAAGACTTCAGCCTGAAAGATTGAGGCCTCTTTCCCCATGCTGACGCTAGCTTTGAGCTTTGGCCTCTCACCATAAATACCACACCCTACATCATCACCTTTTTTTGAGCCATCTGTATACCAAATGTGGCTTCCCTCCTTGAATTCCATTTGGTCGTTTATCCATTTGTCTCTCGGAGGTATTTCCACTGTATACAGTTTAGTGAATTTGCATTCCACGTATGTGTCGTCTGTGGGCATGCTTAGGTTTTTATTATCAAAAACAAGGGCCTCAAGTTTGATTAGCGCTTGAGAGCGCCATTTTGGCCTTGTTAGTGAGCATATCCTGTAGATGCACTGCTTCGCCTCCTTTTGCACTTGCAGGTGGAGTGGAGTTAAGTCGAGCAGTGCATCCAAGGCTGCCCCCGGTGTTGAGCATAAAGCTCCTGTTGCTGTTAGGCAGGCTGTACGCTGTAGGCTGCTTAACTTTGTGATGGCTGTCTTTTGGTTGGCTTTGTTGCACCAGACTGCAGAGGCGTATGTGATTACAGGCCTCACTATCGCTGTGTAGAGCCACATAGCAATTTTGGGTTTTATGCCCCATCTTGCTCCTGCCATTCGACAGCAAGTCCACATGGCCATTTTTGCCTTTTGTATTGTTTTATTCAAATGAGCGTTCCAAGTTAGCTTTTGGTCAAAAGTAACCCCTAGGTACTTGACCTCATTTGAGTAGGTTAGGCACTACATATAATCTTAAACACTAATTTACACACTAAACATGACAATCCAAATTTTAACTGCGAGTATTTTTTTTACCTATATAAGTATTCATATAATTTATCCAAAAAGGTCTTTTTTAATCTATTTTTTAATTCAACTTTGCTGCACTTTTTTTCTTCTCTTAACCCTTAACCCTTCTCTTAACTCTTAACATGAACGTTAATTTAAGAATCAGTTTGATGATTAGCAGCCATCTTAGCTTATTGAAGCTTGAGACTGCGAAGAATCACAATGTGTGTGTGACCCTTTATTAATTTAATATGCTTTGTATCAAATTATAATAAAATTGATTTTAAACTCACCTTACGAACTTAATCTGCATTTCAATACCTACATAATCGTGTGTCGACACAATATGCGAATAAATTTAATTTCGCTAACTATTTACCGCGCGGCCGCCATTTTGAATGAACTGTTACTGAAATGTCCATTTTAGGGATCGGTATTTTGTTAAAATACCTGCTGTTTGCTATTTCGGCAATTGAAATTGTCTCGTCTATCGCGCAATTGTTCAGTACGTTAGGCATTTTGCATTGCAAATAGTACTTTAGAAAATTGTAACGTGTGACGCTTTTATGACATTGCTGTCAATTATGCCGTATCGGAATGTTAATATCTACCACGTGATGTTATTTATAAATAAATAAATTTATTAAGACGTCCGGGTTCGATTCCCGAGCTGACTACAAGTTTTTTTTTAATGTATGAATGCAGTTTTTCTTGTTACTAAAATCGATGACATGGTTCCTAAGAAGAGATCTTCGTATGTCTCACGCCTTGGCCACGACTTTGGTCTTAAGCGACCTGCGGCAGCGTTTTATCTGTTCATTGCGCGGTCGAGACGCGCAACGCACTGTGGTTAGTTGGGATCACGCACAACACAATGAATTAGAAAAACCGCTGCCGCAGGTCGCTTAAGACCAAAGTCGTGGCCGAGGCGTTATAGTTTCAGATTTTATTATACTGACCGATCTAAATGTGCCACCCTGTATACTCGTACCTTAAAAACAAAAGCCACTTCTTGAACAAGGCTTGTGTTAAGGTAATACCTTAGGGAAGGGACTAGACGACGATATATTGAATATAATATAAATACTTAAATACGTAGAAAACATCCAATGACACTTAAATATTCATGCACATCAAACAAAATTTTAATATTTTTTCGGATTCGAACCCAGACCGTCAATGTAGTAGGCAGGGTCAGTATCCACTAGGCTAAACCAGTCGTCAAGTAATAAGACTAATAACTTATAATGCAAGCATGTTATATGTAAAAGTTCCAACTTCACGCTATAAGTGATTACCATAGTCTAACTTGCAAATAAAACTTTTTAGATTAATACGGAATTCAATATCGGGAATCCCCAAAGTTCCGCGTATAAAAACATGGCGACGGCCCGTTCCTAACTTTTTTCGATACATTTAACAATTTGAATAAATAATATTCTTTAGGGTTACTTACGCAGTAATAAGCAATACAAGTTTCAAGAAAAACATTTTTTTGCAAGGCGCATCTAAAACGTGGGAGTGAATGGCGTGACTTTTCGAACGAGCGTTAGGCCAACTCAACTGATAAAAAAAAAAAATATGGGACATTCTTACACAAATCGAGCTAGGCCTATAGTAAGCTCAATAAGGCTTGTGTTACAGGTACTAGACGACGATATATATAATAGATATAAATACTTAAATACATAGAAAACATCCAAGACTCAGAAACAAATATTCGTGCTCAACACACAAATATTGACACTGATATTTTCCCATACGAAAAATGACCTTTACATCTACCTAACGTACGTACGAAACGTATACTATACGACCAGCAAGTCCCTTAATAGTACAGTTCCCATCAGATATATCGGAGCGGCCAAAGTGCTCACAAACATCTGAACACGTCTCTAATGCCTCGTCAATGCAGACGTGTTCAGATATTTGTGAGCACTTCGGCCGCTCCGATATATCTGATGGCGACTGGTACATTGTGCCAGCATTATGGTAACATTCTTACCGTACGTGTCGCATAAAATTTTTTTCGTTACATTTGCAAGGATCTAATACACTTTAAATGAAATTTATAGTAAGTGATCACAATAAAAACTAAAAATTGTCAGTCATTCATTTGAATTTGACGTGAGGCGCGTAAAGACCAAGACCCTTCGACATACAGCCACAATTTAAAATATTTTATAAAGGTACTAAATTACTACATTTTAATTTTGAAATCCATACTTCCATAGGTACTAATCCATAATATTATAAATGCGAAAGTTACATATCCAGAGCAACAAGACACACAAACTGACAGTTTCGCTCTCAAACTCAAAGTCAAAGTCAAAGTATTCTTCAATTTAGGCATATTACATGTAAAATATCCGTGAAGCTAATAGATATACGTCACCAACTAGTTTGTCAAATATCCGTGAAGCTAATAGATATATATACCTCACCAACTAGTTTGTCGAATATCCGTGAAGCTAATAGATATACCTCACCAACTAAATTGTCGAATATCCGTGAAGCTAATAGATATACCTCATCAACTAGATTGTCCAATATCCGTGAAGCTAATAGATATACCTCACCAACTAGTTTGTCGAATATCCGTGAAGCTAATAGATATACCGCGCCAACTTTCACTAACTAAACAGCTGAAAGTATTGACTTTTACTTTGCTTGGAGAGTTCCAACCGAGGTATACTCGTACTTTACCAATTTCAACTTTTTCGCAATCGTTTAAAGTCTAGATTGGATTGTTCTTTCATGATCAGTTTTATAATACTCTGATACTGATATGATATATTGTATACTCTTTTGAAAAAATGACACCTCGCCGAGTTTTTTACGCCGGTTCTTCTCGAGGCAGAGGTTTTCTTTCCGAACCGGCGGTAGTTTATCTACATTCATAAATCACTTTGACTTTGACTTTGATTTATAAGTGGGAATTTCCGGATGCGTAGCAGACGGTAATTGTCAGTATGACCAGGTGTGACGTAAAAATAATTTCAGAGTACATTATCAATTCCACCCTGTATAGAGGTAATATAACTTAGTTATCAGCCCATTTCCGGTCCAAGCACGTTCGTACTCATTTATTACGAAAGCATACGCCCGCCCAAACAAGACCCTATGTCGCTTACGCTAAAATCAATCTTACCCCCACAAAACAAAATCCAAAACAGCTTAAGCGGCAACCGAGTTACCATCTTTTGTTTCACTGCATGACAACTCGACCGTCAAAAGGGTGCAAGTTACTCTGGAGTAGTTGAAGTTTGAGATTTATGACTTTAGTAATAGAGTTCCAATTCCATCGTTATCTTTATCGTAGTTGATGTCTTTTGGTTTCAGTTGATTAGTTGCGCACGTAGTCACGATATATTGCTCTTCGGAAAGTTCTCACGGTGTTAAACGGCTGAATGAGGAAGGTCGTAAGTGTGTTGCGTTTATGTGCATTTTAGTGCCTTTTTATCGCGATAGTATAGTTTAGTAGTAAAGTCATCTACGCTGGAGCAGTAGGATATCATCTTAGGTGTTTATACAATGTGCTTTTGGCCCCTGAACAGATATAAAGAAATTATAAACTTGTCTTTATATTTATACAAGATAAACGACTAATAGAACGACTAGATAAGCATATTATAAGATAAACGACTACATCATGGATAGGGATATTTGGCAGCGATAAAATCCTGCACTAGAAATCTGTCGTAAAATAAATAGGCTTTCTACTGTAGCAATGTAATTTTAAAATTTTATAATACTCTGATACTGAAATGATATATTGTATACTGTTTTGAAAAAATGACACCTCACCGAGTTTTTTACGCCGGTTCTTCTCGAGGCAGAGGTTTACTTTCCGAACCGGTGGTAGTTTATCGACATTCATAGGTGCATGTAATATGCCTAAATTGAAGAATGAATCACTTTGACTTTGACTTTGACTTTGACAAGCTGCCCGCGCGGCTTTGCCCAAACGCAGGCAAGCCCGCGGAATAAAAAATTGCCTTTAACCATCCAGAAAATTTATTCTACAAACAGGTGTTTTTTTTTTAATTTGTGGTTCCGGAGATTACCCGAACGAAACATACAAACTTATAATCTTACAAGGCTACAATCTGACAGACTTTTCCTCTCTATAATCGAACGAGCGAGCGAAGAAGAAGTTCTATGCTTCAGCTTGGGCTGAAAATCGTTCGTATGTCCGGTGTCTGTCATGCTTTCACGCTGTCTGGCTGTTCTCCTCTACAGGTCGTGAAATTTTGTGAACAGGTTCGTTAATTATATACAGGGTGTCCCAAGAAGTAGTGATATACTGAAGCTGGGAGGTAGAGGACCTAGAGGGCTATCTGAATCACCCCCATGTATGTTCCGCGATTTTTCGTATTTTCGGAGTTATGACTTTTTTTTTAATTTTTCACCTATCGCCGAGTACGATGAGATTTTTATTTGTGGTGACGTGAATTATTGCGGTAGATGCTTGATTTTTTTTGTGTGCTAAGCTGATAGATAGGCCAATTCAGTATGGTAACATCTACTATCGTTAGATCTTTGAATGGAATAAAAAAAAAATTAAATGCCAAGAAAGATAAAATTACCCAGTATGTTCACAAAATAAAATCATTCTTGGCATTTAATTTTTTTTTATTCTATTCATAAAAACATTATCATCCTCAATGAGCGATATTTTATTGGTAAATATATTTTATAAAAAAATTCTTATACTTATATTATTTAAGTTGACCGAATTGCATCAAAGTATCATTCATTAAAAAATGAACTCTACCGTCCAAGGCAAAAGATTAAAATTCCAATGACAGTTTTATAAAAAAGTCTGTCACATTAAATACCCATAATATACCCATATGTAATGACGCTGAAATAAAATATTAAGCGAGTAATAGTACATTGTATTACGAGTGTGGTAAGATATGAATGTAACAATCTTACCGTACGTGTCGCATACAATGTTTTTCATCACATTTGCGAGGAAACCAATACATTTTAACTAAATTGTTACTAATTGTAATAAAAACTGCAAAATGTCAGTCGTCCATTTTGTTGAATTTGACGTGAGGCGCTTAGAGCAAAGACCCTTCTGCATACAGCCACGATATAAAATCACAGTTAAAAATATTTTATACGGAAACTAAATTGCTACATTTAAGTTTTTAAATCTTTAAATAATTCTGTTAATCATATATTATTCGTGTTATTACGTTTAAATTTATTTATAAATACGATTTCAAACATCGTATTTGAGTTAAAACCTCCTTGCTTTATAACTGAGGTAAGACTGAGAGATACAATTAAAGAAAAAAACCATTACGCCCATGGGCGTAATGGTTTTTTTCTTTAATAAAGGCTATTGCAGCTCTGTATGCCTGCGCGTTACGAAGCCTTTTACGAGCAAGTGTGATGAAAAAATATGAATCAGCGAGATACCAAAATTAAAAACCGGTATCTTTGTATTCAAACTACTGTATTACATCGCCGACCGAATACCGTCTGTTATTCGGTCTGCGTAGTACCGATCTCTCCGGGTTTATTTCAATTCGAGAATTCTGTGCAACAATTATAGTCTATAGTCTCCATTTTAGCCCCATTCCTCATTCACGACAGATTGGAGTCCAATTACTCAGCATTCAAACGTCTGAACCTAACAACATGGTTAATTACTGGGATCTCTAAGGCATGACTGAATACCAGAGGCGAATAAAACAAGACCGTCAATGCCTGTACAAAGTGATTTTAGATATTGTGATTGAAGTGATTTGAAATAGATTGCCTGGTTGCTGGATGTGATAATCAGGCCTCGGATTATTTTTCGCACGGTAAGGTGAAAGAAAACTATGAAGTCGATATTAATATTAAATTGTTATTTATATTAATACTCATACTCATTCATTTAATTACGAACGAAATTAAATTATAAATAAAATAAATCATTAGAATAGAAATAAATTATATTTTAAATTATAAAAAAACATTACTTTCGTAATGTGCTCCTAGTTTCCAATACCATAGAGCTTGTAGATACAGGAACGAGTGCCTCAAAATCTTGACAAGGTATGGCACGTGTATTGACCATTTCAAAATTACAATTGTAAAACGAGTAAATAATGACAATTTTTTTACTAATTTGATATTAACAGGGTAAATATAACCCTTTACCAAGCGAAAGGCTTAAACTTCCCAAATCATACTACATAAATTCATTTTAATTACATTAAGTAAGATTAATTTTCGATTAATATTTTCGATCTGTCAACCTGCTTAAGGGACAAAAGTATTACGGGACTAAGAAAATTAGTGAGTATGAGTATGAATATGAGTTAAAGTTTAGTTTTAATATCGACTCCATAGTTTCTTTCATCTTACCATGCGAAAAATAATCCGAGGCCTGGTGATAATGGTATTACATGTATTGATATTTACAGCACACACGCGTCAGAGAGCAAAGGACGTTTTTTGACGTGATAACGACTATATGACGTGATAGTGACAGCGACGATGAACGCCGGCTGCACGCACGAAAAAGTGTGACTCGATTGTCCCGTTCCGTTGACTGACATATCTACGCACAGCCCAATTGTCAATTTTCTTCTTTTTTCCTAAATTACTTCAAATCTCTTTTTGTTAAAATTATAATTAAGATGCTTCCAACAACCCCTTTCATTTAATATGTCACACAATACAGTTTGCGAAACTATTTTTTTTTTTAATTTTCCAGTTTACCCCCCAAAAGTGGCCCCTTGTTCAAAACTCATTAATTTACTTTACGCGTCCATCTTTGGGTCACCAATTTACATATGATTACCAAATTTCAACTCAATCGGTCCAGTAGTTCCGGAGCAAATCGGCTGTGACAGACGGACAGACAGACGCACGAGTGATCCTATAAGGGTTCCGTTTTTTTCCTTTTGAGGTACGTAACCCTAAAAAAACTTGATGTTAATAAATAATCATCATCACCATATCAGCCGAAAGACGTCCACTGCTGGACATAGGCCTCCCCCAAAGAGTTCCAAATTGACCGGTCCTGCGCCACCCGCATCCAGCGGACTCCCGCGACCTTTATCAGGTCATCAGTCCACCTTGTGGGGGGCCTACCCACGCCGCGCCTTCCGGTACGTGGTCGCCATGAGAGAACCTTTCCGCCCCAACGGCCACGTAATAAACACGTAATAAATAATAATTAATATAATTTATTTAAGGCTTTATAGCCCCTTCACTTTGGCAATATCCACACGACAGGAGACAGAAGCATGAGCACATGCTGCAAAAAGACGCTAACCTAAATCACTGCTATATGACCCAGCAGCGACTTTGCGCAGAAATTGGAAGTCAATCGATTTATTCGTCTATAGTATAATATAACTGAATACGTTACGGATAACAGCCCCCCTATTCTGTAACTTGTTGTAAGCTCACCTCAACGCTCACCCACAAATATATCTTGACGCCGCGATTCGTAGTAACTAAGCGTAGGTAGAGGTCCAGTTTCGGTAGGCGTGACGCGTGGGTTGAGGCGAATGAGCGCGTAGCGAATAACAGCCCAGGACTCGGTTGCATGCCTACATTGGTAATGTATTGACAGTCTTGTCAATATAATTGTCTCGAGCGTCGGGAATATCTGCTAATGACCTGACGGTTCTTGGTACACAATAGAATTGATTGGCGTTTAGCAGTGTCTTAGTTGTATAATTTGTCGTAAGGTACGAATAGAGGCACGCTTTACCCATCTGTTTAATGCATGAATAGTACATTGTTGAAGAGGCTAGAAAGTAAGCAATAGATGGACGAGTTAGTTCCACCGCTACGTCCCTCCGCTACGCGTCGGCCCTCGAAAGTACGAGTCCAGCGATTGCACTTTCGGCCGAGGCTTAATACAGTGCTTTTCACTCCTACTGCGAGGAAATTGCAAATAATTATAATTTTAAGTCAAAATTAAGTATCTAATTAAAGATCATAATACTATAAACAGGCTCACTTGCCTCGCGCCCGGCGCGGAGCAGGAGGAGGAGCGGCACGCCGGCGCGACCGCGCGCGGGGCCCTGTGATTGGTCGATCGCTGTTCAAACTGTCCAACAATGTTATTGTTGGACATTTTGACGTCATAGATGGCCTGTTCGTGCGACGTCCAACTAACCCCAGCTTTGAAGCCTGAATTCTGACCATCTTTTGCCACATTTCCGAGCAGTGGCGTGAAAAAGTATTTTATATCGGATTCAGTACATTCATCATCATCATCATATCAGCCGTAAGACGTGAAGTGGCTTAAATTCGAATGAAGAAAAATCCTCTTAGTTCGAATTTAACCCATATTGCTTTGACATAGAGTGCCCATGCCATATACTAGTACAGCGTCGAGCACTCGGACGTTTACCTTATAGGTACTTTTCATAAATATATATACTCATTCTTTATTGTTACTGACATAAGACGCATGTGTAGATGTTTTTGAAAGGTAGTCTGCGTAGATATTGGAGAACTCGGCTGTAGGTACAACGCAGTAGGTAATCGAACAGCCGGTCTCGATGAAATCTGCATTAAATACTGTAATTTGATAGAATGCTGGTTTAAATTGTGCTAGCACGACTCACCCCAAGTTCGTTTAGCTACGAATGTGTGTCGGCGTCCGTATAGCGTTGCATGCTATCGTTGGCTGATAATTTCTGTAACTTTAAAACAGCGACTGAAGCGATTTAGCTGTCCAGGTCGAGATGTTCGTACCTGCAGCTTAAACGGAATGCTACATATTTAGCATCTACCTACACTGCATCATTCAGTAATATATATGTCTGTTCATTTATTTACTAGTGGCTCAAAGAGATCTTTATAGAAAAAATTATATTCATATTCATATTCATATTTATTCGTTGCAACCATGGTATTTACAAAGGTGTTCTTAAAATCTAACCAGTACGAACATGGACCCTACTAGGGTGTAGCAACGTGTTTAAACTAAACCTAAGCATAAAATAAAATATATAAATTCTGCACATTAGGTAACAACATATTTTTATCCAAAAGATATCTATATATTTTAATATTTACATTGACACAATCAATTTTGACATTGGGAATGTATTTTCGTTCGCTTCAGTATAGGCTCCGAAATCACGAAAAAGTGCGATTCCCTTATATCTCCGAGAGTTGTAAAGATATAATATTTAAAACATTCAAAAGTCGCGGACTCACAAGAGCTGTAAGGCGCAAAAAGAATTATTCGAGAAAGTCAAAAACGAAAAAAGTTCCGGTCGAAATAGTGTCAAAATTACATTGTTTTCCGAATTTGTGATTTTGGCACTCGATATTTTGGAAACGAAGAATGATAACAAAAATTTGAGAAATTTTCCTTTGGACAATTTAGTTAGCTACAATTTGAGCCTAAAAGAAAGACGATCAGGTTAAGGGTTTGCCCTGTAGCCTAACCTTTTTGAAAAAAGTCAAAAAGTCATAACTACATTTTTCACATGACATTTTATGACTTCATGTTTCGCAGAGTTCGTTATCGGTGTTGGCTGTGAATAATTATCGGGGTTATGAGCAGAGCCCGGATTTTTCACGGCAAAACGAAACACTATTATACTATATATTATTTTATCGATATCGAGTATTATTAGGTATATAGGTATAAAAATAACATGCCGATATATTTTTACATTACTGACACTTTACAGTGTGCAAATCAACCTTTTTGTATTTTTAATAAAAAACTAGAAGTGTATTTTTATTTAATAATATAAGGCCATAAGGTATTTGAGCCAACTAAAAAGTCGCGATAAACCTCATGGAAAATAATAGACAAATTAGACAATACAGTCAATAATAGTAATTATTACTCCATAAGACTTTAAAATGTCATTTCAATACGTATAAAACATAAATTGCGTCTAGATATTATTTATTTCTTATAACGCTTTGAAACCGACGTGTTTGATATATACGTATAATACCTTAATATTACAGTTATTGATAAAAATAAGAATGCGTTTTTTTTCTTCTACTACACAGTTATCGATATCGATAAAATATTTTTTTTACCACTGGCTAGATTACGAAAGTGTTTTGTTTTGCCGTGAAAAATCCGGGCTCTGGACTTGTGAGGGTATCCTGTTTGAAACGGGCGGAGATGAAAATGAAATAAGTATGCATACCTATGTACTTATGCGCCGCGGCGACAATTAATCAAACTTCGACACGCGTGTGAAAATTTAGCAATTTGTTTGTTTACAGGCGTTATGTCGAGGATACTTATGTTAATCTAAGTATAAAATATTTTTTCTCAAACATGCAATGAAATGTCGTCCTTACGTGCGTTATAACAGGCTTCAAAGTGTCACGTTTCGGGCGGAACAACTCGAGAGAACTGTAAAGGAATTTCATACAAAATTGAAGGCCTAGGCCGGGAAATAATTTTTTTTAAATTTTAATGTTAACATGGCGTCTGTGTTCATTAACAGGCAAAACAGCTGATTTATATTTTTTTTTAGTGGCTGAATGGTTATTGAACCAAAAATATCCGCGTTAATGCCTATCACACACGAACCTTTATTAAGAAAACAAATCTGTATGATTCAATGTGTTGATGAATAAATTAAAATGTTATCTATACGTAAGTCACCAGAGACCATAGACAATATTTAAAATCCTCTGCATTTATTTTATTCATTATGGAAATTAAGATTTTTATTATCAGGCTATCTATAATGACCCTAATAGGGTCTATTCAAACACTACACACGCGAAATACGGACGACTTTCGTAAAAAAAAAAACATTAAGTATGGAGGGATTGGACGGAAAATTAATGTACTATTGTGAGTGGTGCATTGTTTTATTTCATTGCATATGTTTGAGAAAAGCACTATACATGCCTGGCCGTGAAAAGGCTTGCCGGCTTCGTATCACTATCCGTCTGTCTATACCTACTCACCCGGCAAGCCCTTCTTTCCCGGCGTCTGCAGTAATGTACTAATCATTCAACGTTGTAGTTTTATTTTGTGATCTTTTCCTTATCCCGACTTTCTCGTCGCTCACCGACAGTATTTTTTCGAATTCCTTAGATTCATTTCCAATGTGCTCGATGGTCGTGTGAGGCACGAAATCTGCTTTTTCTTTTAAAAATGTCCAAAAACTGAACTGACAAAATAAAACTGTAATTATGATTAACGTACCTGCTAACAAAATTTCACGAGAATCGGTTGAGAAATGCGTACTGTGTAGTCCTAGATCTGCCGGAGAGCAGGACAGCAGGACATCCAGACAAGATTATTTTTTGGCCCAAACTAAAACGGAGAATTTCGTTCGCTTCGCTCGCTCGTTTAATTATATCTCACTACTGAAAATGTCGCAGTGTGCAGGAGATGTGTAAATGTGCATGTAGCTTGGCGGAGTTGGAACTCATGTTGAAATTGATAACGTAGTGTTGATAAATGGATAGTAAACCATCAAATAAATGTTAGAAAGTTTAAATTACGAAATATGATTAAAATTATAAAAATATGCTTTTTTTATTGTCCAAAAGTAAATTTAAAGTTAACAACATAATCCTTACGCGTTTATAGAAACAAAATTTTACGACAACTATGGACCTAAACGCAGTATTTCGCGTTCGAAACAGCAATTTACTTGATTTTCCGTACAACGATTAGTACAAAATATCAAACTGTGACGTCATATTTCAATATCAATTAGTATGAAACGTTTTCGGCTGCCGCCAGCGAGGTCCGTCTTTGACTCAGTTTTTGGGGTATTTGTGTTCTTTAATTGTAGTTGCTCCCATACAAACATTTATTCCTCGCCAAAAACTGGTTCGAATGGCAATCGTAAAAAAATTTGGACACAAGCCTATTGAAGTCGGTTAAAACTTTGTTAAATTAAATTATTTTCAAGACTTATATCTGGATGGATATTTACGCTCATTCGAGTTTTTTGTACCTCACACTGAACAATACGCGGTTACAGGGAATTTCCGCGCACATCAAACGCGCAATTACCACGGTTGCCGTGTGCAGCCAAGTAGGCCATTACCAACATTATGGATCATATGTCAGAGGTGGAAGGTTCAAAATCGCCTGTGCATGTTTAGATTGACTTGCCAAATTGCGTTTTGTAATTGGTGTTCGTGTGTTGTAATTATAAATGTTTTTTTTTTTTATATTGCATTGGTAAAGACCTCCTGTTTGATGATAAGAACACCATAACCTACGGTTACATAAAAGCTCGTACAAAAATGCATAAAAAATCGGCTAAGGCAAATATTGTCCAGCCCGCCATACAAGCAAAAAAAATTTTTGAAAAACCCAACTGTTTTTTTCAAATATTACAGCCTATGTCACTCCCACGATTAAGAGGAATCCAACGACACCTCATATGTCGAAATCCGCCAAACGGTTTAGGCTGTAAGGCGTGCCAAAGAATAAAACATACACACATGCATACATAGATATATACATACATACGCTCGAAAAACATGCCCCTCCTTTCCGTCGGCAGTACAATGAAATCAGAATAATAGAATAATCATCCAGAAAGACCATACTACACCCAAATGAAAAAAAAATTGAGATCGGATTAAGCTGTTTCGGAGATAACCCATTACATACCTACAAAGCTACAACCTGACGGACTATTCCTCTTTACAATATTATTTAGAGTTTGAAATCGAACAAAACAGAACAAATGCAATGGGGAATGGATTAAAATATCAGAAGTGCCTGATAATTTTTTTGGTGATTGGAAAAACCTTCCTCAGCACCAGAAAAAAGTTTCAGATTTTTCAGCTGCGTCAATTATTTTTTAAAAATAAAAACAATTCCCTCACTTACGTTTTGGGTCAAGGACGGTCAATAGACACTTTCCTTGATCCGACTCATATTACAAAAAAAAATTATATCTGTGGCAGAATGACAAATATAGCTGCTGCAAGTGTCATTATCATTGCCAGTTTCAGTTTATTTAAGATATTTTTTTGTAATATGAGACTGATCGAGGAAAGTGCCGTCCCTGACCCAATAAGCGAGGAAACTGTTTATATTTTTCAATCATAATTGACGCAGCTGAAAAATCTGAAACTTTTTAGGAAGGTTATCTAGTTTTATCTCTTTCCCCGATACCCAAAGGTTGTCTGGAAGAGATCGCTCTTCAGCGATAAGACCGCCTGTTCTCTACCTCTACCTACATGTTATTGTAATGTTTCCCTCTGTAACTGCTTTGTTTGTGTGAGGTGTGCAATAAAGAGTATTTGTATTGTATTGTATTGTTACAAGTATTCCTATCACCAAAAAAAAAACAGGCATTTGTAAAATATTCATCCATTCCCAATTCTGTTCCAGCTTAGAATTATATAAATTCCAAGAGTAGGCCTTTTAAAAAGGCCTTTAGGCTACAGGAGCTAAAACGGAAAAAAAACATGAATTTACCGGAATTTTTCCGTTCTATAACAAAATCATCCCCCAAATTCGTCCCCCATTACCTCCAGATCCGCATTCCCATGCAAATAACTCGTAATGAAGCGGACCCGTGCATAATGAGTGATCATTACAAACCGATGGGAGAAAAGTTCTTTCTTTCCGAATCATTTGCATCCACAAACGATGTTCTGAACGCGAAAACATTACGGTTTCATCTTGCGTCATTTAAAGACGTTTAGGAGTCTAAGTATTTTCATAAAACCGGTTGGTTGTCGGTTTTGGTTGTGAGCCGTTTCGGATGTCGCCAGCGAGGATCCGTCCGCCTTTGACCCTGTTTTCTGTCTTTTACGTGCTCTTATTTTGGCTAGTCCCTTACAAACATTTGATCCACTCATAAAACTACGGTGTCATTTGAACAAATGACACCGTGAAAAAAAGTTGTCAACTATAGCTTGACCACAACCGCTGTGCCGCTCCTTAGGTATGCGAATGTATGTAAGGAGCGGCACAGCGGTTGTGGTCAAGCTATAGCCAATTCGGAAGTGGCACTGAAAATTTAATTGAATGCGGCTCTGCCTACCCCTCCTGAAAAAACAGGCGTGAATGTGTATCTATATGTTCGCACATCTCTGTGGATATTCACCCTTACTCGGGGGATGATATAAGTGGCCTTCGATCGCTGTATCGGCATGTTGGTATTGGTAGAATAAATAAAATAATTCGAGTTCCTTTGAAACTGGGCGAAACTTTTAATTGGCATTCAAAGGCCAATTGTAAACAAGTCTATGCAAACGTAGGCCGAGGGCCGGCGTTCCGTTGTGGAACTTTGCCGTACACTTGAACTGAGAAAAATAAACAACGTAAAATAACTCTGTAATAACGCAATGTGGCAAACGGAAACGACTGTATTTTTTGCAGACAAATACTTTGCGAAATACAAATAGTCTTCAATATAAGAGTTAATACACATTTGACGTTTAATCTCATGGTAAGTGCTAATTAAATTTAAAAAAAATGCTAAAAAACCTTATATTTATTTTGAAAGGCCTATCGATTGATGTGCCACACGGGGGGTCACAATGAAAAAAAAAATTGACTTATAGTTTTATGTATGGAGGGCACCCCTAATTTTTTTTTTTGTCATTTTAATTACAAAACTATGTAGCGGCTAACAAAATACACCTATCCTCAAAATTTTATTCAAATACACCTAATAGTTTTCGAGTAAAATGCCTGTGACATACGGACAGACGGACACGGACAGACGGACATGACGAAACTATAAGGGTTCCGTTTTTGCCATTTTGGCTACGGAACCCTAAAAACGGTGTTAGAGCCTGTACGGTCCTGTAAGACCAGTCAACTTGCAAGTCAGTTCTATGTCAGTATATGCAGGATACGAAAGGAAATGTCATAATAAACTAACACACGTTTGGGTTTAAGAGGCGTCTTAAAGGTTCGACCACACCGCCGCTTAAAATACGGTTACGGTACGGAATCGCAGTGACATATGACGTTATTGACATGGAACTTCATACTAGATAGGCCGTATCCGTACCGTAATTTTTGAGCACCGGCGTGGCCGGACCTTTAATGCGCTAAAATGTAATAAGTTAAGTCATGTTTGTAATTTTCTTAATTTACCTTCTATCTCTGTTGTTTTACTTTTACTTATTTTTAATTTTCATTGTTATGTTATAAAATTTATTGGAGTCTGCTTGTGTCTCATGGCCGGTTTGGAGGCCATCCGTACCACAAGCACCGTGACACTTCACTTTGGGTCTCGCCGGAAGATCAGCGCCGGCTCTTGAGTCGGCATTATGCTGAGGCGAGACCTTTTCGTGACATTTGTGTTAATTTTGTTTTTTTTTATCTGCCATGAATAAATGTTTTTGTTTCTTTCTTTCTTTCTTCTTTCTAATCTTGGTTACGCATGCCATCATATATAACTGTAAAGGCAATAATATATTAAATTCGATACAATGTACGATAGCTAGCCCGAACGGAGCCAAATATGAAATGAACATACAAGTATGTCATGCGCTTCAATACAAATGTTGATTCCATGAGTCACTTCCATTTTACGTTGCCAAAACTGGGATCCAAAAATAGGAAAATGTCTGACACGGCGTGACTGCCTTATCGATTGAACATGAACTGGTACTACCTGTTGATGTGGCAGCCACGTAATGACAATTGTATATCACTGGTAGATCCCTCAATTTGTTTTATCAAACAATATTGCACTGTTTTTAGGGTTCCGTAGCCAAAATGGCAAAAACGGAACCCTTATAGTTTCGTCATGTCCGTATGTCACAGGCATTTTACTCAAATACTATAAGGTATATTTAAATAAAATTTTGAGGATAGGTGTATTTAGTTAGCCGCTACATAGTTTTATAGTTAAATGACTAAAAAAAAATTTTTTAGGTGTGCACTCCATACATAAAACTGAAAGTCAAAAAAAAATCAATCGATAGGCCTCTCAAAATAAATATAAGGTTTCTCAGCAATTTTTTTGCACTAAACTTGTGTCCCCCCCCCTCTAATTTTTGAACGGTGTATTTAAAAAGTATGAAAAAAATCATGGACATAGGGCTTATTACATTCTTTCACCAAAAATTATTTTGAACAAGATCGGTTCAAAGGTTTTCGAGACATTGCTGAAAAACTGCTTTTCTTAAAGAAAAGGACGTAAGTGCCGTAAGATTTATGTGACGATGCGACCTTTTTAACAGGCACGGAACCCTTCGTTTTGCGTGGTCAGACACGCACTTGGCCGGTTTTTTCTTCTTTCGTTCACGTTTCGACGTGTTTTCTATCAACTAAAGCTGCAAATTATTTATTTTGAATTTCAATTTAATTTGCATTATAAACGCAGACGTTTAAATAACGACATTATGCTAGTTAAAATTGCAACACTATCCATATCTAGGTATGTAATGAAAGTGAATGAGGCAAGGATAGTTTGTCAAGATTGTAGCAAGTGGAAATCCGCGATCTCTGCCTCCCCCTCCAATAAATAGGCGTGATTATATGTATGTATGTACTATCCATATTCGGTAAATGAGTCACTAAGGAAGACACTTAAAAAATAAATAAAATGGTTTATATAGACAACTTAGAGTTAGGTTAACAAAAGTGGTTCAGGCCTCCTAGTAGGTTTTCATGCACCTGTATCAGGAGGTCTCGCACTTCTCGTTAAATAATGAATTACATCGTGTCTTACGCAGTGTCTAGGCTAAAACGATTTTGTAAAATACAAACATAATTATAGTTTAACAATTAATAAAAAGAAAGCAATTTGACTTATAAAAAGCTACATATTGTAATGCATCTCACAGATTTTAATATTAGTTAGTTGTAGTAGTTCCCAAATTTGTCGTAGTTGATAGACTTGTATGCTACAAAGGAAGTTTAAGCTGACTGTTTTTTTTTTTACTTATTGGAATTTGAATTTTTTGCCTGTGACGGTAGAGTTGCTTTTCGAATGGACTACGGTGATGCAATTTCGTCAACTTAAATAAAACGAACTATGGCCAAAGTGCTGCTAAAATGAATTAGTTGCTCGCACGGTTGTCGTCAAATATTGCGCTGAGGCAAATTAAGTTAGTCATGTTATAATAGAATGTATTTGAAAGACGGCTCCTCTAACTAATAAATGAAACACGTTATCTCGGTGACAAAAAAATGTATACATTTTTGAACGGTTCAAATTTAATTCAAATGCTTCTGCAAAATTAAACCAAAACATGCTGTTAGTTTTTTGATTAATTTTAAAAACACTAAAAAATCATTAATTTATGTACAATTGTACATTTATTGAATATATGATAATGATGATGAGGGCCTGTATTCCAAATTGATTGGTGTTTAGTGTGAGTATAAAAAGCTTCCCTAAAAAAGTTTCATACACGCTCTTATTCTATTAAAGTGTATTTTTTAAGTGTATATATACAGGCATTTAATGTTGGCATTTGTATTTACTTCACATTTTGTCATTTTTGTACATAAAAAAACACTTCACCTTTGCACCCGAAATGACACGGGGCGGGTTATTTGACTAAGTGTAGTTTTATTAACACTGTATTAAATTGTATTTAGGGTCATGTCAAATTAGTATGAATTTAATACGTACATACCGGAAGACGCAGCGTCGGTAGATGACCTGGTAGATTGCGGGAATCCGGTGGATGCTGGTAGCGCAGAACTGATCACCTTGCCACTTTTTGGGGGAGGCCTATGTCCAGCAGTGGGCTTCTTATTATGAGCAAGAATTGCTAAACCTCAAGCTGGCAACATTACAGTTGCCAGTGCCGTGGTATAAAAAATGGAAATCAGCACTGATTCAATCTACATATGTTTATCTAACAAATTTAAAAAGATGACTATGTCATTAAAATCACGTCCGTCCTCCAGACTACGAGTATCTGAAACTAGCTAAATATAAATTCTCTTACATTTCGCTGAGTTAAATAAATTATTTGAGCACCAGTGAGTAAGCGAAATATTGAAACGAGGGTAAATATTATTTTAAAGAAATATAGGAAAATCGGCCTGACTTTGATGCCTTATAAATTGGTATTTCAGTAAGAAATTAAACAAAGTTAGTCATTTATGAAACATTTTACGGGAATATTTTACCGCTGGCAAAATTTAGTGACGAAACGACGGTTATTATGGAGTCGGCAATTTTTGTGTTATTTTTTCCCATTGGTAGAGATTCCATTTTTCGAGTATAATTATATATATATAATTTTACTCTTAATTTGAAATTAAACTGGACCAAAATTGTACGCATTTCGACGATGGAAAGGAGAAATTTCTGAAGCTACTTTTTTAGAATTTTCCATTAGAGCGTTAAGTTATTCTTCGAGTGTTTTTCAAAAAAAGTGTACATGAACTTTTTTTCAGAATTCGATTTTTTTGGGTTTTTCTTACTCAAAATCGTTGATACTATCGATCCTCATACAAGAAAAAAAGTGTCCCAATTATACCATTCCAGATCGTCACATTTTTGTATACAGTCTTTTTTTAAATTTATACGGTCGTTTGGAAGAAAAAACTTACATAGTAAAATCAGGGATAGTTTTTTTCTTGTATAAGGAAAGATCAACGATTCTGAGTAAGAAAAACCCAACAAAAAACGAATTCTGAAAAAAAGGTTCATGTATACTCTTTTTGAAAAACGACCATTCACCGGTTGCATCTCTGGATAATACACTTATAATTTAATAATATTCACTTACAGATGTACTTACTTGAGTGGCGACCACGTACCGGAAGGCGCGGCGTGGGTAGGCCCCCCACAAGGTGGACTGATGACCTGGTAAAGGTCGCGGGAGTCCGCTGGATGCGGGTGGCGCAGGACCGGTCATTGTGGCACTCTTTGGGGGAGGCCTATGTTCAGCAGTGGACGTCTTTGGGCTGATATGATGACGATGATGATGACTTACAGATAAATGAAAATAATATCAAAGACTATCTTCCAAATAGCCAATCATCCGTCTCTTTCACTCGCTCGTCGCACGGACGCAGAATACATAACAGCCTGAAAATTACCTCCGCACGATTGAGTTTCAAGTCCATTCAATTTTAAACCGTGTCCATAGGACATAAGACACAAAATTTAATGTTTCGGTGGTTTTTAAATGAAATCGGACAATGGGACCCGTTTAAAGGTTATTGTCGTTATGCTATAGAATCTATTAGCATGCAAAATGGAAATTACGTTAATTTTGATACTTAAAAACAGAAGGTTTATTAGGCCTTTCAGTGATGATTTTATTGCGCCGTTATCCGTTGGTTCTAAAGATTCCAAATTTGGCATGTAGGTTCTTTCTAAGGTCTGGGGTGCAACAAAAAAGGATTTTTCAAAATTCACCCTCTATGAAATGGGGTCCAAAGTAGAATAAAAAACCCACCAACTGGACTCGCCCACTGAGGGCTCCGTACAGTCAACATCATAAACATGTATACATTCTATGACCTTATTACTTAGACATAAGGTCGAAAAGTGTATACATTTATTTATTTATTTTATTTATTTATTTATTCAATTAATTACACAGCATTACAGTATTACACTAAGCCACTGTGGAATTTAAGACACAATATACAAAATACAATATACGAGTACAATATAAAAGTTACACATAAAAAAATATATATATATATATATATATATATATATAAATATATATATATATAATACCAATAACTTTGTATGGACAAATTTTACATTAAACACGAACAGAAGTCGGTCGGTCATCCATCGCTTCACAAAACGTCATGCATTCACCACATACATCCATCCACTTACTTACAAAAACATCACAGTCTGGTGTTGATGCGAGAAGGGCATTGAGGTACATGTTTATGATGCTGACTGTACAAAATGACAAATGTACAGTTTTCAGATTTTTTCCGCGTACTTGTAGTACAAGACGATATTACTTGACAAACATAGTTCCAGGTCAACGGAAAGTACCCTATAAATTATGATTGCCTGGAGAGTATCGAAATATACGTTTTTTGCGACATAAACGGCCGTATCTTTTTTTTACGTTAACTTAGAATTTTGATTTTTTCACAGCTTTAAGGGACTGTAAATTTGAGTATGTGGTTTTAATTTCAATCCGATACCTCCACGCGTTCCTGAGATAAAGGGTCTTGCCAGACAGACTGACAGACAGAGGGACAACAAAGTGATCCTATAAGGGTTCCGTTTTTTCCCTTTGAGGTGCGGAACCCTAAAAATTACAATTTGGTTGTAAAGTGGACACGTTTTCTCCACTCCCTGGTGTAGACTGGTGGACAGTCAAAGACAAGTGCTGTCTATGTATACGGTGGTTTTATTACGTAATTCGACCGCGCCTACCCAGTTATTATCCGTTCCCGGGAACGTAAGATGTGAACTCATGTAAGCTCATGAATTATTAACTCGACTACAGTGTACAAAGTCAAATACAAAGTCAAAGTGATTTATTCTTCAATTTAGGCATATTACATGCACCTATGAATGTCGATAAACTACCACCGGTTCGGAAAGTAAACCTCTGCCTCGAGGTGTCATTTTTTCAAAACAGTATACAATATATCATTTCAGTATTAGAGTATTATAAAATTTTAAAATTAAATTGCTACAGTAGAAAGCCTATTTATTTTACGACAGATTTCTAGTGCAGGATTTTATCGCTGCCAAATATCCCTATCCATGATGTAGTCGTTTATCTTATAATATACTTTTGAAATAAGTGTCCGTTTTACGACAGATTTGAATTTAGAGTCAGTAAGTTCGGTAATGTGTTTTGGAATTTTATGTAGAATTTTATACAATTTCCCAAGAACGACTTTTTCGCATTTACTAGCCTGTAAAAAGTTGTTTTGAGCTTCCCTGCGCTTCTGGTAACCTTGGGCCTATCAGTGTTTGTTGGGTAGTTGTATAAATTCTTCCTAACATACATTATTATTTCAAATACGTATAGCGAGCGTACAGTAAGGGAAATGTATTAACTTACCACCGTAGAACCCTATCGCAATAAGGTGACATACCACTTGAGTTTGAGTGACGGCGGCCTGTCAATTGCGACAGGGTTCTACGGTGGTACGTGAATACATTTCCCTTACTGTACCTACACCGTACACAGTCAGCAGGAAAAACCGTAGTAAACTGGGTTCGGGTTACTTAAAAAAAAAATGGGGGCTACTTCGATAATTTAAAATGAAGGATAAAAGCAAATCTATTTCACCAGTCACACGTAACGCGTCAGTAATCCACGAGTACAAACAATAATTTCGTAGAGAATCCGATATATCCGATATCATCATCATCATATCAGCCGAAAGACGTCCACTGCTGGACATAGGCCTCCCCCAAAGAGTGCCACAATGACCGGTCCTGCGCCACCCGCATCCAGCGGACGCCAGCGACCTTTACCAGGTCATCAGTCCACCTTGTGGGGGGCCTACCCACGCTGCGCCTTCCGGTACGTGGTCGCCACTCGAGAACCTTTCCGCCCCAATGGCCATCGGTTCTACGTGCAATATGCCCCGCCCACTGCCACTTAAGTTTAGTATATATATCCGATATATACATAATTAATTAAGAAGCGATGCGTTAACGAGGGGTAGACCGCTTAACGGGGCGCGAGCGACATGCGGGTGCCGGTCTTCGCTTCCCGCGCGTCGCCCGCGCCCCGTTCGCTCCCGCGCGCTGCGCAGGCGAGGAATGAGTTAAGCGGTCTACCTATAGCAATGCTATTGTAGATTTTTCCTCGCACACCGCTCCTCTGCCTCGCACAGCTGGTGGATACTCACCTATAGGGCGAGAAATCCCCGTTTTGCGAACTCCACATTTTGCAATATCCCCATCTTGAGAAATCCACTTTTCGAGAAATCCCCATAGTGCTCCTAAATGGAAAAAGGAATGATGATCCCATAACGAATGTTTACTAGTTGCTATGTGAGCTGGGGAACTCGCGAGGCAGTTTTTTTTTAATTTCCAAAATCGGAATCTACAAATAGTAGATTGTATGACAAGGGGCTAAAATAGGCCATATTACCGCGAGATGGATATTTTTAATATGGCTTTTAGACCCGAGTTATACACTCTACTTTTCACTTCGACTGCGAGAAAATAGTAAAACAAAGAGTATCCATCCACAATCAGTAACAAATTTCACTGTCAGAGGCGTTTTCTTTTTTAATGATTTGGAATTAGGGACTAAAAAACACCTGATGTTTGATTGGTCGATTTTAATATGTAGCTGTATTCTGGTTGGTTGATAGCAAAGACAAATGTTTTTTGAAAGAGTTTTGATTGGTGGATTTTAACGATTTGGAATTAGGGACTAAAAAACACCTGATGTTTGATTGGTCGATTTTAATATTTAGGTAGCTGTATTCTGGTTAGTTGATAACAAATATAAGTTTTGAAAGAGTTGTGATTGGTGGATTTAATATGGTGAAGTGTTTTGATTGGTCAAATTAAATGTATTAAAAATCATAAATATGTATACATATTTTCCCTAGGGGCTAAATGCACTACTTTAGCCCCGCTTATTAAGCCTAATATGACACACTTTTCGAGCATGAGAAGTGAAAAATATCTATATTACGGTCAGTACGGGCAAGTGCACCACCGGGGTAAGAGCGCATTTCATCAAAACAACATTATACATCCATGATCAATGCAATAAACTTGTTTATACTTGGTTCCCCATGGATCCAACAACCATATGTAAGAGGTTAGTTGTGTCTGTAGATTTCGATATTTTTGATGAAATGCGCACTTACCCCGGTGGCGCTCTTGCCCCTACTGACCTTATAATTATCGAACCTGCTCACAAAATCATGAGAATCGGTTGAGAAGTGCGACCTGTAGCAGCCGGACAGCGGGACAGCGAGACATCCGGACATATCTACGAAATAATTGTTGTCCAAGCTGAATCGGAACTTGTTGAAGTGTGTTTGAAGTCGTTCGCTTCAATCGCACGCCGTCCCTGAAATGTTCGTATCAATATCTTTTGAAGTAAACAAATTGTATTATACAGCCGAGAAAGGAACCTGGGAAATGGGAAATCAATTTCCGTTAACGGAATTAATAAGGGGGCCAAATCAAGCCACCCCAATAATCTCCAAGAATGCTTTCAAACTTCTATTCCCTGTAAACTGGTAGTCCGGTCAACGACGTGAACAGTTTGTTGGGAAAATCATTCCGAATTTTCGTGTTGGATTTTGATGAAAAAAAAATACAATAATAAACCCACTTTATTGCACCACTCAAAATAAATACTGTACAGAAAATTAAGCTTCAAAAGATTGTTGTTATATAATTTATCATCATCATCATCTAGTCCAGGCAATGAACTGACAACTTGTATGGAAAAAATGACAGATTTGGAAATAATTTAAAATAGCTATTTTTTTAATGTAACGGATATATTATCAATTAAATAGTTACCTAGAGGCAAAATCCAACAAAAAATCAGACATTAAAAAAATCAATATTTAATAAGCTCTTAAAAAGTCCGGATAAATATGAATATATTTTTTTATCTTTATTTAGGTTCATTTACATTTGCTTTAAAATATTCAATATAAATAAAATATAAAAGACAATGAATGTTTAATTTAAATCTATATAATTACTTCCGGGTGGAAAGTTTGTTGGATTCTTGAATAAAGCATCTTAGAATAACGTTTTAGAATGAAATAAACAAAAAAAACGCTATTATAAATTAATGTTTTTCGTAACAGTATTTTGCCTGGAGTAATCATCATATCAGCCGAAAGACGTCCACTGCTGGACACAGGCCTCCCCCAAAGAGTGCCAAAGTGACCGGTCCTGCGCCACCCGCATCCAGCGGACTCCCGCGATCTTTACCAGGTCATAATTTATGGAACTATATAAATAAATTGTGGCACTACTTTTGGACGGAGTTAAAGATAAGTATTACGTATTAGTTTAAGTATTTTCGCATGTACTTCATTGTTCTGGTTAAATCATAAAACTATTTCTTGTCTTAACAAACCATCGACGGATTATTATCAAAAATGTTCCTCGTTGATTAGGCTACTAGTAATTTATTACTGAGCTTTCGAAAATCCCGGAACTTACTTGCTCAAAGCTGCATTGTCATCGGTAATCAATCTGTTGACTGGAAGCTTCAAAAGCTCTGAGAAGGTTGTATTCAAGCCTTTATTGTTCATAACATGGTACTGATATGGCCGTGCTTCCAAAGTCGGTTGGCATACATTTTTAATTAATCGTACTAATTTTTAGGGTTCCGTAGCCAAAGTGTCAAAGACGGAACCCTTATAATTTCGTAATGTAAGTGTCATCCGTCATCCATCAGTCCGGCTGTCGATATGTCACTGGCATTTGATTAAAAAAGCTATAAGATATAATAGTCGACCGTCTTAATAGTGTTCTTGGAACGTGCGGTGTCACTGTCCGAACTTACTGACTCTAAATTCAAATCTGTCGTAAAACAGACACTTATTTCAAAAGCTATTATAAGATAAACGATGGATAGGGATAATTTGCAGTTACTTCTACTGTAGCAATGTAATTTTATAATTTTATAACTCTGATACTGAAATGATATATTGTATACTGTTTTGAAAAAATGATACCTCGCCGAGTTTTTTACGCCGGTCCTTCGCGAGGCAGAGGTTCTCTTTCCGAACCGGTGGTAGTTTATCGACATTCATAGGTGCATTGTAATATGCCTAAATTTAAGAATAAATCACTTTGACTTTTAACAGACAGACAGGCAACTAAGGAACCCTGCACTGCGCGTGGCCCGACACACACTTGGCTGGGTTTTTATACGACTACGGTGGCAAACAAGCGCACGGGCTGCCTATAGACGCTATCTTTAAATATCGACCCGCTATACTCTTCCATCGTTTCATTCACTCCCAATGATGTAATATAAAAAAGAGGTAGATAGGTTATACGCGCTCGAAAAATGGCACACTAAAATTGAGTCAATTGGCACAACTTGCCTCAGTTTCGAGTCGTCAATGGAAACGTCAGCTGTCAGATTTGGTGGCCATTTTTAAACACGGAATTTCGAATAGACAACATATCTACCTTTTTTATATTACATCATTGTTCACTCCTCTTTGGTTATTTTTTTTAGCATGAAAACTTCACGGTCCATGATCTCATGACCATGCTCGAAAAGTATGAAACTTTGACGTGTCTTGTTTTATATAAAATATGAGATTGACATGAAATATCAAAACCCATGCCCATTATTTCCTGAAATAAATGGTTATTATTATTATTAAGGCCTAATAGGTTGTTCTACATTTTTTAAATATATTTTAAAATGTTCGTGTAGTCTCGATATATCGTTTAAATGCAAATAAATAATGGTCGAAATTTCAACGTTATATATTCGCGTCAAAAAGGCAACCGGGTCATTGTCAGTCACAAAAACAAAAATCGTCTTTTCTGTGGTCAATAATTAAGGGTTTATGTTTTTATATAATATGTTTTTAGCGCATAATATTACAGAAGAGGCGACGCCGTTTATGCGGAATCAAGAGTTCACCAATAAATAAGGCTAAATATAGTCCTTAACTTTGGCAATGTCATTATCGTGACGTCACAACTGCAAACCAAACCATACACAACTAAGAAGATACCTCTCTTACCTTAAACCCCTTGGAGAGTTACCAAAAATAACAAACTCCTTCATAACCAACTTTCTCGTTTACAATATTAGTAGGTAAAATGGATTCCCCATTCAAAAATGAGAAACATCCAGAAATATTTAAACAGTTACCTTAATAAGTGACTTAACTACCATTCCCCGCTCCCCCTTCGCTTAGAATTCCTTCACATCAAAGTTTCCGACTTCATTGGGGGCAGACCGAAGTTATTATGATTTCGGAGTTTATAATTTATTAGTGTGTGGTGTTCAGTTTGAGGGGAAAGATTTGAAAACATCGCGTTTTTGTGGCTTTTTATACGCTCTTCATTTGTCTAGTTATTTTTTTAAAGGGTGTGTAATCACTGCTGAAGATGATGATGATGATGATGATGACTAATCAGCGGAGCTGAGTGAGGTACTGGAGCAGTGTGCTAGAAGAACGTCCACCAATAGAATTGCTGGCGTCGCTCACGCGTTTCTATCTCCTATTGGTCGGTTTCTTCCTCGCACATGGCACTGTTACCTCACTCTGCTCTGATGATACTCAGTCTTATCCTAGGCTTCGTACAAAAGCGCTTCTTTTATTTGCAAACTCTCCACAACCCTTAAAACCCCCCAACCTCTGAGCCTCTAGTGTTCACTTCATAAACATGTATACACTTGTGTCTAACACATAATGTATACACGTTTATGATGCTGACTGTACACATATTAGACGTCGACTGTTCCAACGCTGAATGAAAAGAAAAACGACAATTATATAACCGCAAACAGTTTCTGCGAAGCCTCTCTATAAGGCCCGAAGTATTTTCCTCTCCAGCTCCTGCCAACTCCTGCCAGGAACGAAATTTGACGTAGGTGAGTGACCTGCAGTGCGCGCAAAAAATTACCCGTCCCGTCACTTCCTCCACGTCAAAAAAACTTACTCACGTCATGGGTCTCAAGGTGTACAAGTGTGCCAGCAGAAATAGTTGCTGCCCAAAGCTCGTCGTTGTTTAGGACAAAACTTTAATAATTTACTTTAAAAGCAAAGTTTTAACCGACTTCAAATCAGTCGTCAAATTGCTTCAAGTTTGCCTATAAAATTTGAAGAGTTCCCTCGATTTCTCCAGGATCCCATCATCAGAACTGGATTTTGGTGACAACGGGACCAATCTGAAAGTCATCATCATCATATCAGCCGAAAGACGTCCACTGCTGGACATAGGCCTCCCCCAAAGAGTGCCACAATGACCGGTCCTGCGCCACCCGCATCCAGCGGACTCCAGCGACCTTTACCAGGTCATCAGTCCACCTTGTGGGGGGCCTACCCACGCTGCGCCTTCCGGTACGAGAACCTTTCCGCCCCAATGGCCATCGGTTCTACGTGCAATGTGGCCCCGCCCACTGCCATAATCTGAAAGTATATGCTTTCAAACAAAGAAAGAATTTTTCAAATCGGTTCATAAATTACCGAGTTATCGCGTAACAAACACAAAAAAAACACAGTCGAATTGTGAACCTCCTTCTTTTTTGAAGACGGTTAAAAATGGCTGATCGAGCAGGCGTTCTACGATTATAAGGAGCTATTTTGCAATGTTTCAAAATAATCATTAGTTACATTATTTATGTATGAATGTAAAACTTTGACATGTAATTTATGATGGTAGTCAGTAAATAACTACCTATGTAGCATTTATTAACATAAATATTCCACTATTGCAATTGCCGAGCGCAAAAATCGCTCAAGGCGCGCGATTACAGAACGCCGCGATAATCGCGCAGTGCGTTCCCGCCCGAAGTCAATATCCCGAACGTGACGGGGCGACCCGGTCTCTTCCCGCTCACTTACCGGCCTGGGGTCGATTCAAGACACACGTGTTGCATTCTGATATTATTAGAAACGTGTCTCGCGTGAGGCGAACGCGCCTCACGCGAGACACGTTTGTACTTGTACCTTGTAATCACATCAACATTGTGAAGAGATGAAAGTAAAGATTACACGCAATCGCGCCAGATGACGCATAAAAATTAAACTTTTAATTACTTAGATTAAACTACAGGGTAATTGTAATTGTAACAGATTTTTTTTTTGATAATAAAGGTAATGGTAAAGGTAATAAAGAAATCAAACTATCCTCTCCAACTAGTTGTTATTTGATAAAACGAATGGAAGGTATGTAATTTTGACGCAGCGCGCACTCTAACCAGATGAATGTGCACAAGAGCCAAGCCGCTATAGATCACTCAAAGAAACTCCTCGTCAGTCAATATCAAGGTCTTTTGTTAGCCCACTAACTTTTAATTTCAAGAACTTACATAGCTCTTCTGTCTTACAAAGCCGATGTTCGACTAGAAAACTCCAACAATAGCGGCTTGCTCTTGTGCAAATTCATCTAGTTAGGGTCGGCGCGATTGGCTTAAAGTTAATCGTACTGTGTTTACCTTATGATGTTGGCATATATACATAAAGTTAAGTGAAATTAATAAATAAGTTTCCACAATTTGTAACCCCTAGTTAGGAAATCTCAGTACTGCAATATACCTAATACTGAGCTCACAAATGTTTACTTAACTTTGATGCTATCGGGGGGAACCTGTAATTGGCTTTTTGTATTCTATCTATAATAAATAATAAATAATAAATATCGTGGGACAATTCACACCAATTGATCTAGTCCCAAACTAGGCAAAGCCTGTACTATGGGTACTAGACAACGGATAAACATACTTATATAGATAAATACATACTTAAATAGATATTAAACATCCAAGACTCGAGAACAAACATTCGTATTCATCATACAAATATCTACCCCGACCGGGAATCGAACCCGGGACCTCAAGCTTCATAGTCAGGTTCTCTAACCACTAGGCTATTCGGTCGTCTAATAAAATCAATGTGTTTCTCTGTAGCTGTTGGTTCTCCAAATATAAATAAATAAAATAAGTAAACTGGTGACCCTAAAAAAATCTGTAAAATTCGCGGACCTGGGAGCGACTCGAGCTATTTCACTTAAAAACTGTCAAAAACGATGAAAATTTGAAAAACGAGATTAGATTAACCACTCGTATTCAATTCTATCGATAGAAAGTAAGTGCCTAACAATTTTGAAACTACAACAAAATCTGCCACCTGTGTTATTTTCAGGAGACTTTTTTTTCATAAAACTGAATCCACACAAAAATCTATGTAATTATTATTTATTTATTTATTTCTAAATACAATTTATCAACATAACAGCTTACGCCATGGCGTTGGTAAACTTAAAGTAACTTAGTGAGTACATACACATCGTACAATGAATAAATATAAATCATAAAGGTAATAGTAACAATTAAAAATAGTTTTCAAAAAACTGTAAAATAGTCGGGCGAAGTTTGCTCCATTTACAGGCAAACAGGTCCCAATTCGGTGCATAAGAATTAAATTGATTTAGTAGTGCCTGGATTATAGAGCGCCAGATTATAACCTGCTCATAAAATTTCACAGGAATCGGTTGATAAATGCGACCCGTAGAAGAGAGCGGCCATTGAATTATTCTGTGACTTTAGTGTGTGTGTCAAACACGCGAAGCATTGAAATCAATTCGGAACGCAAAATGCGTGTCTCAAATTGGTCCCCTGCTCAACAAACTCCAAGCAATATTGCGATTGCATTACTAAGTCACATGGCACTGATCGCGAAAAGGGTACTCACCCTTTTGCTAACCCGGCAGTCATGGAAATGTGAGTCAACATTATATGCCTTAGGATATCTATATTAATATAACCGACGAACGGTTTAGCTAAGTGCAGTGACCCTGGCCTCGAAGCTGACGGTCCCGAGTTCAAATCCCGGTAAGGACAAAAATATGTGTGATCCAACTCAAACTGCTTTGCATAGTTTAAGGCTTGTTCACGAAAAAAGCAGCCATCGAAAACTAAATCTCCACTGTCACCCAGTAGGTCTAGGTAGTTCAAACCGCAATTAGATAGCCAACTGAGTTCTGTTTTTTCCTTAAAAGTTATGAAATCCTACATAATGCCAGTTAGGCTGCATAGAAATGTCTCTACTTCTGGCATGATTTAAAACAATTTATGACCAGCAGGTCGATCACCTAACGCATTGTACGAGCGTCAGGTAAAGTCAAAGTCAAAGTGATTTATTCTTCAATTTAGGCATATTACATGCACCTATGAATGTCGATAAACTACCACCGGTTCGGAAAGTAAACCTCTGCCTCGAGAAGAACCGGCGTAAAAAACTCGGCGAGGTGTCATTTTTTCAAAACAGTATACAATATATCATTTCAGTATCAGAGTATTATAAAATTTTAAAATTACATTGCTACAGTAGAAAGCGTATTTATTTTACGACAGATTTCTAGTGCAGGATTTTATCGCTGCCAAATATCCCTATCCATGATGTAGTCGTTTATCTTATAATATGCTTTTGAAATAAGTGTCCGTAGATCTAAATGTCACTTGTTATATGGGAAAATGACAGTTAAATTGACCTAACGCGCGTTCAAAACGCTACGTGATACCCTTCTGCATGCGGTAATTAAGAGTCTGGAAAGATATTTGCGGAACATTATAGCATCCATTATCTATCTAGACTATAATGATTAGATGTCGTTTAATGCTTTATAAACAATTAATATTTCTCAATAACGCCTGCAACAATAATTACGATACGATTTAAATACATCAATGTACTTACGGGATCGATGACGCCGAGCAAGCTCGGTCTTTCTGGCACATGTTAACACTTTCACTGGCAGGATCCCGCCTAGCGGGTGCCTATGCCGTAGCCGCTTTCCGCTACATACGGGGAAAACCACGGGATCAGCTACGCGCGTAGCGCGCTAGTTGAGTTCCCGGCAGTGAATGTGATAAGGGAAGCTTACAACTTTGACACAATTTGGTATTGCCTCCGATGCCAATTTAAACGACGCTTTGAAACCTTGTTCAAAAGCTCAAAACCTCTCCGGCCCCGTAACTGTTTCGAGAATTCCAATTATACTTCAAAAGGGTTAATTTAACTGTTTTATTAAGCCTTTTTCTGGTTTCCTGGGTCGAGGGTATGTAGGACGAAACGTGTTCGATTGAAATCAAAATTGTATTCTTCGCGCTTGAGTGTGCGTGAAAAATGTAAAACCGGATTCATACGTATCTGGCAGTCTCTGATCTACTTTGACACCTCACACAAAAGGATCCTTTACGTCAGAGCGCGTCAGACGAGTGATCTAACCATACTAGTTAGATGAACAAAACTACATGACTCGTCAGATAAGTATGAATACGGCTAAAGGGAATTGGAGAACATTACACGATTTTTCAATCAGGTTTGTATACGGTAGTTTTGTGTCTCTTTAAGGTGGCATGTAGGACGTACATTACAGACAATAACTATCGGATTTCATACAAGTCCTTTGTAGAGAATCTCAAGGGCTACAAGGTGAGTATATCACCTTCAGCAACGCTCTCTGGGCTCTCTCCAACTCGAAGAAATTTAATCTTGGAGGCTCCTCCCCATTTTGAGATGCAGTACACTAGGACTGGTTGGGCCAATTTGATTGAGTATATTTTTCGAAGCAACATGTCTCAGGTTTTTAAAAATGTAAATATAATATATGTTTTTATCGCATAGAAGAGGCGTCGCCGTTTGTGCCGTATCAGAGTTCAAACGAAAATTAGGCTTCATATTATTAGATTTTAGCTTTATATATTTAAATAATCGGCTGGCTATAAAATAATCAGTCACGAAATATTCTCTATTTCTCCATAGTTAACCTTCGTAATTAAAAAAAAAACCGGCCAAGTGCACACCGAGGGTTCCGTATAAACCTGTAGGCATGAAAGTATTAAATAATATACCTTAAAAATAAAGTTTTAACCGACTTCAATTTAATAGCCAAATTGCTTCAAGTTTGCCTATAAAATTTGAAAAGTTCCCTAAATTTCTCCAGGATCCCATCATCAGAACTGGCTTTTGGTGACAACGGGACCAATCTGGAAGTATATGCTTTCAACAAATAAAGAATTTTTCAAATCGGGGTATCTTATCGCGTAACAAACCAAAAAAGAAACATACTGTCGAATTGAGAACCTTCTCCTTTTTTGAGGTGGCCTAGTGGTTCAGCCGCATGCTTGAACCACTAGGCCACCGTAGCTTCATAACCGCAGTAACATTGTATAGTTAAATACAAAAGAAGAGAATAAACAGTCTGGATTAATGAGACCAAGTCAATAAATAAATCAAATATAACTTGCCTTAATTTTGAAGCAATTTCGAGCAATAACGTAAATTTATACACGGTTCTAAAAAGACATGTCGACTACCGTAGGTTCAATGGGCGTAATGACAAATCGTCATTTTTCAGGAGAGCCAAAAAACTGTTTCGATTCGAGAAAAAAAATCGTAACTTTTTTGTTCCTTTACACATTAACATGCTTGATAGTGACTTATTTACTGTTTTTTAAGCTCTTTTAGATCATGTAAATGGATTTAGCACACGGTTCTTAATTACCAAGTTGTGTGTCCCTTACGACAAAAAAAAACCCGTTTTTGAATACACTTGTCCCTTACTTCACAATGTTTCCGTTTAAAAGGGTGTATCGTACATAAAATGAGAGTTACGCCAAAATGCATCAATGATTATATATGTGCAAAATGCTGTAACGTACATCAAGTGGGAGTTACGCCAAAATGCATCAATGATTGTATATGTGCAAAATGCTGTAACGTAGATAAAGTGAGAGTTGCGTCAAAATGTGCCACAAATATTTTTTATTTTAGTTGATACACCAAAATGTATTACAAAAACGGGTTCTATTGCACCTTTTTTCATTGTCGTAACGGACACTTTTTTAAAGCTATCGAGACGTTATATACACCAATCGATAGAGAAAAAAAAATGAATATAACTTCATTCATAACTCATTTTCGCCAATTGGTCCCTTACGCCCTTTGAACCTACGGTAGTCGATATGGCAGACTCGTATAACGTGAGATAACCATTAGACTAATCATCCGTCACTTATCGTCAAATAGGGTCAAAACATTACAAGTGATTTATGTTGGCTTTAAGGTAGCCTACTGGTTCAGGCATGCGGCTGTCAAGCGGCGGTCGTGGGTTCGAATCCCGGCTCGTACCAATGACTTTTTCGGAACTTATGTACGGAATGTTTACCGTTAGCTTTTCGGTGAAGGAAAACATCGTGAGGAAACCGGTCTCATCCCAATAAGGTCTAGTTTCCCTCTGGGTTGGAAGGTCAGATGGCAGTCGCTTTCGTAAAACTAGTGCCTACGCCAAATCTTGGGATTAGGTATCAAAGCGGACCCCGGGCTACTCTAGGGCACAACCGGGAATAACGCTAGGACGATGATGATAACTATACCTAGATATTTTTCTAGCAGGAACAACATTTGTTTAGTGCTTGCCACAATAAAAATATCGACAATCCTGCTATCGATAAGTACATACTACTTCAACGACAATACGTACATACAACCACAGACATATATTGGCTACCTGCCTAGACGCCGCGTGCACCTACACTGTAACCATATACAGAGACACAGATTTGTTTTGGGACCAAAAATGGGTTTGAGAAAAACTACATGTGACATTCTGCGTCGATTTGAAAGACAATTTCGGTGTGTGTGTGTGTGTGTGTTATGGAGTGACTTCGGGGATAATTAATTCAGTGACACGAAGAAAGAAAGTTACAAAAGGATTGCAAATTGTTTTCTGAAGTATTTAAAATATAAATAAATTGATAGTTTTGTTATTATTATAATTTTTTTAACGCACCCTATTACCCTATATATATATTTGTTTTTATTTACCTCTATGACGTTGAAGTGGTACTTATCGATAACAGGACTGTCGATGTTTTTATTTTGTCAATCACTTACAATAAGTCGTTCGTGCTAGAAAAATATCTAGGTATAATGATAACTTTCAATTTTAACTACGAGCTAGTAGGATAGTGCGCTTGGATTCTAGTCAAGCACTCAGACGTCCCATTATTCTGGCAACATAGATTAATTTAACCGACGCAGCTTGCACTGTAGTTTCGTAATAATTTTCAATGTATAACACAGTTTTAGGAGTGACGAGGGACGGAGAGTTTCGGATCGATTTTACAAGCTTATTATTTGACTTGCAATGTAGGATAGTTGGGGATCAAAACTTGCTAGTAAAATTACTAAGAGCTACTTGGCGAAGTCCAACCAAGTCAAAGTTTTGTTTTTGTAGTTACACTTTGTTTATTATTCAATGCCTTAAATTGTGTGCCTGGAAACAATGTGATTGAGTTTTCTAGAAAACATGGTCTACAATTTTTAAATACTGCCAAATAAAGGAGATAAAAGCGGGAAATTCTTCATTTGATGGATTCATTGGATGGAAAATAACAGTTTAGAAAAGAAACCGGCCAAGTGCGAGTCGGACTCGCGCACCGATGGTTCCGTACAAATCTGTAGGTATTAAAGACCTGAGTGTTTTATATGAATTTCAGTTTAATACCTCTACGCGTTCATGAGGAAAGGGGTAGTAACTTTAAAATTATTAAAAATATTTTTATTATATGATGTAACTAAAAATTTACGGTTTTCGCAATTATTCCTTTATCTGTACTATAAGACGTTGCTTCGTACCAAATTTCAAGATTCTGAGTTCACGGTAGGTTTTGATTCCCTTGCGAGTTTCGAAAATTTGCGGAAATTTGCGGCATAAACGGCTGTATCTTTTTATTGCGTTGGCTTAGAAGTTTGATTTTGTCACAGCTCCAAGGGACAATAAATTTGAGTATTTAATATAAATTTTACCTTGATATCTCCACGCGTTCCTGAGAAAAAGGATCTCGACAAACGGAAGGACGGACGGACGGGCAACAAAGTGATCCTATAAAGGTTCCGTTTTTTCCTTTCGAAGTACGGAACCCTAAATGCCCTAGATGCCCATTTCGTGGCAAATGTGTTTGTGTGTATTGTGCCTATACAGTTTGTTTTTATGTGTTTTGTCACGAATAAATGTTTTTTTCTTTTTCTTTTTTTTTTTCTAAAAAACCCCGAGAACTACCGATAAAAACAAGTTGATCCGCCTATATTAAATGATAAAAATCTCAACTATTCCCAACAAAAAGACTATCCTACAACTTAGCAACTCAACCAAGAAATATTAATCGATAATGCGTCCCCATCCACAACATTAAAACGCGCCGCGACAAATGTCCCCGGACATTACGAACTCACCAAGTTCTGCCACTCAATTCAAACCTTTCACGGATTTCCGAACAAGGGGGAGAAGGCGCTATTGTATTATTCATCGAAGATAAGGTATAATTACGGTAACTTTAAAATGTGATATTGGAATTTGAATAAATCTGTTGGATTGGTAGATTGATTTTTTCGAGTAGTGGTAGATCATCAATGTGTGTATATGTCACCGTTAGATTGTGAACACCGTCAGTTAAATCTTATCTTTTCTTATCTAGTTGAAGGCCCTTTGCATTTGCCCTCCCCTTTATAGCTACTCCCAAGCTCACTCCATCATTTCCACAAAGCGGATGATGCAGCTCAGTGGGAGCACCCTGAATTCCTTTGGTTGCGGGTAGCCGTTACCAAAGTGATTCATTCTTTGTCTGTCAGTTTAATCTTACTCGCGATATTATAAACTGTCGAAAAATTATGAGCTTTTTTTTATTACTCACATAAAAAAACGTAACTTAAAACTACTACAAATACTTCGCCAAACTGCGAGGCAGTTTGTTAGCGAATGGGTTAATACACTCATTCTTAATGCTAAAACTAAAACTAGGGGTAAACTGTTTAATTGTATAACTTGTTAACTGAATATTATGAAATAAACTAAACATAGTTTAAGAGTACCTATCAGGTTTTGTTGCAATGGTTCTCAGTCAACAGTAACTTTATTTTTTTCTTAAATATAGGTTTAGTTAAAAAGTTATCCTCTGAGCGCAAACACTGTTAATATTAAAAAAAAAATATTGACGCAGCTGAAAATTCTGAAACTTTTTTCTGGTGCTAAGCAAGGTTATTCCTATCGCCAAAAAAATAATTAGGCACTTCTAAAATTTACATCCATTCCCAATTGGCTACTACCGCAGGCCGCACCAGTCTGTGAACGGCTTGAGAGGCTGTCCAATTCCTAACTTAAAACCCAAACCCGGTCGGTTAGTCTGACAAGGCGCCGACAGATGGCGCTGTCACCAGAGCAAACTAGCGAACGCCAGTTCATCTTATAATAGGTAAGGTCTAATTTTTATGTATTGTTTGTGAGATTGTTTTTGGAGATATCTGAGTACATTATAGCGGTTGAAATTTATTACCGACTTTAATTTTGAGACCCTAAGGTAGAACCTTATTCAGAGGCTATAAGCTGGCACATATAGAGTATTAGGTACTCTTTACTTTTTACAAAAGAGCAAGTAAACATATAATTCAATACCCGCAGGCTAAACTGGACTTGGTAAATGGACGATAGAGACGAAAGCTAAAACTTTTCCATAACACAAAGGAGTTACCGTAGATTTACATCGCCGTTGAGCACTTACCTGTGAACAGAGAAAACATGCATTAAAAATGGAATGTATTCATGGAGTGAAAATTCCCTTGAAACAAAGCCTTTCAGTCTGGTACACAAAGCTACGATCTAAGAGACTTTTCTTCTTTATAATATTAGTATAGATATATAAAAATTGTGATATTCATAATGCTTATATTTTATCTTAGCTTGGCTTTGCGGTTGTCATTAAAAATTTAACCATTGTATACTATTTATTACGCTAATTTGGTTGGTTTAAAATAAGTACTCGTCAACTTGATTAGATTCTATTCTATTTATATTTTTGCCTAACAAATATATACAAGACTTTTTAACACAAAACACGTTAATAGCGCGACGTGTGGCGCATTTTCTGGTAGTGAATCGGTTTCGAAAGCCGGAAAAGTACACCCTCCCGCCAAATCTCCTTCATAAAGGCCGTTAGCTTGTCAGCTGGCTCTGTTACCAAATACTTATCGAAACTCATTTTTTATACCACGTCGATGGCAAACAACCTGATGGTAAGCGGTCACCGTAGCATATGGATGCTTGCTACTGTCCAGGGCTGTCACATTTTTGTTGCCAACGCTTTAAGAATTTATTCACTCTTTTCTTGAATCCCATACTGTAGTCCCTCGAGAAAACCTCCGCAGGGTGTCTTATAATACCTGTGTTCCGGCGTTGACTCGGGCTTAGTGACCAAAGGCCCAATGACCACGGTATACTGTGGATCATCCTATTATTATGACAATTATAAAACTTAATTTAGTATGAAAATGTCACTGTAAGTCAGTCTTGATAAATAATTATTTGTTACACTTACTGTAACAAGTTTATCTTAGCACGATTAAGTTTCAGTAATGCAACTAACCACCTCCATTCCTGTGTTATTGTAATCTCAATTGCTTAATTAAGTCTTGTCGCTTCTGATTACGTCTCCGATGGCACCCTGTATATATACCAATATACTCACTACAAGATTTACCTCAAAACAACATAAACGATACCTCAAAACCCCCTCAAATCGCCCGAGACACATATTTATTGTGCGACAGTAACACAAATGCCCTCCATTTTCCACCGCCTTTTATTCCCAACAAAACCTTTTCTTAAGACGTATGTAGTCAGACGACTGTCGGCCATTTTTTAAACGCCATTTTTTGATATTATACCTTACGACGGCGCTTTATGGTTTAAATTTGTTTGCAAGTAAAAGGAGCCTCACCTGAATTTTTTTAAGAATTTAAAATGGTTTGGAATTTCATCGTTAAGTGCCCGGGGTGGTATTTATTTGAAGACATAATGATTAAGTATGTTTTTTACGTATTTATAGCTATCATCTCCGTACAATTTATAACCTTAAAGCGTAAAATTGTACTGAGATGACAGCTGTCATAGGCAGAGTTGCCAACTTTTCTTTGGGGAGATATAGTATTTTCCAGATAAAACCGACAAAAATATAGTACACTGTAAAAAAATACAGTACTTGGCTGGGTAATGTTGCTATTTAATAAAATTTAATTGAAACTGGCGCCGCTGGATGCGGGTGGTGCAGGACCGGTCACTCTTTGGGGGAGGCCTATGTCCAGCAGCGGACGTCTTTCGGCTGATATGATGACGATGATGAATTGAAACCTGGGCAATTTAAAGCACTTCGTAAGGACCCCCAAAATATAGTATTTTTGCGTACTATATATTTCTTCAACAGTATATAGTACAAAGAGTCAAAATATAGTACAATACTATATAATATAGTACGCTTGGCAACCCTAGTCATGGGGAAGATGATAGTGATTCGACTATTTTAGTATATCCAATTTGTAATATCATTGATGATCACATTTTACTATTCGAAATAGTTAATTTGTTGGAAGAAAGAAGCCCATCCAGGTTAGAATTTTTCTTCTTTCTTCCCTTGACGTAAGAAGAGACGCGGTTGGTGTTGTGGGTAGCAATGCACTACGGAGAAGTTTCCAAAGTTGCGGAAATTCTAATAAGAAAAGTTCTCAGAACTTAAACTGTATAAACACTGAAAACATGTCAAAAACTCTCTGGATACATACATTACCAGCTGTTTAATTTGCTTGCTTAAAGAATAATAGATTATACATGTAATTAATGATACATCCATGAAAAATTCCCAGCAGAAACTTCCTGAAGGAAACTTATCTATAAATTCTCATGTAAGTTTCCGGAAATTTCTGAGAACTTTCCTGATATTTTGAGAATACTCTGCAACTTGTACATTGCTAGTCGTCGGCGATGGATTAGCAACCTTTCACGACATCTGAATCATTAAACCTATAATCGATAGAAGTGCCACTAAAATTAAATTTCATTAAATTTGCCTACCAGTTTTGGGTTTAAACAACGAAACACATATTTAGTTTAATTTTATCCGTCTCAGTACACAATCTTCACAGAGCCTTTTTTAGATTTAACTTAGTTTTAATTTATCTTAGTTAATGTTAATTATAATCTTGTATTTACTTTCAATAAAATTTTATGTACTAATAGTGTATCTTCACATATATGTACAATGATCGTTAGGCACGAGTTGCGCATCAATATAAGAGAAGCATATGTTTACTAAAGATAAAAATGTCAAAGTAGGTATAAAAGTAAAGGTAATTAACAAGTAATATTAAAAACATGAGTTAGGTACTGAGAAGTACACCATTCGCTTACACGTGTATATTATTCTTCGTGGTTGTTAAAATGAACCAAAAATCAAAAATCAAACAAACATTTATTCGTAACACAACACAACATACATTATTACAAGACAAAGACACAGGAAAAAAGTAAATCTGTGCCGTGTCACGAAATGGGTCCAACTCAGCATGATACTGGCTTTGCAGCCAGCGCTGGTCTTCCGCTGGGTCCATCCAGTGAGGACACGGTACGTAACACATATGATATATTAGGTACAATACAAACAAAAACGGAAATAAGACACATGAAATGAAATGAATTTAAATAAAAACCGAAAATATAATTTAAGAACACAAAAAGTAATAATTAAAACTAAATACAAGCTAACAACGAAATTGCATGAAAATAAGAAACAAAAATAAAATAAATAAATAACTATTAACTGATCAATTTATTTTTGTGCGATCCGTGAACGCACTCATGTGACAATTTTTTATGTAATCTGTGGTGCAAACAAATGTCAACTAGACAGAAAGCGCCGCGGTGCTAACTAAAATAAATCCACAAAGCGCATTAAAAAAATACTTTAAAAAGAATGGTTTATCCAACTTCAATTAAGCACTTCGCCCTATTTGAGGAGTTCCCTCGATTTCATCAGCAACCCATCACCAGATCACCAAGAATTCAGAACCTCCTCCTTTTTTGAAGTCTGTTAATACGAATGATTAATTATGGCTGTATATTTTCTTATAAGTGTTGCCAGTGATGACATATGGCACTGAAACTTGGTCGCTTACTATGGGCCTCATAAGAAGGCTCAAAGTCACCCAAAGGGCAATGGAGAAGGCTATGTTAGGAGTTTCTCTGCGTGATCGCATCAGAAATGAGTCTATCCGCAGCAGAACCAAGGTAACCGATATAGCACTCCGAATTGCTAAACTTAAGTGGCAGTGGGCGGGGCACATTGCACGTAGAACCGATGGCCGTTGGGGCGGAAAGGTTCTCGAGTGGCGACCACGTACCGGAAGGCGCGGCGTGGGTAGGCCCCCCACAAGGTGGACTGATGACCTGGTAAAGGTCGCGGGAGTCCGCTGGATGCGGGTGGCGCAGGACCGGTCAATTTGGAACTCCCTGGGGGAGGCCTATGTCCAGCAGTGGATGTCTTTCAGCTGATATGATGATGATTTTCTTATACACGATTAACGTTCCAATAAATGAATAAAGGCTAAAGTCCCAATCTCCCTACAGCCCACAACGACATACCAAATTCACTTATTGTTAAAACTATAGCTTAAACTTAAAGCTAAACACGGAATTCAACACCCTCCGTTAAACTCAGGGCTGGCACTAATTACTGCATCCTGGCTGCCTGCCCGCAGAACAATCGAACTTTTTGGCAGCCCTACTAATATCGACAACAACAAAATTTGCACGTTATCACAATGTGTAGAAAGTACGTTTTCGTGTGGTCTTGGAAAGCCGGTAAGTTCTTAACGAGTGTTGTAATTGATATCTTGTTTTCTGGTTAGTAAAGTTGGTGATTGCGGTTCATGTACAGTCAGCTGCAGAGAAACGCGACCCCTTGCATGAAGAAAACTTTGTGCATGTTATGATTTAAACAAGTTGCACGATACTAGAACACAATCATTATCATCATCATCAGCCGATATATATATATATATATATGTATATACAGGGTGTGGCCCGTAATAGGAGCAATAAATTAAACGGTAGATTATTAAGCTTGTGAGCAATTGTTTCTAAGTGTTTTTAATTGAAAATAAAATATATTTTTTTCGGTTTTTTTTTATTCAACTTAAGTTTTAGTGTACTTTTTTTACTTTTCTGGAGTGATATAACTTTTTATTTTAAAAACACAAAAAAAAATGAAAAAAAAGAAAAAATCACAAAAATATCTTTTGAAAACAAAAATGTAAAAACTATTATGACTCACTACATGATGTTACCTCAAAATCTGCATTGACTACTGTGCTATGATCTCGTGGTGCCAAGATACATTACTCAGAGGTCATAACTTTAGATCAATTTTTCTCCGAGTTATAATTTTTTGAAAAGAAATGGACAAAAGGGGTTACTACAGATGCTGTAAGGAAGCCTCCTTTTAATTTATTGCTCCTATTACGGGCCACACCCCGTATATACTAGTTATTTGAGCGCGCCGCGCCGCGGTATCTATGCGCTGTTTTGTACTTTGACTTTATTCCAAATCAAACAGGTATTGGGTGAACAAGACAACAACATGGGAAGTGAAAACACCTTATGTAATTATGTTCATGATTATGCAATAAATGAAATGAAATGAAAAGCGGAATAATTATGTGTCGCAACAGAACTAGTACACCAAGCTAAAATGATGGTGATTTCGAGTCTGCTGATCTCTTACATTTAGAGCAGGTTAATGTCGATTTGGTTTTATTAATTTTGGGGTTTTAGTATTATATATATATATAGCGTATTTACGCTCTCTAGCGTTGAATTGTAGTAGCACTCTGGTGACGTACGCGTAACGTATTGTACGCGCGTCAGGTAGTTCTAAACGTCAATTTTTATATGGAAAAATGACAGTTGGATCTACCTAACGCGCGTTCAAAACGATACGTGACTACCCCTCTTAGTTGGGAGTAGGCAACTACAATGTATTGCTAGAATATGTCATATTCTAGCAATACTCAATTATGACTGATGATCTTTATTTAGCAGCCATTAGTCCATTAGAGATTCAATTATTAATTAGCTCGTGACGAGATGACGACCTCGATAACCTGTGTACATAGATCAAAAGCTAATACTAAGCCAGATATTAAACCCATTTTATTAAAGCTACCGCCATTTTCTATGGATGACTGACCAGACTACGAGTAGGTATCATTATTTTACAGTCTATACTTAGTTACATCTTTATAGTCACGCTTGCGTTCCTAAAAGGGGAAGGCAGATAAAATGTGACACATAATTTTCAGTGTTATAATACTCATCATCATCATCATCATATCAGCCGAAAGACGTCCACTGCTGGACATAGGCCTCCCCCAGAGAGTTCCAAATTGACCGGTCCTGCGCCACCCGCATCCAGCGGTTACAATACTATTAATATGTAATATTAATAGTAAATTTGAAGACAGATAAAATTATATTGTGTTAATATAGTGACAGGTTGCTAGCCCATCGCCCACAACACAGTTCAACCCCATCCCCATCGCCAACTCTTACCACATCCACGGTCATAAAGGTAACATTCTAACACAATTTTCAAGATAAAAACGTAGGTACATGACCTTCTTTTTTATTTCGTTTATTGAGTTTTTTTTACTCAGAATCGTTGATACCTACTATCGATACTCATTAAAGAAAAAAAAGTGTCCCAAAATTCCATTCCAGATTGTCATATTTCTATGCAGTCCTCTTTATTTATAATTTATGCGGTCGTGACGCAGTGGAACAATAAACTAACATAGTCAAATCTGGGACATTTTTTTCTTGTATTAGGACCGATGAAAATTTTAGAAATGCCTGATTGTTTTTTTGGTGATAGGAATAACCTTCCTTAGCACCAGAAAAAAGTTCCTCACTTACGTTTTGGGTTTATGACGGCGAATGAGACACTTTCCTTGATGCGTCTCATATTACAAAAACATTTTAAATATCTGACCCGCTGCGTCAATTATTTTTGAAAAATATAAACAGTTTCCTCGCTTACGTTTTGGGTTTAAGACGGCGAATAAATTTTTGTCCTTGATCTGTCTCATATTACTAAAACTATTTTATCTGTGTGTCTTTTGTGTAGTAAATAAATGTCTTCTTTCTTCTTCTTTCTATAAATATCCGTGGTAAACTGACACTGGCAATGACATTGACAGCTGCAGCAGCTATATTTGTCATTGCCAGGGTCAGATATTTAAAATATTTTTTGTAATATGAGACGCATCAAGGAAAGTGTCTTATTCGCCGTCATAAACCCAAAACGTAAGTGAGGAAACTGTTGTTATTAAAAAAAAAAGACTCGGCTGAATAGTCTGCAACTTTTTTCTGGTGCTAGGGAAGGTTATTCCTAACACCAAAAAAATAATCAGGCATTTCTAAAATTTTCATCCATTCCCCATTCTGAATAAGAAGAACCCAAAAAACTGAAATTATGAAATAGAAGTTCATGTACATTTTGTTTTAAAAAACGCTCATAAGTTGCTATCCTATTTAAAATAGGTAAAGTTAAGAGCAACGAAACTCAATGTCGCTTTGTATTGATTTTTCGTTAAATTTTTCACTGCTTCTCGAATGATATCTGGACGAAATCTCTTTAGCGATTAAACCACCTGTAGTTTACCTCTCCTTGTATTCAGTGTGTTATGTAGATGATATTTCTGGACTTTTATTATTTTTATTTGCATACACATCCTCCATTTTCATAGCTCTTAATATATTCGCTACGCCGTAGATGCTTTCCGCTACTTACAGGCTACGAGCGTAGCGCGTAGCAATTCTTGTCGGGAAAGTGTTAACCCATTTGATTCGAGGCCACGCATCGCTACGTGTGCTACGCCGTAGCGCGTAGCAGCGTTTTTCCGCTCTGTAGCGGAAAGCGCACGTAGAGGCATGACTCATATGTTGAGTCACTGGCCTTGAATGGGTTAAGTTGTTTATGGATTAATATGTTTTTTTTTCGAAATCGGTGCGTAATCGGTGCGGTGGAGCGTGAGCCATCCTTTATTCCCGCAAAAACGGAGATACAGGGAAAAACAAGAGTCTCCGGATTTTTCGGGACAAAGGTGACCCATAAATTTCTGTCCCCCATTTGTGCGCCAGATTTAATTAAAAAGCTCGCTTGTTTTAGGTTATTAATGCCAATAAAAGAAAAAAGCTTCGCTATGTAATTTTACCAAGCACGCTTTGGTAAGAAGAGACCGTTTAAACTTACTATTAGAATGTGTGTCATCAAGTAAGAATTTAATAGGGATCATGCCGATCAGGCCCAATTTTAGAACATCTTTTAGTTTTAATATTAATTTAACCTACGTTTCGTTGTGAATACACAGCGCGTTTTAATTCTATTTTAACAGTGTATTATTTAAAATTGTATTTATAACGTTCATATGAATAGTATAAATCAGGGATCGGAACCGGTTTTTTCAAAAGTCCCCGAAGTAGTCTAATATTTTGAATTATTTTAGGCTCTTAATGTAGGATTCTATCATGTATTGAGGTAACATTTTCGTATTACTAGACAGCCTGATCAAAAATGATATTACAAACCAAAGAACGAAATTGAACGAAATAAAACCGGTATTTTTGTATGGTGAAAATACCGGTATCCGTGCCCTGGTATAAATCCTCAAACTTAGGCTGAACTTGCATAAATATTAAAAAAAAACTGTATCCCGACTACGGAAAGATTACTAAAAAAATACTTTTTTTCATACAAAAGCCCATTCATACATATCACCCGGAGCATAATTTCGAATCGATTGATTGTCTAACAGTATGCTGTGTTGCGTTCCGTGGGTCACTTACGGTGCTGTCTGAAAACCAGCGCTGTAGGTGTCTGTCTGACAGGTTATGAAATGGTTGAAATGGTTTATTTCGCCAGCGATATGATTACATTAGATGGTAGAGCAATTTCACAATAATAACGGCCCGTTATATCTCGCCAACAATGTCGGCATGCAAAAATATTAAATTAATCGAAACTAGGTATGCCAATTAATTCATCAGATAGGTACATCAGTTTACCAATTACACAATTACGGAATCACAACATAAAAAATGACGGTAAAATGAACGGCAGTGAAAATTAAATTACTTATCCTAAAAATTAGTAATAATAATTTACAATAAATTAAGTTACCAATAAATACATTTCAAAATATTATCAATTTTGTATAATTTCCTTAAATGTCAAAATATTTTTTAATTCAATTTCATTTATTCAAAATAAAGTCATGGCGAACACTTTTTGAATGTCAAGTTTTTACTTACATACTAAGTCTTATACAACAGGTAACTTAAGTAATGGCATTGACATTTGTCCATATCTCCTTATCTGGTAAATATTCGTTCAATCTGTAATAAGCTCTATTTTTCAAAGATGTCTTTACAAAGGACTTAAATTTATTTTCAGACATGTCTAAAACATGATCTGGTAACTTGTAGTAGCGTGTACAGAGCCCCACAAATGACTCTTGAACTTTACTTAACCTGGTACTTACTGCTATCAATTTGAATTTATTCCTGGTGTTTATCTTATGAATGTCACGTCCTTTACGAAATAATTCTTGATTCTTCCTAACATACATAATATTTTCATAAATATGTATATTGACTTGGCACGGTCATAATCCCAATAGTTTTGAATAATTCTTGAATTAAAATCATATTTTCCGGGAAAATGCCAACTCTAGGCATTTATCTACCCGATTATCCGATGCCTGAACAGCAGTCGGCTCAAACAAGACGATAAGAAAATCTCCTCCAAGGTTTAAATCGTAGAAAAATCTTCAACGTTAATCTAAAAAGCTCTCAATGCTAAATAAACGTTGCTCGACTACTGTTTAAATTTCTATGTTGACTGAAATCCATTTACCTTTCTCTCAAGTCATGATAAGAATCCTTAATAGCCCCAGCGTCTTTGATCTGCAAACGATTTGCTAATAGAAAAAAATATTTGACTGAGTATTTCAATCGTCATTCTGCCTTTTTCAACACACAATATTGCAAAATTCTTTTTAACATCACATAACTACCTATAACTTATTTATGGGATTATAATTAACATTAACTAAGATAAATTAAAACTAAGTTAAATCTAAAAACCTATAACATTAATTTTAAATTTATATGTTAAGTCTAATCTTAAGGTTCACATGTATCTTTAACTATAATGTCGTGCAATGTGATGTTGAATAAAGTTTTTCTATTCTATTCAATTTAAAAACCAGCCAAGTGTGAGTCGGACTCGCGTACCGAGGGTTCCGTATAAACCTGTAGGTATATAAGTAAAAAATACCTCTACGCGTTCATTAGGAAAGGGGGTAGTAATTTTAAAATAATTAAAAATATTTTTATTACATGATGTAACTAAAAATGTACGATTTTCGCAATTTTTCCTTTATGTGTGCTATATATAAGACGTTGCTTCGTTACCAAATTTCAATATTCTAAATTCTCGGAAAGTACCCTGTTAGGTATTGATTCCATTGCGAGTTTCGAAAATTTGCGGAAATTTGCGGCATAAACGGCTGTATCTTTTGATTGCGTTGGTTTAGAAGTTTGATTTTTTCACAGCTCCAAGGGATATACATTGATACCTTTACGCGTTCCTGAGAAAAAGGGTCTTGACAGACGGACGAACGGACAGCAAAGTGATCCTATAAGGGTTCCTTTTTTTCCTTTCGAGGTACGACACCCTAAAAACGTGATATATTAAACTAAGTAAACGTCCTAGTGTTCGACATTGCACTAATGAACACACTAATGAACATAAAACACACGAGCAATTGGGCACTTCATGGATAGTAAACCATCAAATAAATGTTATAAAGTATAAATTAAGAAATATAATTAAACTCATAAAAAAATATGAACCTTGAGAGTTTAGAAAAATATGCATTTCTTTCATTGTCCAAAAGTAAATTTAAAGCTATCAATAGCAAATACTTACGCTTTAATACAAACAGCATTGTTATGACAACTATTGACCTAAACTAAACACAGTATTTCCCGACCGAAACAGCAATTTACTGGAGTTTCCATACAACGATTAGTACAGTCAAGTTCTCCAATATCTATACGGACAACTTTCCAAAAATATTTACACACAGTTTCTATTGTTACTAACATAAGATGCATGTATAGATATTTATGAAAGGTTGTTTGTATAGATATTGGAGAACTCGACTGTACAAATATCACACTGTGAATTCATGATTCAATGTCAATTAGTATGAAACGGTTTGGCTGCCGCCAGCGAGGTCCGTCTTCAACTTAATTTTGTTCTTTGTGTTCTTTTATTGTAGTTGCTCCCATACAAACATTTGCCCCTCTCCAAAAACTTCGAAAGGCATCGTTAAAAAATTAAGGACACAAGCCTATTGTCGAAACAAGTTTACCTTCTGAAGGGTAACTGCGTATTTTTTCGGACGAGCGTAAGGACAAGCTACCATTTTCCACAAACAATAGCACGTACAAAACGCTACGTAATCGAGCAGTCGGCCTGCTAACACAAAGGCAGACAATCCTAGCTATCAGACTCAATCATTGGTTGAAAAAACAGATACAATGTGTAAACGACATGTTGAACACGATCCAAAATATACAGGGTGTTAAAGAGTACAGTAACATTATATACATCCAGGAGGCAAAGCAATAAGATCGACATTTAGTAAAAAAATGTCGGATTACAGTATTATTTATGTTTTCCGAGTAGTACTTTTTTATGTTTTATTGGTAATGCTAATGAAAAAATATTTATAATGACTTTTGTCAAATATCGACGTATCTACTTTAAATTAAATACATTGAAATATATTCAAAATCCCTTTCGCCTAAATCACAGAATACGGCATCACAAAATATGTATTCAATACCCTATAGCAATATTTTTACAAACTTTTATTTACTTTCACCTGACCGTTGTCTGTAATCAAATCTTGCAAGTTAAATTTGATCCACTTCCCGGTTTCCGATTAAGCTGAAATTTTGCATACATGTGTAAAACGCGTGACAATGCAATATTATGATGACATGCTGCAGATCTGATGATGGAGCTGGAAGGTGGCCATAGGAACTTCGCAATGAAACGACACAACCTCATCGAGTTTGGGCTCGTTAGAATCGTCTCAATGAGTAGTTGATGACGGTATACAGAAAAGTACAGTCGGCAATAAAATTGTATATTAAAATTGTACCAAAAATGAAATTTTTGATAGAAACTTGTTCCTACCGCTAATTCCACCCCGTATACGTACACAATACAGAATGCTTTCGTTTCGAATGAACAATGATGGCGGCTGTTACTAGAAACTGGACACTATTTCCAAACACATAAGAGCCACATGTGACACATGTTATCAGGCATTTGACACGTGGGGCCATTGTTTGGCTTTTTACACATATGCTGGTTTTAAATTACAGTGAAGTCACAACATTGAATGTGAATTATCGAAATGATAGAATCACTGATTCGATCGGTCTTTGGGATTTCTGTTTCGATGTATTGTTTATTACAAGCTTTATAAATTAACTTGACCTGTTCGTATGTAACTAAGTAAGTAAGTATGTAGGTAAGTATAATAAGTTGTCCGTCAAAATTTGCAACCCATTTTTCAGTCACTGGCCGTTATCCGATTGAGCTGAAATTTTGGATAGTAGTATAGTTTGGACAATTTAATATTATGGTACAGTCAAGAGCAAAAGTAAGTTATCACTTTTGTACCTTATTCCATTGCGATAAGGTGAAAAAATGATAACCTACTTTTGCTGTTGACTATACCATCGAGCTGATCTGATGATGGACACAGAAGGTGGCCATGGGAATTCAGTATTTAACCAACGTAACCCCGTTGTGTTTGGGCTCGTTTGAATCGTCTCAATGAGTAGTTGATGATGATATACAGAAAAGTACAATCGGCAATAAAAGCTTGTACCAAAAATTACATTTTTTACATAAACTTATTTTATGATGTTTTGGATTAATTTGATTACATTTTTGGACCGAGTGAGCGAAGCGCACAAAGTTCTCCGTTTCAGCAGGCGAATTTTTTTTGGATGTTAGGCTATCAAGTTGTTCACCTCTAGGTCACATTTATCAACCCTTTTTCGTGAAATTTTAAACAGAGTTCGAATTGTTTGTCAATTTAGTTATTGGAAATATAATAATAGTTATTTGAGTCTCAAGGGAGCAAAATAATGTATTTACGGCGAGGGCGGTACATTGAATCAAGAGTGAAGCAAAGGATTCGCGTTAACCCTATTAGAGCTAAAGACGGCTGTGGACGCGGACGAAAACTCGTGCCACTGAAGCCACGGACGGCCACATGATAATATTGATAAATATTGTCATTTTGACATGACAATATTTATCAGAAAGTTCATTTTATTCATATTTTGTCTGGCTATTTCTTTGTTTTGGTCACAGTTGGGCACCGTTTTGTTTTGCACCCTCGCTGTCAAAAGGTTAACGCCCATGACGAAAGTAATTTTGCTCCTGAGTGACACATACAATTTTTCTCACCGACTATGAGGAAAATATAACAGTAATCGATAGTTTTGATTTCAGCACAACGAATAATTTATTGTGTCATTTTTTAAATATTAAGAAAAAATCATAAATGTTGATATAACGTTGTTAAAGTTATAACTTGAAATATGTTTGTTTTTAATAGATTACGATGATATTACAATCGATTATATAATTTAGATATGTGTTCAATTGGCACATTGCGTAAATGCTACTAATAATAAATAAGTCGCTATACGTATTTGAAATAATTATCTATGTTAGGAAGAATTTATACAACTACCCAACAAACACTGATAGGCCCAAGGTTACCAGAAGCGCAGGGAAGCTCAAAACAACTTTTTACAGGCTAGTAAAATCGAAAAAGTCGTTCTTGGGAAATTGTATAAAATTCTACAATAAAATTCCAAAACGCATTACCGAACTTACTGACTCTAAATTCAAATCTGTCGTAAAACGGACACTTATTTCAAAAACATTATTATAAGATAAACGACTACATCATGGATAGGGATATTTGGCAGCGATAAAATCCTGCACTAGAAGTCTATCGTGAATAAATAGGCTTTCTACTGTAGCAATGTAATTTTAAAATTGTATAATACTCTGATACTGAAATGATATATTGTATACTGTTTTGAAAAAAAAAATGACACCTCGCCGAGTTTTTTACGCCGGTTCTTCTCGAGGCAGAGGTTTACTTTCCGAACCGGTGGTAGTTTATCGACATTCATAGGTGCATGTAATATGCCTAAATTGAAGAATAAATCACTTTGACTTTGACTTTGACAGAATAGTAGCATTTTGATCCCTCTCGTCATGGAGCAAAACTTACTTTTCCGAATAAATGGTGTGAAAACATATTTTTGTAAATAAAGTGTGAATACCGCGAGATCTACAGCTCACAGCACCGCTAGTAAAATAGTGATGATAAATGTTAATTTAAACAGGAAATAAATAAACATCATGATGATGATGATGATAATGATGATGATGTTGACTTTGTACGTTTACATACTTTCGAACTTCGTCAGTACTCTAAATATGAGCAAGATTTCATTACGCAACGCCGAAAAAGATTTCCTCATGTTCTACAAAGGTACGGCCTTGAAGCGACAAATCAGAGCGCGGAATTCCTCAATAAAAGAAAATATCATTCAGAAAAAAATTACGCCAAGCTTGTTGACTGCAAATATAATAAGTTAATAAACAAGCAATAAAATGGGGACGAAAACAAGGCTATAGCGAGTTTGTGAGGGTTTAATCAAAATATTTCCTTGGCTCGTAATTCGTTTCAATGTTAAGGTGTATCCCCATTTGAGTGCTGTGTACGGACAGCGCGTACATTGGTACGCGTAGCGCTTAGTCGGTTACTCGTGTCCTGAAACGCCATGTCCGTACAAGCAGCTACGCGTACACTCTTGGAGAACGCGTGATGAAGGTCCTGGGTTCGAATCCCGGTAAGGGCAAATTCGTGTGATGAGCATTAATATTTTGTTTCTGAGTCTTGGATATTTTCTATGTACCTAATTAAATTACTATAAGTCAAATTTTTATTTGATTATTATGAAAATGACAGACAGACACACTTGTCTTGAGATTTAATTGATAACTAGCTTTAATTATCAAACGAGATCAATAGGAATACGTAGTCTATAGGTTTGACGACCGGTTAGCCTAGTGGGTAGTGACGCTGCCTACGAAGCTGAAGGTCCTGGGTTCGAATGCCGGTAAGGGCAAATAGTCGTCGTAGCTCCTAAACGAATGGACCGATTTTATTGCGTTTTTTTTGTCCGAAAGCTGACGTGATCGAGATGGAAATCGGTTCAGCCGTTTATGAGATACTGAACGTTTTTGAAATGAAACAATCGGGGGTTTTTCAACTTAGAAAGAAAGAAAGAAGTCATTTATCCACTACACAAAAGACACACAGAGATAAAGGGAGTAGACATACAATACAATTAACACATTGTGTGTGTCTTCGCGGCAGTGAAACCTACATCGCTGGTTTTCAGACAGCACCGTAAGTGGCCCACGGAACGCAACACAGCATACAATTAGACAGTAGACACATAATAAATAAATAATTAATGTCATAAACGGGATGAAAAATACAAAGCATAAAACGCGACACGGTTGGGATGTTAAACTTTTCTAAGTTGTAGTTGTTATTCGAACTTGCTTCATAAAACTAACTAAAGAAAGACAGCAATGGTCCCTTTGAAGATTGATCACACTACAAAAAATATTGTTATTACTCTTCTCCTCTCACATCCAGGATAAAGGAACAGAATCACAGCATTAGTTATCTATACAGTTCCCTATAAAACTTCGCCGATGTATTTTTACGAGGGCCTTCGGAACATATTTAAACTAGAAGTGTTTATTCGGCGGCGCCGGCAACTTATAAAGGATTTTCCTAAGAAAACAACTTCGTTTTTATAGGTTGCGGGTACTAAACTAAGATACAGAATCTCCGTATGGAACTCTTATGGGAAAGAAAATTATGGCGTGTTATGAAGGGACCTCCTGCTGCTGATACACTTAACCATTCAATGGGGAATGGGTGAAAATATCAGAAGTGCCTGAATAAACTTCCTTAGCACCAGGAAAACGATTCAGATTTTTCAACTGCGTCAATTATTTTTGAAAAATATAAACAGTTTCCTCACTTACGTTTTGGGTTAAGGACGGTCAATAGACACTTTCCTTGATCCGTCTCATATTACAAAAAAATATCTTGATTATCTGTAGTATGGTGTGCATTACGTGGACGTCACCGCGCAGGCAGCTAGTTATATATATATATATAAAAGAAATGAGATTTCTTTATTTTGTTTTTGTATTGATATGCAGCCCATGGATGTCGATAAAACAGAAGTCGTTCTTTAAAATGTCAAAAGATGGCGCTGTCACCGCCAGCAGCGAACTGTCGGTGCAACAGGGATTGTTTTGGAGATGGCGATGGTGATTTGTGAGGTTATGAACAGAAGATGTTTAAATGATTTATTATAACATTACAATGTGCAAAGTGACGACCGACAAGCTAATAAATGGACTTTAAATGGATTTATGCGTGTATGGACTCTTAGGAAATATGGCGATGCATAAAAATGTCCACTTGAATAATTTCGTCCCTGTATAATTTTGACAAAGTAAAAAAATGTCCACATGTATATTAGACGAAATATAAAGATGTTGCGACAATAGACTAAAAGAAAATATGACGATGTATAAAAATGTCCGCTTGAATAATTTCGTCTCTGTATATTTCAACTGTCCACATGTATGTTAGATGGAATATAAATATATCGAAGTATAAAAATTACTACTCGAATGAAAAGAAATATAGCTGACGACCAGTTACGAGTACAGTCAGCATCATATAGTTGGTAGCAGTCAAAGTGTCCGAATAGTTAAAAACATTTTTATACGTTGTCTTTTTTAAATTTTAGTTTTTTATTATAGACATTTTTATAAATCGTCGTTTTTTATGTGAGACATTTTTATACTTTGATAATAGTCATTTTTATATTTCAACTTGACAATACTTAAACGTTCTGAAGTATTGGCGTTCTAATACTCAGACAAATTTATGATTTACACGTAGACATTTTTATACATCGCCATATTTCCTTAGAGTCCACACACGCATAAATCTTTAAATGTCGTTTCTTTGTTTTTCAGGCATGATAGTTGTGTATTTAGAGTTATAAAGTACAATACAATACAATACAAATACTCTTTAAAGTACGTACTTTAAGTTTTGTTACTTACTAAAAAATAAAACTTTGTTTTTCAGAGCAACACAATACGTTTAATTTGGCTGGTTCCCAATAAGTCCTGAGAGTTGTCTTATAAAACGAAAAATTGATATATACTTTACACTATGTACTATATTGCACTATGTATTTCCCATTGTTTTGTTACGTAATAGAGATTGAAATTCAGAATTCTGGGTATTTTCATTATCTACGTGCATGCGGAATGAGGTTCACAAAGCACAAAGTGTTTTCCGGGAATGGAACGTACGATAATGTATGCGTTAGATGTGTGTGTGGGCACGGCGGAATGTCATATCCAGGCCTCGGATTATTTTTCGCATGGTAAGATGAAAGAAAACTATGGAGTCGATATTAAAACTAAACTTTAACTCATATTCATACTCATACTCACTAATTTTCTTACTCCCGTAATACTTTTGTCCCTTATGCAGGTTGACAGATCGAAAATGTTAATCGAAAATTAATCTTACTTAATGTAATTAAAATGAATTTATGTAGTATGATTTAGGAAGTGTTAAGCCTGTCGCTTGGTAAAGGGTTACATTTTACCCTGTAACTATATCAAATTAGTTAAAAAGTTGCCATTATTTACTCGTTTTACTATTGTAATTTTGAAATGGACAATACACATGCCATACCTTGTCATGATTTTGAGGCACTCATTCCTGTATCTACAAGCTCTATGGATATTCGAAACTAGGAGCACATTACGAAAGTAATGTTTTTTTTATCATATAATTTATTTCTATTGAAATTATTTATTTTATTTATAATTTAATTTCGTTCTTAATTAAATGAATGAGTATGAGTATGAATATAAATAACAATTTAACTTTAATATCGACTCCATAGTTTTCTTTCATCTTACCATGCGTAAAATAATCCGAGGCCTGGTCATATCACTCATATTTAAATAGAAAATATTTATTGGCACACAAACAGATGCGCAAAATACATACAGAGATAGAAAACAAAAACAAGATTATTTGTGTAACAAAAGGAATGAGCTCAGCATGTGCTGTGACAGTCATTGCGGCTGCACAGCGCTGGTTTTCAGCGCGTTCCCTTTTGCACTCATACCATCAACATAAAAAACAAAAACAAAAGCAAAAATAAAAACGGTACAAAACAATCAAGAACGATAAAAGAGAGCACTTAGCATTTATAGGGAAAAATACAGACTAACTTACTACTGGGTTAATTTAGTTCCTACTTGTTGGAACAGACAGGTTAATTCACTATAGTCTATTGTCATGCAAAAGTTTATACAGATTAGTAAAATAATAATAACAGGACACAAGATTTAAATAGTCATAGTATACCCTTCAGCTTGTATTTAATTGTTTCGACATCAAAATTAGGCTCAATTTGCGCTTGAACGTTGGGAGGGACAAGTTAATTCGTAAAGGCGGTGGTAGGTCGTTCCAAATCTTAGATGCCGAGTATTTGAAACAGCCTCGAAAGCCCGCGGTTGTGTGCTGCGGAACATTCATTTTGTTTAAAAACTTACTGCGAGTGTTTCGCCCATGAATGTCTTTCATCCACCTTATTTTTAGACACTAGTAAAATAATTTGTTAAAATTTTCACAACCTAGAAGAATTCAACAGCGTGAATGAGTGCAGGCCATTGTGAACACGAGGGTTCAAGGGAGGATTCCCCTACTAATAAACTATTCCGCATTTAGCTCCCGGAATAGCCTTACGTGTCGATGGGCACCCCACTTTGACATCTAGAGTGTGAACAATTACTTTGTTTTCTGCTAACTACGAAAAAGCCCAACAATCGAATCGTTACAAGGACTTTCAAAGATTTTTTGTTGTCGCTTTGCGTACTTCTAATAAAAATTATACAATTGTGTCCGCACTTTTGTGGTGTGCCCCGTCGAGGTCGCCGAAGCCTATGGCCGGTTCAGGCGTGTCACATGCTCTGCCGACCTGATTGTGCCCGTTTTGCTGGTGCTTTTACTCCTCCACCTAGCAATGTACAGTCAGCATCATAAACATGTATACACTTTTCGACCTTATGTCTAAGTAATAAGGTCATAGAATGTATACATGTTTATGATGCTGACTGTACAAGTTGAAGAACATCCTCTAAATATCAGGTAAATTCTCAGAAATTTCCGGAAACTTACATGCGATTTAAAAATAAGTTCTCCGCGGTGCACTGCTAGATTTGCGCTATAAAATTGAAAAGCATTTCTAGAAAAGTCTGTACATAAGTTTGCACACAATTCAGTTAGCCTTCATTTTTCCTGTTTTGGTACCACTTTTTTATAATATTCAAGACGATGGTTTGGGATTTTTTTATAATTAAGAAAGTAAGAGTCTTAATTCATCATATTAAATTATTGATAAACGTCGTAACAAAAGAGGAATACTTACTAACAGCAACTTCAATTTGGGACCCCCTACGGTGGAATACCGTATAGCAAACTGAAGACATTTAGAGCTAATATTTTAATGGAGTGTCGTAAAGTTTGCCATAGACAACTTAGTTTACACCTGTCTAGGTGCAACCGCTCAGTGACGTGAACGGGGCGGAACGAGTCAAACTATCATTTCCAATTTTTTCTGACTAATTAATTTAATTATCACTCGTCTTTGTGGCACTGTCTTCTCTCCGGCCATATGTGTTATTTGGTATTTACTATTTATATTTCGTGAAAATGACAGTTTTCAATCAATTTTCTTGTCTGACACTGACACATGTTCGTAATTAGAAAATCGTAATGATAGCTTTTGGCAAAGAGGTTTATCAATTCAAGGGCCCATTCGATAACACCTTAGAGCATACATAACTGGAGTAGCCTTATGTCGTATTTGCGTATGAAAAAGTCTGCCGAATTTTCCGGGGGGGGGGGGGGGAGCATCTAAATAGGATATTGAAACTCAATTGTATATTAAAAGCTTGAAGTGGTTGAACGTTTATAATATCAAGTGCTTACAGCAACTTGCGGGCATTTTTATGATCAGTGTTCTCTTGCGAGGCGATTTTGTGATCGATTGTGAAATTGTCTTTGTATGATTTTTTGCACATTGTGCAGGGTTTTTTACAGAGGGGTAAGTTACTGAAAGGCTACTCCAGTTATGTATGCTCTAAGGAGAAGACATTTAACTGTCTTCACCGCTATTATTGAACTGATATTTTCGACCTTATTGCATTGTGAATGTGCTGACAACATTTCAAAGAATTAAAGCTCGTAACTATACAAACTTTTCTTGAAATGCTCTTAAATAAATAAATATGTACATAGATTTGTACACGTATTTCGAAGCCTATCTGAACATTTTTAAGCACCATTTGGCGGGTTAAGTGAACTACTAAACCAGCCAAATCGGGCAAATCCAAATGGGGCCGGAACACCCCAGCAACCGTAAAGATACGAATAAAGCTTTTATTTTGGCATCCCTCTACCCGCTGACTTGTTACAAAATACTAAATCAGAGGATAGACGTTTTGGCACGCGGCCGCAGACATTTGCCAAGGACTCAATTCAGACACACGGCTGAACTGTAGATTAGATTTGACAGTTGATGCTCTTGCTTACTGATATACTAGATATGTGAGAGGAAACTTCTAATCAGGGGGATTCATAATCATATTTATTAGTAATGTCATAAATTACATGTCAAGGTTTTAAAATATGGGTACACAATAAGGTAACTAATGATTATTTTGAATCACTGCAATAGCTCCTTATAATCGTAGAAAGCCTGTTCGATCAGCCATTTTTAAAGTTTCGTCCTAAACAACGACGTGCTTTGGGCAGCAACTATTTCTGCTGGCAGTATTGTAGACCTTGCGACCCATGACGTGAGCAAGCTTTTTTGACTTTTCAATTCTACAGATCCAGAGTATTGAGTATTGACGTCATAATTTACTTACTACTTTCTGGAATTCGCTACTTTTCAATTTGATATTTCATAATGAAAATTAAGTACAATTTAGGGAGAAATACAAAAACACGTGTCCCTTAAAAAACATTTTCTAGTGAACTAAATCATAAAATGGCACATTTGACATCATAAAACGGCATAATGAAATGTTGTCAATTCTTCTAGAGTCGCAAGAGTCTTAGGTACCATCAGGCGGGCCGTGTGCTAGTTTTTAAATAATTTACTTTCTTCGCCTCAGATCCTGACTTGGCAAGGTTACTTTTTTGTCATATGTCGTATACAGATTAATGTGGATGGACTTGTTTACTTTTTATCGTAACAGTGATTTGAGTCAAGCTGCCTCAGGGTAAGCCAGTCCTGTCAAACTGCTCTAATTTAACAGACATTCAGATGTACTCTATGAATAATAAATTGCAAAGATACAAAGATTGTAGCAGGTAGCACTTGTATTTGTATGTACAGTAAGGGAAATGTGTTCACGTACATTCTCCGCTCTTATCGCTATGAAAATAAGGCATAAAAAGGTACGTCAATATATTTCCCTTACTGTAAGTCATGTTAACGCGTGCTACCTAGCATATTAGGGCATTTCTCCGAGCACGCAAATTTGCATGGCCCCGCACTTAAAACCTTCTTATAATGCAGATTCAAATCTACACCTACAAAATACAGTGGATTAAACTCAAACTAGAGATCACATTAATAATAATGATATGTCATATAAAACCTATTTAAAATAATACACAAAAATATTGAGAATTTTCCCGTAACTTTAAATACTCAAACTTCTTATAGGTTTTCCTGTAATCTTTAGGCAAGGAACTATTTTCAAATATTTTTCAGAATTTTAAGCCTAGGTAGTACTTTCGGGGACAAGTGGGGAGGAATAGTCAATTTTCGTTCTTTTTCTTAAATTACATAAAATCTGTTTTTGCTTAAATTATTTGTTTTATCTTAGATGCTTACAATTAATTTGATATGTCACAGAATACGGTTTGCGAAACTTTTTTTTTAATTTTTCAGTTTACCCGCCAAAAGTGGCCCCCTGTTTCAGAATTCATTAATTTACTTTACGACTCAATCGGTCCAGTAGTTTCGAAGCAAATCGGCTGTGATAGACGGACAGACAGACGCGCGAGTGATCCTATAAGGGTTCCGTTTTTTTCCTTTTGAGGTACGGAACCTTAAAAACATAAACCGTTAAAATCTGACTTGATGAGAATGAGTCTGTCTCGGATTGCCCAATAAATGTATTAGGGATCGAAAGAGTGTTTTACTGGACATAATACTTTTCAAACAAAAAAAAATCTAATCAGTCCAGGCGTCTTCGAGTAATCGGGGAGCATACCTACATCCAAATATGAAAGATTCCGACGAATTGGGAACATCCTCCTTTTTTGAAGTCGGTTAAAAATTGTCATGGCTGCGGCCGGCCTATGCAAAGGTGGTACAGTCACGGACTTTAATGGTTGAGCCATTTAGGTGTCAACTAATTTTGATTTTTAATAGTTAAGCTATGAATATCCAGTAAAAGGTGAGCTCTAAATGGCGCAACGGTTAAAGTCCGTGATTGTACGTATTTCGAAGTATGGGAAATACCTTGATACTCGTATTAGTATGTCTTTTAGAAGGAAAATCATTAAAAAACCTAGTGTTAATAAAACGCATATAAAAGAAACTATACAAACAAGCTGGTTTGACTGGTTATGTTTGTATAATCGGAATCAGTACCTGTGTAAGGTATATAAAAGGTAAAAAAGTCGAAATATTTGACACTTTAAGTAATGACCCTATTTGTTATAATTGAATGTCATCATCATCACATCAGCCGAAAGACGTCCACTGCTGGACATAGGCCTCCCCCAAAGAGTGCCACAATGCTCCAAGCAAACTCCAGCGACCTTTACCAGGTCATCAGTACACCTTGTGGGAGTTGTGGGGGGCATACCCACGCTGCGCCTTCCGGTACGTGGTCGTCACTCGAGAACCTTTCCGACCCAATGGCCATTCTACAATTTTTTTTAAAGTTTATCACCATATTTTTTTGCAATTTCATACGAATATCATTCTGTTGTCATTGCACGTAGAACCGATGGCCGTTGGGGCGGAAAGGTTCTCAAGTGGCGACCACGTACCGGAAGGCACGGCGTGGGTAGGCCCCCCACAAGGTGGACTGATGACCTGGTAAAGGTCGCGGGAGTCAGCTGGATGCGGGTGGCGCAGGACCGGTCAATTTGGAACTCTCTGGGGGAGGCCTATGTCCAGCAGTGGACGTCTTTCGGCTGATATGATGATGATGATGATGATGATCATTCTGTTTGTGTAATACTTTTACTTCCTCAACACTGCGTTAGTGTGACTGTCAAAAAAATCTGAAACCAATGTATTAGAATTGACAAAATAATTAGCAAATAATTATAAAAAATGCATACATTGAATTCCGTGAGGTGTTCATACTTTTTTGAAATCCTTGTCATTTCAATTTTTCAGCTTAAATCAGCCCTCTGTAAAAATTTATTTACATTCCTAATTGGTTGAGTAACCTTGATTCGGTAACAGAGCATTTTTAGAAAAGTTTGTACATTACTTTGCACACAATTCAGTTAGCTTTCTTTATTCCTTTTTTATTACCATTTTTTTACAATTTTAAAGACAAAGGTTTGAGATTTTGTATAATTGAGAAAGTTTAAGGATAACAGACACTTAATTACAAAAAATAGTAATATCATATAAAATTATTAACAAATATGGTACCTAACAAAAAATGAATGATAACAATTATCTTAAAAAACATGTATGGTATATGCTGTTATTCAAAATTACCTTCATGTGAAGATCGGTGTTTCTTGACACAGGTACCCCGGTACTTAAAAAGACATACCAACCCGTTTATCTGTTACGTAGACCTAATATTACCCAATAAATCATTTTTCATTTTTTCATTTCATGTACAAACTTTTCTAGAAATGCTCGACAACGACGTTGCGTAATTTTTTGGGCGCAATCAAATGCAGCAAAGGGGTTAAAACAGATCAAATCGTGCTACGAGAGTGCGGGACATGTTTATGACCCTCACGGGAGAGGCACTGGTTTTACATCTTCATTATTTTAACCCCTAGAGAGAAGCTTTGTAGCAGAAAATAGAATTCCTACGCAGTTGGGATCATTGACCTCGGGAAAATATGATGTACCTATTACCCACAGTCTAACCGCCACAGAGGTTGGATAATACATAAAGATTACATAAGGTAGAAGTACTAGTGCCCGACGCGGTACTCGGTACAGTACTCGACGAATATAATTTAACTAGCGAATAATAAACTAAGATTGATCACGACATCATTTTTAAGTTACTAAATGTTAGTGACTTCAATATTTCTTATCACAATTTCAAGACAAATAACTTATTTATAAGTTATGAACATATTTGTTAAAACCAGCTGCCATCAATTGGAACAATGAGTTAAACCTTCAAGTCCCAATAAATGTCAGTCTGTCATTCATGACATTTGTACTGAAATTACATATATTGGGACTGCCAGCATAACCGCCTGCCATTTACTCGTACATTCGGATTGATTACCTAATTCTTATATTATCAGGATTTTTATAAGATCACCTTGAAACGAATTCCATATCAGTAACTTGAGTAAATACCTCGTCTCCCAAACCGTATGAAACTGTTTAATACATCTTAAATGAGCATAATATCGTGATTCAAATAAGTATTTTCTGTTGACATGTCGGGCACTAGTACTTCTACCTTAATACAATAGCACATTACTCACCTAGTGCGGTAATACTGTTTATGTGACTGAACATAATGAGAGGCCTTAAATCACGAGTGTGGTTTTATGAAACGAGCGTCAGCTAGTCTCATGATAGCGCACGAGTGTTTTAAGGCCTAATTATGTACAGTTGCATACACTACTTTATCTACACACATCATAAATCCTCAATGATGTGTTCGGGAACAATTAGAATAACCGCTATCGCACCGCCATGGCCGACTAGATTTCAAATCATTACCAAATTGATTTCCATTGAACAGTTTCGAAGGATCTGACCTCTGGGCCACGTTTCAAAATTTGAAAGTCATTTTTTAGGGGCATTGCTACACAAATCCACATGGACATTACTTTATCAATATCGATATCTTAATGAAAATACGTACAAAATAACCTGCGGCCAGAGACAAGTTAATTATTTTTATCAATCTTATTGATACAATAATGCTGGTCAGTATCGCCGGTTTCTGAACGCATTTTAGCGGGTTTATAGTATGTGTGTAAATAAAACAAATAACGTCTCAGATCGTAGCTATTTATCACCTGCGCCAAAGCCATAAATAAACCCATTTAAGGCTTTCTTCATTACGTTACGAGCAACGGTGTTGAAAAGTGGAATTTTATATGTTAGATATTTATATTAAAACTTATCATTAGACATTAATTATTGGTACACAAAACTGAATCGATCAGTTGACTGCGGAGTCAAAATTACAGTCTCATTTCTCTTTAACATTATTATCAGATTTTTCCCTATACTTGTAGTATAAGACGATATTACTTGCCAAACATGTTATAGGTCAACGGAAAGTACCCTATAAATTGTGATACCCTTGAGAGTATCGAAATATACGTTTTTTGCGGCATAAACGGCTGTATAATTTTTCAACGTTAACTTAGAAGTTTGATTTTTTCACAGCTTTCAGGGACTATAGACCTGAGTAGTTTTTAATTTCCACTCGATACTTTCAGTATCGAGTGGAAACGGAACGGAACGGTATCAAAATTTATAGGGTACTTTCCGTTGACCTAGAACTATGAAATTTAGCAAGTAATATCGTCTTATACTAAAAGTGAATACTACAAGCAAAACTGAGTTAGTGCCTTTTTGGCATTGTTGCAACGCACAGTACTTATGCCTTTATTTAATTTATATTTAAATCTTTTTCGTAACACAATTGTTTTTACTTGTTCTTTTACCTTTTTCATTGTACTTATTTTTCGTGTACTTTTTTATTTTATTTTTGTCTGTTATTTTTGTTGCAAAATGCCAAAAAAAAAAGTTCAGGGAAAAAATTGAAAACTATACATCGCACCCTTAGAAGAATGAAACCGACCGAACTAAAAAAAACGACAAAATGAGTTAGCAACACTTCTTGATGCAATATGTAATTTTGAGTCGATAGGTGTTGCTAACCCATTTTGTCGGTTTCATTCTAAGGGTGCGACATGTTAATTTTGTACGGAACCCTTGGTGGGCGAGTCCGACTCGCGCTTGTCCGGTTTTTTTGGTTCCACGTTTCCCAGTAAATTCTAATTGAAAAGTTTTATTTAAATATTTTCGAATACTTGCATTCGCGTACCGCCGACTTTTCAATGCTCTTTGCGAAATTTTTGTTTCTTTCTGTTTTTTTGGGCAATGTTTGCGTGAAAATACGTATGCAAACTGCAACGATGGATTTTTGTGAAATAAATATTCTTTCAAAAGCAAACAGGAATAAAACTATCAGTTAAGCTAACCAAAAACTATTTTGGAAATGTTTGACTAGTAAAATTTATTAAATAATTGAACTATGAACTACAGTAGCGCGCTCACCAACGAAATTTTATATTACTTTTATGCCAATTTTTTTTTAAATATATCCTTAAATTAAAATTGCATGTGACCAATATATCCAATTAGATTAGACTAGATTAGATTATTTATTTCATGATAAAAAAATAGATTACAAATTTGCATACATGTCAAAAAAATAAGATTCAATTTGTCAGTTATCACCTGAAAATGTCAAAACGACGTACAATCGCCATCAGATATATCGGAGCGGCCAAAGTTCTCAAAAATATCTGAACACGTCTCTAATACCTCGACAAATTCGACAATAGAGAAGTGCTCAGATATGTGTGAACACTTTGGCTGCTCCGGTATATTTGAAGGCGGCTGTACAAGAATCCTGTTCAACCTTTACTTGTCATCGAACACGAAGTTCATCACACAAATAAGTGCCCTTGCCGGGATTCGAACCTGGGACCGCCAGCTTCCTAGGCAGGGCCACTAACCACTAAGCCAAACCAACAAAATAGCAACAAAGAAATATGAATAAAATATGAATATGAAAACCAGTACTCATTATGTTATGCTTATCTAGTTTATCTGTCAGACAGCACCGGAGTCAACTTTGCCGTTGAAAATACGATGGCAAAACATTATTCGCCTTATCTCTCTTATTCAAAAAACTTAATAAACCTTTGTAAGCTAAAAATTATTTTATCGCGTATAATACTCGTATTATCTTTTAAATGGAAAATTTTATTCGCGTCCCAAAAAATACTGACTGCGCACCAAACAACACAATTGCACATCAAAACCGAATTTGATAGTATTTTAGCAATAAAAATCAGCTTTTTTTGACGTGATAGCGTCTTATAAATAAATGAACGCCGGCTGCGTTGGAAAACGGCATCGATTTTGAAATATTGTGGACATGAAAATTATTGAAAGTATTTGTGCCAAATTGCAAGTCAATCTAAATATATAAAAGAAGAAACTGACTGGCATATCAACGCACAGCCAAAACCGCTGGTTCTAGCTAGAGATTCCAATTTTAGCACCTAGGTTCCTTATAAGGTCTAGGGGTGCACCAAGAAAGGATTTTTCAAAATTAACCCTCTAAGGGGGTGAAATTGGGGTCCATAGTTTGTATGGGGAAACAAGATTAGATTGACTGTTTTTATGACGTTATCACGTAAAATTATCGTCCGTAAACCGACTTTACAGACAACCATTTTCGGTTTGTTAGTTTTTGTTTTTGGTGGGCCTTTAATTCTAGCCATTTTTAAATACTTCTTGTCGTTTTGAGCCCGTCCTAGCATTCGAAGTCGTAAAAGAAGGCAGAGAAATATAATTCATCTGTTGCATCACGTTGTGCAAATTTCTTTATTTCTAAGCAAAAATTAGGGGTTGTACATGTTAGATAGACTTTTAAGGCAAGTTACACATGGCTTCTGTTCATACTTCTAATTAGAAAATAATAATTTGTGAATCAATCCGAAATTACGCGATCACAAACTATACTTCAAGATAATAATTGAATTTTGTATTAATTTTCAAAGATCTTAACATCCAATAAATTGATTTAAAGCTTTAGGTATATAATCGGTTTATTTAATAAGCAATAAACTTGGTAAAAGGCATGTTTACATGATAAAAAAATCAGAAAAACAACTCTGTAAACATGTCTCATCACCAATGTAACCCAATTGTAAACAACACAGTTACACATCAATTTTCACGGTCAGCTATAGAAACACTCCAAAGACCTGACGATTAAATAAAAGCTTTTAAAAAACGCCCACATTTCTTTCTATTTACAACCGCGACCAAACACAACCTCCGTTTCAAAACACAGCGCGCAATCACCATAACAACCGTTTTCCACCCGTTTAAAAACAGAATAAAAATCATTTGTATCATAAATATTTTTGCGAAAAAAAATTGGCAAAAATATTTTTGTATAATATATTTTTTTGCAAGTTTGACGTACCTCGGTTTGCAGTGGCGGGCGGCATTGATGCGTGCTCGGCTTGCGCGGGTAAACTGACTAGCAAGTGGCGCGTTTCGGCGGGACACAGGCCCAGTGATGCCCGGGGGGAGGTGTCGATGGAAGTGTTTGTCGATGGTTCGAAGCGCGATTAAAATACCTAGGTACATTTTGTGTTTGTTTGTTGTAGTCAGAATAAAAAAGCTGGCTGGTTTATAACCTTTTTGGTCCCAAGAAAATGTTCGATGAACGATGAATGAACGCAATCGTTTTGTTTAACAATATTATGTTTTCTTTTTTCCTTTTATACACTGCTAACCTGATGATAAGCCAATAGGTAATCTGTACCGTAACTTTTGGCCGCTGGTGACCCAAGGCCTGACAATGATAATGATTAATTACTCAATGACATTGTTTTTTAAGTTTTAACTACAACTTTTGGTGATATATATTATGACTTTCTAGGACTATGTAGTGAAGGTACTTGAAAGACAATATGACCCCTTTTTCTGCACTCAGCTGTTTTAATTGCACATTTTCAATTCTTGATACAACATGCGTAGATTTTTCGTTTTGTGGTGGCCAAAATTAAAGAACTATACAAAGTTCTACATTACTTGCACTAGCCCACAGTACCTACCAATATTATAATGAGGAAACGTGTGTGAAGTTCTAGCTTTGTAAGTATTTATGTAGGAACTAATCTCCGGAACTAGTTATCCTTTTAGAAAAATGTTTTCGAAAAAACTCGTTCTTTGTAGTAAAAAGAAGCAAATAACGAAAGAAATAAACATTTATTTGAGATAAAAAAGACAAAATGCCGGCAGTGACACGCGAGAAACTGGTATTAAAAGTTAGCAATAATCATAGTTATCCACGCTCAAATCTTCAATTTATTACATTGTTATAAAATAACATATGTTAGCTTAATTACCAAGGTTATTATCGCGTTGTCTACTCGAATTTTATTCTCTCTTCTATCAATTTTATCGACGTTACACCGCCACCATGAACGACCTTCAAATCTCCATCGACACAGCCCACGTCCATCCCTATCGCACGCAAGCGCACTGCCCCAGCCCGTCTCTTCACCACGTTGATTGATTCACAACTTGCTCAACCTTCACGTGTTCTCAACCAACATCCCCAGACCTCCCTACCACACAAATATACACCTTAACGCCAACCAATAACAACACCTTTCCTAAGAGGAGGGGTCGACTACACTGGCCCGTTTTATCTGGGCTCGATTAGTTTCAACAATACGGAGTTCTGAAACTATAGTTGGTGCGACTGGAAGTCGGGCGATAGTCGCAGCGTGCGATTGTTGAGTTCGTGAATTTGATTGAATGTGGAAGTTTTAGATGTATTTCAACAGGTATACTCGCAAAGTACTTTCTGTATTTCAGTCACGGTATATATAATACTTAGTACTTACGCACAGAGCGTCTTCTAGGTTGACGAAACCTATGTTCGATAGGCAAAAACCTCTCATAATGCTATCCGGCTCTTACGCACAGCATGCACTTTTTCTCTAGTTTTTCGTGTTTTGTGGTGTCAGTCACGTTCGGATAAATTTGCACCACGGAGGAATCATATTTGGCCGAAGTCGCTCGAGGGACCGGTCTGCCTCAGTACATTTAGTATCCTGCACCCTGAATCCATACTGTATCGCGACTGTGTTGCGTTTGTATCGCTGCATATATAGTAGGTGGGAGAGCCCACCTCACCCGCTCACCCTAATCTATCTTGACGTCGGTGCCAAAGAGGATCCCGGGCGCGTTTGAACACGACCAGGAAAAACGCTAGGATGATGATTCACCTTTTTTTTTTCTTTTTTTTTTTTTTTTTTTAGAACCTGACTGTTGCTATAATAGGACGGACCCAATATAGCTGTCGAACTGCATGGTTGGAGAGTATCCTGGGGAAAATCCAGGGGGAACTCTCCGGCACGACCACGCGGGGGATATAACACTGGGATACTCTAAGAGTTTGCGCTCCAGTGAGATTGGTTGAACGGTTTCAACCGAATCTGATGTGTGAGTGGTGATGAACTACTGGGATTTGCTGGTTCGCTAAACCTACCCTAGCTGAGAAGAATCCAGCAAGAAACTCAGCTAGGCCCGACCCGGGTCGGGTTGCGTCGGATCGAGATGATTCACCAATGCTGTGCGAGGTAGTAGAGCGGAGCGGAGGATGTGTTGCGACGCTGTGTAATGTGCACAAACGAGTGTTGACGCACACATTTCTAACTCAATCAAACTCAAACATTTACACACACAAACACACATAGATAATAAAAGAAATATACAAAAACACAAGCGGGAGTCCGCTGGATGCGCTTGACGCCGGACCGGTCATTTTGGCACTCTTTTTGGAGGCCTATGTCCAGCAGTCTTTCGGCTGATATGATGGACCCAGCTCATCATGTTGCTAGCTTGACAGCCAGCGCTGGTGGTCCATTCGGTGAACGCACGGTGGGCAACAACCACCCACACATAAAATTAAACATGAATGCATTCCTATTGGTTTTTTCTCGCAGAGCTCTGGTGGATCACCCTTACGCTGGCGTTCACTTTACGAATAGCCCCCGTATCTGAGCATGTATCGTTTACGTCTACCCATCCAGCTATGGCAGGATGCCTGTCACTAGTTCCTTGAAGTGGCCGCTCTATTAATTTACCCTGCCGTGCAATATGTCCTAAGTCCACTAGAGTTAAGTGATAGTTGGACGGAATTCAATATTGCTGACTCGGTCAGAACTTACCTAGATACGTTATATCAGATAAACGTCTGTGAAGTTGTGGCTTTGTAAGTGTGTAAGTTTTTATGCGGGGGTTGTCCCCAAAACTGTTTCATCGTTATCATTATATCAGCTGATAGACGTCCAAAACTGGACAAAGGCCACCCCCAAAGAGTGTCGTAATGACCGGTCCTGCGCCACCCGCGTCCAGCGGACTCCCGCGACCTTTACCAGCTCATCAGTCCACCTTGCGGGGGTTCTACCCACGCTGCGCCTGCCGGTACGTGGTCACTACTCGAGAACCTACTCTACGTGCAATGTGCCCCGCCCACTGCCACTTAAGTTTAGCGATTCGGAGGGCTAAATCGGTTACCTTGGTTCTGCTGCGGATAGACTCATTTCTGATGCGATCACGCAGAGATACTCCCAGCATAGCCCCCTTTGGGTTACTTTGGTCCTTCTATTGAGTTCCATAGCGAGCGATCTTCTAGTCTTGAGACACACGAAACTAATTAGATGTGCGTTAGCTTCCCAAACGCTGCCTAGCAGAGTCGGTTAGACGAATAACCTCTTAGAACTATTAATCCGATTTCAAAATTTCTGACACCCTTATAAACTCGTAGGGATGAATCTTCATGATGGACTTATGCCATAATATATATTATCTGCAATACACCATAAATTGTATGACCAGTTCCTGTATCACCCTCTACTTACAAAGGTACAATAAAACTACTAAACTAATCAAGTGAGATGGGCAGGCTCGCACTCAGACGTGTACAGGTTGACATGTGGTGTGAGACAAGGTGGTCTCAGTTCGCCTAGGTTGTTCAACCTTTACATGGATGAGCTGATCGCTAGGCTTAGCAGCACGGGTATTGGATGCTCAGTGGGCGGCACAACTGTAAATAATATTAGTTATGCAGACGATATGGTGCTGCTGTGCCCAGCGATCAGTGCTCTTGTCCGGCTGTTGAATATTTGTGAGGAGTATGCGATGACCCATGGCCTGAAGTACAACACCAAAAAGAGTGAGCTGTTGGTTTTTAAGGCGGGAAACAAGGCTCTTGCCTCTATCCCTGAGATCCAACTGTGTGGGGCTCCTCTTACCAGAGTGTCGCGGTTTAAGTACCTCGGGCACTGGGTCACCGATAACCTCCAGGATGACGCGGATATCGAGAGGGAACGCAGGGCTTTGGCGGTTAGATGTAACATGCTGTCACGTAGGTTTGCACGCTGTAATGGGAATGTTAAAAATACTCTTTTCAAGGCTTTTTGTCAGTCCTTTTACACGTGCAGCCTATGGACGAACTACACTAAAAAGTCGCTCAATGCCCTGCGTGTCCAATACAACAACGGCTTCAGAGGGTTGTTGGGACTGTCACGGTACTGCAGCGCATCTGGGATGTTCGCAGAGGCACGGGTCGATGGTTTCAGTGCCATTATCAGAAGCAGGACCGCATCCCTAATGCGTCGTGTGCGTGATAGTTCTAACAGCCTTCTTCAGCTGATTTGGAACAGCCCTGCTTGCGCGGTATGGAGACACTGGAACGCCCTACATATGGGCTCAAGAGGTTCAGTGTATAATTTAATGTAACTAACATAGTTTATAAGTATTTTATTTTTTATTGCCACTAACATGATATGGACATAGTCTGAAATAAATAATTTGAATTGAATTGAAAAACTTTATACCTCTAATTGAACGAGCGAGCGACGCGAACTAAGTTCTCCGCTGCAGCTTGGGCCAAAATTGTTTCGTATGTCCGGATGTCCCGCTGTCCGGCTGTCCGGCCCTGCGCCGCTCTCAAGCTATTCTCGTGAAATTTTGTAGATACTTGCGATTTCTACAGCCCACAGGATCTACTACAGATACAAGGTGGGCAGACAATACATGTACCCGACTTATAGGATTAGACTACGAAAAGGATTAACAACTTACGCAAGCTCCAGGCCCTTCGAGGATTATACCCAATCTACTCCAAAAGGAAGCAAATGCCTCACTACACCTATGCACTTAAGTCATTCACTTCCAAAGAAACCTTGTTTACTCTTTGAAATGGCAACTGAGTCGGAAATAGTGATACATACGAGCATACCTGTACTAACCAACGCAAAACGGTTTCTCACGCCATTATGCTCCTAATTGTTGGACGTTTGCGGCTTAAAATGGCGTGCACGTTTGGAGAATTCGGTGGTTTTCGGTATTGTGTAATGTACCTTTAAAATTTATCTACTTCATTATGCTGAGACCTCGTTAATGTGTGCCCCAATGCCCAAACCGTGGGCCCCAATAATCGGACAGATGTTTGCCATGCATTTCTGACGTTCATCAGTCAAGCGTTTTTCCTTGGGACCTAATCCTTAGATTTGGCGTAGGCCCTAGTTTTAGGAAAGCTGTCATCTGATCTTACAAACCAGAGTGAAAACTAGACCTTGTTGGTATTAGACCGCTCCTAAAATATCAAACGCCATTATTATTTTTATTCTCGTGGTGGCTTCCGGGCTATGAGAACAGATATATCACTGCGACCATTGCTGATCTATTGTGATCACTACTTACTACAATTCTTGGTCAAGCACTGCAAACTCAAAGAATTGCAGGGTTCCTGTTGAACTCAAGAAATTTGATCTCCCGGGCACATGATGTGTTTGCCCAGAATGGAGTTACGGCTGCACATATGGCAAGGGTTAGGATACTTAGGATGCGTATAGGCGTACTCCTCTGCTTCAAGGCTGAGTCTGTACTGCCTTGTGTCACACATCGTTTGCATGTGCTTGTTTAGGCATCAATGCCCTGTAAGCACCCTTACCAGCAGGCTAGGCGGTTCCTGCTTAGCGCCAAGGCAGCAGATGACGCCTTTCAAATGACAATTCGTATTCTAAGTTTTTTGTTAAACACAGTGGTACGAGCCGGGATTTAAATCCATGATCTCCAAATTGACAGTCGTGTGCCCTACTACTTGGCAAGTGTGGCTCCTGTATGCATATCTATCATTATACCCAAGTAAAGTTCACTAAAAATTGAATTTAATGTGCTCTGCTGTACAGGATCACAGGCACAAGTAGCAATACGCCGCGGAGAAGTTTCCGAAGTTGCCAAAATACTAATAAGTAAAGTTCTCAGAACTTAAATTTTATAAACACTGAAAACATGTCAAAAACTCTCAGGAGCCGTAGCATGGTTGGCCTTGTCACGCAATAGGTGATAGGATAGAGCGCGCGTCACTGGCTGACACCGTTCGATAGAACGAGACGACGCCCCTATCTTGTCACTTGTCGCGTGATAAGGCCAACCATGCGACGGCTCCAGGATACATAGATTAGCTGTTTAATTCATTTGCATGCTTAAAGAATAATAGATTATACATGTAATTAATGATACATCCATGAAAAATTCCCAGCAAAACTTTAGGAAACTTATTTATAAATTCTCATGTACTCGTAAGTTTCCGGAATGTTCTGAGAACTTCCCTGATATTTTAATCTTCTGCAACTTGTACATTGCTAGGCATGAGTGTACGTACGTACATTAATCTTAAATCATTTTAACAACAACTCATCAGAACCCCTTTCAGGTCCTCTAACCGGCGTAAAAACATTTACGGCAACTGAAAATGTTTCACACAAAATAAACGTCCCATGCAAATTCGTCCTACCCTCATTCCAAGCTCGACCTCTATTGTACAACAGAAAAAATGTACAAAGAAACATTTTAACACATCCGAGGAAAGTATTATTTAGATGCTTGTTAGATGTTACATTTAGGGCACGCCCCGTCTTTTCAGGGTCCCGTAGCGAAGTTTGTAAAACGTTATAAGCTATTGGACAAGCGAGCGAAGCAATCGAAATTCTCCGTTTCAGCTAAGGTTTTTTACACCTTTTATTCGTAAGTTTTGCTTCACGATGAGAGGGATCAAAATTTTACTTTTCTGTGCAAGCTACTTTTTTAGGGTTCCGTACACAAAGGGTGAAAACGGGACCCTATTACTAAGACTTCGCTGTCCGTCCGTCTGTCTGTCACCAGGCTGTATCTCAAGAACCGTGATAGCTAGAGAGTTGAAATTTTCACAGATTATGTATTTCTGTTGCCGCTATAACAACAAATACTAAAAAACCGGCCAAGTGCGAGTCGGACTGGGGCTCCCATACAACAGACATGATTTTTTCGCCGTTTTTATATATAATGGTACGGACCCCATCGTGCGCGAGTCCGACTCGCACTTGGCCGGTTTTTAATTTAATCATTGGCATGTAGCATTTACGCAGTGTGCCAATTGAACTCAGGTCTTATTAAAATAATCGATTGTAATTTCATCGTAATCCATTAAAAACGAACATATTTCAAGTTTTAACTTAAAATTTTAGTTACTTTAGTTTTTTTTAGTTTTATATTAATAAATTAATCGTTTTACTGAAATCAAAACTATCGATGACTGTTATATTTTCCTCATAGTCGGTGTGAAAAATTGTATGTGTCACTCAGGAGCAAAATTATTCTCGTCATGGGCGTTAACGCTTGAATCTTTCGTTACGCTCAGGACTCAATGTACCGCCCTCGCCGTAAATACATCATTTTGCTCCCTCGAGACATGAATAACTATTTCGTTTGTCCGAGGTCTGTCCCACTGTTCTCCTCTATATGACGCATTTCTTAACCGATTCTCGTGAAAGTTTGTGAGCAGATTCGATGATTAGGTATATCGATTTTTTGTCGATTCAGTTTTTTTATTTTATTTTAGACCAAACTAGACAGAATCACTGAAACGGAGGGACGGACGGGAGGGACGGACGGACGGACGGAGATTAGCTAGACGTGTCCGCCGCCCCGATAAATTTGACTGGCGTGAAATCGGCGTGGCGGATTTCGGGACAGTGTTTGCTATAATTCGCTTCGCAATAAAATAAAAATCGGCAATTCTGCAGTAAACATACATGATACATGATTATAACATTTTTGTTAACATACAAGCCATGGCAGATATTGTCGGCAAAATTCACAAACCACTTACATAATTTCATTTTTCAAATCATGCCTTGGCACAGTTATACAACATGTCCTTTGGGACGTCCACGTCATGAAAAATGTAGAAAATAAGAACAAGATATGTATAAAATAACGACCGATTACGGCCTGGGGGACGCTTGTTTGGAAAGAGTCGACAAAATTACCTAGGTTTAGTTTTAAATACAAAACTAGATTTCCGTAAACATGTATCTATTTAATATACGAACTAGCAAAACCCTAGGTTTCGTCATGAGAGCGTCGAAGCAGTTTCATGTCGGAGTCGCTGTGGCTTTGTACAGTGCCTATGTCCGTAGCAGGTTGGAGTATAGGGCTATTTGGGATCCCTACGAGGATAAATACTCTCTGTTAACGGAAAGAGTACAGCGTAAATTCGCCCGCTGGCAGGGGTGGTTCACTCTTTGGTTTCGTCGCGCCGCACAAAAACATGCCGGCCGGCCGCCTTTAGGCGGTCTATCAGTGTTTGCCGCGCGATGTTACGGGACGCATGCGTTCGCGCTTTGCATTGCATCATCATTCGCCTGGTTGGAAAGTTGGTATTGGTTGAAAAGAAAATTATGTTTATGTATGTAGGTAACCCAGAGTTGTGTGTTCGTCTTATATTTTACAGAAACAGGCAGTTTTGATGTCATAACCTAAAGGCAAATTACACAGCTTTTGTGTAATTGGGTGATCCTAAGTAAATAAAGAATAATTGTAATATCGTTAGTAAAATACACTATTACACTAACGCCTATAATTTAATAGGTCGAGCTGACGGTAACCCTACCTCTAAGGCTCCGCCTCCGAAAGAGCGCGTTGCATGCGATAGAAAGAAATGGCCACATTTAGGCACGTTCGGCGTACCTAAACAGGGAATTTGTTAACAGAGAACCTTCTGTACATAGTACTATTAATTACTCTGTGCCGCTAGTTGTATAAGCCTACATACGTTATAATTGGGTTGTGTCCTAAATTTTTATTACGATGCCATTCGAACCAGTTTTTGGAGAGGAACAAATGTTTGTATGGGAGCAACTGCAATTAAAAAACGTAAATACCCAAAAAATTTGTTAAACTACGGACCTCGCTGGCGGCAGCCGAAAACGTTTCATACTGTAGCTTTAGTGTGAGTTTACAGTAAGTCGGAATACGCTAGCGACTATCGACAACAGTTAAAGATTTGTATGAAAACTCTATACACCGCCCCTGGCGGTCACTCACAGAACTAAAAATCTAATCGGTACCCCGAGTCCCATATAAGTATACTTTTCTCGCAACAGTTAACTCGATTGTTCGTATAGTTTAATAGATTTTTCAATATTCAGCCTTAAATTACAAGCATTTATCGTTTCAATTTAAATGCTAGCGTTTGTCGGTTATGACATTACAGAATACGCGCATGGCCAACGTCGAAAAATTCCCCAACGCCAAAGTTTAAAGACTTTAAAGGAATCTATACCTTAAGCTTAACGACATTAAGTATAATTTTAACAGTGTGCGATGATCCTCATCTAAGTCTGTCGACCCAATATGGCGGAACGTGTGCCAATTATTTGCATTTTTAAATACAAAATACGCGACAATCCGAATTTTGCGGATATAAGTTGTCGATTCAAAACCCTTATTTTTATAAGTTCTTTAATTTGAGATAGGTATCGATCGGATCTACGGTAAATCTTGACGAAATAATACGTTATCACGCACCATTTTGGAAGTGAAATAGTAAACTACAGACACTACGGTATTTTTCGATTCGAAATGTCAAATTTGTGACTCACGCTACCGTTTGGTAATACGATTCGAAAGTTTAGATTACGCATCGAAAACTAGACGCTAGCGAGTAACGTTTTGTAGTTGTTTTCGGAGTATATCGGCACCATGAGTACGGCGCATTTGACAGCTCGAACTTGCGAGAATCGAAATCTAGTCGACGCGCGTTAGCTCGATATCGAGAGAAGTTTACTATTGTAAGTATTCGATAGCCTCTCATGGTAAGCGTACTGATTAACATTGGATCGTGACGTCACAGTGTAATATTTGTACTAATCGTTGTATTGAAAATCAAGTAAATTGCTGTTTCAGTTGTGAAATACTGCGTTTAGGACCAATGTTATCGTACAATTTTGTTTCTATAAAAGCGTAAGGATTATATTGGTAGCTTTAAATCTACTTTTGGATAATAAAAAAAATGTATAATTTTTCTAAACGTTCAAGGTCCATATCTTTTTATTGTTTTAATTATATTTCTTAATTTATACTTAATTACATTTATTTGATGGTTTACTATCAATTTAGCAACACTGCGTTACCAATTTTAACATGTGGAAACTACCCAATTCTATTGGTGATTAGTCCGGGTTCGATACATTTTTGCCCGTCATCCATGGACTGGCTCCGGTCGTTGCTGCAGGATAGTGTGTCGACCGCCTAAAGTGACATAAGTGCATATCAACATTAACTTTATCGACAAACACCGGACACTCGTTTGCCAAAAGTCCGCCGGTTCACGATAACAAAACGTAATTGACATAATTGTATTCAATGTTTTATTAATTTAATATTTCTTATTTTTGATTTATTATTACTATTGACATTGTTTCTAAAATTTTGTAATTATTATTGATTTTAATATCGCTTCTTTTTAATGTTTGCACGCCTGCATGCAGGCAGAATGCACTGAACATGTTTTATTTCTAACATCTAAATGTACTGTATTTCTATGCAAATAAATACTTTGAACTTTGTAATTTATCGAATTGTCGAAACGGGATTCCCGTGCGTAGTCATTTTTCATTTTCGCAAAAAGGCAATTAAATACGTAATTTGACAAGGATAATGTCCGTCTGCGTTACGAGGAAAAAGTTTCCAAGTTCCCCCCTACCAGATATTTGTACAAGCTCTATCAAATTAATTAGAAAAGTTCCCTTGAATATTAAAAGCTCCAACGGTTTCAGGATTCGTTTTACACGGATTATACCGTAGATAGAGAATTCCAATGTAATGGCAAATCCCCAAAAGATGGAGGTAAATTATCCTGGCTAAATTGAGACGCTTAGAAGCAAAAGTGGCCTATAGTAGCACGAATGAACGTTAGACAAACAAACTGTTAGAGAAATATCTTGAAGATAAACAAAAGTCAAAGACTCAAAATTTTGCGAATGATTTCATGATCGAGAAATTTGCTGGCTGGAAATCGAATGGTTACCAAATAAATTAGAGTCCATGGGCGACCGCGCTCTGTTCGGATGAAAATATGGAGAAAACGAATTTGCCCAGACATGAGACCTAGCTATATCGATTTCTCGCCCCCGTAAACCGCTATATTCCAAATTTCATTGAAATCGTTAGAGTCGTTTCAGGAGCCGTAGCATGGTTGGCCTTATCACGCGACAAGTGACAAGATAAGAGCGTCGTCTCGTTCTATCGAACGGTGTCAGCCAGTGACGCACGCTCTATCGTATCATCTATCGCGTGACAAGGCCAACCATGCTACGGCTCCAGAACGTGATTGCAAATATATATATACAAGTATATAGTCCCTGGGCGACCGAGCTCTGCTCGGGTGAAAATAGAGAAAACACAGACATGAGACCCAGCTATAGATCGATTTCTCGCCCCCGTAAAACCCTATTCCAAATTTCGTCGAAATCGCTAGACCCGTTTTCGAGAACGTGATTGCAAATATCATCATCATTATATCAGCCGAAAGACGTCCACTACTGGACATAGCCTCCCCCAAAGAGTGCCACAATGACCGGTTCCGCGCCACCCGCATCCAGCGGACTCCAGCGAATGCAAATATATACACATACATATATTGCTCGTTTAAAAGTATAGGATGAAGGATGCGAACGAAAATTCAAATGAGAATACTATTCACACGTTACATTAGAACTACACCGTCACCGAATGTTTACATTCGGCCGCGCGCTAACCGCCAAACGGTGACAGCCGTCAAAATCGAGAAGGAAACAGAATATCGATTATCAATAGGCGAAATACGCGGCAGTGGAGAACACTTCATTTAGCCGCGTTATATATAATTATGTTCTGTCGACCCGGGCACGGCGTACCGAGAATCATCCATATTGTAGTCAGGATAAGTATAGTATACATACACACTTCAAAAGAGTAATACATCCTTGACATCGCATGTGCTGTGCATGTGTTAAGCATGTCACTCATGTCACTTGCGGCTCTGTAAAGCCGGGTCCGCTGCGACCTGTTTTTGTGTTTTTCTAACACCTAACATGTTTTGCCAATCAAAACAAAACCCTATTTGTTTGCCGAAACTGACGGATAACATGTTAGGTGTTAGAAAAACACAAAAACAGGTCGCAGCGGACCCGGCTTAAGGTTTAAACGTGGCGAGTCTGTCACATTTTCAAGAAAAAAAAACCGAAATTAAATGGACAACAAAAATCTATATAATCGGTCGAGAAATGCGACCTGCAGAGAAGAACAGCCGGACAGCCGGCATCCAGACGTACGAAAGCATCTTGGCCCAAGCTGAAACGGAGAACTTAGTTCGCTTAAAAGTTGTAAGCATAGTCAATAACACAAGTGCGAACGAGATACAATGTCGTATCTCCGGTCCCTTTTCACGCATAGGCCTTTTTCGTTTGTTAGGAGAAATGTCAAAAATCAATTGAAACGTGTCATGTAAAAACGCCTCAAAGTCAAAGTGATTTATTCTTCAATTTAGGCATATTACATGCACAGATGAATGTCGACCGGTTAGCCTAGTGGGTAGTGACGCTGCCTACGAAGCTGAAGGTCCTGGGTTCGAATCCCGGTAAGGGCAAATATTTGTGTGATGAGCACGAATATTTGTTTCGGAGTCTTGGATGTTTTCTATGTATTTAATTATTTATATCTATTATATATATCGTCGTCTAGTACCTATAACACAAGCCTTATTGAGCTTACTATAGGTCTAGTTCGATTTGTGTAAGAATGTCCCGTAATATTTATTTATTTATTATTTATTTATGTCGATAAACTACCACCGGTTCGGAAAGAAAACGTCTGCCTCGAGAAGAACCGGTGTAAAAAACTCGGCGAGGTGTCATTTTTTAAAACAGTATACAATATAACATTTCAGTATCAGAGTATTAAAAAATTACATTGCTACAGTAGAAAGCCTATTTATTTTGCGATAGATTTTTAGTGCAGGATTTTGTCGCTGCCAAATATCCCTATCCATGGTGTAATCTGACTAAAGTATATTATAGGCCATTAGATTAAAAACAAACATTTGATTTTCTTCTAAGTCAAATCGTGTAACTGTTAGTTTTGCTCAGTAAGTACAAATTATTTATGCTCATCACACGAATTAATGCCCTTTCCAGGATTCGTACCCAAGACCTCCAGCTTCCTAGGCGGACTCACTACCAAGTCCACTAACTAGGTTAAATACGCAAAAAAATAAGCAGACATAAAAGTAGTAGATGAATGTGCAAAGAAAAAACAATAAAACGTATTCCCAAAACACCACCCTAAGTCAATGGCACAAGGTTCAAATTCATTCGAATCCGCACTACCTACACAACATAGTACAGGAGCCGACACTAAATAATAAGAGGTTGCTGCCCCAATAATTACGTCTTAACGATGCTGGAAGACAAACGGCCGCATAGCTTTGCTCATTAACTCTGTTGCGTAAAGGTCTGTTATCTGAATAATACTTACGTGACTTATGCCCTTTGGATGTCTGGGCGGAACTTAAAACGCCTAAAACCGTGAAGACTTGCGTAGTGTTTGTCAGAAACCTTCGTGTAATGATTCTCTCAGAACATTGATGTTGTCGTATGGATGGATGCTTAGAGCATACATAACTGGGGTAGCCTTTCAGTAACTTATCACTCCGTAGAAAACCTTGCGCAATGTGCTAAAAATCATACAACGACAATTTGAAAATCGATTAATGGTCATTCACAAAATCGCGTCGCAAGAGAACAATGATCATAAAACCGGCCAAGTGCGAGTCGGACTCGCGCACGAAGGATTCCGTACCATTACCTATAAAAACGGCAAAAAAATCATGTCTGTTGTATGGGAGTCCCCGTCCGACTCGCACTTGGCCGGGTTTTTAGGATTTGTTGTTATAGCGGCAACCAAAATACATAATCTGTGAAAATTTCAACTCTCTAGCTATCACGGTTCTTGAGATACAGCCTGGGGACAGACAGACGGACGGACGGACGGACGGACGGACAGCGAAGTCTTAGTAATAGGGTCCCGTTTTTACCCGTTGGGTACGGAACCCAAAAATGCCCGCATGTTGCTGTAAGCACTTGATATTATAAACGTTCAACCACTTCAAGCTTTCAATATACAATTGAGTTTCAATATCCTATTAAGATGCTCCCCCCGCCCCCGCAAAATTCGGCAGACATTTTTGTACGCAAATACGACATAAGGCTACTCCCGTTATGCATGCTCTAAGGATGGATGTGCTGTCTCGTTGTTTATGAGAGGACAGTCGTTTCAAACGCAGATAGTCAGTTTTGAGACCTATTTAGTTCAAGTAATGTTAACCTAGCCATCAAGATTTTTGGTTCAATGATTTAGGTTTGATTTTTAATGTTTCAAAAAAACATGTTGTAAACACTGGTCTCAAAAAAATATATATTCTAACATAATCGAACGAGCTAGCGAAGCGAACTAAGTTCTATGCTCCAGCTTGGGCCGAAAATCGTTTGTCCCGCGTCCGATGTCCCGCTGTCCCGCTGTTCTCTTCTACAGGTCGCATTTCTCAACTGATTCTCGTGAAATTTTGTGAGCAGGTTCGTTAATTACATAAAATGTTATTTATAAAAAATGTCAAAAAATATATAGTCTCTTGAGTTTTACATCCCAGAGCCACTGGTTATCTGACAGGTCAAATAACTGTTTACGTTACTTACTCAATTACACTCTTAAATAAATACAAAATAATTTTTAAATTTACACACACATAAGTCATGCGTGATCTTATCAGAAATGAGGCTATCCGCAGCAGAACCAAGGTAAGGTTCAATAATTATAAATTATAGTTGTTTTTTTTGTCGATCCAATTTTTTTATTGTGTTGGTTTATTTATTTAATTCGAATTATACAAAAGAAGAACTTATAGTATAAAAGGTGGACTTAATGCTAATGTTATGTTATGACATTATCTTACTGTCAACATAGCGTCTGTGTTCATCAACAGGCTAAACAGCTAAATTATATATTTATTATTTTTTCTAGTGGCTGAATGGTTATCGGACCAAAAATATCCGCGTTAATGCCTATTTATTACACACGAATCTTTATTAAGATAACAAATCTGTATGATTCAATGTGTTGATGAATAAATTAAAATGTTATCTTTACGTAAGTCACCAGAGACCATAGACAATATTTAAAATCCTCTGCATTTATTTTATTCATTTAATTAATAACGAAATATTGCTTATATTATTATTAAAGGAATTTTCGATTGTATTTATTTCACAACGCAATTCAAGTAGCCATTGAAATATTCTGAACTTATCTTACTTACTTTTTTTGGGGAAATATAATGTTTTTAAACACAAAAAATGTTTTTTTCCGAGTGCCTAGTCGCGGCATCATGTTATGTTTTCACCAAATAGTAGGAATAACTACATACCTACCTATACCTTCTCCCCCGGGTGGCAAACAAGCCCCCCGGACACAGCGGGCTACAAATTAGTGTGATTGATGATCACCCGGGAAATTGTAAAATGGATTAAAAATAGCCCATTTGACCCTGTCGGGGCTGGGACATAAATCCGGGTAAAAAGGTCTGTATATAACTATATATAAGAAGCTATAGGGGTTAGAGATTCACCTTTAGTGATTTGGCGAAAAATCTATATAAGTATAGTTATATCTAAATATATAAAAGAAGAAACTGACTGACTGACTGACATATCAACGCACAGCCCAAACCGCTGGTTCTAGAGATTCCAAATTTGGCACGTAGGTTCCTTATAAGGTCAAGGGGTGCAATAAGAAAGAATTTTCCAAAATTCACCCCCTAAGGGGGTGAAATGGGGGTCCAAAATTTGTATGTGGAAACAAGATTAGTTAGACTATTTCATTCGAAACTTCACAGCAGTATTCCTTACGATAAATTTGTTTTTTTTTTTATTTTTTTTTTTATGGTACGATTACATTTGTTTAAATTTCGCCAAACATTACGTTTATCGGCAAATAGTACACTCACTTCCATTTATGTACCAGCGGGTTGACTACGCAACACTCCGTACGCGCGCCAATCAGGTCTAACTATTATTTTTAGTCATGGAAAGTGATATATAAATCCACCTATATACGCATGCCCGAGAACGTTACATAGTCAACCCGTTTATCTCATCTAATGGCTGACCACAATCTGTGTATTTATTTGTGTAACTTATCTATTTTTTATTGTGTATTTTATTGATCTTACGTTGAGGTGTTCAATAGCAACTTTTTGAGTTTGATCTGAAAGATATTTTTTTAAAGAAGTAAACACGTGTTTCAGGCAACACTTATTTAAGACCATCTTGTACTAACTACAAAGCCACTTCTACTGTGTCAAGGTTCTTACAATCAATTTTTTCCGTACGGATATGTGATTACGTTCCGTCCCAGACTTGGCTTTCAGTTGAATGAGCGTCCGTCCGGGACTCGGGCCCGTATCGTCCCATACGTACCGTACCAGGCCCGGCGCGATATTGGGCGCTCGATTATCTGTCCGTAGAGACGAGACGATAGGCCGAATTCGGCGAAAATTATTACTAATAAAAAACGGAGTTAAATTTTTTAATCAAAACTTAAACCAGGGATCGGATACCGGTATTTTCTCCATACAAATTAAACCGGTATTATTTCGTTCTTTGGTTATAATATCGTTTTTGATCGGGCAGTCTAATAATACGAATATGTTACCTAAATACTACTACTGTCAGACATTCTGCACGTGCAGCCTGTGGGTGGGGTTTACGCAGAGGGCATACAATGCGATACGCGTGCTGTACAACAACATTTTGAGAATGCTGTTGCGGCTGCCGAAGTACTGTAGTGCATCTGGCATGTTTGCGGAGGCGCGACTGGATGACTTTTTTGCCATAAGGCGTAAAAGAGTCGCGTCCATGCTGAGGCGAGTGCGCGGCAGCAGCAACAGTCACCTCAGGGTGGTGGCCGAGAGGCTGGACTGCCCAATCACCAAGGCTTGGGTTGAGGTGGCTATTGGGAGAGCGAAATAGAACTTTCTTCGCTTTCTCAATAGCTCGCATTTTTTTTGTTTTGTATATTTTAAAATTTATCGTTATTTGTTTTTCGTTTCCTTGTGTAACTAACCTAGCTCGTAAGATTTCAAATGTACTAACAAAAACTATGGACTAAGGTCTGAAATAAATGATTTTTATTTTATTTTTTATTTATTTTTAAATACACGATAGAGTCCTACTTCGGGGATTTTACAAAAAAACTGGTTCCGATCCCTGACTTAAACTACGGTAGCCTAGTGGTGATGACATGCGGCTGTCAAGCGGCGGTCGTGGGTTGGAATCCCGGCTCGAACCAATGAGTATTTCGGAACTTATGTAGGTATATTTACCGCTAACTTTTCGGTGAAGGAACCATATCGCGAGGAAACCGGTCTAATTCCAATAAGGTTTGTTTTCCCTCTAGGTTGGAAGGTCAGATGGCGACTGCTTTTGGTAAAACTAGTGCCAACGCCAAATCTTGGGGTCCTTTAGGGCACAACCGGGAATAACGCTAGGAGGATGTTGGATTTTATAATGCAAGTAGCATAACTTTGACAAACCAGTTACACTTTTGTTAAACAATAAATGTTTTAAAGAAGATAGCAAAGTTATTACAATCACGCCCAATTCAGTGAAAGCCGAAAATAAATTCGGCGAAATAGAGCATAAAGTCAAATCGTGGCGACGTCTTTCAGTTCATGGCAATTGCTTTTACATTAGACAATACAATACAATACAAATACTCTTTATTGCACACCTCACACAGACAAAGCAGTTACAGAGAGAAACAATATAATAACATGTAGGTAGAGGTAGACAACAGGCGGTCTTATCGCTGAAGAGCGATCTCTTCCAGACAACCTTGTGATCAAGAAAATTTTACCTAAATAGCAAGTTATATTTTTAATATTAAAATATAACCTGCTTTTTTACTTAGTCCATTCGTTCCAACTTTCAGCCCCAATTCATTCCCTTTGGGAGGATTTTTGGGAAAAAAGTTAACTGATTAACTTATTATGTGTGATCTAGAATCAAAAGTATTACGGTCAACCAATTTGAATCCTAGGCCACTCTAGAACCCTGTCTTATTGACACCTTATTTATGTATTAGCCATAGAAATCACTTTGATGTTCATTGTGAAAAGGTTCTACAGTGGCATTTGATTCAAATTGGTAGACTGTACATACTAACAAATATCCATACAACAAAACTTTGACATTTATAATATTAGTAGCACAAAATACTTTCTTTGGGATTCAAATACGTGCCTAAATCCTAAATTACACCTCCAATTCCTTTAAAATAATTTCGTACTATTTGTCAAATATTTTATAAAGGTAAATAATAAGAATAATATCGGTAAGGTGGACTGATGACCTGGAAAAGGTCGCTGGAGTCCGCTGGATGCGGGTGGCGCAGGACCGGTCATTGTGGCACTCTTTGGGGGAGGCCTATATCCAGCAGTGGACGTCTTTCGGCTGATATGATGATGATGATGATGATCTGGCCCTCGCCTCTGCGCTTGCCTTGCCCGGCTGGCCAGAGTGGAGTCGCAAGAGGGTAACCAATGCTCCGGTTTGGAAGTGTAAACTGTCTTGCCGGTGGCCTGCTGAACGGATTACCGGGATCAGGCTTCCGCAGACTCACCTCTCGACAACCTCACAGCCGCTATGAGGTGTTGCTCCATTGTGGGACTGTGCGTGGGACTGTTTTGTGGGGCCCACATAGCGAGCTGGCGAGTCACCGCCTGCCTTTCTACAATTTTGAGACTAATGGTCACGGCAGGTGTCTGCTAGCCTCCCATAACCCATTATCCAGTCCATCCAACATTCAACTCAATCGCCTTAATTTTCATCGCAGTCACAGTGCTGCACTGCAATAGTCTTTGCGCCTGGCGGGGACCATCACCGGTTGTATCATGTTGTGCGCTCGGAGATGGTATCCGCCATGTGTCTCTTGCTTTAGATTATTGTTGTCTTAAAGGGCCTCTACGCTGTTGGTTTCGGCCCCATCATGTCCCGTGAGCGGGAAAGACATACATAATAGTAATAAATTCTTTATTTCGGAATATTACAACTCCATAATCGTCCGTCCTCAAAACAAAGCACACTGTCCACTAAACTAAACTCAAAATTCGGCGAAAAGTGCCCCATCACTAATATTTGCGGCCATCCAATCACAGCAGCAGCTTGTCTATAGCCTATACACTCGAGATCATTCTGGAAATAGACCTAGTTTTTTTCCTTCAGGCTCGACTAGACCCGATGTTATGTCTACGTCCGTTAGAGATTAAACCATAGGATAAATAATTGTACGAGCGAGCGAGGCGAATAAAGTTTTCCGTTTCAGCTGCAGCAGCAGTTTCATATCTCCGGATGCCCAGATGTCCAGCCGAACTGTTCTCCTGTACAGGTCGCATTACTCAAACGGTTCTCGTGAAATCGTTCTAGCTAGGTCTCATGTCTGGGAAAAATCGTTTTCTCCGTATTTTCACCCGAGCAGAGCTCGGTCGCCCAGGGACTGTTTCTTAAAGCGTCGCGTTAATTAAACACAACCGTAGTCACAAAATTGGAGAATGAGCGATTTACGTTAATATCGAATTATTTCGAAAAAAATATTTCAAACGTAGACGTCTCTCAAGGAGATTCAAAAAATGCAAAAAACACTACGTGTATTTTGAGATACTTGTTTTTGGACTCTAGTTAACGTCCTTTACAAATAGTCCAGGGTTCATTGCCTGGACAACTTGTATGGAAAAAATGACATATTTGGAAATAATTTATAATAGCTAATTTTTTTAATGTAACGGATATATTATCAATTAAATTGTTACCTAGAGGCAAAATCCACCAAAAAATCAGACATCAAAAAAATTAATATTTAATTAGCTCCTAAAAAGTCCGGATAAATATTAATATTTTTTTTATCTTTATTTAGGTTCATTTACATTTGCTTTAAAATATTCAATATAAATAAAATAAAAAAGACAATGAATATTTAATTTAAATCTATATAATTACTTCCGGGTGGAAAGTTTGTTGGATTCTTGAATAAAGCATCTTAGAATAATGTTTTAGAATGAAATAAACAAAAAAAACGCTATTATAAATTAATGTTTTTCGAAACCGTATTTTGCCTCGGCTAAAACGTCTCGTCAATTATCTTGCAAAACTATTTGAATTTCAAGTATTTCACATAGAGTTATTTGTTTTTAGCGCAGACATGGTCAAGATACTAAAATTCAACATAGATTAAGAGAGTAAAAAAAGATACTCAAATATTAAAATTATCAATAACTCGATAAAAAAAGTGTACAGGTCGATTCACGAGAGCTGGCACGAATGAATTGAACGAGTGAATGATAATGTCTATGTGTGCATCACGTAATTATTAAATACAGGTTGATGCAAAATGTGATTATGATAACCATGTTTCATGCACAATGACGATACCGTGAAACGCGAAATTAACAGTTTTTGTAGATTGCGGCGTCAGTGTGAAAACAGGATATAAATAAATTAAAAGCTCTGTTGACGACGGACTCCTTGGTCTGCTCTTTTTTAGATTTCTTACAATTCGAACAAGCCACCACCTTTCGATTCTTGACATTAAAAATAATTTAGTAAAATAAATATACGTTTTATTTACGAAGGACTTTAATAATAACTACTAAAATATAAAACAACGTAAGGCAGCTTGTGGCGGGCTGTTAGGGAGTAGCGACCCTACGTACCTGAGTGCTCCTGGGGGTGTCCTGTGGTCAGGCTGAACCGATCGGGTGGATGGTTGGACAGGCCCCCCACCTCTGGCTTGCCTTAACCGGCCGTCCAGAGTGGAGTCGAGGGTAGATGTGGACACCTAAGTGGCGAGTTGGCTATATGTTTAAAGTCCAGGAATTTGTGAGTGTGTATTTTGTGTGTGTGTGTGAAAAATATTCGAAACGTCAGAATGTAGTACATATGCTATGTTTAAATGTGTACTTTCGCATTTATATTAGTACCTACCTACCCATTTTAATAAACCTGTGAAGTCCCGAAGCTAGTTCGCGATCAAAAACAATTGCAATTGGCTGATCGCAACCTTACATTTCTCAATGGCCCTTCGTTCCGGATAAGGAAAGGTGTATAACAGGAGGAATAATTAAAGTAACCCAGCGTTACGACACTCGACGCTATAAAATACCGTTCGACTGAATTTGCTACACCATTTCTCGAGATTTACGGGTGTTTAATACGTCGTGCTTGAGTTAGTTTACATTTAAACATGACATTTTAATTGTATTTTGAGAATAAACTCAGATTCATGCCTCTCTGATGTGATGCTCTGCATGTCTGACGCCTGATACAAGAAATCTTCACGTCAGAGCGAATCAGATGAGTGTTAATGTAAGTGTACGGCCTTAGAGCATACATAACTGGAGTAGCCTTATGTCGTATTTGCGTACATAAATGTCTGCCGAATTTTGCGGGGGCGGGGGGAGCATCTTAATAGGATATTGAAACTCAATTGTATATTAAAAGCTTGAAATGGTTGAACGTTTATAATATCAAGTGCTTGCAGCAACATGCGGGCATTTTTATGATCAGTGTTCTCTTGCGAGGCGATTTTGTGATCGATTGTGAAATGGTCTTTGTATGAGTTTTTGCACATTGTGCAAATTTATTGTGTCTATAATTTTTATGACCAATTTTTTTCTTGTTAGAAATAAATCTAGCCACAATGGAATTTGGTCCAGTATGAAATAGGTTCATATTCAAATACGTGCAAATTGAAAGTTGTCTAATTTAAATTAATAGCAAAATTTAACATGAAAATCGCCTATTTTGTAAAAAATCATAAATTATCGTATTTCCGATTGGTCATATTTTTGGGGTGTACGTAATTCCATATGGCCTATTTCTTTCGACCTCTATGAAGTATGTTAATTTTCTTTTAGGACGTACTTACATTTTAGCATTGTTCACGCTGGACAATTTTCCATGTCGAAGATTTTCAAATTTACATTATTCAGATTCGATCAATAATTTCGAGTTGTCAATTTTCAATTTTTACTGAATAACAGTTAATCATCTCTGCGTACCCGTTTCGGGCGTTATTATATGTTGTAGATACTGTCTAATCTCTGTGGCGCAGACTCTTCATAAGTTATTTTTCTTTTATATTAGGCATATTCTTTTTGACATATTCTTTAATTCAATATTTTATTGTGTATTGTTTACCTAGTTACTTCATTATAAACACATGTGACAGTAACATCTCTTTTACTATTTTTTAACAAATACTTTACATTTACGCACCTTTGCCTTAATATCCCAACAGTATGCATATAAATAATAAATATTAGGGGACATTCTTACACAAATCGAACTAGCCCTGCAAGCTCAATAAGATATGTTATAGGTAGGTATACTTGACGAAGATATATATAGATATAAATACTTAAATACATAGAAAACATCCAAGACTCAGAAACAAGTATTCATGCTCATCACACAAACATTTGCCCTTACCGGGATTCGAACCCAGGACCTTCAGCTTCGTAGGCAGCGTCACTACCCACTAGGCTAACCGGTCGTCATGTATGTTTTAACTAAAACGTTATGTTATGATTGCCGCCCGATGTAATCGCCCGTGTATTTTGCATTCTAAACCGCAAGAAACTAGTGTGGAACCCGGCTAAATTAAAACGCAGCGCGTCTGTATAGCGCGCTCGCGGCGCCGAGCGCCACTTAACTTAGCCGGGCAGTCAGCGGTCCATGTCACTAAAGATGGGTTCCCATTTGCTTTATGTAACATGACGTCATATTCATAAGTCTATTAAGCGATTTCACTAAGAGTTTCGTGTTAATAAAACAAAAACCGGACAAGTGCGAGTTCAACTCGCGTGGTGAGGGTTCCGTAAAATATTGAGACTTTTCCCGTGACTTTGAATACTCAAACTTCTTATAGGTTAGATGTAATCTTTAGGCAAGGAACTATTTTCCATATTTTTTTCAGAATTTTAAGCCTAGTAGTTTCGGGGATTAGGGGTGGGGGGGAATGGTCCATTTTCGTCTTTTTTTCCTAAATTACTTCAAATATGTTTTTGCTAAAATATTAAAAAAATATATATCTGAGATGCTTAAAACAACCCCTTTCATTTGATATGTCACACAATACAGTTTGCGAAACTTTTTTTTTAAATTTTCCAGTTTACCCCCAAAAGTGGCCCCCTCGTTCAGAATGCATTAATTTACTTTACTTGTGTATCTTTGGGTCACCAATTTACATATGTTCACCAAATTTCAACTCAATCGGTCCTGTAGTTTCGGAGCAAATCGGCTGTGACAGACGGACAGACAAACGCACGAGTGATCCTATAAGGGTTCCGTTTTTTTTTCCTTTTGAGGTACGGAACCCGTTACTAGAACTAGGACTAGGACTAGGGTTCCGTACAAAATTTCATACAACATACCCGTCTTGCCCCGCCCATTAATTTTGGAAAAATCTTAACAATGCATAGTGTAGTTAAGTCATGAGTACCTACAGCGCCATTTATTCAGTGCATTTTGTTACTAACTTGCGCGACCAAGGAACTCGGTAGGTATGTATGTTGTGAATTCATATCGATAATTCTTTATTTTTTTGCTAGAAGGTACTTTCAGAATAGGTCCTTTCATACGAATTTGAAGGAAAAAAATAAACACAGACGTATTAAATTACAAACTTAATTAACAAATGATTATTGAAGAATAAAAAAAATACGCTAGAGAGAGAGGTCTCGTTATACTTTTCCGGTAATAAATACATTAATATCAATCATATATATTATTTTCAAATTTTTCACTTGGTTAACTTCGGAGATAAGAGGGGGGTGGTATTTTTTTTCAACATTTTCCTTTATGAGTAAATCAAAATGTTACCACTATAGAAAAAAAAACTGTTATACAATGTGTAATTGGCCTACTAACTAGACTTTGAATTTTTGCCCCCTCTCATATCTCCTTTTTTAAAGAAATTAAAAATATATATTAAAATTTATTTTCCATAAATGTGGAGCTTTGTTTACAACTATTCCCAATTTCAAATCGTGGTCACCGTGGCACTCTTTGGGGCGAAGCCTGTCTCCAGCAGTGAACGTCTTGAGATGATGATGATCACTTGAATTAAAGATGATTTGCCCGCTTTAATCTTCATTTTGGGGCTGCCGGCGGTACCTTAATGAGGCTGATGCGATTCCTGTAAACTAACTTCAGAGAATAGGTAAAGGTGGACTTCCGACGAGGAGCCGTAGCATGGTTGGCCTTATCACGCGACAAGTGACAAGATAAGAGCGTCGTCTCGTTCTATCGAACGGTGTCAGCCAGTGACGCACGCTCTATCCTATCACCTATCGCGTGACAAGATAAGAGCGTCGTCTCGTTCTATCGAACGGTGTCAGCCAGTGACGCACGCTCTATCCTATCACCTATCGCGTGACAAGGCCAACCATGCTACGGGGCCAGCGCGGCTCCGACGTGACTAACGCAGCGTCAGTGACGCGGTGATAGAGCGATATCAATCACAGAACAATTAAAACTCTTTTTCTGTTCCACGATATCAATTTATGAACCGATTTGAAAAATTATTTCTTTGTGTACGCATATACTTCCAGATTGGTCCCGTCATCACCAAAATTCTGATGATGGGATCCTGGAGATATCGAGGGAACTCTACAAATTTTATAGGCAAACTTGAAGCAATTTCGCTACTGATTTGAAGTCGATTAAAACTTTGTTTTTAAAATAAATTATTAATGAAAATACTCAAATGGTGCATTCGGGTTTCCCAATAGGTAAAAAATGTTTATGTACCATTATAAAAATTACGTTTTACTCAGCAAATTATATTCAAACATTTTTTTATGGGCACCTTCATTAAACCACAATCTTTTAAAAACGCAATTTAAGCGGCGAACTTTACCCATTTCTGAATAAGGGTTGAAATATAGGCTTTATTATTTAGAAATTGTATATTCATGAACTTGGAACTCGTATAAATCCAGTGGAAAGTAATTGTTAAGAGTAATTCGCCCTAACTTGCGTAAGATACGATGTAATTCTGAATAATATCTGAGTTATTATTTCCTTACACAGGCTTAAATTTAATTAAAACAGGTTTTTACCCGACCGCTCCAGAAAGGGAAGGTGGTATATCCTGTGTACAGGAGCCGTAGCATGGTGGGCCTTATCACGCGACAAGTGACAAGATAAGAGCGTCGTCTCGTTCTATCGAACGGTGTCAGCCAGTGACGCACGCTCTATCCTATCACCTATCGCGTGACAAGGCCAAGCATGCTACGGCTCGGTGTTACAAAAATTAAGGCCAGATTCGGTAGCGTATTGCAATTACAAATATGCATTTTTTATTTTACTATTTTCATTACTGTCTTTGTTTTTGTTGACATTGCTTGTGTATGACAACATTCCCACGCGAGGGTGAAGGTTGGCAGGGTTTATAATAATACATAGTACCCACATTACATACCTAAGGGCGGTGAATTTGTGAATGCCCCAGATCGCAGGTGTTTGTGCGATATAAATATGCGAAGTTTAGAAAAAACTTTTTTTTTACTGTCCAAGTGTAAATTTAAAGCTACCAATAGAATCCTTACGCTTTTGTAGAAACAAAATTGTATGACAACTATGGACCTAAACGCAGTATTTCGTGACCGAAACAGCAATTTACTTGATTTTCCGTGCAATGGTTAGTACCTACCCATAGCATTGTGATATCCGTGACGTCATATTTTTCAATCAATTAGTATGAAGCGTTTGGGATGGCGCCAGCGAGGTTAATCTTTGTCACATTTTTTTGGCTAAATATGTTCTTTAAATGTAGTTGCTTTTATACAAACATTTGTTCCTCTCCAAAAACTGGTTCGAACGGCATCGTCTCTCAGATCGCTTTGCTCCCTCGTTCGATAAACAAGCGCCCTTTGTGACAATGAAATAAAACAACAGTAAGTTTCAATGCGTTTTTTTTTACTTAACCTTTGAGAAGCCATCTCTATTTCGTTCCATTCTCTGGACCGTTACTCCTTATTCCCGGCGGGCAGCATTCGGACAATAAATTGCCACAGGAATTGGCGGGGTTTTTGTCCAACATTGAATTTTTCGTCTCTCGGGTATTTGGGTAATTCCGAGAGTAAAGCGTAAGTGTTACCGTTAGGGGACCTCCGAGACGGGACCTCTGCGAAGAGTTGGAGTTATGGGGACAATAGGCGTGTGACCTCACGTTACAACTGATAATGTAGTGGCGCTAAATGGATAGTAAACCATCAAAATATTGTAATAAAGTATAAATTAGAAAATATACTCACTGGCAGAAAATTTGGCCCAAATTAGAAAAAGTTTACTTCCGCAGAAAAACATTATTCAATTTATAGTTCGAAATCACGAAAAGTTTTTGGGCCAAATTTTCTGCCAGAGAGTGTATATAATTATAAATATATATGGACCTTGCAAAATTTGAAAAAATATCAATATTAGAATCCTTACGCTTTTATAGAAACAAAATTTTACAACAACTATGGACCTAAACGCAGTATTTCGCGACCGAAATAGCAATTTACTTGATTTTCCATAGAACGCTCAATTCAAATAGCAAAGTGTGACGTCATACATTTATGTCAATCAGTATGAAGCGCTTCGGCTGCCGCCAGCGAGGTCCGTCTTTGATTCAATGTTTTGGGTATTCTTTAATTGTAATTGCTTCCATACAAACATTTGTTCCTCTCCAAAAACTGGTTCGAATGGCATCGTAAATTTTTTTAGTTCCCAAGCCTATTCTTTGATGAAATGAAAGTGTACTTACTTACCGTATAGTGAGAAGAAAATACAACAGTCTATCAAAATTAATTTACACGGGTCTAACGTGATATTGCTACCGTCAAAAAGTTCAAGACTAAACACAAAATATGCAAATGATCAACATTTTATGAAGTTCCTATGAAAATATTACTTTGCAGTACCTACAATCGAGAAAATGGAGCATATAACAATTTATTCCAAAGAAATTTTATTTAAAAAGGAAACAAAATAATAATAAAAATTTAAAACGTTTTTCTCATCGAAAAATCCTCCTCGACGCTTTTTCACTTCTGCTGCATCTGCAAGAATCTTCTTGGCATTCTTTCTACAAGTTTGTGCAGCATTTCTTGGCTAATGGATTCCCACTCATATTGCAGTATCTCCCGTAGAGCTGTTGCAGATGTCGGGCATCGTCTTCTGACAACTGTATTGAAAAAAGTATTTGCTAAAGGTTAAAACACAAAAACAATAAGTTCACGTTGTTTTCTATTGATTGCAAATTTAATTTGATGTTTTTTTTTAGAAGAACGTTTAACAGTGAAACTAAACATTGTGTTATTAAATTTGGTTTTAAACTTTTTGACCGTAGTTTATTTTACCTTTCTATCTGACGTTTGGGAAGTAAAAGGATTTAAGTTACAGGAATTGGTTTCTCTCGAATCCTCCGACTCCCAGCCTACGTAATTAACGTCCCTTTGGGTATTCAAACAACCATAAACAGAGCAGGCCCCGTAGCATGGTTGGCCTTGTCACGCGATAGGTGATAGGATAGAGCGTGCGTCACTGGCTGACACCGTTCGATAGAACGAGACGACGCCCCTATCTTGTCACTTGTCGCGTGATAAGGCCAACCATGCTACGGCTCCAGCTGTGGCCATTTATCGTTTTCATCGTGGGTTTACAAACCTCGTAATAAATAAGAGAAATTATGTGCCTAGGCGCGATTCGTCGCGTTAAAGTCGGCGGTAGCAGCGGATCACATCAGCGTGACGCACATCACACGCTCGCTCGCGCGGCGCCGGCCCTCGACTGACTGGCGGCCTCAGGTCACGCGAGCGATAGGTGTCTATCGCGACGCGCCCCGCCCACTGCAAGCCCTCTGTCCAAGGGGGGAACGAAGCGTACGATCGGTTTGTACACGAAAAGCAAGCACGTCAGCGTATCTAATTTTAATAAGTTATTTTTCTCATTATTACTGTAACGGCTTTTTCCGAATGTGGGAGGGAGGTGGGGACGATTGAAAACAGAGTGATTGGCTTGTGTTTTTGTCATGAAGCTATAATGGTTCACGTTACAACATGTCCGTTCCTTCTTATCTTATCTAGTAGGTACCTTGAATTCCTTTTGTTGCGGCCCGTTCCTCAAACTAAAGAGTAGTTATGTAAGTAGCGGGTTGAAAGTGATGCTTTTCGCACATTTTTGTTATGTGACATGTGCTGTTGGCTCTTCATCATATCAGCCGAAAGACGTCCACTGCTGGACATAGGCCTCCCCCAGAGAGTTCCAAATTGACCGGTCCTGCGCCACCCGCATCCAGCGGACTCCCGCGACCTTTACGAGGTCATCAGTCCACCTTGTGGGGGGCCTACCCACGCCGCGCCTTCCGGTACGTGGTCGCCACTCGAGAACCTTTCCGCCACAACGGCCATCGGTTCTACGTGCAATGTGCCCCGCCCACTGCCACTTAAGTTTAGCAATTCGGCTCTTACATTTCTTTAATTGAAACCCCCAAGTCCCATTAGTTTGGAAACTAGGAGCACCAAAACAGTAATTATTTAACCCGCAATCAGCTCGGAACACCCGACACTCATTAAGCTCCAGTTAGTATTACGCAGTAGTTATTCATATGAGTACTTACTTACGTAACTATACTGAATACTTTATTTACTTTGCAAAACTGCGCTTTTACGCAATAAAAACTAAAAACCGGCCAAGTGCGACTCGGACTCGCGCACGAAGGGTTCCGTACCATTATCTATAAAAACGGCAAAAAAATCATGTCTGTTGCATGGGAGCCCCAGTCCGACTCGCACTTGGCCGGTGTTTTAGTATTTGTTGTTATAGCGGCAACAGAAATACATAATCTGTGAAAATTTCAACTCTCTAGCTATCACGGTTCTTGAGATACAGCCTGGTGACAGACAGACGGACGGACGGACGAACAGCGAAGTCTTAGTAATAGGGTCCCGTTTTTACCCGTTGGGTACGGAACCCTAAAAACCTCGTTCATACGTTGATATTGTATAATTATCACGATTTCCGCTCAACAGTTTAAAAATGACAAGACATCGTCGAGGTAAAATAGGTTGCTGCAAAAAATGAAATTTTTGGTTGTGTTGCCGACTGTACTTTTTTACACATTCATCAGCTACTTGTTAAATAAATAAAATAAAATGAAATTGATTTATTTCAGGTAGAACCCATATTTTTTACATTTTGACTAAAATGACAAAAAAAAAAAGGGTTCCAATGAGCCCAAACTCGAAGAACTTGTGTAGTTTAGAAATTTGCTACGGCCACCTTCTGTCTCCATGCATCATCAGACCAGGAGCCGTAGCATGGTTGGCCTTATCACGTGACAAGTGACAAGATAAGAGCGTCGTCTCGTTATATCGAACGGTGTCAGCCAGTGACGCGCGCTCTATCCTATCACCTATCGCGTGACAAGGCCAACCATGCTACGGGGCCAGCACTGTGGTGCCGTATTGCGGTGTTACCGGATTTACATAAATAAATAAATATCGTGGGACAATTCACACCAATTGATCTAGTCCCAAACTAGGCAAAGCCTGTACTATGGGTACTAGACAGCGGATAAACATACTTATATAAATAAATACATACTTAAATAGATATTAAACATCCAAGACTCGAGAACAAACATTCGTATCCATCATACAAATATCTGCCCCGACCGAGGATCGAACCCGGGACCTCAAGCTTCATAGTCAGGTTCTCTAACCACTAGGCTATTCGGTCGTCAAAGTATACAAGGATACCGGCAAGCGCATGTAAATTCAGTTGCTTGTAAGCTCCTTGTAAGCTTGATTTGATCCGCTCATATTATCTAACAAGGCAAAAGTGTATACAAGATGATACTCGTAATTAACAATAACTAAATTAAATTAAAACTAAGTTAAGTATATCTCAAAAAACCGGCCAAGTGCGTGTCGGACCACGCAAAACGAAGGGTTCCGTGCCTATTAAAATGGTCGTATCGTCACAGAAATTTTACGGCACTTACGTCCTTTTCTTTGAGGAAGGCAGTTTTTCAGCAATATCTCGAAAACCTCTGAACCGATCTTGTTCAAAACATCTTTCGGTGAATGAAATTAATAAGCCGTATGTCCATGAATTTTTCCATATTTTTAAAATACACCGTTCAAAAATTAGAGGGGGGGGGACAGAATTTTAGTGACTTTCGGGGCGATTATCTCCGACCCTATTCACTTAATCAAAAAAAATGCCAAGAAACCTTATATTTATTTTGAAAGGCCTATCGATTGATGTGCCACACGGGGGGTCACAATGAATTTTTTTTTTGCATTTTAGTTTTATGTATGGAGTGCACCCCTAAAAAATTTTTTTTTGTCATTTTAATTATAAAACTATGTAGCGGCTAACAAAATACACCTATCCTCAAAATTTTATTCAAATACACCTTATAGTTTTCAAGTAAAATTCCTGTGACATACGGACAGACGGAGAGACGGACAGACGGACAGACGGACATGACGAAACTATAAGAGTTCCGTTTTTGCCATTTTGGCTACGGAACCCTAAAAAGGGTTAAAATTACAAATGGATGTTTTCAGATTTTTCCCTACTTGTATTATAAGATGATATTACTTGCCAAATTTCATTCCTATGATAAATTTAGATTCCCTTGAGTGTCAATTATTTTTTTTTGCAGCATAAACGACCGTATCTTTTTTTTACGTTAACTATGAAGTTTGATTTAATCACAGCTTCAAGGGCCTGCTTGAGTATTATGATTTTGATTTCAACTCGATACCTCCACGCGTTCGCGAGATGAAGGGTATTGACAGACAGACAGACAGACGGACAACAAAGTGATCCTATGAGGATTCCCTTTTTTCCTTTCGAGGTACGGAACCCGAAGGCTAAAGGCCCTCGAGGCATTGCACCGAGGATGCTGGCGGCATTTCCTCGCTGAATTGCATCAGCATTGCAATTGCCCGAGAAAGCCGCCAGCTCTTCGGTCAGTTACATAAACCAGACGTTTCGTGTGGTTTCGTTATCTACCTTGGCTTTTCTAGTTCTAGTTTGTTAAAGATCTACCAAACGTTCATTTCGTAGGTGTACCTATATTTACTCAACCCTTTGAAAGCCGTTTCCCGAATATTCTTAAATTTATTCTATTGAACTAAACTGGCACGATTTTACGAAACGAATTCAAATGCGAACCCTATTCGGAAGGAAACCTTTTCGCTAGTATTTTTGTTTGAAGTAGGAACAAGGAAATCTAATTTGTGCCAATACGAACTTCGTAACTGAGCCTACAACGCCATCTGCATTTAGTCGGAAGAACTATCGGTTCGACGTACCATCTCAAATGGCGCTGTCACTAAGCTAGTTTCTTTGGCTAGTTTGATTCATGTTGGTACGGAGACGTGCTACTAGATGGCGCTAACAACTAGGCAGCCATTTTGGCGGAAACTTGAAAGCTTCTGTGAGTGAGAGCAGAAACTTGAAAGCTTGTGCTGGTTTTTAAAGCTTATATTTCAAATGCAAAGAAATATTGCGTACATAGTGGTTTTTATTACGTGGAATTGAATTAATTCAACTTTAATATGAATTTAAAGTTCCCCACAAGGTGGACTGATGACCTGGTAAAGGTCGCTGGATGCGGGTGGCGCAGGCGGTCATTGTGGCACTCTTTGGGGGAGGCATATGTCCAGCAGTGGACGTCTTTCGGCTGTTATGATATATGAATATTGTTCTCAAGAATGAAGATTAATTAGTTTTTAAACGTTTCCGAACATGCTGCCGGCCTTGAAGTTTGAAGATCTTTAATTGTTGCCCAGAGAGAGCGGGCAAGATTTTACAGTCAGGATGTAATGAAGGGATCATAGAGAAATCGAGGGAACTCTTCATATTTTATTGGTACACTTGAATCGATTTGGGTACTGATTTAAAGTCAGTTAAAACTGAATTATTACTGATGCGTCATCATCATCATCCTATCAGCCGAAAGACGTCCACTGCTGGACATAGGCCTCCTGTATATAGCCTGCGCCACCCGCATCCAGCGGACTCCCGCGACCTTTACCAGGTCATCCATCCACCTTGTGGGGGGCCTACCCACGCCGCGCCTTCCGGTACGTGGTCGCCACTCGAGAACCTTTCCACCCCAACGGCCATCGGTTCTACGTGCAATATGCCCCGCCCACTGCCACTTAAGTTTAGCGATTCGGAGGGCTATATCGGTTACCTTGGTTCTGCTGCGGATAGCCTCAGATACACTGATGTGTACATAAGGTAAGTTATAAACAATGAAACAACAATTATCCACATATAAGAAAACTTTATTAATATAAAATGCAATAATATGCTACGGCCCACTGCGGGCCAGAACAAAAATACATCACTTTGTTACTCTGTAGGTACATATTTGATACAATAACTATATACACAGTCTCGGCTGGTGGGAGCCGTTGTGTGGACGCCCACCTGTGGGAATCGGCGGCCAAACTGAAACTAATTTGGCCAAAAACTGACCGCAATCGGCCAAAAACAGACTACGATTGACCCAAAACCGACCACAGTAGGCCAAGCACTGATCAGTTGGCGAAAATCGGCCATAATCTACCAAAGACAATAAGGTCTGGCCACTGGATAAACTTCTTTCACGGCTGAGTTTGACACTGCGTTCAACTGTCAAGATTTCGAGTCAATAAGTTTGCCGAGTTCGTCTTTGTCAACGATTACAGTTCCCATATAAAATTACGAATGGAGTACATCCTAAACATGTATAAAAAAGAATTGTAAACCTAATGATACCGTGGTTAGAATTTTAACACTGCTTTGTTAATAACGGTTTGGTCTAATTTCATGTCCGTTTGATTAAACAAGAATAAAGGTACGCAATTCGGACGTTTAAACTCAGTGTAAAGACCTTATTCCAATTTAATCGATCCCGACTTTCATCGACATCGACGAGTCTATATCACTTAGACCTCTGTAAATCACAGAAAATACTTTAAGTTAGGTTCTAATTCGTTAATGTGACAGTTGATATTACAATGACGCGTCATCGCTGGTACTACACGTAATAATATAATGCTAGAGTAACACCCGTCAGGTTCCCGGATCAGGTTTTAAGGCAAGGCGGGATCAGGTTAGTCGAGCGTTGTCAAGGTTTCATTCACTAAGCCTTCGAATATGACAAGGGCCGCGAGCACTCTAAGCCCAAAAACTGTGTCAGAGAACCTGATCCGGAACCTGACGTGTCTCGGTCCTTAGTAGCAAGCAACATTATGGAATCGGCGATGTCAAATGTTACCGAGCCGGGTTTTTCAATACATAATAGATTAGTGAATCAAACATTTTGACCTAAATTGAAAACTGTCATTTTGCGCCGCCGATGCCCAGAGGTGTGTCAAATACGCCTAAATACGCGCATAACTTAATAAAAATCCGTCCACTTGTTCGTTAAAAGCGTGGCAACATAGAATACTGAAGGACAATGACGCATGCGTGAGGATACGACTTGATTCGGTCCACACGCAACGACAGGTCGGCCGATTTAGCTAGGTACAGTCAAGAGCAAAAGTAACTTATCACTTTTGTACTTTATTCCATTGCGATAAGGTGAAAAAATGATAACCTACTTTTGCTGTTGACTATACCGCGTCTGCCGAGTGAAAAATCTGACATTGACGGCTGCTATGACTTGTGTCGTTGCGTTTGGACCTACACTTAGACTAAACTACAATACATCGACCGGTGTCGTATGCTGACGCGAAAGCTAAGAGACAGAGTGTCCACGGAAATCTTGGAGAATTCGAAGTGCATGCCGTACATAAAAATACGGTGATTTAGAAGGAAACAATTTTATAGCCTATCTCAACTGTCGCGAAGGACCAAAAATTGTGTCTAAACTTTATGATAGTCGTTTGAATTCACATTGAAGATAGTGTAAGGTAAGGAAATTGGTTCTTTCGCGACCGACACTATGTCTCTGAAATAATGTCAACAAATTATCAACAGCCATAAACCAATTTTAAACAAAACGGCAGCTTTCGGCTTATCCGTGGACGGCATTAATATGTGTACAATTTGCATTGACTTAATAAGCCATAGCCCCCTCTAACTCACGGTCTGCAAAATGTTTTTTGACAATGACGATCACATTCTACATTATAATTAGTTTCAATTCACGTTATTATTATACATACTGTATTTAGTTGAGATCGTCTTAAAGCATCATTGCTCACGTTAGACCAATTTTAACTGCGTTTTATACATGCAAAAATGAACGAGTTTTGTGAGTCTGATTTCTTATATTATTCCACAGACTTTTTAATCGGTTTTCAAGGAAAGCTATTGTACACAGATTACTGCACGCCGCTTAGACGAGTCAACGTTTAACAAATAAGCTAATAATGTGTTACATCTAACTGGCTAAAATACAACCGATTTAAGAAAGCACTGGAATGTACTGACAGACAGAAAATACTGGGTGCACTTATATTAGACATCCGTTCTGATACTGCAAGATTATACGAGGGAAGATCTGACAATTCCAAAAGGCGTAATAAATGCAGCTTTCGCTGATCTGGTGACAGTTTCTTCATAGAAAATCCGAAACAGCCTTTCAATTATCATATTCAATTAAAATTCTATGCAAAAATACGTTTACATTAAAAATTAACTGTCAGAACGTCCGGTAAATGCGACTACATTTATTTTAAATTTTACATAAAATAGACAAGAGTACTTTATACGATCGAAGTAAACATTAGATAGATTTTAATGGCTTATGTACACGAGTCATTAGCTGATCAGAAAGGGTGACAGAAGTAGAAATAATTGGCGAGTAAAGAGGAAGCAAAAGACAGGCAGACGAGGGATAGGTGGAATTGGTCACGATTTACACTAGGAATAACTTCGTATCTGTAAAATTTGGTGTTAAGAAAAACAAACGTTTCTATAAATTTATCAGAAATATGTTTGGCAAATGTCGCAAATAAAATAAGATTTCACACTGGCGCGGCCTGGCGGTCAATAGTAAACTTGTCATTAGCTGTCAAATTTACTATTGACCGCCACCGCAGGCCGCGCCAGTGTGATTCATGCGTTATGGTTGATGACTGATCTAATGACAGCTCGTATACATAAGCCACAGAAGATATACAGATATTGCAAGCTCCCGGCCAAGAGTAGACAACTTAAAAATAGCGATATACATATTTGTGACATACATATAAAAGGTAGTACAAGAAATGTATACGTTACTATAACTAACATTAATACAAAATATTGATATGTTAATAAAAATATTGCGCAATCATGCCTCGTTAAACATAATTGTGATGAATATAGTTATAAAAAAAAAAATTGTAAAGACTTATGAACTATAAAAGGCTGATAAATACGTAATAGTAAAAGTTCGTGCATTCTTAAAACGGTTGGAGCCAATATATAAAATCAGGTTGATTCTAAACACATGCGATAAAATTTCTCTATAATTAATTGTATATTTTTATCATACCTATTCATATATATATTTATATCAGTTAAACGGTTACTTATATAAATTATATATTTAACTACGCTACCAAATATGCAGTTACCAGCCATCGTGCATACATAATATATATATGTGTATGAATATAAGTAATACATAATTACATCTAAACACCCGCTGTTAAGCACAATAATACGCACACACCCATACATTTCCTATTTAACATATCATGTTAATGCAACTAGACGTATATTATATCTGACTTATGAATCACATTTTTTTTCTGTAGCTTACGTTATGATTTTTACACTTCTACTAAGTAAATAAATGTTAAAAGCAGTGAACGTAAATAAAAACATACCTATATTTTTAACACATCTTTTTAATAGACTATAAAGTGTTAAACGTTTGGTGTTTTTTTTGGTCTATTACGAGACCGGACCTGTCTTTGTTAATAATATTAATAGTATGAGTAAAATACAATCTAAATATTATCTTTAGATCTCATAGTTCACATGACTTTAATTTAAAAATGTGTTTTACACAAACACACACATATATTGGTAAAAAGGTTAAAGATTAATTAGTTTATCATATTATAATATTATATAATGTTTCACCAGAAATGTACCTATACTCCTTTATATAAGTAGTCTAGTCTATTCAACTCGCACGCAGACATATGCTCTGCTATCAATGCTGTATCCCTCTCTAATGCATTAATGAATGCTTAAGAAGGACAATGCTAGCGTATTAACACTTTGAATGCGTACGTATCAAATAGACGTGGATAGTAAGGAATAAAAAAAAACTGTAAATGCTATCAAAAATTGTGCTCCAGTTTCAATAAATAGTATTAAATATAATCATATTAAAAAAACTCTCCAAATCCATATCTTGTCAAGAAAAATTTTGTCGTGTCAAAAAAAAACAAAATCTTGCAATCTCTTAATATTTTAGTAACATACAAATATGTTACTAAAATATTAAGTTTTTTACTGCAATAATAAAATCCATCGGTGTTTCAAAATGTTAAACATAAATATTAAACCCTATTTTTTCTATTTTTGACATTCACATTAAGTTTCCGCAATACGACACACAGTAAAGGACTTAAAATACACCTTACACTAGTCCAACCTAGTCTACTCCAGTAATCGTAAAATTGTATCTATTGAGCTGGTTCAAACCGGAATTCCAAAATTCTTAGGTATAGCCAGCCTTTTAAATATAATTAAATTGGGTAGTCCACTTAGTCCGGTCAACTTACTGGACTATAGTTGGAACTACCCACACACTTAAAGCACTCCACAGCACGAGGCGAGAACTAAAACGTGTGGTTGAAAGCGGGCAGTGTGTTTGCTCCAGACCGTGTCAGGAAACTGGATCCGGGATTATCAAACCGCGATTAGAATGGGGAATGGATGAAAATTTTGGAAATGCCTGATTATTTTTTTGATGATAGGAATAACCTTCCTTGAAAAATCTGAAACTTTTTTCTGGTGCTAAGGAAGGTTAATTCTATCACCAAAAAAAATCAGGCATTTCTACAATTTTCATTCATTCCCAATTGGAGGTGGCCGTTTTGCTATATAAATACATCAAAGTTCGCTGATGTTTCTGATGTCTTTAATTTATAAAGTCTTAACGTATTTCAATTTGTAAATTATACTATTATCATAATTAATAATTTCGATTAATCTCACTCGAATGCTTTACAATATTTACAATGCGCACTGTAGCATCGCCGAACATATGAAACTCCGAACATTTATCTTAGGTCAATGCAATAAATAAATGTTTTCTTCATATGGCACTTTGGAACCAGGATGCTAGTGTAATAAAAAATGTCAATAACCAGTGTTGCTCTCACACACAGCTCTCGCCACGTAACTTAGTGGTTAATATTAAATTCGGGAAGACTACAAAATTGGCCCGCGGGAGGTAATTTTTACAACCAAACGATTCTGAACCTTATTTTAAAGCGGGTAAGATTGTAAAGAATCTGTGCATAGGGCTAATACAATGGCAGTAATTGCAGTCGTTGTTCTTAAATTAATACTAGGGTGTGGGAAGTGGTTAAAGCCTTATTTTGTGCAACAAGAAAATGTAAGACCAATTTTTGTATGTTCAGATTGTTGACATAATTTTAAAGTGATCAGCCGCGTACAATTCTGCTGATGAAATTCGTATATGGCGTATTCTTATGTCATTGTGTATATTAATGAAATGGTTTTTTACTAATGTCAGATCTGGCCTTTATTTCACTTGGAACTTGACACATTGACGCCGAAAATGCGTCGCATATTGCGTCGCAAATTGTTAATTGTCAGACAATTGTCATGCGTGTTAGAAGATGTCTTACTTTTCTCATTCCACTGTGGTGTAGCTTAAATGTATTTGCTTCGTATGTAGAGACCCAAATATTCAGACTCTGTTTTAAGAATTAGTTAAGTAACTTGTCAAGCCAGGAATTAAGTTAAATGTATAATGTCTACGTATTTCATCGTTGCGGTAAATGCCTCAAAAAACTATCATCATCATCACCATCATATCAGCCTCCCCCAAAGAGTGCCACAGTGACCGATTCTGCGCCACGCGCATCCAGAGAACTCCCGCGACCTTTGCCAAGTTATCAGTCCACCGTGTGGGGGACTTACAAAAGCTATTGTTCATTCTTCAACACTACATTTACTTGCTTGTCGTGGCTTGGCAAGCGCCCGCGAACTCCAAGCCTTTACAAACGCTTGGATGCCATTTACAAGCTTGCGTGTGCGTTAGTGAGTTCCGGTCAGGCAAGCGTGGCAGACGTGGGCGTAGGATGTGACGGCTTGTTGCGTTTGACTTGACAACGTTGGAGCCAACGTGTGAATACGTCGCAAGCGCTTGCCGCAAGCTCCCTTTGATCTGTCTTCAACAACCGACACTAGCCCGGATCGCGACAAGCTCTTGCAAGCTCACGAAAGCCGAGCCAAACAACCCCGTTCACACGCTTGTGTTTGTGGGAGCTTGTCGGGACTTGCCAAGCGTGTAAACGTACCAAGAATATTGTAGGTAATTGAAAGAGGAATAAATGTTAAGAGCATGAGGTAGGTTCAGGTGTTTTAGAATTGTTTAGATTAGCTCGAAAAATCTGAATAAAAGGATCTCAAGCTAAGCGCACTAAATAGATTTTCCATAAAAAAAAAACTCAATGAAGTTTTATTTGGGACATTTTTTCTCTAGGAACAAAAGGATCTCTAATTAGGAACAAACTTGATTTAATAATAGTTTTTTCACAACCATTCTACTGATTTTATCAGTGCAAATAACATTAATATAAAGAGGTAGACTTGATGTTTTGAATTTAAATCTCCGAAACAAACCGGATGTACTTTCAAAATGTTACGATTAATATTTACGATCTATCTTTGAAAATAATTACACATTAAGTGAAATAACATTTACGGAAACTTAAGAAAAATACAGAATAGAGAAAAATGACAGAAGACAGAAAACATATTGAATGCGCTTAGCGTTTCCGTAATGACGTCGATTTACCTCACACGTGACTATGTCACTAATAATAGAATATAATACACTGATATAATTATTATAATTAATCATTATTTTAGTATTCGTGTGCTTTCAGGCAATGAAACGAATGAGATTTACTTGATTATTTACACAAATCGACTGAAATTTCACACATTTACATGTAATTTTTGTGTATTACCTCTATAAGTACTAGCGCATAGATGTGATATTATTTGAGGGTCATGCAGCCTTGATTGATCATTTGTATAGAAGAGAGTAAAAATGTTCATCCTCGCAAATCGGGGGTAACGTCTCGGGTTTGAATCGCGGTAAAGGCATTTTATTAAAGGTTTTTTTTAAACCTTTGATTTCCGTCAGTTTATGAATATAATAACTATCGTTGAGACCTTGATTTATTAAAAATAGTTTGACATTATTTGACAAAAAAATCTTTATTTTCATGATCTGCCATGTCTGAATGAAACTGTCATATTTTCTATGTTCTGTCATGTCGCAAACGCATCTCAGTAATTACATCACATCTCTACCCCAATACCTATTTCTACGGACATACTTGTACTTGATTAAGTTTAATTTACCATTTACTTTATTTGAGCCTGATGTATCACCCTGTATGCATGTATAGTGTAACATTGACATCTGTCAATTGCCGAAACATGTTTATAGGCATATCGTTCACCGACATCTCAACTGACGTCGCGTCACGAGAGGATCTGCACTCCTCTTTCTAATTTATATAGTGCGAGTGGGATAGGAGTACTTAGTCGCCCGCGACGCGATTTCGCAGCAAGTTGTGCTCGACGTACTGCGGTAGCTGCGCGGTGTGGGAGGGGTGACAGGGTCACTCAAACACCCCGCGCAGAGCAGGTGCCGCAGAAACCGAATGAACGGTATGCCCAGCCCAGTCAATGAAGACTGAAACATTTTTCTTTATTACAACATATTATTCAAGGTCACAATCTTCGTTGATTGGTATAAAACGACTGCGCTCCGCATACATACGATTTGTGAGAAATGTAACAAAGTATACACTGGCTACTAAAATGCCTAGAGAATTTTTTAAAGGATATCAATATTCTTAACGAGATGTCAAGTCAATATAAACGGAAAATTACTTATAAAGTATGTAACACAACGAAATGCTCAATGCATTATGGGAATTGGGTCCGAGACTTTGCTGCTACTGTAATTCCAAAAATAAGTATCTGCGCAAAACGCACTCGAATATCTTGACATTGCCACAGAAAAGATAATAAGTCCTTTTACTTGAGATTATTTGCGTTGGCCGAATTGCGTCAAACTAGTCCATTCGAAAAGCAACCCTATCGTCCTAGATAGAAGGTTCCATACCAATGACAGTTTTATAAAAAGTCGGCCACACGAAATAATTTCAGCTATAAGTAGAGAAGCTCCACTGCCTAACTACACAGACTTTCGACGGCCAGAAAACTAGTACCACGGCACCCCACTCTATCGCATAGCGCGCGCTAGGGTCATCCAAGTAGGGTCGTCACGTTTGCGCTTCAACGTCGACGATGAGTGTCACTGTTAGACGCAATAGAGAAACTGCCATGTCAGTGCACGAGAGCTAAGTTAGCCGAAGCAGCAGGACAGGCCTGTTGCAATGACGAATATCCACATCTTTTTGAAATACCACGTTAGTTGCCTATGGACGCTTCCAACTAGGGACTTGAACGCGCGTTGCCGAGCCTAACGCACGCACCCTACAACACGCGCGTTGCCGAGCCTAACGCACGCGCGTTGCCGAGCTTAACGCACGCACCCTACAACACGCGCGTTGCCGAGCCTAACGCACGCGCGTTGCCGAGCTTAACGCACGCACCCTACAACACGCGCGTTGCCGAGCCTAACGCACGCGCGTTGCCGAGCTTAACGCACGCACCCTACAACACGCGCGTTGCCGAGTCTAACGCACGCGCGTTGCCGAGCCTAACGCACGCGCCCTACTGCACGCGCGTTGCCGAGCCTAACGCACGCGCGTTGCCGAGCTTAACGCACGCACCCTACAACACGCGCGTTGCCGAGTCTAACGCACGCACCCTACAACACGCGCGTTGCCGAGCCTAACGCACGCGCGTTGCCGAGCTTAACACACGCACCCTACAACACGCGCGTTGCCGAGTCTAACGCACGCACCTTACAACACGCGCGTTGCCGAGCCTAACGCACGCGCGTTGCCGAGCTAACGCACGCGCGTTGCCGAGCTTAACGCACGCACCCTACAACACGCGCGTTGCCGCACCTAACGCACGCACCCTACAACACGCGCGTTGCCGAGTCTAACGCACGCACCCTACTGCACGTAATATGCCTAAATTGAAGAACAAATATTTAAGCTTATTTTTGTTTTCTATTCTTCAATTAAGACTTTGCGCGTCGAGATTCAAACGCGATAGCCGTTAATATATATATTTTCACCGGAAATTACAGGACCCTAATGTCATACGAGCCCTCAGAAAGCTCGACACAGTCGTTAGGCTCTCATTAAAAGGCGTGCTAAATTAACATGAAACTTTGTATATCTGTCTCTATTTTTTTTCTATTATAATTTCTAGCAACAAAAACTAGTATGCAAACGTTTCACGTGATTCCAGCGTGCCGTTTTAAAATGATAACCAAAATACGTGTGTATATAGTCGAGCTTCATCTGGACTCCTAATATAGAACTACCGACGTACAACGAAGTTAGGTAACATGACCCGTGGGTACGTAACAACTATACGTGGTTGGGGGCCATTAAACTGGTTAGCCTGTGAGGTGAACACTGAAGTGACGTCTCACTATAACAAGTGAAATCGATTTAAAAAAAATCTTACCTCCTTTCTTCGAATATGTGGAATCCGACGACACCTCATATGTCAAAAGGCATCAAGTCGTTTGGACAGGTCTTGTATAACCATCCTTCTGAACCAGTCGGGTAATAACTTATCCAGGGCGGTATAATGTCTCAGAGCGCGTTCGACCGAGCCAGCAAGGGCGATAGAGAGGTGATTAGAGTACTTTTGCAATATTTTAAGTCTCTCCTTATGTCAAAAAACCAACGCTACAGAATCAAGCGCTGATTTTGTTACAGTTCTCGTCGAAGCATTTTTTTACAGAGTTCTCTTGCACAATTGGTATTGCCGTAGGCGCTAGTTTAATAGATACCACTACCATCTGATAGTTAGTTACAAAAGAGAAGTAATTAATTTAAAATAGAAGTTAGCTATACCAATATGATTGAACACTTGGCTCATAGTAAAACAATAACAGTTGGTCATCCGGAAACTCAACGATTCATAAAAGCGAGGATTATAGCAAGCTATATAAAACACAAGCTTCAAATTAGAAGCCAATAAATTTCATTTATAATAAAAACGAATATAAAAGCGTATCTATCTAAGTTCCAAATGGAACGGAAACGCCGTCTAGAATCAACCTGAGACTGTGGAAATACCAACCCGTAATACTAACCCGTCTGCCATGAACCGACTATAAGAAATCTGTCTAGCTAAACACTAGAAAAAAACAGTTCATTTTCGTAAGACTTTTCAGTTTAGTATGCCATCATTTCAAAAGAAAGTTTTCCCTTTAATAATTTCTAGTTTTACAGCGCACTAAAAATAAAAATAAAATGTTTTAGTGCTCCTTAAAAATAAAAATCAAATGTAAAATCTAGGTGTTTAGAATGACAGCTAGGTTCATAAACAGCGGAAAAAAAACGGAATGAAAGAGTAGAATATAAAACAGCTTAACATAGACAATTAATCATATCTTAATGACAAACGTAATAAAAAATAAACATACTTTGCGTCGAATGCAGTCACTCGTCGAAATCAATTTCAAATGACAAACATCTATACTTACAAACATTATAAACTTCACCGTCTTAAATCATACCCTTAGAATTTATGATAAAAAAGGCACGACAGAAATCCAATTTAAGATTAGTTAACCGAAACATGAACAACGCCGCAAATGTAATGATAGAAAAAAAACAGTAGAAGCTTCGATTTTTGTCATTTGAAACTGCTCCCAAGTATAAAAAAGTATAACATCGCACTCCATAATCAATAAGGGTATCACATTATACCTACGTAAAGTCTCAAGCAAACATCAACCATAAAAAACAGTAAAATATAAATGATTTTACCATACAAAGTTATCTATAAAAAATCTCCCTCAACATTAAAAATATCTTAAAACTACACGAATACGTCACATTTTCGTACAACATACACAAATCTAGACGGTCAATTTATGACTTTTAATATGAAGCATATAAGGTTTGTTTTCGAACGAGTGACTGTTCTGTTAAATACATCAGGTAACGAGACGTATAACTAGGGCGAGTCTACATATTTTTTTTTGGATTTAGATACCCTTTGGCCGAAAGAATCACAAATACACGAAAAAAAAATTTTTTTTTTACGTTTAATCGATACAAGCTTTAGCTAAACTAATCACAAAGTGACTCGAGCTGTTGGGGACCTGGTTAATGGGTTATTTCAGCTTGCATAGCCAACTTTTCTGATCAAACCGTTCAAGACAACAGCGACTTGAATAGGGTAGTGACCTCATGATAAAACTGATAATGTAGCAAAGTGTAAAACATCAAATTATTATAATAAAGTGTAAATTACATTTTATTTTTATTTTCCAATAGTAAATTTAAAGCTACCAATAGAAACCACCTTTTATAGAAACCAAATTCTATGACAACTATGTACCTAAACGCAGTATTTCGCGACCGAAACAGAAATCTACTTGATACAACGATTAGTACAAAATAGCAAACTGTGACGTCATACTTTTTATGTCAATTAGTATGAAGCGTTTCGCCTGAAGTGAGGTTCGTCTTTGACTTAAGTTTTTGGGTATTTATGATCTTTAATTGTAGTTGCTCCCATACAATCATTTGTTCCTCTCCAAAAACTGGTGCGAATGGCATCGTCCAAAAATTATAGGTCACAAGCGTATTGCCGATCAGAAACTTGCTGGCTCTAATCGATTAACACGATTTAAATTTAAAATGTACATTGAGATACTATTTAAAAGCATTCGAATGTTCTCTCATTGAATTTGATGATTTCGAAAAACTAGTTTACTCTTCTCATTTCACTGTGACTCCTTCGGCCTATAAAAATGGCTGCCGACTTGAAATCTAACAGCTATCTCTCTCTAACATGCAGATTCGCCCTCTAAGCCTAACTAAAGTGACGGGCCTCGGTGGGTGCGTACCCAAACCACCTTCCATCCAAAATGCATGGGGCTCATACATTTTGGCGCAAAGGTACATAAATAATATGTCACGTAGTGAAAACATTCGGGCGGAGATTGCGTGCGGGCGAGCTGCGTTTATTTTTACAACGGTGGCAACCAAGCGTACGGCCCGCGTGACGGTAACCGAACGCCTAGCCTATGGACGCTTGACAGTTTAAAATAATCACAAGTTGCCGACTTGTATTGCTTTGAGGTTGCGTTTAAATGTTAACTTCAAAAATGTTCGTGTGCTTTTAAGGTTTTACGAAAGATGTTAGTATAGTACAATTTCGGATAGTATGACAGTTATTAACTATAATGTGTACGAAAGATAACACATAAAGGACGATGAGAGCTATGCAATGTTACTAATGCATGTTTTTACAAATGATCAAACCGGACCGACGACCGGTTAGCCTAGTGGGTAGTGTCGCTGCCTACGAAGCTGAAGGTCCTGGGTTCGAATCCCGGTAAGGGCAAATATTTGTGTGATGAGCATGAATATTTGTTTCTGAGTCTTGGATGTTTTCTATGTATTTAAGTATTTATATCTATTATATATATCGTCGTCTAGTACCTATAACACAAGCCTTATTGAGCTTACTATAGGCCTAGTTCGATTTGTGTAAGAATGTCCCCTAATATTTATTTATTTATTTATTTATTTATTTATTTATCAAGTATTGAAATATAGAAAATTATGGGGCTTATAGACGGGCTATACTTTTCCGGAAATGTGTGGCCGGCAACTATAGGCGTCTTGTTCTAGCATGGAAGTAAGAGCAAGACGCCCATCTTATCTTATCTAGTTGAGGGCCCTTTCGGATACACTTCGACCCATTGGGATCTTTTGTGCATTTGCCCTCCCCTTTATAGCTACTCCCAAGCTCGCTCCATCATTTCCACAAAGCGGATGATGCAGCTCAGTGGGAGCACCCTGAATTCCTTTGGCTGCGGGTAGTCGTTACCAAAGTGATTCATTCTTTGTCTGGCAAGGGCATGACATTCGCACAGCAAGTGTTCCATAGACTCATCCTCCTCGCCACACATTCTACAGTCTGTACTGTTCGATAGTCCCATCTTGGCCAAGAGATCCTTGACGCCGAAGTGACCTGTGGACACCCCAGATATAATCCCGAGTTGCTTCCTGCTGGATTTCCAGAGTTTTTTGGTCCAGCCCGAGTCCACTCCTTCTATGAAGAGCTTTGAGTGCCTTAAAGTTAATTAAGTGCAAGACGCCCATAGTTGCGTCTACAAGCCCCATTAGACAATTATACCAACATCTTTTATAGAAACTTTAAACACAGAATTTTTAAACATTGAATGATGTTTTTATAGGTCTCGTTTATTAGTAGCCATTCTATAGATCAAGAAACTCAGGATTTTACCATATGTGTAGATACAATTGAAACCTAAGCTGCAAGCATACTACTAAAAACATACTAAAAACCTGACGCTCAATTGCCGGATGTGCTACTGATTGAGATTAGATTAGAATCGATCCGTGTTCTCACACGATTCGCATCTAATATCAAAAAGTAGGGTTCTAATGCTCGCACCTCAGACGTTATGGTTTAATACGAGCTTTAGGACCTATGCACGCCGCGTTTTATAAACGCGCCGTCGACGCCCATATATCGAATCACGTGTATCGACACAAACGCAGCGTGCATGCAGCGTCCTTAGTTAGCTAGCTGGCAGCCCGCCCGCACCCCCACCCTTCGATGGCACGTTGCCGCTTTGCGGCTTAAGCTAACGGCAACAAAGCCGAGGAGATTACAAAAAAAAAAAGAAAACATTTTTAAAGCATAATCTGAGTTTGACTAACAGCGTAGCAATCTTTGGTACGGCCCGCGCAAATCCTAATCACAACGCTAACGACCAATCGGACCGGTGATTGATCGGGTCGATCACGTAACGCATTCTACGTAGATATGCACGTCGATTTTTGTATGGAAAATGACAGTTGCATTGTCCTAGCGCGTTCGTAACGTCACGTGACTGCCCCACGGGTCTTACTTGGTCGTTGTCAGCGTGGGCTACGCGTGGCGCTTCGCGTGGAGAGCGAGGTGGTCGGAGCGGCTGAAGCAGCGGTCGCAGTGGCGGCAGCGGAAGGGTTTGGCGCCCGTGTGTTTGCGGTAGTGTCGGGTCAGCTCGTCGGAGCGGGCGAAGCGCCATTCGCACCCGTCCCACGAGCATTTGTAGGGTTTTTCACCTGGAAATTAAACGAGGAAATTGTCAATAATAATACAATAGGCATGATTGATAACATAGTGTTGCTAAATGTAACAAAGTATAGATTAAAAAATATAATTAATATCATAAAAATGGTGTGAACCTTGAAAGTTTAGAAAAAGCTTGTTTTTTTTTTACAAGTGTAAATTTAAAGCTAACCAATAGAATCCTTACGCTTTTATATAAACAAAATTGTATGACAACTATGGACCTAAACGCAGTATTTCGCGGCCGAAACAGCAATTTACTTGATTTTCCGTACAACGGTAGTACCTACCCAAAGCATTGTGACATGCGTGACGTCATATTTTTCAATCAATTAGTATGTAGCGTTTGGTATGCCGCCAGCGAAGTCAATCTTTGTCACTTTTTTTGGGTATTTATGTTCTTTAACTGTAGTTGCTCCCATACACACATTTGTTCCTCTCCATAAACTGGTTCGAATGGCATCGTGAAAAAATCTTAGACATCATGTCTATTGTAAGTCGGTGAGCTCATGTCGCAAACCTTGTCACAGGCGGGGAATTCTGCTGCGGTCGAATACACTCTACTACGCTGGCTACACTCAGCTATGTTTTCTACGCCATTCACCTCTTTGCTTCTGTTTGATGCCGTGCCTTTTGATGTGAGCTCTTGGGGTACACCTTGTCGCAGGGAACTCAGCTACTCTCGAGGACACTGCTACGCTCGCTACACTCAGCTACGCTCGCTACACCCAGCTACGCTCGCTACACCCAGCTACGCTCGCTACACCCAGCTACGCTCGCTACGCCAGTTACCTGTGTGCGTCCGTTTGTGCGCCTTCAGATGTGAGCTCTTGGTGTACACCTTGTCGCAGGGAACTCAGCTGCTCTCGAGGACACTGCTACGCTCGCTACACCCAGCTACGCTCGCTACACACAGCTACGCTCGCTACGCCAGTTACCTGTGTGCGTCCGTTTGTGCGCCTTCAGATGTGAGCTCTTGGTGTACACCTTGTCGCAGGGAACTCAGCTGCTCTCGAGGACACTGCTACGCTCGCTACACCCAGCTACGCTCGCTACGCCAGTTACCTGTGTGCGTCCGTTTGTGCGCCTTCAGATGTGAGCTCTTGGTGTACACCTTGTCGCAGGGTACTCAGCTGCTCTCGAGAACACTGCTACGCTCGCTACACCCAGCTACGCTCGCTACGCCAGTTACCTGTGTGCGTCCGTTTGTGCGCCTTCAGATGTGACCTCTTGGTGTACACCTTGTCGCAGGAAACTCAGCTGCTCTCGAGGACACTGCTACGCTCGCTACACCCAGCTACGCTCGCTACACACAGCTACGCTCGCTACGCCAGTTACCTGTGTGCGTCCGTTTGTGCGCCTTCAGATGTGAGCTCTTGGTGTACACCTTGTCGCAGGGAACTCAGCTGCTCTCGAGGACACTGCTACGCTCGCTACACCCAGCTACGCTCGCTACGCCAGTTACCTGTGTGCGTCCGTTTGTGCGCCTTCAGATGTGAGCTCTTGGTGTACACCTTGTCGCAGGGAACTCGGCTGCTCTCGAGGACACTGCTACGCTCGCTACACCCAGCTACGCTCGCTACGCCAGTTACCTGTGTGCGTCCGTTTGTGCGCCTTCAGATGTGAGCTCTTGGTGTACACCTTGTCGCAGGGAACTCGGCTGCTCTCGAGGACACTGCTACGCTCGCTACACCCAGCTACGCTCGCTACGCCAGTTACCTGTGTGCGTCCGTTTGTGCGCCTTCAGATGTGAGCTCTTGGTGTACACCTTGTCGCAGGGAACTCGGCTGCTCTCGAGGACACTGCTACGCTCGCTACACCCAGCTACGCTCGCTACGCCAGTTACCTGTGTGCGTCCGTTTGTGCGCCTTCAGATGTGAGCTCTTGGTGTACACCTTGTCGCAGGGAACTCGGCTGCTCTCGAGGACACTGCTACGCTCGCTACACCCAGCTACGCTCGCTACGCCAGTTACCTGTGTGCGTCCGTTTGTGCGCCTTCAGATGTGAGCTCTTGGTGTACACCTTGTTGCAGGGAACTCAGTTCCTCTCGAGGACACTGCTACGCTCGCTACACACAGCTACGCTCGCTACGCCAGTTACCTGTGTGCGTCCGTTTGTGCGCCTTCAGATGTGACCTCTTGGTGTACACCTTGTCGCAGGAAACTCAGCTGCTCTCGAGGACACTGCTACGCTCGCTACACCCAGCTACGCTCGCTACACACAGCTACGCTCGCTACGCCAGTTACCTGTGTGCGTCCGTTTGTGCGCCTTCAGATGTGAGCTCTTGGTGTACACCTTGTCGCAGGGAACTCAGCTGCTCTCGAGGACACTGCTACGCTCGCTACACCCAGCTACGCTCGCTACGCCAGTTACCTGTGTGCGTCCGTTTGTGCGCCTTCAGATGTGAGCTCTTGGTGTACACCTTGTCGCAGGGAACTCGGCTGCTCTCGAGGACACTGCTACGCTCGCTACACCCAGCTACGCTCGCTACGCCAGTTACCTGTGTGCGTCCGTTTGTGCGCCTTCAGATGTGAGCTCTTGGTGTACACCTTGTCGCAGGGAACTCGGCTGCTCTCGAGGACACTGCTACGCTCGCTACACCCAGCTACGCTCGCTACGCCAGTTACCTGTGTGCGTCCGTTTGTGCGCCTTCAGATGTGAGCTCTTGGTGTACACCTTGTTGCAGGGAACTCAGTTCCTCTCGAGGACACTGCTACGCTCGCTACACCCAGCTACGCTCGCTACACCCAGCTACGCCCGCTACGCCAGTTACCTGTGTGCGTCCGTTTGTGCGCCTTCAGATGTGAGCTCTTGGTGTACACCTTGTCGCAGGGAACTCAGCTGCTCTCGAGGACACTGCTACGCTCGCTACACCCAGCTACGCTCGCTACGCCAGTTACCTGTGTGCGTCCGTTTGTGCGCCTTCAGATGTGAGCTCTTGGTGTACACCTTGTCGCAGGGAACTCGGCTGCTCTCGAGGACACTGCTACGCTCGCTACACCCAGCTACGCTCGCTACGCCAGTTACCTGTGTGCGTCCGTTTGTGCGCCTTCAGATGTGAGCTCTTGGTGTACACCTTGTCGCAGGGAACTCAGCTGCTCTCGAGGACACTGCTACGCTCGCTACACACAGCTACGCTCGCTACGCCAGTTACCTGTGTGCGTCCGTTTGTGCGCCTTCAGATGTGAGCTCTTGGTGTACACCTTGTCGCAGGCGGGGAACTCGCAGCGGTGCACGCGGCGGCGCGGGTCGGCGTGCGAGTGGTGCCGGGGGGCGTGTCGGCGGGGGGCGGGGCTCGGCTCTGCAGTAAGTGACTATGATTAACGTATGCCATCGGAGCTTGTTTTGTATACTAGGATCAGCTTGAGGTTAGTTTGGGGGCGGGTTGCACCGACTCAACGTTAAATATGGCGCTAGCAGCTGTCATTCCATAGAAACTTGTCAAACTTTATTACAGACGGTTTGGTGCAATGCAACCCCAGCCCTGCAAGCATAACTTGACTCTCTACTCTACTCGCGCGCGTGATAGACTATCTGTCACTTTTTGACAGCATTAATCAGAAAGTGACGGATAGTTTATCTCGCGAATAGAGACGAGAGTCAATTTATGCCAGCAGGGCTGAGCTGGATTCGTAACTAACTGATGTGTCGTCGTTGGGGGAGGCTTATGTCTAACAGTGGACGTCTCCGGTTTATTACTAAGTACGGTTATACCTATTCAAACTCATCTGTTACGCTCTGACGTGAGGGTTCCTGTTGAGAAAGGCGTCAGAGCGCACCAGAGAGCGTGAAGTCAGATAATCATGATGCTTGTGTGAGGATTGTTCTTTAAAAAAATGGCTTCCATCTAATTTCAGATGAATTCGTAAATGTCAAGCTTATAAAGCGACGTTGTTCGGTAGTTCGCTTAAAAGCAACGCGTCCACCGCTGGCCGCGTCCTCGACGAAAGCCAATGGCAATGGTGCCGTTTTGACATTGACATTATGACCGTCAAGTAGATAATAGTATTTTATATAATCGTTACACAATGAGCGCACTTAAAGTCGAGTACCGTGTTTAGGCCGAGGCTTGCCGAGTGGCCCAAGTAAGGTAGCTATTGTATACTTTTTATACGAGTCAACAGAAATAATTAAACACACTTGGTAATGAAAATCTAAGCCCTGCTGAAACGAAGTGCAAATCAGAGGTGCGCCGGCTCGTTGATGTCTTTTTTACTGTAGCCAACGTGACGTGCCATTGGTCAAATTAATTAGAGTTCAGCAAACGCGCCACGTAAAGTTCAGTAAAATGAGGCTATCCGCAGCAGAACCAAGGTAACCGATATAGCCCTCCGAATCGCTAAGCTTAAGTGGCAGTGGGCGGGGCACATTGCACGTAGAACCGATGGCCGTTGGGGCGGAAAGGTTCTCGAGTGGCGACCACGTACCGGAAGGTGCGGCGTGGGTAGGCCCCCCACAAGGTGGACTGATGACCTGGTAAAGGATGCGGGTGGCGCAGGTCCGGTCACTTTGGCACTCTTTCGGGGAGGCCTATGCCCAGCAGTGGACGTCTTTCGGCTGATATGATGACGATGATGAAAAGCGCCACGTGATTGGTCGTATTTATTTTAGTTGTCTGAACAGTTGCATGCGCACTTGCGGTGCTGTCAGAAAACCAGCGCTGCAGGTGTCTGTCTGACACCTCGGCACAATGCTGAGACAGCGACCGTTTCACTGCCGCGAAGACACACAATATGTGTCAATTGTATTGTATGTCTACTCCTTTGTCTCTGTGTGTCTTTTGTGTAGTGAATTAATGTCTTCTTTTATTTTTCTTTTCGTTATGTTAGCATATTAGCATCCAATCCGTTTTCCAGCCTCCAAAAAGCAATAAACGGCGTCAAATCTGTTACGGACCACCGCAAATCCCAAACACATATTTCATCGACGTTTGCATTATCGTTAAAATGAGCTCGCATGATGGAATTTCAAACCAAAATTCGGCTGCAATTCCCGAAACGGGATTAGTCGGACGCATAATTAGTGTAATTTCAACTATTCTGTTGATCTCTATCACATCCCAATTTGAATCCAAGTTGGTCCACGGCTAACAAGCCGGATGGGACAGGGCTGCGCCAAAATAGGGTACAGTCGCCATCAGATATATCGGAGCGGCCAAAGTGCTCACAAATATCCGAACACGTCTCTATTGTCGAGGCATTAGAGACGTGTTCAGATATTTGTGAGCACTTTGGCCGCTCCGATATATCTGATGGCGACTGTACATGAATGTCGAACTCGAAATTCAAATCTGTCGTAAAACGGACACTTATTTCAAAAGCATATTATAAGATAAACGACTACATCATGGATAGGGATATTTGGCAGCGATAAAATCCTGCACTAGAAATCTGTCGTAAAATAAATGTGCTTTCTACTGTAGCAATGTAATTTTAAAATTTTATAATACTCTGATACTGAAATGATATATTGTATACTGTTTTGAAAAAATGACACCTCGCCGAGTTTTTTACGCCGGTTCTTCTCGAGGCAGAGGTTTACTTTCCGAACCGGTGGTAGTTTATCGACATTCATAGGTGCATGTAATATGCCTAAATTTAAGAATAAATCACTTTGACTTTGAATTATGAAAACATCAAAAAAAATCACTACATTTCAGTCAGAAATTCAAAAAATTATTTTATTGTGCTAAATATGCTAACGGACTCTGGCGATGATTTTAGGACCTCAAATTTGATTTCAAATAGGTAAGCGCCACACATTTCGTGAACGAATTTCGTATTTTCTCGATTAGAAAAGTAAAATATTAAATAGGTAGGTATATAAACAAATCTTACTATGGAGAAATGGAAACTTTTACTACAGTTGTTGTTTTAACAACTTAGAATAGTTGAAAAACCCCCGATTTTTTCATTTCAAAGTTCAATATCTCAAAAACGGCTGAACCGATTTTGATGAAACACAGCTAAGAACACTCGGGTCAAAATTATCTATGACACAAAAAAAACTGCATTCGAATCGGTCCATCCGTTTGGGAGCTACGATACACACACGTTAAATTTATAACACCCCTTTGCGTCGGTGTTAAAAAAAAGATTCTACTATACCTCTAGGCTCGTCCGAGTCGCTTGGAGGCTCGTCCTTGATTGCCGTGACGGTGAACAGCGCTGGCGGCGTGTGCGATGGCGACATCGCCCAGTCCTGCGAAATCGCACCTGCAAATATATGTAATTTCTATTAATAAATGAATAAAAAATAAATAATAATAAATATCGTGGGACAATTCACACCAATTGATCTAGTCCCAAACTAGGCAAAGCCTGTACTATGGGTACTAGACAACGGATAAACATACTTATATAGATAAATATCTACTTAAATAGATATTGAACATCCAAGACTCGAGAACAAACATTCGTAATCATCATACAAATATCTGCCGCAAATATCTATAAATGTATTTTTTAATACAGTTGCCCAAAAAGTGCTACTTTACATAGCTGTTTAGCGTGCGGAAAGTTGGTTTTCGCGCACTAGTGCTTTTTACTTTTCCTTGTACAAATTGTACCATTAATTATTATGTTAATATAAAATAAATAAGATAGAACTGTATTAAACTGTATTAAACTTTATTATTTTCCAACTGTATTACAATGATGTTACAGAATGAATAATATAAAAGTTTCGAATTCCTTACTTGTTGTTTTTTTTTATTTTTTCGCAACTGTATTAAAAAACGTCGTTCGATACACGTGCGGAAATGTCATTCTTCACTCGTCCCGAGTCTTGCCTCGCCTACGGCTCGTGGCAAGATATCTCGGTACTCGTGACGTAATGACATACTTTCCGCACTAGCATCGAAATGTACTATTTTTTTCTTTCTTTCAAGTAGAAGTCATAGGTTAACGCACACTTCTTACTGCGGACCGGATCCTGTTGATCGACCAACGCGACATTGTACGCGCATCGGGTAGATCTAAATGTCAATTTTTATATGGAAAAATGACAGATGGCCCCGACGCGCGTTCGGAACGTTAAGTGATTACCCTCGGAGTCGTCCTACAATATTCAGAAATACGTACTTCTTGATGAGGCGTGTTTTTTTTCATACGAACACAAATTATCAGCAACAGATTTGAGTGAGGTAAGTAGTTTAGCAACAAATACAGACAATTTTTTTCATCACACTTGCTCGTAAAGGGCTTCATAACGCGCAGGCATACAGCTACAATAGCCTTTATTACGCCTAAATACGTAATGGTTTTTTATTACGCCAGGCGTAATGGTTTACTATGAGTTTGTGTGTGATCTGATTGGTTTAAGCAAATCTAGTTGGCCGCGCGCCACAATAAGCCTGCTCTGTGATCTGTTGAAAAAAATCTAGTTGGCCACGCGCCGCAAGAATACTACTGTACTGCTCTTTGAATGGTTGAATTAAATATTGAAGCTGCGCGCTCCACTCGCACTGATCTGGAAGTGAAGTTGTCAATTTTTGATTGGTGCGGCTGTGTTAAACATAGATTTTTCTGTCTTTTGTAGTTATTTATTTCCTCGCAAATGTGATGAAAAACATTGTATGCGACACGTACGGTAAGAATGTTACAAACACGAGTCATCAAAGCTCTCCGCCTTCGGCGTCGGGCTTCTAATAGACTCTCGTACGTACATCGCATCTTACCGTATTTGTACAGTAAGGTACAGTATTCACGTACCACCGTAGAACCCTATCGCAATAAGGTGACATATGTGACGGCGGCCTGTCAAGCCTTCAAGGTTCGATCAGTAAAGCGGGAATTACATTACGAAATTAGTGTCATGCATGTTGACATCAGTTTCACGAAAGTAGTTTCGATATATGCGAAAGTAGTTTCGTAACATAATTAGTGTCGTGAAAACAACAGTATCGCAGTGGCCATGGCGCCATCAGCATCAGCTATTTCAACATGCATGACACTAATTTCGAAATGTAATTCCGGCTTTACACTATGAAACTAGTTGCATGACACTAATTTCACCAAAAAATCGCGCAGAGCACGAAACTAATTTGCATGCACGACATTAATGCATGCATAACGAAATTAATAAATTACACGTGAAACTGTTGGTAAAACTAATGTCACGAAATTAATTTCATGCCACTAATTTCGTAATGTAATTCCGGCTTAACTTTTAACTCTTCCAGCACGAGTCAAAGTTTGCTTTCAATTCCAGTCCAAGAAATGCCTCAGCCTTTGAGTATCAAAAACGAGGCTATTCTAACAACACCGAACACACACATCAGCAGACTAACACATGCATGCCATGCATGAAGCTACTCCTAGCGTAAAGGTGAATTCGAGAATCTATATCTACCAGAGATATGTGAAGATGTTTTCATATTTTTGACATCTCCGCTCATCTCTGGTGGGTATTCAAGACGTTAATTAAAACGACGCAGTAGCAGTGGCGCACATTGCACGTAGAACCGATGGCCATTGGGGCGGAAAGGTTCTCGAGTGGCGACCACGTACCGGCAGGCGCAGCGTGGGTAGGCCCCCCCACAAGGTGGACTTATGAACTGGTAAAGGTCGCTGGAGTCCGCTGGATGCGGGTGGCGCAGGACCGGTCATTGTGGCAGTGTGGGGGAGGCCTATGTCCAGCAGTGGACGTCTTTCGGCTGATATGATGATGATGATGATGATGAGTAGCAGTGGCGAGGCATCCGTACTCGATTACCATCGGCTTGTCTTTAAGAGAGCCTCTGGCCCTACAGCTCTTGAAGCAAAAGGAAAGAAAAATTACTGCAGCTCGCCTACAGATATGTCTGCCGCCGCGTCACTGCTTTGTTAGGAGAGGCACGAAAACGAAACAGATTGTTGTCTCCTTAGAAGATACCATGGGAGACGTTCTGACGCGGTCGAACGTATGGTATTCGGTGAAGCTGAAACCCACGATCTAAACGCAGCAGACACACAGCAATATGTCACGTGGGGCCGCGACGTCATACCTACCCGTACGAGACACGCAAAAATATCTAACAATCTTGCAATTAAAGAACATTTGGCATTTTTGCGGCTTCGTCGCGTGATATTAATGCAGGGCAAAACATATAGCAATGCACGACTTGCAAAACAAAGCTAACGTCATTCGACCTTGTACACGTACGAGGCCTACCTTTTGGCTCCTCTGTGTCACTTGGCGGCTCGCTTTTTTCCACAGAGATTGGAAACAGCAGCGGTGGCAGTGGCGAGGACAGGGACCATCCACAAGTCTCATCGAGGGCCGGACCTGGATGCGGATTTATATTTTAGTTAACGGCGGTAACTTATCGTCTACATTATCAATTAAAAGACCCGTAATGCTGCCGAGGACTAACGCTTGTACATATTGTCACTAAGGCTAACATCTGCATTGTAACTAATATGACAACGAGGCCTTTTCAGCAATGACGTCGAGGCCTACAACCTACAACATGCTCTGCTTTTCAGCTAGATAACGCTTGTAGTAGTTTAAGTTTCCAAAGTCTACTTTTAAACTGCATTAAATATGATGAGGACTACACTGACAAGACTTAGAACACAGAGTAAACTGCGTTTTGCTAATAGCGAGGCCTAAAACCGCAACCGATCTGTTCATTTGTGTCCGCGCTGGCTTTTGACTAGGCTCACAGTACGCGCCAGATAATTTTGTGTACTACCTAACCGCCCTAGTAATTGAGTCGTGTCAGATATTTGTGCGCGCTTTGCATATTGATGCTGGTGACTGTACAGGACGATTTGAGGCTAACTTCAGAGACGCAAACATGTGGCGAGGCCTACATCCCGAGGCCTTCCGTACCTTTCTCGTCCGTGTCGCTCGGCGGCTCGCTCTTGATGGCAGTGATAGTGAACAGCGGGGAGGGCGGGGAGGGAGGCATCGAGGCCGGAGACCGCGCCCACTCCTCCTCGGGGGCCTCGCGCCGTTTTCCGCAGGGCTCCTCTCGGAGGAATCGCTCCATTTCGTAGTATGTCTGGAATAGTAGTTTGTAAGTGAGTATTATTTAGAAAGTGTCAATGCGATCCTGTTATAGATAGATTTATTTATTTAACAACATACAATTGCACTTCAAAGTCAATTTATAGGAATCTTATTGTGATCGTCAGATATTAAAAAAAACCGGACAAGTGCGAGTACAACTCGCGTGAGGGTTCCGTATATAATCTAAATTTCATAAGTGTTTTTGAATATCCAAACTTCCTATAGGTTTTCCTGTAATCTTTAGGCAAGGAACTATTTTCCATATTTTTTTCATAATTTTAAGCTTAGTAGTTTCGGAGATAACGGAGGGGGAATGGTCAATGTTCGTCTTTTTTCCTAAATTACTTCAAATCTGTTTATGCTAAAATTATAAAAAGAATTTTTTTTTTTCAGTTTACCCCTTAAAAGTGGCCCCCTTGTTCACAATTAATTAATTTTACGCGTCCATCTTTGGGTCACCAATTTACATATGTGTACCAAATTTCAACTCGATCGGTCCAGTAGTTTCGGAGCAAATCGGCTGTGACAGACGGACAGACAGACAACCGAGTGATCCTATAAGGGTTCCGTTTTTTTTGAGGTTACGGAACCCTAAAAATGGCATAATTATCATAATAATAAATAATACAAGCATTATGTCAACAAATTACAAAATGAGTTTGCTAAGATCACCTTTTAGGTCGTCAATAAATATTAGGTACAATTCAGATGTCAATACATACAATACAAAATAATAAATCCAATTAATAATGTCATAAACATAATATTCATTTATCGAATATACATATATAGGATTTTCCAATAAAAAGTTTCTCAGTCGACTCAGTTCTTATATCTTTGGGTAGTCGTTCATAATATGTCGGACCTATTACACGCGGGTTTTTTCTCTGCAAGTGCCATTCGGCGTCGAACTGTTCTTAGTCGGCCCGTTGAGCGAATCACCTAGTTAAAAACATATATACTACTTGTGATTATTTGAGTAGGCCGAATTGCATCAAAGTAGTCCATTCCAAAAGCAACTCTACCGTCGAAGGCAGAAAACAATTCATCTTCAATTACAACCATACTAAGGGCGAATATCCCATGGAATCAGAATGCCATTAGGATTGTATTAAGGGTGACCTGCATGTGCGAAGCTGTGTTTTCATATAGTGGTCAAGCATGATAAGTATCAAATATATTATGAAAATTATTTCCCACATTTAAAAACCACATTCACAATTACAAATTTAAACAAGTGGAATTAAAAGATTTTTGAAAAAAACCCAACTGCTTTTTGGTAATATTATAGCCTATGTCACTCCCACGATTAAGAGGAATCCAACGACACCTCATATGTCGAAATCCGCCGAACGGTTTAGGTTGCAGGGCGTGCCAAAGTATAAGACATACACACATACATACGCTCGAAAAACATAACCCTCGGCAGTTGGGTAAAATACGACCGTCAGGGAGTGTTTTTGATCGACACGAGTTGGGAATTACCTATGCGCACGCGTCTCATACAACATTTTACACATCATGCAAAGAAATAAAAATATATAAATAAAAGGTTGTAACGCCACTCACCACTAGATGGCATGAGCAGTACTGCCGCGGTCATAGAAAATACAGTTTAGGAGGACAGCTTACCAGACGGCCCGCTGGATGGCGCTGCCTGTCAGTTAGATGGCGCTATCGTTTGTTCGACGTAGTTTTAAGACCTCCGGAGCCGTACCACTTGTTATTTGTCGAAAGCTAGGAACTAGTACTCTGCACGCTATACGCACTTACCTAAGCTAAATCGTATTAGTGTCGTTGTACTGGAATCTATACTACACCGGTGTATCCCAACTTGGGTGGAAGTACACCTATGTAGTATAGATTCCAGTACAACGACACTAATACGATTTAGCTTAGGTAAGTGCGTATAGCGTGCAGAGTACTAGTTCCTAGCTTTCGACAAATAACAACTGGTACGGCTCCGGAGGTCTTAAAACTACGTCGAACAAACGATAGCGCCATCTAACTGACAGGCAGCGCCATCCAGCGGGCCGTCTGGTAAGCTGTCCTCCTAAACTGTATTTTCTATGACCGCGGCAGTACTGCTCATGCCATCTAGTGGTGAGTGGCGTTACAGTTCTCCCCCTATGTCAACGAAGGCGCCTCGACGAGTATGACATAAGCTTTCTCTATAGGTTTGCCTTGCGCGGCCTACCGCGGGGTCTAGCCACTTCTTTCTTGAGTATCTCAGCCTTTACAGGTCACAGGCGGTATGGAGCCACCGAGATCGGTTTGTGATTACCTGCGTCACTAGAGTGCTCATAATCCTTCACCGGTCTTCCGTTGGGTGTAAACACATCCTGGTTCTCTTCCAAGAACTGTTCCAATTGTCTGACCTCGATTGAAAATACGGATGAGGATAGGAACAGATCGTCGTCACCTTCATATGACTCCTTGTCATAATTTTGGAGGCTGATTCTAGCATCTTCATATAAGGCGTCTGGCATGGGTGAGTAGTTGGATGCGTACTCAACAGGGTGCTCAGTCTTGGGGCGTTCCTTGACCTCGTTACCCCTGTGAAGTTTCCGACAATCTTCCGTCGAGTGCCCGAAATTCCTACAGTACCGACATTTCTCTGACTGTAGTTCGGTCGGCTCGCCGGTGTATTTTTCTTCTAAAAGTAACTCCGCCCGCTTTAGCTGACTTCAGAAGCTCTTTGAAATCCTTGATATCTTCTCGCGCAACCTTGTCCCTGATTTCAAGGCGCAGCAATCCATATATTAGGTCTAGTTGCTGAAGTTCGGAATGCATGTGTGACGCGCTTGGCAGCTGTGAGAAAAGCTTCCGCTTGCGTCGCACGAAAGCCTCGGTCGTAGTCCCTTTGGTTGGTTGTGACGCAGCAGGCATACGTTCAAGAAGCTGCGCGAACTGTTCTGCTGACAACATTTTGGTAGGTCTCCTTTTGACTTTGATAGTAGTGATACGTCCAGATCGAGTAACAAACGTTGGGCTTTTTATCCCTGAAACCTCTCTTCTGCTCATTTAAATGTCTCGGGTTGCCTAGTGACTAAGTCGTGGCGCGTAGCTCGTAGCGTGTGACGTCACGAAGCTCGTAGCGCGTAGCACACTACGTCACGAAGACAGGCCCCACGTTGGGCGCCAGTTGTAGCCGCGGAGAGGCGGGGGAGCGGAGAAAAACAGCAGGCTTACGCGATAATGCTCTATATTGGCTGAGTTACTCTCGCGGTGGTCGTTGATTCAACGAATCTCGCAGTACTACACCGGTGTATCCCAACTTGGGTGGAAGTACACCTATGTAGTATAGATTTCAGTACAACGACACTAATACGATTTAGCTTAGGTAAGTGCGTATAGCGTGCAGAGTACTAGTTCCTAGCTTTCGACAAATAACAACTGGTACGGCTCCGGAGGTCTTAAAACTACGTCGAACAAACGATAGCGCCATCTAACTGACAGGCAGCGCCATCCAGCGGGCCGTCTGGTAAGCTGTCCTCCTAAACTGTATTTTCTATGACCGCGGCAGTACTGCTCATGCCATCTAGTGGTGAGTGGCGTTACAGTTCTCCCCCTATGTCAACGAAGGCGCCTCGACGAGTATGACATAAGCTTTCTCTATAGGTTTGCCTTGCGCGGCCTACCGCGGGGTCTAGCCACTTCTTTCTTGAGTATCTCAGCCTTTACAGGTCACAGGCGGTATGGAGCCACCGAGATCGGTTTGTGATTACCTGCGTCACTAGAGTGCTCATAATCCTTCACCGGTCTTCCGTTGGGTGTAAACACATCCTGGTTCTCTTCCAAGAACTGTTCCAATTGTCTGACCTCGATTGAAAATACGGATGAGGATGGGAACAGATCGTCGTCACCTTCATATGACTCCTTGTCATAATTTTGGAGGCTGATTCTAGCATCTTCATATAAGGCGTCTGGCATGGGTGAGTAGTTGGATGCGTACTCAACAGGGTGCTCAGTCTTGGGGCGTTCCTTGACCTCGTTACCCCTGTGAAGTTTCCGACAATCTTCCGTCGAGTGCCCGAAATTCCTACAGTACCGACATTTCTCTGACTGTAGTTCGGTCGGCTCGCCGGTGTATTTTTCTTCTAAAAGTAACTCCGCCGCTTTAGCTGACTTCAGAAGCTCTTTGAAATCCTTGATATCTTCTCGCGCAACCTTGTCCCTGATTTCAAGGCGCAGCAATCCATATATTAGGTCTAGTTGCTGAAGTTCGGAATGCATGTGTGACGCGCTTGGCAGCTGTGAGAAAAGCTTCCGCTTGCGTCGCACGAAAGCCTCGGTCGTAGTCCCTTTGGTTGGTTGTGACGCAGCAGGCATACGTTCAAGAAGCTGCGCGAACTGTTCTGCTGACAACATTTTGGTAGGTCTCCTTTTGACTTTGATAGTAGTGATACGTCCAGATCGAGTAACAAACGTTGGGCTTTTTATCCCTGAAACCTCTCTTCTGCTCATTTAAATGTCTCGGGTTGTCTAGTGACTAAGTCGTGGCGCGTAGCTCGTAGCGTGTGACGTCACGAAGCTCGTAGCGCGTAGCACACTACGTCACGAAGACAGGCCCCACGTTGGGCGCCAGTTGTAGCCGCGGAGAGGCGGGGGAGCGGAGAAAAACAGCAGGCTTACGCGATAATGCTCTATATTTACTCTCGCGGTGGTCGTTGATTCAACGAATCTCGCAGTACTACACCGGTGTATCCCAACTTGGGTGGAAGTACACCTATGTAGTATAGATTTCAGTACAACGACACTAATACGATTTAGCTTAGGTAAGTGCGTATAGCGTGCAGAGTACTAGTTCTTAGCTTTCGACAAATAACAAGTGGTACGGCTCCGGAGGTCTTAAAACTACGTCGAACAAACGATAGCGCCATCTAACTGACAGGCAGCGCCATCCAGCGGGCCGTCTGGTAAGCTGTCCTCCTAAACTGTATTTTCTATGACCGCGGCAGTACTGCTCATGCCATCTAGTGGTGAGTGGCGTTACAGTTCTCCCCCTATGTCAACGAAGGCGCCTCGACGAGTATGACATAAGCTTTCTCTATAGGTTTGCCTTGCGTGGCCTACCGCGGGGTCTAGCCACTTCTTGCTTGAGTATCTCAGCCTTTCGTCACGAAGACAGGCCGCACGGAGGGGCGCCAGTTGTAGCAGCGGAGAGGCGGGGGAGCGGAGAAAAACAGCAGGCTTACGTGATAATGCTCTATATTGGCTGAGCTGAGTTACTCTAGTGGTGGTCGTTGATTCAACGAATCTCGCAGTACTACACCGGTGTATCCCAACTTGGGTGGAAGTACACCTATGTAGTATAGATTCCAGTACAACGACACTAATACGATTTAGCTTAGGTAAGTGCGTATAGCGTGCAGAGTACTAGTTCTTAGCTTTCGACAAATAACAAGTGGTACGGCTCCGGAGGTCTTAAAACTACGTCGAACAAACGATAGCGCCATCTAACTGACAGGCAGCGCCATCCAGCGGGCCGTCTGGTAAGCTGTCCTCCTAAACTGTATTTTCTATGACCGCGGCAGTACTGCTCATGCCATCTAGTGGTGAGTGGCGTTACAGTTCTCCCCCTATGTCAACGAAGGCGCCTCGACGAGTATGACATAAGCTTTCTCTATAGGTTTGCCTTGCGCGGCCTACCGCGGGGTCTAGCCACTTCTTGCTTGAGTATCTCAGCCTTTCGTCACGAAGACAGGCCGCACGGAGGGGCGCCAGTTGTAGCAGCGGAGAGGCGGGGGAGCGGAGAAAAACAGCAGGCTTACGTGATAATGCTCTATATTGGCTGAGCTGAGTTACTCTAGTGGTGGTCGTTGATTCAACGAATCTCGCAGTACTACACCGGTGTATCCCAACTTGGGTGGAAGTACACCTATGTAGTATAGGTTCCAGTACAACGACACTAATACGATTTAGCTTAGGCAAGTGCGTATAGCGTGCAGAGTACTAGTTCCTAGCTTTCGACAAATAACAACTGGTACGGCTCCGGAGGTCTTAAAACTACGTCGAACAAACGATAGCGCCATCTAACTGACAGGCAGCGCCATCCAGCGGGCCGTCTGGTAAGCTGTCCTCCTAAACTGTATTTTCTATGACCGCGGCAGTACTGCTCATGCCATCTAGTGGTGAGTGGCGTTACAAGGTGAAATTTTAAGTGTCATGAAACTTTAAACTTCTTCGCGATGCATTGCTAGTCTTGTCTTTAAATTTTCAACCATAAAATAAATTATTCGAGTGTGCTTATTTCGAATATAATAACATAGATTATTCGTAAAACTTAAATACAACCACAACCACCTATTTATCAAAGACGAAACGACACGCTTTTGAATTTCAAAATGTGGGAACGCACTTGGTCCTAAAAAAGTATAATGACCCATTTACGGAGTAAAAGTATTCGTTAGTAAACCATAATCTACGTCCCCATTTCCTTTGGAAAAGCACAAGAGCAGAAAGACTTAAACAAACAATAGTTTTGATGGTTCAACGTACTTCCCAAGGTTAACCTATAGGGCATACGCTTCTAACGGTACACCTTTACCATACCCAACGCCCTTAGCCTTTAAAAATAAGATTCGAAATCGCTTAAAACATCTTTATTTGTATAGTGGTTAGATCGCCAAAACAGTGTTGTAAGTGGGGTCGCGTAGGACCGTGTTAAAATGGGGTAAGGTCGACATTTGCTTGGCGAGGTATCGGTCAACATTGACTCATTGTTCGTGGGTATCGGTGTTTTGCCCTGTCGGTCGGGATTTTGTTTTAATCCTTAGACGACGGACAATGTGTTTAAATGGTCGCTCGTAATTGACATTGTATTACAATTTAGTTTATTTCATTTGTATACATACATACATACATATAATCACGCCTCTTCCCCAGAGGGGTAGGCAGAGATCACGGATCTCCATTTGCTACGATCCTGACAAACCACTTTCGCTTCACTCACCTTCATAATATTTCTCATACATGCTCGTCGGTTAGGGGTACTTTTGACCTGGCCTTTTTAGGGTTCCGTAGCCAAAATGGCAAAAACGGAACCCTTATAGTTTCGTCATGTCCGTCTGTCCGTCTGTCCGTATGTCACAGGCATTTTACTCGAAAACTATTGGGTGTATTTGAATAAAATTTTGAGGATAGGTGTATTTTGTTAGCCGCTACATAGTTTTGTAATTAAAATGACAAAAAAAAAATTTTTAGGGGTGCACTTCATACATAAAACTAAAAGTCAAAAAATTTTTTTTCATTGTGACCCCCCGTGTGGCACATCAATCGATAGGCCATTCAAAATAAATATAAGGTTTCTTGGCATTTTTTTTGATTAAGTGAATAGGGTCGGAGATAATCGCCCCGAAAGTCACTAAAATTCTGTCCCCCTCTCTAATTTTTGAACGGTGTATTTTAAAAATATAGAAAAATTCATGGACATAGGGCTTATTAATTTCATTCGCCGAAAATTGTTTTGAACAAGATCGGTTCAGATGTTTTCGAGATATTGTTGAAAAACTGCCTTCCTCAAAGAAAAGGACGTAAGTGCCGTAAAATTTCTGTGACGATACGACCTTTTTAATAGGCACGGAACCCTTCGTTTTGCGTGGTCCGACACGCACTTGGCCGGTTTTTGTAATTTCAGTTGTATAGGAAATGTAATTATAAATTTCATCACTGGCAACACACATTGGTCAAAGACACTGTGGAATATTGGACGAAAATATGTGCCGTAGCTTCCCGAACGCTGCCCAGCCGAGTCAGATTCGAATATTGACAGAAATAACGTCAAGAAACTCAATTTATATTGATAATTTAAGTAAAAAAAAGTGTAACCGAAAATAACCTTAACCGGTTATTCAAACTTTCGAAAACCGGTCCTGTATTTATTTATTTATTATTCGGAGAACCAACAGCTAACAATTGTACATCAGTTATACATGTAGGTAACGGAAAGCCAATTATAGGTGGCCACCAGTAGAAACAGATTAACAAACCATTGGTGGTTAGCGCTAAGTGTTACAACGTGTTACCTTACCGTTAATAACTACTTAATTAAATATAGTTCACTTTATATACTGAACTATGAAAAAGTTATTACATGTTTGGACAAAAAAATCCCCATATGCGCCTTGTATATGGATATGACAAAAGCATTTGACTTAGTAGATCACAATGTTCTCTATGACAAACTCTTTGCTTATGGGATTCGCGGCAATGTTCTCAGTCTCATACGTTCTTACATGACTAATCGAAAACAAATAACTCAAATTAAAAGAATTGCTCCTACAACTAAAACTGAGGAAATTTATTCGTCGGACTATAGAGATATTCGTTATGGTGTACCTCAGGGGAGTGTTTTAGGACCACTATTATTTCTAATCTACATTAACGATTTGCCAAAAGCTACGGAACATCCGATGATTCTTTTTGCTGATGACAGTACTATTATATTTTCTGGAGAAACTGGTAAAACATGTGAATCTGACATTAATAATACTTTAATTAAAATAATAGAATGGCTAACCAATAATAATCTTAAAATAAATCTTGACTAAACTAATATCATGACATTTCAACAAAGAAACAAACCTGACAATTTATTTATTGCTTATAAGGGACATCAAATCAAGGAAACAGACGTAACGAAATTTTTAGGCCTTAGTATCGATAATAAGTTGACATGGAAAAACCAAACTGACATTATATGTAGTAAATTAAGTAAATTTTCCTATGCGCTATACAATCTGAAAAGAATCGCAAATCAGTCATCGGTTTTAACTGCTTATCATGCATTTGTAACATCCACTTTAAGGTATGGGATACTTTTCTGGGGAAATTCAACAAATAAGGAAAACGTATTTAAGGCTCAAAAAAAGTGTTTAAGGTCGGTATGTGGCATTAAGCGATATGACTCGTGCAAACCGTATTTTATAAAATTAAAAATACTAACATTACCTTGTTTGTATATATACGAAATGGTTAATTTTGTAAACGCTAATCGTCATCAGTTCAATAAATTTAAAAGTATACGTCTAAAGAACAAATTACAGTCACACTCAAGCAACACAGCACTACTACAAAAAAGCATACTAGGGATGTCCCACAAAATATACAATAAGCTTCCACAGAACATCCTTGCAAATAATGGAAATGATGTAGATTTTAATAAGAGTTTAAAGATATTTCTTACGGAAAAAGCATATTATACGATAACAGAATTTTTGACTGATGTATTTGATAAATATTGACATACCCTACACTCTTTACTTAATTTCGTATATTTAATATCTCTGTGACCTATTTCGTTTAATTGTTTTTATGAATCTCTTTTTTTTTTAGTGTAATTAATTCTTATAATGTAATAATGTAAATTCTACTGAACATTTTAAACATGTTCCGACCAAAACATTTGTATGCCGACAGGCACCACATAGTGATACAAAAGCTAATGAAACACCTTGTACTTACCTACCTATGTTGGACAAATAAAATCTTTGAATCTTTGAAAAATCTTTGAATCTTTATGAGTACAAAACTTATGACTAATGATTAAGTACATAATATACTATCGACGTTTTGTCAAAATAATCGGTTATAACCGGTGTCTTCGGTTATAATCGGTTTGCATTCCGTTATTCACAACAAACCGCATCCCCGGGAGAGATCCCACCAAAGGGGTGATCACGTAACTTTTCGAACGCACGTTACGACAACTCAACCGTCATTTTCCCATACAAAGAGTGACATTTAGATCTACCTGACGCGCGTACAATGCGTTACGTGATCGACCTGCATGAAGGAACACAACAAAACATACAGAGCAAGTAGTGTATTTTGAATTTGTGCTTTTAAAACTGAATATATAAATTCGCATAGCTAACACAGCAAAGCATGTTCGCAATCGCATAGCGGCAATTGGCATACGAAAACTTAAGCATGGCGTTGCAAAATAACAACAAAGATTGTATTACTAGTAGTATATGAGAAGTATTCATCATCATCATCATCATATCAGCCGAAAGGCGTCCACTGCTGGACATAGGCCTCCCCCAGAGAGTTCCAAATTGACCGGTCCTGCGCCACCCGCATCCTGCGGACTCCCGCGACCTTTACCAGGTCATCAGTCCACCTTGTGGGGGGCCTACCCACGCCGCGCCTTCCGGTACGTGGTCGCCACTCGAGAACCTTTCCGCCCCAACGGCCATCGGTTCTACGTGCAATGTGCCCCGCCCACTGCCACTTAAGTTTAGCAATTCGGAGTAATACTTCTCATAGAGCCATGTCTATGAGAAGTATCACTCAAAAAAATATGGTACAATCAATTACCGATTGTACATTTTGTGCACAGTCATCAAATACTTCTTGAGACGGCTCCAACGAGCCCAAACACGACGAATATAAATCGCCAAAAAAAATTGTATAAATTTCGTGCTTTCAAAATTTCACGAGAATCGGTTTAAAAATGAGACCGGAGGAGTAATCACGTAACGTTCCGAACGATCGTCGTGTAAATCCAACTGTCATTTTTCCATATAAAAAATTACATTTAGATCTACCCGACACGCGTACAATGCGTTACGTGATCGACCAACTGTAGAAGAGAACAGCCGGGCAGCGGGACATTCGGGCATCCGGATATACGAAAGAATTTTGGCCCAAGCTGCAACGGAAAACTTCGTTCGCTTCGCACGATCGTTCAATAAAAAAAAATATTATGATCATAAAGAAAAGAAAGAAAGAAAGAAAGATACATTTATTCTCAAACACACAGGACACACATATTAAACAATAAAATAAACAAGAAAAACATATAAAACATGAAACAAAGTGTGTCTCTGCGGCAGTGAACCGAACACTGACATAAATTTCAAATTAGAAAGATAAAATATTATGTACTATCGCCCAAGGGTCATTCATGAGAGGAGGCCTATGCCCAACAGTGGGACGTATATAGCCTGATGATGATGATGATCGCCCAAGGGTCCGGGTTCACACTTTCTGTTCAAAATCGTCCGCACATGCATAGCGTTAGCTCGAAAATGATCCTAGAGGTGTGAACCCGTACCCTTAGGCGATAGTACATAGCATAGGATAGGTACAGTCGCCATCAGATATATCAGAGCGGGAAAAGCGCTCACAAATATCTGAACACGTCGCTATTGTCGAGGCATTAGAGACGTGTTCAGATATTTGTGAGCGCTTTCGCCGCTCTGATATATCTGAGGGCGACTGTACATATGCCAAAAGGTCGTTTAAATCTATCGAATTGTACCCTTCGAAGTTTTAAATTTTCGTTAGCAGACTTAATACAGAAGTTGATTCACAGCCATGTCGTCACTGTACACATATTTATGGCGCAGCTATCCAACAATATACGTGGAAAACCCGTGGGAGAGAAAGCGACGGGGAAAAGTCGATTAGAAAACGTACCTTACTTGTGTTGTGGGTAATACGGGCAAACGGCCATTTACAGACAGTAAGAGTTGGTTTAAAGTGCTCAAAATCTTTTAATCTTTTAACCGTCAAATAAGACAAGAAGTAAACAAATTTAATGATTTGTAAAATAAAACTACCTATAGAATTTGCACAATGTCAATTTGGCACTCTTTAGGGGAGGCCTATGTCCAGCAGTGGACGTCTTTGGGCTGATATGATGATGATGATAGAATTTGCATTCCTATTTGCATTATTTGACAGCTGCCATCCCAGTACAATTTATGTCATCATTGACGTTTATTACCGGGCGTGATGACCGCTGTCAAATAATGCAAAAGGAATGCAAATTCTATATAGCTCATGAGTCTCATGACCTGTTGAAGCTTGCGAAGTCTAAAAAAAAAACAAAAAAGTAAATCGTCAAGAAAATTCTAATTAATTTTAATGTACCTCCTCACAAAATTTCACGACAATCTGTTGAGCAATGCGACCTGTAAAGGAAAACAGCCGGACATCCGGATATTCGAAAGGATTTTTGCCCAAGCTAAAAAGTAGAACTTCGGTAGCTTCGCTCGCTGTTTCAAAAATACAAGTTAAGAACCGCGGACTCGCGATATATATTTTAATAGGCATCATGACACAATAAATTAAATTAAATAATTAATATCATAAAAGGATATAAACCTTGAAAGTTTAGAAAAAACTTGTTTTTTATATGTCCAAGTGTAAATTTAAAGTTACCAATAGAATCCTTACGCTTTTATAGAAACAAAATTGTATGACAACTATGGACCTAAACGCAGTATTTCGCGACCGAAACAGCAATTTACCTGATTTTCCGTACAACGATTAGTTCAAATAGCTAAGTGTGACGTCATACTTTTAAGTCAATCAGTATGAAGCGTTTGGGATGCCGCCAGCGAGGTCAATCTTTGTCACAATTTTTTGGGTATTTAAGTTCTTTAACTGTAGTTGCTCCCATACAAACATTTGTTCCTCTCCAAAAACTGTTTCGAATGGCATCGTGAAAAAATCTTAGTCATCATGCCTATTGGGATCGCGCCATGAAAACGGTCGAAAATTTTTGCTATAGATAACGATAACGGTTATTTCTAAAGCAATGGCGTTCTATGATCCTGCAACCATGACGATTACCTACCACCGGTATTTCAAACTGTTTAAACTATTCGTCCATTGTCCAGCGATTTCCGTTTTTTTGTGAGGCGACACGCTCTCATTTAGTTTAATTACTATTACTCTTTTCAAATGAGTGATCTAGTTTACAAAGCGGTAGCTGCCCGCGGCGGCTTCGCCCGCGTGTTGCGAAGAACACAGGCAAACCAGCGGTATACAATATACTTTAACCATCCTGAAAGTCCATTCTGCACGCAGATGAAAGAATTTTTGAAATCGGACCAGCGGTTGTGTCATATAGCCTACTTTGCCCGCTTTTTTCGGAAAAACACCTCATATTTTTTTATGATAATGAGCGTTTTTCAAAAAAACTGAACATGAACTTTTTTTTCAGATTTCGTTTTTTTTTTGGTTTTTCTTACTCAGAATCGTTGATACTATCGATCCTCATACAGGAAAAAAAGTGTCCCAGATTTTATTATGTAAGTTTTTTCTTCCAGTGCGTCACGTCTATATAAATAAAAAAAGACTGCATACAAAAGTGTGACGATCTGGAATGGAATATTTTGGACACCTTTTTTCTTGTATGAGGATCGATGGTATCAACGATTCTGAGTAAGAAAAACCCAAAAAAAACGAATTCTGAAAAAAAAAATTATGTACAATTTTTTTGAAAAACGCTCGGATGATATTATTTTTTACCCGACTGCCGAAGGAAAGGATTGTTGTTTTTCGAGCGTATGTATGTATGTATATCTATGTGTGTATGTTTTATTCTTTGGCACGCCCTGCAGCCTAAACCGTTTGACGGATTTCGACATATGAGGTGTCGTTGGATTCCTCTTAATCGTGGGAGTGACATAGGCTATAATATTTGCAAAAAAGAAGAACTATCTAGACCTACTGGGTGACAGTGGAGACTTAGTTTTCGATGGCCACTTTTTTTTGTGAACAAGCCTTATTATTCCATGGACTGTCCAAATCCTTCAGATGAAATCCTGTTTAAAGTTCTCGAAGGCTGGCGATGTCTAGATCTTACAGCGTCGTTGTAAATCATTTCGTATTAGAGTAAACTACAGCAAGGCCCCATGAAGGGCCGTGTCCTGCATATCTGTACACCGTAACCAAAATGCACTCGAAACTAAACGTCACAAGCGCCATACATGACCCACTAACATACTCCCTTCTCCACAAACAAGCTGCACTAATTAAACCCTTCCAATTTTAGACCACGGGAAAACTAACCATCTCTATCCCTCGTAAGCATAATTCGAACGCTAGAGCGGGAGTGCGCACGTGACGTCATAATGTTTAACGCATGGTACAAACAACGGGATGTACGCGTTCACAAATGAATTACAACCTTAATGGCACAGATATTGAGTTGATTTTAGATTGGCGTGTAGTATGAATAGGCTGTTGTAAACAATTTAGTACACTCTTTACTCCATTGAAACGCTTCGGTTTACGAGAATATAAAATGGCAGAGTTGGTATTGTGAGTTCATTATGGCTACTACATTCTTAAGACTATTGGCGGGTCTCGACGGCGTTTGTAAATGTAGGTATTACATGCCACGTTGGCAAACAAGTTAACAGCCCTAGGTAAGCACAGAGATCGTAAATGGCGCGATTTTTTTTGTCGTTTAAAGTTCTTAGTAGAGATGCAACGGATATCCGGCCACTATCCGGTATCCGGCCTATCCGGCCACATTTTTACTATCCGGCCGAATACCGAATAGTGGTGTAGTATCCGGCCGGATACCGGATAGTATTTTAACACACTAACACAGAAGAACATAGGTAAAGATAGAACCAGAGTAGGTAAAAGAAGGATGAATAAATAACAAACTACAAAGCAATCAATTATTAAAGTCAGTTTAATGAGTTAATCTTCGTATGAAAAGAAAAAGATAAATTAAACGACACTGTTATTTATCTATTATTTCTATTAGTTAGGTACCATTAATTGGGTTCTGCTTAATCACACAAGCCAATGAAGATGATGATCAATCAGTTTTATCACTATTATCTTCCACTAATTATTTTAATTTTTTAACACTTTTTAGGCATTTTACTTCGGCCGGATATTCGGTATCCGGTATCCGGCCAAACCACTATCCGCTGCGTCTCTACTTCTTAGTAAAGTTAAAAAACCCCCATTTTCATTTCAAAGTCCAATATCTCAAAACCGGTTGAACAGATTTTGTTGAACCGTATCTAAGAACCATCTCGATCCCGTCAGCTTTCGGACAAAAAAACGCTTTGATATCGGTCCATTCGTTTACGATGCCACAGATAGACAAACACGTCAAACTTATAACACCCCTTTTTGCGTCAGGGGTTAAAAAGAATTCGGACAATCCGCTCTAGTGTCATCCAATTTTATACCATTCATAAGGGGTAAGATGAACCTCAATGGGCCTCATTTTAGAAGGCTCAAAGTCACCCAAAGGGCAATGGAGACGGCTACGCTGGGAGTTAGAAATGAGGCTAGAACCAAGGTGACCGATAGAGCCCTTCCGAATCGCTAAACTTAAGAGGCAGTGAGCGGAGCACATTACACGTAGAACCTATGGCCGCTGGCCGGAAAGGTTCTTGAGTGGCAAGCAGCGTGGGAACCCCCCCCCCCCCATGCCATACTTGTGCATTTTTACCTTTCAGTTTAGTTCGCCTACCCCCCTATGCCAAACTATGGCCATATTTGTGCATTTTCACCTTTCAGTTTAGTTCGCCTACCCCCCTATGCCAAACTATGGCCATATTTGTGCATTTTCACCTTTCAGTTTAGTTCGCCACCCCCCTATGCCAAACTATGGCCATATTTGTGCATTTTCACCTTTCAGTTTAGTTCGCCTACCCCCTATGCCAAACTATGGCCATATTTGTGCATTTTCACCTTTCAGTTTAGTTCGCCTACCCCCCTATGCCAAACTATGGCCATATTTGTGCATTTTCACCTTTCAGTTTAGTTCGCCTACCCCGCGTACCAAACTATGGCCATATTTGTGCATTTTCACCTTTCAGTTTAGTTCGCCTACCCCCCTATGCCAAACTATGGCCATATTTGTGCATTTTCACCTTTCAGTTTAGTTCGCCTACCCCGTGTACCAAACTATGGCCATATTTGTGCATTTTCACCTTTAAGTTTAGTTATTTATTGCCTAATCATGGATTCTATTTTCATTTAAAAAAAAAAACAAAAATCGTTTATTTGCTTAACAAACACATGTTTACATAAAATGAGATGCCAGGCGGACCCCAAACTAGGCTGAGCCTGTATCTTGGGGCCCTGGAGTGCAATTCGTAAAACAATATGAAGTTATTCAAGGAATCAGAATGAACTCTAAAGAAGAAAGTAATAAAAAGTATTATACATTTAAGAGCGCATGCGCAAACTGTGTGTCTGTGTGTGCGCGCGCGTGTGTGTATGAGCGTGCGTGTGTGTGTATGTGTGTGCATATGTGCGTTAGTTAGTGTGCAGGATTGAGTTTTACTTAATAAGATGTAGGGCCTCCGTGTCATCATATGATAGAGAGACAACCCCAAGCCACTTTCACAACCGCCACAGCGTTAATAAAAAAATAAACTTCATTCTGGCCATACCTAAAAATCTTCAGAAAATAAAAATCGGCCTAAATAGTCTCCTATTTCGTACAGACGTAAACCGTACGTTACGAGTTTTGAATTTTTGGTACGAGTCCCTACGCTCGTATGTACAGTAAGGGAAATGTATTCACGTACCACCCGTAAAACCCTGTCGCAATTGACAGGTCACCATCACTCAAACTCGAGTGATATGTCACCTTATTGCGATAGGGTGCTACGATGGTACATGAATACATTTCCCTTACTGTACGCATGCGTGTCTGATCATGTCACAATAAGCGTCTAATTCAATGCAATGCAAGGGTGACTTAATTACATACCAGTATTTTATAGCGCCTGCTTTAAACATAGCCAAGAAGGAAAAATACCGGCTAAGTGCGGTCGGACTCGCGCACCGAGGCTTCCGTACAAACCTGTAGGTATTATAGAACTGAGTATTTGATATGAATTTCAATTTAATACCTCTACGCGCTCATGAGGAAAGGGGTACCCAGTAACTTTAAAATTATTAAAAATATTTTTTATTATGTGATGTAACAAAAAAAATCGGTTTTCGCAAAATTTCCTTTATCTCTGCTATAAGACGTTGCTTCGTATTAAACTTCAAGGTTCTGAGTTCACGGGAAGTACCTACCCTGTAGGTTTTGATCCCTTGCGAGTTTCGAAAATTTGCGGAAATTTGCGGCATAAACGGCTGTATCTTTTGATTGCGTCGGCTTAGAAGTTTAATTTTTTCACAGCTCCAAGGGACAGTAGACCTGAGTATTTGACATAAATTTAAGCTTGATAGCGTTCCTGAGAAAAAGGGTCTTGACACACTGACGGACGGACGGACAAAAAAGTGATCATATAAGGGTTCCGTTTTTTCCTTTCGAGGTACGGAATCCTAAAAAACGGAAACAAATAGCCTCAGTGGTGTCTTAATTTACTATAAAGATGCCCGGATATTACACAGCCCGCTAGCGAAGGGGTGAAATACTACTACAAATACCCGGGGTGTAGTTGCATTACGTTTCGAACGCTCGTTAGGACATATTAACTGTCATTTTTTCATACAAAATGTGAGATTTGGATCTACCTAACGTACAGAAAGGGAAATGTATTCACGTACGACCGTAGAACCCTATCGCAATAAGGTGACACATCACTTGAGTTTGAGTGACGGCGGCCTGTCAATTGCGACCGGGTTCTATGGTGGTACGTGAATACATTTCCCTTACTGTACAGTCGAGTTCTCCAATATCTGTACAGACAACCTTTCAAAAATATATGTACACAGGCTTTATTATTAGTGACATAAGACACATGTGTAGATATTTTTGAAAGGTTGTCTGTATAGATATTGGAGAACTCGACTGTACCTACAATGCGTTACTTGATTAGCGATGTACAAGTTGCAGAACATTCTCAAAATATCAGGAAAGTTCTCAGAAATTTCCGGAAACTTACATGAGAATTTAAAAATAATTTCCATTTAGGATTAGGATATTACCAGCAGAAGTTTCTCACGGATATTCATGTATAATCTATTATTCTTTAAGCAGGCAAATTAAACGGCTGATAATGTATGTATCCAGAGAGTTTTTGACATATTTTCAGTGTTTATAAAATTTAAATTCTGAGAACTTTCCTTATAAGAATTTTCGCAACCTTGGAAACTTCTTCGCGGTGCATTGCTGTAAATGGTCGATCTGCAGAACAAATTGACAGTTCTTTTGTGAAAAAACAATAAAATTACGAGCCCTAACTGCTGAAAAAGTAACGGGAGTTTTTCTGGGATGTTTCAACCCTAGCTTTTCACCCCCTTTCGGGCACAGAGGCGTTAGTTTAGGAATGTAGGTATGACTCCATGTGCCATTTATACATATACCTAGAGATTTTTCTAGCAGGAACGACTTATTGTAAGTGATTGACAAAATAAAAATCGACAGTCCTGTTATCGATAAGTACCACTTGAACGTCATATAGGTATAGCAAAGACAAATATATATAGGGTGCGTTAGAAAATAGATAACAATAACAAAACTCTCAATTTATTTATATTTTACAGATAAAGGTTTGCAATACTTTCGTAACTTTCTTTCTTCGTGTCACTGAATTAATTATCCCATAAGTCACTCCATAACACACACACACACACACCGAAATTGTCTTTCAAATCAACGCAGAATGTCAAAACATGTTATTTTCCCCAAACCCATTTTCGGTCCCAAAACAAATCTGTGTCTCTGTATATGGTTAATAGTGTAGGTGCACGCGGCGTCAAGGTAGATAGCCAATATATGTCTGTGGTTGTATGTACGTCTTGTCGTTGAAGTAGTATGTACTTATCGATAACAGGATTGTCGATATTTTTCTTGTGGCAAGCACTAAGCAAATGTTGTTCCTGCTAGAAAAATATCTAGGTATAGCGATTTACTGCGTGTCTAATTTGAATCATGACCTAAATCCGTGTAAATCATGACTTGTCCGTTCCAGATGATCTCCGGATGATAGCGATCGAAATGATCTATAAATACATCAATAACTAGGTCGCCACTTGAGACTTTTCCGACGTTCTCTTGACTTGAGGGTATTTTGTTCTGCAATGCACTGAAATGAGTTCCGGTTTGTTACCCGACTGCCGAAGGAGAGGAGGATTATGTTTTTCGAGCGCATGTATATATGTATGTATGTGTGTATGTCTTATTCTTTGGCACGTTTGACGGATTTCGAAATATGAGGTGTTGTTGGATTCCTCTTAGTTACTGTAATATTTGCAAAAAAGCAGTGTAGTTTTTCGATAAATCATTCGGGTGTCATGCTGTCCCGCTGTCCCGCTGTTCTCCTCTACAGGTCGCATTTCTTAACCGATTCTCGTGAAATTTTGTGAGCAGTCCCCGTAGCGTGGTTGGCCTTGTCACGCGATAGGTGATAGGATAGAGCGTGCGTCACTGGCTGACACCGTTCGATAGAACGAGACGACGCTTCTATCTTGTCACTTGTCGCGTGATAAGGCCAACCATGCTACGGCTCCAGGTTTGACAGCTAAAGACGGCCACAGCCGCGCGTGCGCTTTGCGCATTTTCGTTAATTTTATGTAATAAAAAGCTTTACAAGTAACTTGATCCATTGTTTTAATAGTGCATGATACGTACATTAATTTTGACATGACATTATTTATAAATATATAGGTATCAGAAGTTTCATTTTATTCATTGTTTTGTTTTGCACCCTCGCTGTCAAAAGGTTAATTATATTGTTTTTTTTTCTGGAGACACTTTTTCGAAATTCGAAAAAAAAATGTCATCATTATAAATTTAAGAGCCAGGCTCTTGTCGGTGGAGTAATCGCCATTCTGATCTTCTCTCTGCCACTGTTTTGAGCTCCTGATACGACATCACATTAACTTTCTCATTAGCTTGGTCCATAAACGCAAGTCTTGGCCTTCCCCTGCCTCTCCTTCCTTCTATATTTCCTTCAATTATAGTTTTTAACTATAGTTTTTTTTTTTTTATGTAAGTATTATACATACATATATATATATATCATCTATATCAATACTTCTATACACCGGTCTCAATTCTCAACCAATTCTTGTGAAATTATCTCAGCAGGTTCGATAATTATGTTTTGTCGATTCAAAGGGGTAGGTCACGTAAAGTTTCGACAGTCCGAACGCCATTTTTCGTAATAAAATTTGACGTTTAGATCTGCCTAACGTACGTACTAATGTGAATTGACTATAACGTGTATATATTAACACTACAGCAGAGTTCAGTGATACGCTAGTTATTTCGTGGTCTGTTTATTTTCAGCAAGTGACAATACAAAGGAACGTAAACAAACGGTTTCTATGTATATTTAAATCGTGACAGGCATGTCGTAATAATGATTACATATGGCCAGTAGACACATATGCGACCTCCAATACGTACAATGCGTTACGTGATCGACCTGCATATCTTGGAAATTCTTGTAATTCTATTTTTGGATGTAAACGTGCGTTTTTCAAAAAAAGTGTACATGAACTTTTTTTTTCAGAATTCGATTTTTTTTGGGTTTTCCTTACTTAGAATCGTTGGCACTATCGATCCTCATACAAGAAAAAAAGTGTCCAAAATATTATTCCATTCCAGATCGTCACATTTTTGTATGCAGTCTTTTTTTATTTATATGGTTGTGGTTGTGACGCACTGGCAAAAAAACGTACATAGTAAAATCTGGGACAACTTTTTTCTTGTACAACGATCGATAGTATCAACGATTCTGAGTAAAATAAACCCAAAAAAATTGAATTCTGAAAAACAAACGTTCATGTACACTTTATTTTTTAAAACGCTCAAACACAGATTCGCGAGTCTCAAAGAGACACTAGTTTGTAAACAGTGATAACTAATGTTTTATCATTCATATACCTACACTGTTACTAGCATGAATCACCCCTATTGTGTGTATGTTTGTGTGTACGGTGTTATCGGGAGCTAAGCCCCGTTTCGGAAGGCCGCGTTTATTATTGCGTTAAATAAAGAGTTGCATCACGGACTATTCCTGGCGGTGAGTCAACGGTCAGCGATAGGGTTGGCGATGCGATCTTTCGTCCGTGTGTTTTGGACCCTGCACACACAGCCCTACTAGTATAACTTGACTCTCGACTCTATTCGCGCGCGAGATAGACTGTCGGTCACTTCAAATTAATTCTGACTATTACTGAATTACTTCAAAATAACTTCTGAGTAATGCTGTCAAAGAGTGACAGATAGTCTTGTCAAAATTGTATGTATTTAAGTGGTTATATATTTATTGAAAGTATATAAATACAAGATTATGATTAACATTAACTGAGATGAATTAAAACTAAGTTAAATCTAAAAAAGGCCCTCGAGGTATTGTACCGTTGTATTTAAGTACATATGTATAAGTAAGTTTATAATGTATGCATTATATAAGTATGTATATTCATGAAATTAATTGATTTGTGTTTCCATTCTAGTTTCAGTATTTACCACACCACTAAAGTTTCTGTTTAGCCCAATGCTTGAGTGGTAGAGAATGCCTGATGGCATTAAGTCCGCCTATTGTACTTTTATTTGTATATTTGTGCAATAAAGTTTAAATGAATAAATAAATGAAAATAGTCTATCACGCGCGCGAGTAGAGTAGAGAATCAATCAATCAAGTTATGCTAGCAGGCCACGCGGCCCGCGAGCTGTATCGCGGCGAGATAGATTATCCGTCTCTTTCTAATTAGAACGCTTAGAAAGAGATGGATAGTAGACACAGTTCGCGCGGCGTCTTGTGATAGCCATGCAGCCCCCCTATTCTGTAACTTGTTTTAAGCTCACCCCAACGCTCACCCACAAATATATTTTAACGCCGCGTTCCGTAGTAACTAAGCGTATGTAGAGGTCTAGTTTCGTTAGGTGTGACGGGTGTGGTGAGACTAGCAATGTACAAGTTGCAGTATAAAAAAAAAAAATGTGCCGACCCTAGCGACAGTGTAGGTCACAGTCACAGACACGGGACGAAAATACGCTCCATTCACAGGCAATACACGGAGCCACTTAACCGACACTTGCATCCCACGGGTGACATCTTTGCCCGACTCGCTAACTTCGCCCGGAGATAAAATATATTGTATCAGCAATATGAGAGAGACTTATTGTAGACTGTTTAGTTGCCTACCTACGTTTGCACTGCAACATTTTTAAACCTACATCAAAATAAAGTTTTAAATTCAACAAGCAAAGCTTCAAATGTAAAAATAAAGCTACAAAGTAACACGTTATCACTGGTGGATGGAGAATATTTTCAATCAGCGCTAGTGCAAATTGAGCCCAAGCCCCTTGACAATAAGGTCGAGATTTGGGAGTCGCATTGGAAATTGGTGGATGTGCTGGGATGATTTTAAACAAAAACCGATATTGTTTACTCCCAGTTTTTGCGCGTCAAAGGTCGAACTTTTTTGTCTCTTTTGTGTTCGATTGACGCGGAAACTTTGAAAACTTTGAAAACAAGGGGAGTTTTGGAGAGTAAACAACTGTTATTGATTTTACTCATAACAATTTTAACCAAATTCAATTCAATTGGGAATGGATGATTTTTTTAGAAATGCCTGATTATTTTTGGTGATAGGAATAACCTTCCTTAAAACCAGAAAAAAGTTTCAGATTTTTCAGCTGCGTCAATTATTAAAAAAATATATAAACAGTTTTCTCACTTAAGTTATGGGTTTAGGACGGCGAATAAGACTCTTTCCTTGATCTGTCTCATATTACAATAAAATAATTTAAATATGCCAGCTATGTGTCATTGCCAGGGTCAGATATTTAATATATTTTTTGTAATATGAGACGGATCAAGGAAAGTGTGTGTGTCTTATTCCCCGTCCTAAACCCAATACGTAATTATAAATAAATAAATAAATATTAGGGGACATTCTTACACAAATCGAACTAGGCCTATACTAAGCTCAATAAGGCTTGTGTTATAGGTACTAGACGACGATATATATAATAGATATAAATACTTAAATACATAGATAACATCCAAGACTCAGAAACAAATATTTGCCCTTACCGGGATTCGACCCCAGGACCTTCAGCTTCATAGGCAGCGTCACTAACCACTAGCTAGGCTAACCTGTCGTCGAATTGAGGAATCTGTTTACATTTATCAAAAAAAAAAATACGCAGGTGAAAAGTCTGCAACTTTTTTCTGGTGCTAAGGAAGGTTATTCCTATCACCAAATAAAATCAGGCATTTCTGAAATTTTCATTCACTCCCAATTTGAATAATTCTTTTTTTAATTGAAAGCATATGCCTCCAGATTGGTCACATTGTTATAAAAACTCCAGTGGGATGATAGGAACCATGAGGAATAGAGGGAACTCAAATATATTAGGCACGCGAGTAGTTATTTCGGTATTTTCTGTTATAACCAGTGATCGGTTTTTTGGATTCTCCCTCGCGGGATATCAAGTAGAAAAGTTAATATGGATACGACAGTTTCCCGCGATACCGAACAAACCGTACAAAAATAAAGCAATTTAAATTAAAAGCTTAGGTTATATAAGTATTTAATTGTTAATTGTGTTGTTTGATTTTAATTTTAATAAATTGTAATTGTATGTAATTATGACTGTAAAATTTTATATTTTATATAAATGTGATAATAAAACTTTACGTTGATTTAAATTATCTCTAAGGAAGTTTTACTCTTACATGGCAACCAGTTGAGACAAAAACTTCTATTCTTTTCCTAATCTCTACACTTTATTTTAAGCAAAATATATTAAAACCCTCCACAAAGTATTAGCTTATATACCTGTCATGATGGAAAAAATACTTCAAAATCTTGACATTGACATTTCATAATTTTCTCTGGATTTCAGTTCTAATTATTTGCTTCTAAGGATTGCATAAATAAATTGGTATTAGCTGTATAATTTATACTATAATATTAGGTCACAGGTTATCGTATAAGTATCGTAAAGCCCGGATTCCCGGGGCATATCCATACTAACATAATGATTGAGGTCGTTCACCCCATGTCGAATCCAAAAAACCGATCACTGGTTATAACTCGTGTATTTACACCCGGAAATCATAAACTTGGTGAAGTAGAAGCGATGATGAACCACAGATGACTTATGGAACTTCTCAATGATTAATTTAAAACTATAAAAGTACGTCACAGATGCTGATACGATTCCGTTGAAATAGCAACTAATGAAGTGCCAAAGGTGATCCTGAGCTGAGACCCTTGAGGAATCGACGGAAGTCCTCAAATATTATCGACCCACTACCAACATACAGCGATTTAGTTTTTTTCATTAATAATCAATGCATTTGCTCTCCGAAATCAGTTCATGTGGTAAGTTGGAAAATAAATAAAAAATGGTGGTCTGTAAAGTCAGTTTACGGACGATAATTTTACGTGATAAGAAAACATTGATGACAAATTGCATAACACGTATTTACTCATTCATCGTTGGGAATACTCCTGTGAAGTTTCGAATAAAATAGTCGATCTAATCTTAAACAAGTTTCCGCATACAAACTTTGGACCCCCATTTCACCCCCTTAGAGGGTGAATATTGAAAAAAGCTTACTTAGTGCACCCCTAGACCTTATAAGGAACCTACGTGCCAAATTTGGAATCTCTAGAACCAGCGGTTTGGGCTGTGCGTTGATATTTCGTGCGTGCAGCCGGCGTTCATCGATTTATAAGACGTTATCACGTCAAAAACATAACCCTCCAGTGGGGTAAATAAATATCTAAAGGAACAGTAAGTTCCAGTTTCGCTTTTATCTATACAAAGTTTTCTTTAGCTAATTAATTTTTAATTAATCATCTAATTCAGTCAGTTTTTCTCATTGTTTTTATTCAAAGTTTCTTTTCATTTAAATTCTATAATTACTCTCGTATCCTTCGCTAATTCTTAATTACAAGAGAATAACATTGCAACACAACAGACTGCTAATGAGTTTGTATTTAGTAAAACTAATTGCCGTCTCGAAAGGGAACCTCGCTTTTAATTAAAGAATCGGATTTGTCAAAGCAAACTTAACTCAGTTTTTAAAGTGCGCCCTTGGTTTTGAATCATAATATCACTGAATAAAGTGCTATATATCTCAGCTATATTATCATCATCATCATATCAGCCGAAAGAGGTAGGTCTCCCCCAAAGAGTGCCAAATTGACCGGTCCTGCGCCGTCCGCATCCAGCGGACTCGCGCGACCTTTACCAGGTCGTCAGTCCACCTTGTGGGGGGCCTACCCACGCTGCGCCTTCCGGTACGTCGTCTCCACTCGAGAACCTTTCCGCCCCAACGGCCATCGGTTCTACGTGCCACTTAAGTTTAGCGATTTGGAGGGCTATATCGGTTACCTTGGTTCTGCTGCGGATAGCCTTATTTCGGATGCATTCAATTGTTATAATAAAAACTTAATGTATCAAATGTAAACACGAAAGCAAAGCCCTAATCTGGGGGGGTAATCACGTAACGTTCCGAACGCGCGTCAGTTAAATCCAACTGTCGTTTTTCCATATAAAATTGACATTTAGATCTGCCCGACGCGCGTAAAATGCGTTACGTGATCGACCAACTGGGCTTTGCTTTCGTATTTACATTATAGGCCAATAATTAAACATCGTATCCAATATTAAAACCACATGATAATTGGGTTGTGTCCTCATGTTAAAATTGATAGCGCAGTGTTGCTAAATTGATAGTATACCTTCAAATAAATGCAATTAAGTATAAATTACGAAATATAATTAAAATCATAAAAAGATATGGCCCTTGAAAGTTTACAAAAAATATGCATTTTTTTTATTGTCCAAAAGTAAATTTAAAGCTACCAATAGAATCCTTACGCTTTTATAGAAACAACATTGTATGACAACTATGGTCCTAAACGCAGTATTTCGCAACCGAAACAGCAATTTACTTGATTTTCCATATAACGACTAGTACAAATTTACCCTGTGACGTCATGATTCAATGTTAATCAGTATGGAACGTTTTCGGCTACCGCCAGCGGGGTCCGCCTTTAACTAAATTTTTTGGGTATTTATGTTCTTTAATTGTACTTACTCCCATACAAACATTTGTTCCACACCAAAAACTGGTTCGAATGGCATCGTAAAAAAAAATTAGGACACAAGCCTATTGAATATTCGGGGTTTCGTTCACGTCGGATTAAAATTAATATGTAATTTCGTACTCGCATATATAATGAAGGTTAAACGGGATACTTGCGGTGTTGTGAAGGTATCGTGTGCCCAAAAATGGCCAGTATCGAAAATGTTGAATGAATATTTTAAGCCAGCTCCGCGTGAGGCATTGCCCGCGTATTGCAAGGAACCATGGACCTATGATCAGAACAAGCTATGGTAATAAAATAATAATACCACGTGCAGAATAATACCTCGTAAAGGCCGAGAAGAAAAATTCTACAATAAAATTCCAAAACACATTACCGTACTTACTGACTCTAAATTCAAATCTGTCGTAAAACGGACACTTATTTCAAAAGCATATTATAAGATAAACGACTACATCATGGATAGGGATATTTAGCAGCGATAAAATCCTGCACTAGAAATCTGTCGTAAAATAAATAGGCTTTCTACTGTAGCAATGTAATTTTAAAATTTTATAATACTCTGATAGTGAAATGATATATTGTATACTGTTTTGAAAAAATGACACCTCGCCGAGTTTTTTACGCCGGTTCTTCTCGAGGCAGAGGTTTACTTTCCGAACCGGTGGTAGTTTATCGACATTCATAGGTGCATGTAATATGCCTAAATTGAAGAATAAATCACTTTGACTTTGACTTTGAAGGACAAAGCCAGCAAGCACCTAGACCTGGCTCACGAGGTAACCGCAATGTGGGATGTTGATTCGACGATCATCGTCCCGATAGTCGTTTCGGCGAACGGTTTAATAGCGAAGAGTCTCGACCGCCACCTTAAGAGACTCTCGCTAGATGGCTGGGTCAAGGGTCAGATACAGCGCGGCGGTACTCCTGGACACGGCGCGGATAGTCAGGAGGTTCCTCTCTGTCGCCCTGACCACCGGTAGTTTAGGCCCCGCCTCGCTGCCGGCGGCACCCTAGGTTAGGTTTTTATGATTTTATATTCTGTATATATAGTTTTATATTTTACTTTTTATATTAATATTGTAAAAACTAAATGTGAGATTTAAAATAAATAAAGAAATAATACCACGTCCGACCCAGATGGTAGCATACGGATCTCGATAAGTGCGACAGAAAGGGAAATATCATTCGTTATCCTTGTCATAGTTCCACTTTTTAGGGTTCCGTACCGGGAAAAAACGGAACCCTTGTAGGATCACTCGTGTGTCTGTCTGTTACAGCCGATTTGCTCCGAAACTACTGGAACGATTGAGTTGAAATTTGGTAATCATATGTAAATTGGTGACCCAAAGATGGACGCGTAAAGTAAATTGATGAATTCTGAACAAGGGGGCCACTTTTGGAGGGTAAACTAGAAAATTAAAAAAAAAAAAGTTTCGTATATTGTGTGACAAATCAAATGAAAGGGGTTGTTGTAAGCATCTCAGATATATATATATATTATAATTTTAGCAAAAATAGATTTGAAGTAATTTAGGAAAAAAGACGAAATTTGACCACCCCTTATCTCCGAAATTACTAGGCTTAAAATTCCGAAAATAATACGGAAAATAATTCCTTGCCTAAAGATTACAGGAAAACCTATAAGAAGTTTGAGTATTCAAAGTAACGGGAAAATTCTAAATATTTTTGTGTATTATGTATGGGAGCGCCTGATGCTTAGAGCATAGCAATTTTACGGAACCCTCACCACGCGAGTTGAACTCGCGATTGTCCGGTTTTTTTCAAACTCAATTCTATCAGCACCATTAGCAATTCGGTTTTCGTTTAGCGGTCACTCCGCATCGCCATACGCGGAGGCGCAACACGTACGAGTATTTATATCCTACTTCATTGTTCTAAAACGATTACGTTTAGTAAACAAAAGACTACATTATGTACAGGAAATGTATTCACGTACCACCGTAGAACCCTGTCGCAATTGACATGCCGCCGTCACTAAAACTCGAGTGATATGTCACCTTATTGCGATAGGGTTCTACGGTGGTACGTGAATACATTTCCCGTAGCCAAAAGACGTCCACTGCTGGAGATAGGCCTCCCCCAAAGAGTGCCACAATGACCGGTCCTGCGCCACCCGCATCCAGCGGACTCTAGCGACCTTCAAACGAGCTTGTTCTTCAATCAAATCTGTTAAGCTTCAATAGATTTGTGAGAACGAGCGAGCGAAGCGAACTAAGTTCTCCGTTTCAGCATGAGCAAATTAAAATATTTCATATGTGCGTCTGTCCGGATGTCTGGCTGTTCTCCTCAACACGTTGCATTTCTCAACCGATTCTCATGAAATGTTGTGAGCAGGTCCGATAATTGTATAAGTACTTTTTTGTGAAACTGTTAGATTAAATCCCTGCTTAACACTTTCACAGCCAAGAAACCGCCTTTTTTCCAAAAAAAGTACGTAGCATTCAATATGTTTAATTACCTGCCAAACTGCTAGAACAGTTTGTTTGCGAGACTGCGCTCAATGTACGTTTATACAAAAATGTATCTATGCTATTATATGCCTATATAATGTAATGATATTATTGACTATTCTAGCCACATGCAAACAAGTGCTACTAATTGCTAAAGCTAATTACCTAGCGGAGCGCCTACGCCGTAACCACTATCCCCTACATACGGGGAAAGTGGCTACGTCGTAGCGCGTGGCGATTGGCTACTTTCCTAAAAAAAATATCTAGTCCGTCAGATAGATTATCAAAAAATATTGGACACGTATTTTTTTGTTTGTAAATTAAACAAAAAATTGTGAAGATATAGCCCGTTAAAGTTCCGCGTGACGTCACATTATGGTACAGTTTTTATCATAATGTGACGTCACGCGGAACTTCGTAATTTTTTGTTGACAAACAAAAAAAAAGTGTCCAATATTTTTTGATAATCTAACTGACGGACAAAGTTTTTTTTTTACCCTGGAAAGTACCCAATTCTTTGCGGTGAATGTGTTAACTTGTGACGCACCTGTGTCGTCATGGGCCTTGAACGGCTTAACTGTGCCTGTGTTCATACAACAGCGCTTCTGTTTAGTTAATGACTCTAATAGAATGTCGAAATCAAGTTGAAACTATCAGCAAACATTGGCCTAAACAGAAGTCCAGTATACTTAGAGCCCGAACTTAATTATGACTATGCGTGATCGGAGATCATACTTAAATAGGTCATTAAAAAAAAGCTGCACCAGTATAACTGCGCTGTTGAAGCAAAGGAGACTTCGTTGGCTTGGTCACGTACAGTACGGGAAATGTATTCACGTACCACATGCAGTAGAACCCTGTCGCAATTGACAGGCCGCCGTCACTGAAACTCGAGTGATATGTCACCTTATTGCGATAGGGTTCTACGGTGGTACGTGAATACATTTCCCTTGTACATCGCATGGACCCAGAGAGACTACCCCGTCAAGTCATGCCGGGGCAGATGGCGGAAGTAAAAAGACCTCTTGGGCGTCCAGTCTCAAGATTCAGTGACTCTTGAAAGCGAGATGTGATCAGTTTTTGGATTACGACAGAAGGATGGGAAAAACGCGCCAACAACAGAGCAGTCCCCCTATTCTGTAACTTGTTTTAAGCTCACCTCAACCCACAAATATATCTTGACACCACGATTCGTAGTAACTAAGCGCAGGTAGAGGTCTAGTTTCGTTAGGCGCGACGCGTGGGGTGAGGCGCATGAGCGCGTAACGAATAACAGGCCTGGCCCCTATTTCACCAACTTGACAATTGTCATCTGACACTGATAATTCGCCATACATTGCTTGTTCTAAAAGTTAGGGTGGTCGCTAGGTTACCTGTGGAACCAGGAGCCGTAGCATGGTTGGCCTTGTCACGCGACAAGTGACAAGATAAGTGCGTCGTCTCGTTCTATCGAACGGTGTCAGCCAGTGACGCACGCTCTATCCTATCACTTATCGCGTGACAACGCCAACCATGCTACGGGGCCTGCAATGTACGGAGGATTGTCGTTGTCAGGTGACAATTGTCAAGTTGGTGAAATAAGGGCCTGAATGGCGCCACGATATCAAAGTCGGGACAACAAAACACGACGAAGACTCGCTTGTGAACCTCAAGCAGAAAAGACTTCGCCGTGCTTTATCACCTCCTACGAGCTCACAATTGGGTACTTTCCTGGCTAAAAAAATATAATTATATTTTCCGTCAGTTACATTATCAAAAAATATTGGACACGTATTTTTCTGTTTGTCAATTAAACAAGCCCGCTAAAGTTTCTCGTGACGTCACGTTATGCTAAAAAGTGTACCGTAATGTGACGTCACATGGAACTTTAACGGGCTATATAAATAAATAATAAATAAGTATTTGCGGACAATCTTACACAAATCGACCTAGTCCCAAACTAAGCAAAGCTTGTGCTATGGGTACTAGACGAAGATAAACGTACATATATAGATAAATACATAGAAGACATCCATGACTCAGAAACAAATATTCGTGCTCATCACACAAATAAATCCCGTACCTTCTGGGCACACTTCCCTCTGACAGCGATTTGGGCCAAATTTTTTATCTTTAAGTTTTGATTTATAGTTTTTTTTTTATCTTTGTAGATTAAGTTGTTGTTTTAATGTTTGTTATTATTATCCTTGTTCTTTTAAATAAACTAATTTCACTTAATACTGCAATAAATTTAGAACGAAATTTTTACTTTTAAATTTTAAATATTAGGGGAGAGGGGGGCAGCTATCACTGGAGGCAGCTTAGAACAAATGCGTTCAAAGACGTATTTTTAGTGCAATTATGGTCCAAATCCATTTTTTGGGCTCGCAACACTGACCCACACAACTGTCACTTGACAGATTTGACGTTTGACAGGACATGAACGAACCAGTAACATATTTTGATTTCGATGTCATCCGTTAGCGGTTTTGCTCCCCATGTGTAAGGATTTTCAGGCTGTATTTGAAGGAAACGGTAAGTGAAACTTATTTTATTCGATAATACAATCTATAAGCTTTAGTGACAAAGAATAAACAATCAGAATTTGCTATTGTTTTGGAAGATATCAATGTTTATTTTTTTAAATAGGTGTTGGGGTAGTTTTGAAAATAAATTAGGAGGCAGTTTTGAATAGCAGTCTGTTCAAAACTACCCCGGCCATAGGAAATGTTCATATCTGCCCCGATATAAACTGACATGTAGGTACGTAAACTAATAATCTTAGATATTTTAGTACACGCTCATAATGCATTTACCTGAGTTAATTAGTTGTATACTTATTACGTCTAGTCTTGTTTGGTATAATAGTTATTAGAATTCTATTGTTTGTTTTTCTGTCATTTTATATGATAAAATAAACATTATAATTAGAACATTTTATGTTTTTTTTATTTAACAACAGCCAAAACATAATTAATACAGAATTATTATCCCCTGCTACATTGTTGGGGTAGTTTTGAACAACAGTGTGTGCATAACTGCCTCAAGGGGGCAGCTTTAGTAGGATTTCAATACGTTTCAAAGGTACCCCTCCTGAGGCACCTTTGAACACTACAAAAAACATTTCTGTACAAAACTACCCCTTCTTAGTTATAACTGCAAATTATACAAGTAAAATGTTAATACGACCATTCCTAGTGACTAACTGTACTAAGTACAGGTTAAAAAAACACGTATATCTCAACATTGTTGCCTTATAACCCATATTTCAAATCTGCCCCAAGTAAATTCAAAGCTACCCACGCTTGGGGCAGTATTGAACATTATTCCTCGAGTTGCAAAATTCTAAATTGTACCTTTGTCTTTAGCTTTGGGCATGTGCAAATGCATTAATTACATAGGTTAATAACATACGTTGTTGTGTAGAGGCTTAAAACTGGTTTTTATGGGTAGTATTTTGGAATACGTTAATGAGTGTAAAAAATGTACCAGGCTGCCCCCCTCTCCCCTATATAGGTACCTTTTCGGGATGGAGGATCTCTATCAACCTTTTATTTAAATCAGAACAAATATAAGTACATAAAAATACAAATCATAACAGCATAATAAAAACCGTCGCACACCATTCGCAATGCCACTTATTTATTTAACTGTATCAAATTATAGTTTACGAATACTAACTCATCGTCGTATCGGTTAGCGCTTTCAAATACACCAACGTTACCTGAAAAAAGAAAAAAAAAATATCATTAGAACTCCGAAAACTTTAAAAAAACACACACTTTCAAGTGTAGCGCAGCTTTGCCGGCGTATAACAGAACCCAGCCAAAGACGCGGGTTAAAGTATAGTCTGCTATAGCTTCTGGAAAATATGGAAAATAGTTCCTTGCCTAAAGATTACAGGAAAACTTTTAAGAAGTTTGAGTATTCAAAATAACGGGAAAATTCTCAATTTTTTTGTGTATTATATACGGAACCCTCACCACGCGAGTTGAACTCGCACTTGTCCGGTTTTTTTTTTAAATCTAATTTCATGCTATGTCTCATATTCGTATTTTGTTATTGTCATGTGTTATACGTGTTACGTACCGTGTCCTCACTGGACGGACCCAACGGAAGATCAGCGCTGGCTGCAAAGCCAGCATCATGCTGAGTTGGGCTTATTTCGTGACACGGCACAGATTTACTTTTTTCTTGTATCTTTGTCTTGTAATATCGTGTGTTTGTTTTGTGTTGCAAATAAATGTTTGACTTGATTTGATTTAAAAAAAAAAATTGTGGGACAATTCACACCAATTGATCTAGTCCCAAACTAGGCAAAGCCTGTACTATGGGTACTAGACAACGGATAAACACACTTATATAGACAAATACATACTTAAATAGATATTAAACATCCAAGACTCGAGAACAAACATTCGTATTCATCATACAAATATCTGCCCCGACCGGGGATCGAACCCGGGACCTCAAGCTTCATAGTCAGATTCTCTAACCATTAGGCTATTCGGTCGTCAGATTTATTTATGCTTTTGGGTGGTATGACCCCAAAATCAGCAAGTCTAAAAAATCGCATCGGCAACTTCACTGACACACAGCTACTAACTAATGTTATAATAACTAATAACCCCTTTATCATTTGTGTTGGAGTATTTACTAAACAACTTGTAACAAAGCTCTTCCACATCAAACAATTCCATTGCTTCCACAAAACAACTTTTCTGCGAGCTTTCAATGAAAATTTCTTCATAAAGAATCGAATGGGAAGCTCTAAACACATTTACAATGAGAAACTTCCTTTCAGTCCCGAGATTCATAATTGCCGCCAACTTCTGAATTGTATCGTTTCGGATTGAAGCGTTCTACATTAAGCGAAAAGCTTCAGCAACTTAAGATACTACTATCTACTTAATCACGTAAAGGAATAAAATTTCTCAACATCCAGTAAAAATAAAGTTTTTCAACACATTTGCTCGTAACTTGCATCTTATAACGTCGCTGTTATTAGGCTTATAATCCATATTATAAACACGCATGTTTTATAGCATAACCTGCGGCTCGCGTGAACAATTCCGCCTCGGATGTAATGATCAACAGAGCACACAATGTACTATTCATCATCATCATCATATCAGCCCAAAGACGTCCACTGCTGGACATAGGCCTCCCCCAAAGAGTGCAACAATGACCGGTCCTGCGCCACCCGCATCCAGTGGACTCCACGTATGACCGATGGCCGTTGGGACGGAAAGGTGAGTGGCGACCACGTACCGGAAGGCGCAGCGTGGGTAGGCCCCCCACAAGGTGGACTGATGACCTGGTAAAGGTCGCTGAATGTACTATTAAAAAACATTAATTTATAATACCCTGTTTTGTTTATTTTATTTTAAAACGTTATAATAAGATGCTATATTCAAGAATCCTACAAACTTTCCACACGGAAATAATTTAATTATGACATTGCCGCGAAGACACACACAAAATGTGTCAATGGTATTGTATGTCTGCTCCCTTTATCTCTGTGTGTCTTTTGTGTAGTGCATAAATGTCTTCTTTCTTTCTATATAAAAATGACATTTAGGTCTACCAGACGCGCGTACAATGCGTTAAGTGATCGACCAGCAGGGATCAGACAAACTGGTTATGGAGGCGTGTATAACATTGTGAATACTACGACAGCCCCCCTATTCTGTAACTTGTTTAAGCTCACCTCAACGCTCACACACAAATATATCTTGATGCCGCGATTCGTAGTAACTAAGCGTAGGTAGAGGTCTAGTTTCGTTAGGCTCGACGCGTGGGGCAGGCGAGAATAACAGCCCTGGACGTCACTCGGCCCTAGTGGCCTAATAATTGTTGAACCACACCCCGGCCGCGCCTTCGAAAGCCATTTTAGCAACATTAGCCTTCACTAATAATTTAATAAACTATTTGACAACCTAGTATCATTTCATTCAGCGTGTGCAAAACAGTATTCGACACGTGGTAGGATCAATATCATTTTTAGGGTTCCGTACCTCAAAAAAAAAACGGAACCCTTAAAGTATCACTCGTGCGTCAGTCTGTCCGTCTATCACAGCCGATTTGCTCCGAAACTACTGGAACGATTGGGTTGAAATTTGGTAAACATGTAAATTGGTGACCCAAAGATGACGTAAAGTAAATTAATGAATTTTGAACAAGGGGGCCACATTTGGGGCGCCTCTGCGACTTATTACTAGTCTACAAGGTGCATCTTTCTTCCCGATTTTGATCAAGAAAAACAAAAGAGTCGTGAAAGATCACCGATCCGATGCAGCAACAGATTTAAGGAAATCTACAAAGGAAAGTTTCAGACGTCTAGATCTAGTGCGCAAAGTGAATTATGACGATGTGACAAAGAATAAGTTTCTATCAAAAATTTTGGTAGAAGCTTTTATTGCCGACTGTACTTTTCTGTATATCAACATCAACTACTCATTGAGACGACTCTAACGAGCCCAAACTCGACGGGGTTACATCGGTTAAATACCGAACTCCTATGGCCACCTTCTGTCTCCATCATCAGATCAGTTCGATGGTACCATAATATTATATTGTCATCCAAACTATTGTACTACTAGTTTGCGCGTGTCACTACTTAGTCGGAGTACCTTTGGTCTCTGGCGGGCACCAGCTACATTTCCAAAATGGCAGCCTGATGGAACACGTCAAGAGAAATGTTCTAGGTGGCCAGTCTGTACGTAGTAATAGTAAGTCAATTGTCGATGAAGCTCGGTGCGATTTTCGATCGATTCACTATAATAATGGCGTCACTCGACCAATTTAATAGCTGATAGTCGGACACCTCGCTACGCAAACAATAGTCAGAAGGCCTACCGCGAAACGAAAACGGAGTTCGTTCGTGTATCTCCCTCCCTGTCGCACTTGCACGTTCGAGCGACAGAGATGGAGATACACGAACGACGTCCGTTTTCGTTTCGCGGTAGCCCCTCTGTTGTACTTGGACTGATTCAATTTAGTTGGTTGCTATGGTCCGGATAGAAATGATATGTAGGTCTATGGTGGTTTAGCGTGTCAAATGTACGTAAATAAAATGGTTTTTCATTGTTAGTTTCCTCGCTAGCCCTCGCTTCATCCACTTGTCAATTGACAGCATTGTTAATTATATCGGCGCAGTAATGTACCGACGTTCATTTTTCGCCGTGTCACAATGGAGCAAAGTTCAATAAATTAAACATTGTCTTTGACGTCGAAATTACGCTGAATTGTCACTGTCAGCTGATTATAATCAGGTCCAGTGAAACAGGGGCCAGAACAGACAATAGGTATAGCCAAGAAAATCTCATTGATTTTTTCTAATATTAAAGCCGGTTGGTTATGAGGAATCCAACGATACCTCATATATTATGTCAAAATCCATCAACCCGTTCGGACTGTAGTACGGGAAATAGAATTTTCTTGTCCAAATCATCGAAAAACGTAACACTCCATCTGATGCAGTCGGGTGCCTCCCTTGCCAGACAAAGAATGAATCACTTTGATAACGGCTATCCGCAACCAAAGGAACCAAGGTTCAAGGTGCTCCCGCTGAGCTGCATCATGCGTTTTGTGGAAATGATGGAGCGAGCTTGGGAGTAGCTATAAAGGGGAGGGCAAATGCACAAAAGATCCCACTGGGTCGAAGTGTATCCGAAAGGGCCCTCAACTCGATAAGATAAGATGCAGTCGGGTAAAAATTTTTGCCGTGTTTTTTGTGGCAACCATGACCGCAGTACGTCCTATAATTTGTGAGTGCTAGCGGGCTTAATGCGCCTGATAGCGAAACATCGATTCGGTTGTTGCTATGCGAAACGAACTTCGTCTGCTTGCATCGTTCGTTCATCATATTTTACCTGGTCGCGGGAGTCCGCTGGATGCGGGTGCCGCAGGACCAGTCATTGTGGCACTCTGCGGCTTATGTCCAGCAGTGGACGTCTTTCGGCTGATATGATGATGATAGTTAAGCTAAAAAATAGTTTGTCTGTATCTATCAGGGCCCTATTTCACCATCTTGACAATTGTCACCTGACAATGACAATTTCACGTACATTGCTGGGTCAATAAATAACGTTGAATCACCTTAACCTGTCGACGCAAACATGTAAGTCGAATTGTCATTGTCAGGCGACAATTGTCGATTTGGTGAAATAGGGGCCTGGTGGGCTTTTGTATTTGTGGGAAAGGGACAAACATATTTTAGTTTAGCTTTATGAATACGGGATTTGGTTTTTGATTATATTATGGACGTGTTTAACTCAAACCGATGGAAAGTAATCCGGTAGCTAACCATACGTACTAAGAATATCGGAAAACTTCCGCTGTGCGACAATATTTGCCAACATATGTTTTGGTTATAGTTACTTCTCGTCGCACAATGGAAAAAAATGTAATAAACTTTCATTCACTTCACTCTCAATCCATAAAGATTTTTTATCGGTTGAGTTTTCGATAGAACATAAGAGCTTAATTTCATTTAAAAGGATTTGTTGGCAAATTGTGATCATTTAAGTATTAAACATAAAAATGTATAGGTTCCGAACAGTGTAAATTAAAGGTTTCAGAATTCTCAATTTTTAGGGTTCCGATACCTCAAAAGGAAAAAACGGAACCCTTATAGGATCACTTGGTTGTCTGTCTGTCCGTCTGTCACAGCCGATTTGATCCGAAACTACTGGACCGATTGAGTTGAAATTTGGTACACATATGTAAATTGGTGACCTAAAGATGAACGCGTAAAGTAAATTAATGAATTCTGAGAGTGGCCTCTTTGTTCAGAATTCATTAATTTACTTTTGGGGGGTAAACTGGAAAATTTAAAAAAAAGTGTCGCTAACTGTATTGTGTGACATATCAAATGAAAGGGGTTGTTGTAAGCATGTCAGATATATTTTTTTATAATTTTAGTAAAAACAGATTTGAAGTAACTTAGGAAAAAACAAAAAATGACCATTCCCCCCCTTATCTCCGAAACTAGTAGGACTAAAATTCTGAACAAAATATGGAAAATAGTTCCTTGCCTAAACATTACAGGAAAACCTATAAGAAGTTTGAGTATTCAAAAACACTCATGAAATTTAGATTATACATATACGGAACCCTGACCACGGGAGTTGAACTCGCACTTGTCCGGTTTTTTTTGTATACATACTTATACCGGAAAAAATGTTGTAACGCTGGACACCAATTAAATGCCTATTTCGGTTTCATTATAAAGTCATAAAAACATCGCATGTTTCAACTATAGCACCGATATTAAAGCTATGTCTGATTTTCCTACTTCAATTTATTTTTACAAATTTGCAATTAGTCTATTGTATTAATTCATTCTGACACCGGAAGGACACTTCTTGTGTTTCATTTTGTAGTCTGTACCCTTCAATTGTAATTAAATTAGCAAAACGAAGGCCCAGACCGCGTTCGCAAGCGTACCTTCGTGCGAATCATAACACCGGTGGCCACGGGAATCTCGGCCTTATGGGTTTGGCGGTTGCATGACGTAAGACTCAGGAATGCCGTGCCTCGGGTCGAAGACAGACCCGTTTAGAGGCTACGGGGACGCCACGACTTTTATAACTCCATTTGGCAAGTAACATTTCAGTTTGACGACCGAATAGCCTAGTGGTTAGTGAACCTGACTATGAAGCTTGAGGTCCCGGGTTCGATCCCCGGTCGGGGCATATATTTGTATGATGAATACGAATGTTTGTTCTCGAGTCTTGGATGTTTAATATCTATATAAGTATGTTTATCCGTTGTCTAGTACCCATAGTACAGGCTTTGCCTAGTTTGGGACTAGATCAATTGGTGTGAATTGTCCCACGATATTTATTTATTTATTTAGTTCGCATTATGCAATTGTAACAAAAGAGTTCGCGAGTATTCGCGTTCGGTTTCAATATGTCTAAATACGCGTTCGGAAGTATTAAACAGAGAAATATTAATCGTAAAACAACATATTTCGTTTGAGTGCAGCCACGAAAAACCTTTTTATTTCAGTGCAATATATAGTTTATGTAAATATTGAAGATGTATTTTAATTCTCAATGAAAGTGGATAGCGACGGACAGTTCAGTTTACGCTTTTAATATAATAATTGCCAAACTACAACGAGTCCTGGACTCCGCCTCAGCCTGGCTTCAAAAGTGGCGGATTCAAGCTAGTGCCCAGAAGTCAACTCGCATTTTTACCCTGAGAAAGATAACTGTCCACCGGTATACTTGGCAAACAACATCCTACCCCAAACGAATTGCGTAAAATACCTCGGATTCCACTTGGACTGACACATGACCTGGAAAAATCACATAAAGGCAAAAAGAGACCAAGTGAACTACAAATTTCGGAAACTTTATTGGCTGGAAATTCAGTGCTCTCACTGTATAATAAGCTTTTAATATACTCGACTATTCTGGAACCCTTCTGGTCATATGGCATCGCAAGATAGGGAGTAGGTAGCCAGTAAGAGCAATAGCCTGCCTACAAAGGGTGCAAAACAACATTCAGATGCATCACCAATACAATGCTCCATGGTTCGCGTGGATCGATGAAATTCACGAGCATGTAAAAACGCCTACAGCAGCATCCGAAATGACCCGCTTTAAGGAACAACACATAGCTCGCCTTACCCATCACTCCAATCCATTGGCCTCTGGATTGCTCGATAATGTCAATGAGGTTAAGAGACTTAAACTCAACCATATTCTTTAAGTAGTGAAGGGGGCTTTGGCCTCTAAATCTACGAACCGCCATCCTCCATTCAACTAATTTGATTATATTCTGGAGACTGATTGAAGATTTTACCCAGAAAATATATGTATATATAATAAAAAAGATAGCGTCGCTCATGTAGTTACTTTCCAGTCTGTTTAAAATTTCAGCATATATTTCGATTAAAGTAGTTAATTAAGTAAGTTAATCTTCACATCCCCTATGATATTGGGTAAGAATAACCCCTTTACTTTTTTGTACGAGTTGACTATGAGAAAAGGGACAGTTTTGTGCCTTTAGGCGCACGTCTACAGATTCCCAATTCTACAGATTCTCATGTTTACAGATTCCCAATTCTACAGATTCTCATGTTTACAGATTCCCAATTCAACAGATTCTCATGTCTACAGAGTCCCAATTCAACCGATTACCATCCTTCAATAACCAAATTTTGCTCACTGCCCTCTTGCAGCAACGAGAAATTCTAATAGAAGGTAGTATAGGCGGAGATGGTTCTACCAGGGCGGGTTGTAGTTTACAGGAAATGAAACGAGTAGTGTGTAAATTAGATTTACACTTATTATTTATTTACTTCCATCATTTATAAACATGAACTTAACGGTACTAACTCTTAATAAAAATAAATGACGAACGCACGTAACCAGTAGAATTCGGAAACTGTAGAATTGGAAATCTGCAGGATTGGGAATCTGTAGAATTGGGAATCTGTAGATTCGGGAATCTGAAGAATTTTGAATCTGTAGAATTGGGAATCTGCAGAATTGGGAATCTGCAGATTTGGGAATCTGAAGAATTCGGAATCTGTAGAATTGGGAACAAAGCACCGAACTTAGTGTACCCTCGACGACACCAACCTCAACTCAATTGATAGTGCTCTTGTTCTACGACAAGCCGACGGATACGACACGACATATGTCATGTGGTGTAAATGATCGTATAACGTACGCTAACCGACGGTCATTGAAAACAAGTTGGCACTGTTAAAAATGCATGCACGCTGCAAATTATCCTGACATAGTGGGCTCGACCAACAGCGTCTCAGTAGAGGTGAGGTGACTAAGATTTTGTACCTGGGCTCATCGAAAGGATTTTCGAATGCTCATTATATATTCGTCATCAACAAAAACGTAATAAAGATTGCCATGAAGGCTGTATTTAGTGTTGTTTAGGTACAACGTATAATAAACCTACAAAGTATACCTAAAGTGTTACCTGGAGCCGTAGCATGGTTGGCCTTGTCACGCGATAGGTGATAGGATAGAGCGTGCGTCACTGGCTGACACCGTTCGATAGAACGAGACGACGCTCTTATCTTGTCACATGTCGCGTGATAAGGCCAACCATGCTACGGCTCCTGTAAGTAAGAGCTTTATGTTCTAAATATTCGAAACCGTTGATGCTACTTACTCTGTAGGTAGGTATACAGTTGGTTTGTTTGGTTTCAGCCAAGTTAGTTAGTTTTACTGAGCATTTTCCGCAAGTCGACATCGAATGTGCCTATTTTGCGTGAAACGGCAGGGTGGCGCTACTCTAACCACCCCAGCTCCTCTAAAAAGTTTGAGAGTGCCTTGGTATTACTGACTGCGTTCCGTAGTGTGTCCGGAGACCCTAGGTGCTTTTTCCTGCATACTTCTACCTGCTTACAGTCCAGTAGAATGTGTTTAGTCGTTTCTTCTGCCTCCATGCACGCTCTGCACATGGGGCTGTCTGTGATACCTAAATTATAGAGGTGTCTGTTCAAGGTGTTGATCTTGCGTAGTTGGTTTCTGTGTGTCTTCATTAGTGCGGTTGTGAGTTTGTAGTTGCGCTTCGACAGATGGTTCCAGCCTATTAGCCTACCAAAATAATGTCGTTAAAGTGTTGAAACGTTGACCTTTATAAACGCGTCAGTAACAATATCAACACTCGTAGATTAACCCGCGAAACATGGGACTGTATTTAGCACTTTAATTTAGCCAGGTTAACAATATACTTACGGAAGCGAACCTAGCAGGGTTTTTTGTATACATTATGTCATTTACATTTTAACGGTCGGTAGTTTATTTAGTTTATATTGTTTGGTTGCTGTTGCGAGAGAATAGAAGTATTCAGGAGACGTCACACACCTAAGTTTATGTGAAGTCTCCAACTGCCACTGGTGCAGCGTGCCCATTTTGGAAGCAACTAATACTTCTATAGCATTTTGATTATATTTCCGGAAAAAAAATATTATGTCCCAACCAAAGGATCCATTTGGTACAGGTTTCACATACCAAATTGATTTCACTTTTTAGGGTTCCGTACCTCAAAAGGAAAAAAAACGGAACCCTTCAAACTCCAAGTCAAAGTGATTTATTCTTCAATTTAGGCATATTACATGCACCTATGAATGTCGATAAACTACCACCGGTTCGGAAAGTAAACCTCTGCCTCGAGAAGAACCGGCGTAAAAAACTCGGCGAGGTGCCATTTTTTCAAAGCAGTATACAATATATCATTTCAGTATCAGAGTATTATAAAATGTATTTTGCGATAGATTTCTAGTGCAGTGACCTTATAGGATCACTCGTGCGTCTGTCTGTCCGTCTGTCACAGCCGATTTGCTCCGAAACTACTGGACCGATTGAGTCGAAATTTGGTAAACATATGTAAATTGATGTCCCAAAGATGGACGCGCAAAGTAAATTAATGAATACTGAACAAGGGGGCCACTTTTGGGAGGTAAACTGGAAAATTAAAAACAATAGTTTCGCAAACTGTAAGCATCTCAGATAAGTATATATTTATATAATTTTAGCAAAAACAGATTTGAAGTCATTTAGGAAAAAATACGTAAGACCATTCCCCCCCTTATCTCCGAAATAGAATACTTCCTTGCCTAAAGATTACAGGAAAATCTATAAAAAGTTTGAGTATTCAATATATTTTTATAAAATTTAGATTATATACGGAACCCTCACCACGCGAGTTGAACTCGCACTTGTCCTGTTTTTCAGACATCTTAGCAGTACAGACATATTTAGGTACATGAGGATATTTTCCTAAAGTTCGGTCGAGGCGAGTCACTTAACATCCACAAAGTCCGTCGCTCCCAGATTTCAGCTTCATCACGTTGAAGTACTAACAAAGAGAGCGTAATGTATATGTTTACTCCCGGCTTAATAAACTAGTGCTGTGGACGGCCCACAACACATTACACGTTAAACCTTTTACCCCGTATCACACCCAGGGGACGTGCTGGGTTTAAAATAGTGTCCGTCCATGTATATGTGTAGCTTTGTTACATAAACTTGTGGCGTAGAATTTTCGTCGGACGACGGAGTTTTTTTTCCGTTGTGACACGTTGATATATTTTTGGTTGTGTCATATTCATATTCATATTCATATTTATTCATAAAACCAGTTTACATGTCAAAAAGTAGGAAAATTAAATACATATAAAAACAATAACATTACAATTAACATGTCAAAAAGTAGTAAAATTAAATACATTAAAATAATAATACCATTACAAAATTATAAACATTAAATAGTCTTGTCTTTATACGACATAAATTCATTATAAGTGTAGAACGGGTGCTCGACAAGCCATATTTTTAATCGACGCTTAAAGCTACATAGGCTGGGAGCATCTATTATATTTTGCGGCAATTTATTATACACCGTGGGTCCCATTACATGCGTGAGTCTGTTTGATTTGGCGATCTTGCGACCAATGACAACAAGTTTTCCGGCGTTGCGTGTGTTACGATTATGGATCATCCCGTTTGTTTTGTAATCCGCTATGTTCACTCTGACAACGACAGCAACTTGCATTACTATTACTGCAGGCAGTGTTAGAATTCCTAACTCCTTAAACAATTCCTTTGCGGGGGTATCCTGCGGCACTCCAGCGAGACTTCTAATGGCACGTTTCTGGAGGCGAAAAACCCTTTGCCACTGGGCACAGAGACCCCAGAGTTCAGTGCCGTACTGTATAAGTGAGTGTACGGTGGCAAAGTAGCAGGCGCGAGCGGCCTCTGGAGTCACTGTTTTTGCCACCCGGCCGAGGGCAAAGCAAGCACTACCAATCCTTCCGCAGAGTTTATCGACATGCTTGTCCCACTTGAGTCCATTGTCGATCTCGAAACCCAGGAAAGTAGTGGAAGTGACTTGTCACAAGCACGTGCTATAATTCCGGGTTGCAACGGATTTTTTTCCGGCCAACAATAAAAAGCGGGCGGAGCCGCGCGGGCAGCTTATACTTTTAAAGCAAGCACGCTCCAACTATAAGCCAGATGAAAGTACTAAAATGGTTTTACAGTACACATGGTGTTACTTTCCTGCACTAGTGCGGAAACGAGCGCTTTCTCCCTCCCTTCGGTCGTATTTTAATTTATCGCCACTCGTTGCGAATTTCCTATTTTCTGCACTTGTATCGTAAGTTCTGGGACACCCTGTATATAAAAAGCGGGCGGAGCCACGCGGGCAGCTTATGCTTTTCAAGCAAGCATGCTAACTATAAGCCTGATGAAAGTAGCAACATGTTTTTTTTTAATACAGTTGCTCAAAAAGTGCCGATTTACGTAGCTGTTTCGCGTGAGGAAAGTTGGTTTTCGCGCACTAGTGTTTTCAATTTTCCTTGTACAAATTGTACCATTAATTATTATGTCAATAAAAAATAAATAAGATAGAACTGTATTAAACTTAATTTTTTTTTCAAAAGTATTACAATGATGTTACAGAATGAATACTCGTACTATAAAAGTTTCGAATTCCTTACTTGTTGTTTAACTTATTTTTTCGCACCTGTATTAAAAAAACGTCGTTCGATACACGTGCGGAAATGTAATTCTTCACTCGTCCCGAGTCTTGCCACTCGCCTACGGCTCGTAGCAAGATATCTCGGTACTCGTGACGTAATGACATACTTTCCGCACTATTAGGATCGAAATGTACTATTTCTTTTCCTGGTCTTATAACGACTCACAACGCTATCATTAGGTGAACACCAATATTTACTTTGCCGTTCCAGGCTTTGTTCGCAAGATATTTGGCCAAGGGACGAAAGATATCAATTACGCTCTAGTTAAATGTGTCAGGCATAATGGCGGCCAGATCGATTTCGCTCCGTTTGACGTCTGTCTCGAATCACAACACAACTTAGATAGCTTGGTTTTTTTACAAGCTTTATATTAACTTCGTATGTAACTAAGTAAGTATGAAAGTTGTCCGTCAAAATCTGCAATCCATTTTTCAATCACTTCCCGTTATCCGGTTGAGCTGAAATTTTGGCGTCCAGACTGGCCACCTAGAACATTTCTCTTGACGTGTTCTATCAGGCTGCCATCTTGGAATGTAGCTGGTGCCCGCCAGAGACCAAAGGTACTCCGCTAAGTAGTGACACGCGCAAACTAGTAGTACAATAGTTTGGATGGCAATTTAATATTATGGTACCATCGAGCTGATCTGATGCTGGAGACAGAAGATGACTATGGGAATTCAGTATTTAACCGACGTAACCCCGTTGAGTTTGGGCTCGTTAGAATCGTCTCAATGAGTAGTTGATGATGGTATTCAGAAAAGTACAATCGGCAATACAAGCTTGTACCAACAAGGAACTATTTTCCATATTTTTTCAGAATTTTAAGCCTAGTTTCGGAGATAAGGGGGGGGGTGGTCAATTTTGTTTTTTTTTCCTAAATTAATTCAAATCTGTTTTTGCTATTATTTTTTTTAATCTGATAGGTCACACAATACAGTTTGCGAAACTTTTTTTTTTAATTTCCAGTTTATCCCCCAAAAGTAGCCCTCTTGTTCAGAATTCATTAATTTCCTATGTATGTTTTTTCTTCCAGTGCGTCACGAGCATATGAATAAAAAAAGGGCTGCATACGAAAATGTGACGATCTGGAATGGAATATTTGGGACATTTTTTTTCTTGCATGAGGATCGATAGTACCAACGATACTGAGTAAGAAAAACCAATAACAATTGAATTCTGAAAAAAAAAAGTTCATGTACACTTTTTTTGAAAAACGCTCAAAGGCTGAAGATTGGGTTGCACGAAGAACAACTTACAGTTAGCTAGTAAAAGCGAAAAAGTCGTTCTTGGGAAATTGTATAAAATTCTACAATAAAATTCCAAAACACGTTACCGAACTTACTGACTCTAAATTCAAATCTGTCGTAAAACGGACACTCATTGCAAAAGCATATTATAAGATAAACGACTACATCATGGATAGGGATATTTGGCAGCGATAAAATCCTGCACTAAAAACCTGTCGTAAAATAAATAGGCTTTCTACTGTAGCAATGTAATTTTAAAATTTTATAATACTCTGATACTGATATGATATATTGTATACTGTTTTGAAAAAATGACACCTCGCCGAGTTTATTACGCCGGTTCTTCTCGAGGCAGAGGTTTACTTTCCGAACCGGTGGTAGTTTATCGACATTCATAGGTGCATGTAATATGCCTAAATTGAAGAATAAATCACTTTGACTTTGACTTTGACACATAATAATATATATAGTTTTTCAAAAAAAGTGTAAGTACATGTACTTTTTTTTCAGAATTCAATTGTTATTGGTTTTTCTATACATATATATACAAATAGTGCATGTTAAATGAATGAAAGCTTTAAAAAAATATTGCAATGCAAAACAGATTCTATTATCAACGTATTTTCACTAGGTTTGACGCTCGCGCACCAAGCTCTTGCCAGAAGCGTCGAATACAACACGTGTTTCAAATCATTACTTCTCTCAAATAGACACCCAGTATGAGGTAACAATGCATGCATTAAGCACTTAGGTACTCTAATAGATTGGAGATACGTCCATAGTAGTTAGTTTGAAGATAACAATGTGTAGATATATATATATATACTTGTATAAACAGTTATCTCAAGAACGTTAAGCTCCTCAACTATTATCAAGTTAACATACCACACGGTCGTCACATAACTTTGTGGGTAAGTAGCAACTATATCACATATGAATACAGTGTGTGGCTGTGAGTAGGTGAAAATGATAGTCCGATTAAAGCGTGATATATTTAAGTAAGTAATAAATAAATAATAAATATTATGGGACACTCTTACACAAATCAAGCTAGGCCTATAATAAGCTCAATAAGGCTTGTGTTACAGGTACTAGACGACGATATATATAATAGATATAAATACTTAAATACATAGAAAACATCCAAGACTCAGAAACAAATATATAACAAGTAACTTTTTAACCCCCGACGCAAAGAGAGGGGGATAAGTTTAATGTGTCTGTGTATCTGTGTGTGGTATCGTAGCTCCCAAACGGATGGACCGATTTGTATGCGGCTTTTTTGTGTCATAGATAATTTTAACCCGAGTGTTCTTAGCTATGTTTCATCAAAATCAGTTCAGCCGTTTTTGAGTTATTGAACTTTGAAATGAAACAATCAGCGGTTTTTCAACTTGTCTTAGTTAAAACATAATATTACTTAGTCTGCATTAAGCCACGAGGGGACATTCGATATTGAGGAACAAATATTCGCGCTGGCAAATATTTGCTAGGCTAACCACAAATACAAGGTCATTATGTTACTCGTACTAAACCAACAAAAGAGAAAAAAAAATACATTACTTCAAGTTCGTTTGTGAATTACATTACAGAGCGAAAATATACAGCGTGGAACAGTTTTTACACAAACGGGGAATTGTTCACCCTAAGAGCTTTATTTTTTTTCCAACAAACTATGTTAATATTCTTTTCATCACACTTGCTCGTAAAGGGCTTCGTAACGCGCAGGCATACAGAGCTGCAATAGCCTTTATTACGCACATGGGCGTAATGGTTTTTTCTTAAATTGAATCTGTCACTCTTGCGTCAGTTATAAAGCAATGAGGTTTTAACTCAAACACGATGTTTGAAAACGTATTTATAAATAAATTTAGACGTAAACATACGAATAAAATACTCGTATGATTAACATAATAATTTAAAGATTTGAGGACGCGATTTTAAATCGTGGCTGTATGCCGAAGGGTCTTTGCTCTAATCCCCTCACGTCAAATTCAACAAAATGGACGACTGACATTTTGTAGTTTTTATTACGATTAGTAACAAAGTAATTTAAAATGTATTGTTTTCCTCGCAAATGTGATGAAAAATATTGTATGCGACATGTACGGTAAGATTGTTACAAACTCGAGCGAGTCATCAAAGCCCTCCGCCTCGGGCGTCGGGCTTCTAATAGACTCTCGTTTGTAATTCATATCTTACCGTAGGTACTTGTAACACAATGTACTAACCTTTTACGAGCTTGTTAAACTTTAGAGCAAAAATGCGCCTGTTTCAACCCTAGCAAGTTGATAGTTAATGACATGTGTCATGTGCAAATGTAAATAGTAAATTTATAGCGGCAGAGTTGTCACCTATAATAAAAAGTTTAATTTTTAATGTCTTTTTTCACGCCACTGCTCGGAAATGTGGCAAAAGATGGTCAGAATTCAGGCTTCAAAGCTGGGGTTAGTTGGACGTCGCACGAACAGGCCATCTATGACTTCAAACTGTCCAACAATGTTATTGTTGGACAGTTTGACAGCGATTCGACCAATCACAGGGGACCGCGCGCGGTCGCGCCGGCGGACTCCGCTCGTCCTCCTCCGCGCCGGGCGCGAGGCAAGCGAGCCTGTTTAGTATAATGATCTTCAATTAGATACTTAATTTTGATTTAAAATTATAATTATTTGTAATTTCCTCGCAGTAGGCGTGAAAAGCACTGTGTTAAGCCTCGGCCGAAAGTGTCAATAGCTGGACTCGTACTTTCGAGGGCCTCGAACTAACTCGTCCATCTATTGCTTACTTTCTAGCCTCTACAACAATGTACTATAGTTTTACTTTACCAATTAGCTTTAAAATTTTGCAATCGGATAAGGGGTTCTAGAGATTATCCCAACAACTACATACAATCTCACAGACTGCTCTTCATAATATTAGTATAGACTAGCTGGCCGCTCGATTGCAAAGAACGCGAGTAAACCCGCGGGATAAAATATAGCCTATAAACATCCAAAAACTTTTTCACACCTTTCATTCGGAAAAGTATATTTTGCTCCACGCGAGAGGGATCAAAATGCTACTTTTCTATTCATGCTACTTTTTTTAGGGTTCCGTACCCAACGGGTAAAAACGGGACCCTATTACTTAGACTTCGCTGTCCGTCCGTCCGTCCGTCCGTCTGTCACCAGGCTGTATCTCAAGAACCGTGATAGCTAGAGAGTTGAAATTTTCACAGATTATGTATTTCTGTTGCCGCTACAACCACAAATACTAAAAAACCGGCCAAGTGCGGGTCGGACTGGGGCTCCCATACAACAGACATGATTTTTTTGCCGTTTTTATAGATAATGGTACGGAACCCTTCGTGCGCGAGTCCGACTCGCACTTGGCATGTAGTATTTATGCAATGTGCCAATTAAACACAGATCTTATTAAGTTTTATCGATTGTAATTTTATCGTAATCGATTAAAAACGGACACACACTTTTAACTTTAACACATGATACCTACATGACACTTTCAATCTTATAACAAAACAATTAGGGTGAACAATAGTCAACTATTAGGCATTAAGGTGTCGAGCATTGGTACATTTACCTCACTACTTTGGCAGCGGCGTGGCAAGCGGTGAACGTTTCACGGAACAGCGATGCACCCCCCCTGTGTCACTGTGCCTCGAAAATCGATCCTTGACCCCTTTTGGGGGCCGCCTGACGAGGGCCTAAGTCACAAGCTGATCCTACTACTAATACAAATATTACTATTTTTTACTAATATTATAAATGCAAAAGTTTGGACGTTTATATCGCACCCTTAGAATGAAACCGACAAAATGAGTTAAAGGTCTGCTAGACGGTCGCCAGCACGCCCCTCCGACCGAGCGACCTTGGTCGGCCCCGACCGTTGTAGTATGAAATTTTGTTGGAAACAACTGTCTACACGGTCGGTGCGGACCAAGGTCGCTCGGTCGGAGGGGCGTGTTGGCGACCGTCTAGCACGGGCTTTAGCAACAGAAACATATCAAAATTACATATTGATGTGTTGAGTTCGGACGGTTTCGTTCTAAGGGTGCGACATGTTTGTTACTCAATCACGCAAAAACGGCTAAACGGATTAAGATAAATTTTGGTATACCTACATATACATTTCTCCTTCAAAAGAAATGTCTACGAAATATATTTAAGTTGAGAAATATGGAATCCCTAAGAGATGTTTTTAAAGACAATGAAATATTGACTCTGACGTGTATTTATATATTAGAAATTTGCATATTAGTTAAGGAACGAAATGACATTTTTACCAAAAAAAGTGACATAAAAAAGTATATAAGAACACAATATAAATATGATGTATGTACAGTTAGATCTTCTAGTTTTATACTTAGTAAGAGCTCTTATGTCTCGGGAATTAAGATTTTTAATCACCTACCTGAACATATTAAGTTGTTAAATGGTATCACATTTAAAAATAAGCTCAAGAAATGGCTAGTAATAAAAAGTTTCTACAATTTAAATGAATATTTTATGTGTACACACGGTTAAAATTATGTTGAAATACTATTGTTGTTATTGTTTTAGTATATTTGACTAGCTTTAAGTTTATTATTGTACGTCCGAAATGGGCAAGCTGTTGGACTTTATTTTACCCACAACAACTAAATGTACACAGTTCTGACAATAAAGAAATCTTATCTTATCTTATCTTATCTTATAGTGTACCTATAGCTTGGATTAACATATAGAATATTTTTTTATCCCAGAAATGATCCCCTTAGGGGGCAAAATGGGGGGCGAAAGTTTGTATCCAGCTATGATATTGAACGAGTTCCACGCAGACGAAGTCGCGGGCAGTAGCTAGTATTATATAAGTTGTCAGGTCAGGCTGGATCCTATTTGCCGTCGTGATAGTCCTACACGAGAAATCTATAGCTAAATAAAATTAACACCCTGTCTCTTATCACTTGGGACACCGAAGGTTCGTCCCAGTTATACCACCTCGCTGGAACTCGATCCGAGACACAAACGAGGCTTGTCCATGGGTTTTCTCAAATGCGATAGTGTATTGATACAGAAATAGAATCGACAATAGGCTTGCGTCTTAAAAAAAATTTCACACCTCTCATTTTGAAAAGTAAGTTTTGGGAGAGGGAGCAAAATGCCACTTTTCTGTTCAAGCTACTTTTTAATTTATTCATTGGCATGTAGCATTTACGCAATGTGCCAATTGAACACAGATCTTAAGAAAATAATCGATTGTAATTTCATCGTAATCGATTAAAAACGAACATATTTCAAGTTTTAACTTTAGCAACGTTATAGGTACATTTACATATTAAAACTTGAGAATTTTTCGTAATATTTGAAAAAATTGTCACAATAAACTATACGTTTTACTGAAATCAAAACTATGATGTTATTGTATATAAATTATATAATAATGAATATTGATATTCGTTAAATTTTCCTCATAATCGGAGCAAAATTATTTTCGTCTTGGGCGTTAACACTTGAATCCCTCATTACGCTCAGGATCCTACGTTAGAATCCCTCGCTACGCTCAGGATTCTATTGTAGGATCCCTCGCTACATTCAGGATTCAATACACCGCCCTCGCCGTAAATATACTATTTTGCTCCCTTGTGACACAAATAACTATTACGATGCCATTCGTACCGGTTTTTGGAGGGGAACAAATGTTTGTATGGGAGCAACTACAATTAAAGAACATAAATGCCTAAAAAATTGAGTTAAAGTAGGACTTCGCTGGCGGCAGCCGAAACGTTTCATACTAATTGATATTGAACTGTGACGACTAATCGTATCAAGTAATGTTTCGGTCGCGAAATACTGCGTTTAGGTCCATAGTTGTCATACAATTTTGTTTCTATAAAACCGTAAGGATTCTATCGCATCGGTAGCTTTAAATTTACTCATGGACAATAAAAAACGTATATTTTTTCTAAACTTTCAAGTTTGTATGATTTCAATTACCTATATTTCGTAATTTATACTTTAATACAATTATTTGATGGTCGACTATCCATTTAGCAACACTAAATTCTAAATATTATACGTATCCGTTTAGGAAGTGAGATTTTCCGCATGTGTAGCAGTTTATTGACAGGTGTGAGGTAATAAAACATTAATAACAGTGAAAAAAATGCTAGTTAAGTCAAGTCTAAAAATATGGTTGCAGAAACACCTGCTCATAAATGTGTTTCATGGCTCTTATATCAGCGGATTACGGTTTCGGTTCGGTACCTACATTTTTCTGAGAGAATTAAATCGATACATATTTTACAGTACACATGGTGTTACTTTCCCGCACTAGTGCGAAAATGAGCACTTTCCGTGCATATGTTGAAACTTTAAAGAGCCATATGTACTGTAAAACGTTGTACGATACACGTGCGAATAGGTAATTCGCATCTCGTGTCGATTTAAAACACTCCCTTCGGTAGTGTTTTAATTTATCGCCACTCGTTGCAAATTTCCTATTTTCTGCACTTGTATCGTAAATAACTATTACGTATTATGCTGGGAGTATATCTGCGTGATCGCATCAGCAATGAGGCTATCCGCAGCAGAACCAAGGTAACCGATATAGCCCTCCGAATCGCTAAACTTGAGTGGCAGTGGGCGGGGCACATTGCACGTAGAACCGATGGCCGTTGGGGCGGAAAGGTTCTCGAGTGGCGACCACGTACCGGAAGGCGCGGCGTGGGTAGGCCCCCCTCAAGGTGGACTGATGACCTGGTAAAGGTCGCTGGAGTCCGCTGGATGCGGGTGGCGCAGGACCGGTCATTGTGGCACTCTTTGGGGGAGGCCTATGTCCAGCAGCGGACGTCTTTGGGCTGATATGATGATGATGATGATATTTTACGTCACCCTAGGCCGTAAGTGGGTTTTTCTGCCCGCTACGCGAGGAGAACATCTCACTTCCTTGCCAAGGCAAGACGTAAAACTTTATACAAACCACGGGCGGCAATTCGTAAAGCCCCAGATCGCAGGTGTTTCTGGCCCGAACTGAAGGTGAGGCAATTCACCGCCCTAGGTATGTAATGTACTATTGCACTTCACTGCAGCTAAATACGCCTTTATGTCAGTCTAACAGTACCTAATGTAATAAATAGGTAGGTTAGGGAGCAGTGAGTAATGTTTTGCGTTGTATTTTGATGGATAAACTATCTCAATTAGTTTCCTCACTGCTAATTTAGATAAGATAAATACGATCCGGCTTAACACAGCAGAATTAAGTGTATTATTATAGTTGTGATACTGTGATACGTTTGTATTTTTTGAGATACAATTAAATTTTTATTAAGTAAATAAAACAAAAAGTATACTAAACTATACACAATGACTTTCAACTAAAATCATCATCATCATCATCATATCAGCCGAAAGACGTCCACTGCTGGACATATGCCTCCCCTAGAGTGTGCCAAATTGACTGGTCCATGCGCCACCCGCATCCAGCGGACTCCCGCGACCTTTACCAGGTCATCACAGTACAACTAAAATATGTAGGTACCTAACATATATTTACAAATTTCCTATAATGTATTGTACTTAAGTTGTATATACTTCTACACAAAAAAAGGTTAGTATGTTTTGTATAATCTCCGGAACCGGTATCCAATTTCAAAAAATGGAGAAACAAGATTGTATCGATATTTTATTCGAAACTTCACAGGAGTATTCCTAACCATAAATAAGTAAATACGTGTTATACAATTTTTCATCAATGTTTTCTTATTATCACGTAAAATTATCGTCCGTAAACCGACATTACAGACAACCATTTTTTTTTATAATCATAATCATAATCATATTTATTGGTAATGTCATAAATTACATGTCAAGGTTTTACAAAATGAGTTCACATATTATGTATCCATACATAAACAAGGTAATAAAATAACTAATGATTATTTTGTAATATTGCAAAATAGCTCCTTATACCTAATCGTAGAACGCCTGCTCGACCAGCAACTTTTTAAGTTTCGTCCTAAACAAAGATGAGCTTTGGGCAGCGACTATTTCTGCTGGCAGATGATTGTAGACCCTGCGACCCAAGACGTGAGCAAGCTTTTTTGACTTTTCGAGTCTGAGTGACGGGAGGGGTAATTTTCCAGCGCGCGCGCTGCGGGTCGCGTACCTACGTGAAATTTCGTTCCCTGCAGGAGTTTCTGCTTCCACCTCCTCTCGTGTGGTCACGGCCAGCTTTAATATTAGAAGTGAGGGCAGCGTTAAAATCCCTGGAGCCTATATGTGTGTCCTGTGTGTTCAACGTCATCATATCAACCGAAAGACGTCCACTGCTGGACATAGGCCTCCCCTAAAGAGTGCCAAATTGACCGGTCCAGCGCCATCCGCATCCAGCGGACTCCCGCGATCTTTACCAGGTCATCAGTCCACCTTGAGGCCTACCCACGCCGCGCCTTCCGATACGTGGTCGCCACTAGAGAACCATTCCGCCCCAACGGCCATCGGTTCTACGTGCAATGTGCCCCGCCCACTGCCACTTAAGTTTAGCGATTCGGAGGGCTATGTCGGTTACCTTGGTTCTGCTGCGGATAGCCTCATTTCTGATGCGATCACGCAGACAAACTCCAAGCACATCCTTCTCCATTGCCGTTTGGGTGACTTAGAGCCTTCTTATGAGACTGTTGAGGTTGTTAACCCCCGACGCAAAGAGGGGGGTGTTATAAGTTTAACGTGTCTGTGTATATGTGTATTTGTCTGTGCAATCGTAGCTCCCAAACGAATTGACCTATTTGAATGCGGTTTTTTTTGTGTCATAGATAATTTTATCCCGAGTGTTCTAAGCCATGCTTCATCAAAATCGGTTCAACCGTTTTTGAAATATTGAACTTTGAAATGAAAAAATCGGGGGTTTTTCAACTTTTCTAAGTTGCAGTTATCTAGTTCGACAAGTTTATAAAAGGTGGATGCTCGATGTTCTGTTAAATGTCATGAGAATGTTCCAGTCTATCACTATAGCAGTGTTTGTATCGATGCAATAACTACAACTTAGAAAAGTTGAAAAACCCCCGATTTTTTCATTTCAAAGTTCAATATCTCAAAAACCGCTAAACCGATTTTGATGAAACATGGCTTAGAACACTCGGGTTAAAATGATCTATGACACAAAAAAACCGTATTCAAATCGGTCCATCCGTTTGGGAGCTACGGTGCCACAGACAGATACACAGATACACAGACACGTTAAACTTATAACACCCCTCTCTTTGCGTCGGGGGGTTAAAAAGTCGCCGCCACGTATATAACCGCACCGGGCCGTTATTCGCTACGCGCAAATGCGGCTCACCCCGCCGGTCACCCGTTACGAAACTAGACCTCTGCCTACGCTTAGTTACTACGCATCGCGGTGTCAAGCTATATTTGTGGGTGAGCGTTGAGGTGAGCTTAAACAAGTTACAGAATAGGGGGGCTGCACGTCTAGCACAACTTGCTGCTCAGTCGCTTCTCGCGCGACTAAGCGTCCCCTATCTCACTCGCACCGTACAAATTAGAAAAACCGGCCAAGTGCGTGTCGGACCACGCAAAACGAAGGGTTCCGTGCCTATTAAAAAGGTCGTATCGTCACAGAAATTTTACGGCACTTACGTCCTTTTCTTTGAGGAAGGCAGTTCTTCAGCAATATCTCGAAAACCTCTGAACCGATCTTGTTCAAAATAATTTTCGGTGAATGAAATGAATAAGCCCTATATCCATGAATTTTTCCATGTTTTTAAAATACACCGTTCAAAAATTAGAGGGGGGGGGGACAGAATTTTAGTGACTTTCGGGGCGATTATCTCCGACCCTATTCACTTAATCAAAAAAAATGCCAAGAAACCTTATATTTATTTTGAAAGGCCTATCGATTGATGTGCCACACGGGAGGTCACAATGAAAAAAAAAAATTTACTTTTAGTTTTATGTATGGAGTGCACCACTAAAAAAAAATTTTTTTGTCATTTTAATTACAAAACTATGTAGCGGCTAACAAAATACACTTATCCTCAAAATTTTATTCAAATACACCTTATAGTTTTCGAGTAAAATGCCTGTGACATACGGACATACGGACAGACGGACAGACGGACAGACGGACAGACGGACATGACGAAACTATAAGGGTTCCGTTTTTGCCATTTTGGCTACGGAACCCTAAAAAGGGGGTTGAGCTTTCTCGACTCGCGTCGCGGTGCGGCGTCAGTTGCGCTAGCCCCGCTGGGATCGGAAGCGACAAACAATCGTGACTCAATGACTAATCACACGTTGTATCGCGGGACATGCGTGTTTGCAATTGACACGCGGGGTCAATACGCGAGGGGGCCGGGTGCTTACCCTGCTTTGTTTTGGCAAACTCACTCCGATCTCGAACTGTTTCGATGAGGAATATTTTAATCCTTCATTTAACTCAAAGTCAAAGTCAAAGTGATTTATTCTTCATCTAGCGAGAGTCTCTTAAGGTGGCGGTCGAGACTCTTCGCTATTAAACCGTTCGCCGACACGACTATCGGGACGATGATCGTCGAATCAACATCCCACATTGCGGTTACCTCGTGAGCCAGGTCTAGGTGCTTGCTGGCTTTGTCCTTCAAAGTCAAAGTCAAAGTGATTTATTCTTCAATTTAGGCATATTACATTGCACCTATGAATGTCGATAAACTACCACCGGTTCGGAAAGTAAACCTCTGCCTCGAGAAGAACCGGCGTAAAAAACTCGGCGAGGTGTCATTTTTAGGGTTCCGTAGCCAAAATGGCAAAAACGGAACCCTTATAGTTTCGTCATGTCCGTCTGTCCGTCTGTCCGTCTGTCCGTCTGTCCGTCTGTCCGTATGTCACAGGCACTTTACTCGAAAACTATAAGGTGTATTTGAATAAAATTTTGAGGAAAGGTGTATTTTGTTAGCCGCTACATAGTTTTGTAATTAAAATGACAAAAAAAATTTTTTTTAGGGGTGCACTCCATACATAAAACTAAAAGTCAAAATATTTTTTTTCATTGTGACCCCCCGTGTGGCACATCAATCGATAGGCCTTTCAAAATAAATATAAGGTTTCTTAGCATTTTTTTTTATTAAGTGAATAGAGCCGGAGATAATCGCCCTGAAAGTCACTAAAATTCTGTCCCCCCCCCCTCTCATTTTTGAACGGTGTATTTTAAAAATATGGAAAAATTCATGGACATAGGGCTTATTAATTTCATTCACCGAAAATTGTTTTGAACAAGATCGGTTCAGAGGTTTTCGAGATATTGCTGAAAAACTGTCTTCCTCAAAGAAAAGGACGTAAGTGCCGTAAAATTTCTGTGACGATACGACCTTTTCTAATAGGCACGGAACCCTTCGTTTTGCGTGGTCCGACACGCACTTGGCCGGTTTTTTCAAAACAGTATACAATATTATCATATCAGTATCCGAGTATTATAAAATTTTAAAATTACATAAGGGCAACAAATGGCACTTTTCAGAATACCAGATCTGGAGCCGTAGCATGGTTGGCCTTGTCACGCGATAGGTGATAGGATAGAGCGTGCGTCACTGTCTGACACCGTTCGATAGAACGAGACGATGCTCTTATCTTGTCACTTGTCGCGTGATAAGGCCAACCATGCTACGGGGCCAGAGGGGTAACGTTTTGGACTCGAGTTAGGTAGATCCAACTGTCATTTTTAGGGTTGCGTAGGACCGGAACCCACAATTCCTCTACCCCCCGCATGGCTGCGGAACACACTGCGACTAAACACCAAGGTAGAACACCAAAAATATTGGCACACCCTAGGAACCTGCAGGCAAACCAGGGAGGCCCTCCCGACAATCAACCCCGGATTGTCAAGGAAGCTAAAGAAGCTAAAGAGGCCGGCACTCCGTCTTCTGACGGGAGCCATAACTGGTCATGCACTATTAAACAAACACCTTTTCACTCTAGGTGTTACAGACAGTCCTCTCTGCAGAGCCTGCATGGAAGAGTAGGAGACAGCCGCCCACGTCATCCTGACGTGCCCTGGGGTGGCAGATTACCGGGCAAAGCACCTCGGAACACCGGGGTCACTGCCGGAGGCCGTCGGCAACATAAAGGATCTGCTAGGCTTCCTGGTGGAACTGGGCTGGCACGAATAATAGTAGTGCCAACCCATACGCAAATTCATGACGTCGAGTTGCGGAAACCCAGCCCGCGTACACCGTACACCTATAACCTATAGGGTTCCTAGCAAAATGGCAAAAAATCGATGTTTAGATCTACCTGACGAGCGTACAATGCGTTACGTGATCGACCAGTCTACGATAGAATCCTGAGCGTAACGAAGGATGCAAGCGTTAACGCCCATGACGAAAATAATTCTGCTCCCGAGTGACACATACAATTTTTCACACCGACTGTGAGGAAAATATAACAGCCATCGATAGATCGATATTTGATATCAGTAAAAGTATAATTTATTGTAACAATCTTTTTTTAATATTACGAAAAATTCTTTTTTCATATAACGTTGTTAAAGTTAAAACTTGAAATATGTTCGTTTTTAATAATAATCGATGACATTACAATTTACTAAGATCTGTATTCAATTGGCACATTGCGTAAATGCTTAGAGCATACATAACTGGAGTAACCTTATGTCGTATTTGCGTACAAAAATGTCCGCCGAATTTTGCGGGGGCGGGGGGGAGCATCTTAATAGGATATTGAAACTCAATTGTATATTGAAAGCTTGAAGTGGTTGAACGTTTATAATATCAAGTGCTTACAGCAACATGCGGGCATTTTTATGATCTGTGTTCTCTTGCGAGGCGATTTTGTGATCGATCGTGAAATTGTCTTCGTATGATTTTTTGCACATTGTGCAAGGTTTTTTACAGAGGGATAAGTTACTGAAAGGCTACTCCAGTTATGTATGCTCTAAGCGTAAATGCTACATACCAATGAACAAATTAAAAAAACCGGCCAAGTGGGTGTCAGACCACGCAAAACGAAGGGTTCCGTGCCTATTAAAAAGGTCGTATCGTCATAGAAATCTTACGGCACTTACGTTCTTTTCTTTGAGGAAGGCAGTTTTCCAGCAATATCTCGGAAACCTTTCATCCGATCTTGTTCAAAACAATTTTCGGTGAATGAACTTAATAAGCGCTGTGTCCATGATTTTTTTCATATTTTTAAAATACACCGTTCAAAAATTAGAAGGGGGGGGACAGAATTTTAGTGACTTTCGGGGCGATTATCTCTGACTGTATTCACTTAATCAAAAAAAATCCCGAGAAACCTTTTATTTATTTTGAAAGGCCTATCGATTCATGTGCCACGTGGGCTCACGATGAAAAAAAATTTTTTGACTTTTAGTTTTATGTATGGAGTACACCCCTAAAAAAATTTTTTTTAGTAATTTTAATTACATAACTTTGTAGCGGCTAACAAAATACACCTATCCTCAAAATTTTATTCAAATACACCTTATAGTTTTCGAGTAAAATGCCTGTGACATACGGACAGACGGACATGACGAAACTATAAGGGTTCCGTTTTTGCCATTTTGGCTACGGAACCCTAAAAAGTAGCTTGAACGGAAAAGTAGCATTTTGATCCCTCTCGTCGTGGAGCATAACTTACTTTACAGTACACATGGTGTTACTTTCCCGCACGAGTGCGGAAATGAGCACTTTCCGTGCATATGTTGAAACTTTAAAGAGCCGTATGTACTGTAAAACGTTGTACGATACACGTGCGAATAGGTAATTCGCAACTCGTGTCGATTTAAAACACTCCCTTAGGTCGTGTTTTAATGTATCGCCACTCGTTGCGAATTTCCTATTTTCTGCACTTGTATCGTAAATAACTATTTTCGAATGAAATGTGTTAAAACGTATTTTCTAAGACGGGGGCGTGGTTAGCAAAAAAGACGTCCGTAATACAGCACACTGCATCTAAATGGAATGATTTATTAAAGAATGGAGTCTCATTATATGCATGACTGAATATAAGGTGCACATGCACTTTTGATGACTAAGTTAACCGGTTATGCAGAGTAAGACGTTTTGAGCAATTCTGAGAAACATAATATCAATTTTCCCCCTTTCGCTTTCATTATAAAACAAAGACACACCTTTTGGGTCCGGGGGTCATAATGTTTCATATAAAAACAAATTGCATATTTTCATTTTGCAACAACGAATTGCATAATTTCAACATGTATTTTATAAGTCGCTAAACTTAAGTGGCAGTGGGCGGGGCACATTGCACGTAGCACCGATGGCCGTTGGGGCGGAAAGGTTCTCGAGTGGCGACCACATACCGGAAGGCGCAGCGTGGGTAGGCCCCCCACAAGGTGGACTGATGACCTGGTAAAGGTCGCTGGAGTCCGCTGGATGCGGGTGGCGCAGGACCGGCCATTGTGGCACTCTTTGGGGGAGGCCTATGTTCAGCAGTGGACGTCTTTGGGCTGATATGATGATGATGATGATGATGAAGTTTTTTTCTTCTTTAATCATTGTATTGTTCACACTTATAATAAATAGAGACAAAGTGGTACCTAAATTAAATAGCATAGGTAAGTGTGAATATACACCAGAGATATGGGAAGTGTGTGCGAAGCTGTGCGTTCGTAACATGACACCTAGCTGTCGCTTGCTTGACATAAGACACCTGAGACACCTAGCGTGCTTATCCGAGTTATCTAATCGAACGAGCGCGCGAAGCGAACTACATACAACTTCGTACTTGAGCCTAAAATTATTTGTCTGGAGTTCGGTGTCTGTACGACTGTCACGCTGTCCCGGCTGTCCCACTGTTCTCCACAGGTCGCATTACTCAACCGATTCTCGTAAAATCTTGTGAACAGTTTCGTTAATTATGTACCAGGAGCAATTATTTAAAAGGACACTTCCTTAAAGCAAAATTGGACACGAGGGATACTGCAGGTAATCCCTTGTGTCCAATTTTTTTTTTAATTTTAACGCGGCGAGATTTTGATCTAAAGTTATGACCTCCAAGTAATGTGATATTTTTGTGATTTTTAATTTTTTTTTCAATTTATTTTGTGATTTTAAAATAAAAAGTTACTTATATCACTCCAGAAGAGTAAAAGAGTACACGTAAATTTATTTTCAAGAAGAAAAAATTTTTTTTGGTAATTAAAACCACTTAGAAATAATTGTTTACAAGCTTAATAATCTATCGTTTAATTTTTGCTCCTGTTGCAGGACCCACCCCTGTAGATGTGTTTTTATCGAGTCAGGTTTTTAAAATTAAAAAGAAAAAAAATACCTATAGGCTCGCCAGTTCTACAGCTCACAGAAAGCCGCCAGTAGATAGGTAGAAATACAGGGTGTTTACTAGATAGGTGCAAAGCTTTAAGGGGGTGATAGACCGGGTATTTTCGACTTCGCAAAAACTAAAATCAGCTCTCCATACAATTTGGTCGAATAGGAACTGAACTTTAGTATGGGACACCTGATTTTTTTTTGCTATTTCAGGGTTGCTCCCGTATTAAAAGTTGCTCAAAAATTCCCGGACTATCACCCCCTTAAAGCTTTGCACCTTACCAAACACCCTGTATGAAACACATGTTCTGGCAAATATGCTATATTCACCCTAATAGTCTGCGCCTGACCCGTTTCATTACTGGGACTGACTTTTTTAAATAAATAAATAAATATTAGAGGACAATCTTACACAAATCGACCTAGTCCCAATCTAAGCTCAATAAGGCTTGTGTTATGGGACTTATGGGTATTAGGGCCAAAATTATTTTTAGCGCCTAAAATAGAGATGAAAATTTATAAACACTTATAATACGTAGATGTCTCGAAATATTTTCCTAGTAGTTTAACGTGAGTTCTCAACCGGGCCTCGATGTTTATTATGAATTTTCCCACCACCCTGGGTTTTATATTACAAAACCGGCCAAGTGCGTGTCGGACCACGCAAAACGAAGGGTTCCGTGCCTATTAAAAAGGTCGTATCGTCATAGAAATCTTACGGCACTTACGTTCTTTTCTTTGAGGCAGGCAGTTTTTCAGCAATATCTCGGAAACCTTTCATCCGATCTTGTTCAAAACAATTTTCGGTGAATGAACTTAATAAGCGCTGTGTCCATGAATTTTTTCATATTTTTAAAATACACCGTTCAAAAATTAGGAGGGGGGAACCGAATTTTAGTGACTTTCGGGGCGATTATCTCTGACTGTATTCACTTAATCAAAAAAAATCCCGAGAAACTTTATATTTATTTTGAAAGGCCTATCGATTCATGTGCCACACGTGGGCTAACGATGAAAAAAAAATTTTTGACTTTTAGTTTTATGTATGGAGTACACCCCTAAAAAATTTTTTTTTAGTAATTTTAATTACAAAACTTTGTAGCGGCTAACAAAATACACCTATCCTCAAAATATTATTCAAATACACCTTATAGTTTTCGAGTAAAATGCCTGTGACATACGGTCAGACGGACAGACGGACATGACGAAACTATAAGGGTTCCGTTTTTGCCATTTTGGCTACGGAACCCTAAAAAAGTCACATTTGGTACTCAAATGACCACTGGTCCCCATGACCCCTCAAATCAATGTCCACTGCGTTACCAAAACTTTTTTTTTGAGCTAAAATATTTCGATAATGGTCATCATTCGTTTAGGCATATGTCATTGTGAATTAGAAAATAATAGTTTTTTGAAGATTATCCGAATTCTTAGGGGACGTTTTTATAGGCATCAAAAAGAATTTTGGCCCATTAGACGACGATATATTTAATAGATACAAATACTTAAATACATAGAAAACATCCAAGACTCAGAAACAAATATTCATGCTCATCACACAAACATTTGCCCTTACCGGGATACGAACCCAGGACCTTCAGCTTCGTAGGCAGCGTCACTACCCACTAGGCTAGCCGGTCGTCGAAATTAATTTACAACCAATTATCTCCTTGACTCACTGCACCTGCCCAAACGTTGCATGTTAAGATTATAAGGACTGGAGGTCAGGCCGTGTGGTCAATTGGGTGACACCCAGTGTGATTCATCCATTAATAACTCCAGGTCACTGACCTGGTGGCCCTTTGTAAGGTCTGGGTTAGAATAGTGCGGCCAGGACTAAACGTTGCGTGTTTGTTACATCACCAGATTACAGTTTGACTACAGAATAAGGTCATCATATCAGCCGAAAGACGCCCACCGCTGGACATAGGCCTCCCCCAAAGAGTGCCAAATCGACCGGTCCTGCGCCACCCGCATCCAGCGGACTCCCGCGTCCTTTACCAGGTCATCGGTCCACCTTGTGGGGGAACTGCCCACGCCGCGCCTTCCGGTCGCCACTCGAGAACCTTTCCGCCCCAACGGCCATCGGTTCTGCGTGCAATCTGCCCCGCCCACTACCTTTTTTAGCGAATCGTAGACACAAACAAGACGGAGAACAAGTCTCTATTTTTTTAACAAGTCCACCTTGTGGGAGTTGTGGGGACTGATCCACCTTTAATCATTAATGAAGGGATAGGATCACTCGTGGGTCTGTCTGTCCGTCTGTCACAGCCGATTTGCTCCGAAACTACTGGACCGATTGTGTTGAAATTTGGTAAACATATGTAAATTGGTGACCCAAAGATGAATTCTGAACACGGGGGCCACTTTTGGGGGGTAAACTGGAAAATTAAGCAAAAACAGATTTGAAGTAATTTAGGAAAAAAGACGAAAATTGACCATCCCCCCTTATCTCCGAAACTACTAGGCTTAAAATTCTGAAAAAAAGATGGAAAATAGTTCCTTGCCTAAAGATTATAGGAAAACCTATAAGAAGTTTGAGTATTCAAAGTAGCGGGAAAATTCTCAATATTTTTGTAATTTCTGTATAGAGCGCCTGATGTTTAGAGCATAGCAATTTTACGGAACCCTCACCACACGAATTGAATTCGCACTTGTCCGGTTTTTATATTACATCTTTGGGGTAACATATATAACAATTAATACTGGCGGGTGGCAGAGGGCCGGTCATTGTGGCACTCTTTGGGAGTAGCCTATGTAAAGCAACGGACGTCATTCGGTTGGTACGATGTTGATAACAATATAAAGTCAAAAATAAATTTTTTTTCATATGGAAATATTCGAAAGATTTCCGCGGTTAGCCCTGACTCGACTTCAGTGCGACAAATACGGCCACACAAGCCTAAATACGTACTCAATGTCCGAAAATACGTAAATACGAACACAATCAACTGCCCAACAATAGTGCAAAGTGACGTCATAGCATTCCAGACTCCACAAACCGCGACGCGGTCGAAAACGGCGCCACCATCGCATTTCACTACCAAATTGCTCGAGTAACAAATTTCGCCGCCCGCAAATGTAAGTTTGCAAAATTGTATAGCCACAATCAATGGCATGGGACGTGCCTCGAATACGGATCCGCGGTTGCTGGAATTGAGACTGTATTAAGGAGTAGTTAGAGTGTTTATTTGCGTGTTTGGTCCGGGAGGTAGCTTTAACTTGCGACATAGGAAAATGCAGTGTCTTGACTCCCATATATCTATCTCTCTTGCACTTATACCTCATTCCAGCCAGAGGGATGATCACGTAACGTGTCCAACATCAGAATTAGCTAAGCAAAATAACACGCTCAAAATGACCTACACAGATCCTTATCCCGTTGACATTAGAGTCCTTGTGTAGATCATTTTGTAGGACCGCTTAGCAACTTCTGCTGCTGACTGAAAAGGCCTTAGAGCATACATAACTGGAGTAGCATATATAACAAACTAGACCAATACACCAAAGACCTACACCAAAGATACTGGGAGGAAATAGACACATGCAGACAGACCAAAGAGATTCTGTCGAAGCGCGACTACAAACTCACAACTGCACTAATGAAGACGCACAGAAACCAACTACGCAAGATAGTAGGAATGATAACCGGACACAACACCTTGAACAGACACCTCTATAATTTAGGTATCACAGACAGCCCCATGTGCAGAGCGTGCATGGAGGCAGAAGAAACGACTAAACACATTCTACTGGATTGTAAGCAGGTAGAATACAGGAAAAAGCACCTAGGGTCTCCGGACACACTACGGAACGCAGTCAGTAATACCAAGGCACTCTTAAACTTTTTAGAGGAGCTGCTGGGGTGGTTAGAGTAGCGCCACCCTGCCGTTTCACGCAAAATAGGCACATTTGGATGTCGACTTGCGGAAAATGTCCAGTAAAACTAACTAACTAACTAACTAACTAACTAACTGGAGTAGCCTTATTTTGTATTTGCGTACAAAAATGTCAGCCGAGTTTTGAAGGGCGGGGGCGAGCGTCTTAATAGGATATTGAAACTCAATTGTATATTGAACGCTTGAAGTGGTTGAACGTTTATAATGTCAAGCGCTTGCAGCAACATGCGGGCATTTTTATGATCAGTGTTCTCTTGCGAGGCGATTTTGTGAATGACCATTAGTCGATTGTGAAATTGTCTTTGTATGATTTGTCGCACATTGTGCAAGGTTTTCTACAGAGGGATAAGTTACTGAAAGGCTACTCCAGTTATGTGTGCTCTAAGGTACAGGCACATTAGGACTCTTAACCTTTTGAGAGCTAAAGACGGCTGTGGACGCGGCGGCTGTGATGGCATTAAGTTTATATATTTGTGCAATAAAAATATAGGTTATAGAATGAACTCTCTGGATGGACATAAACTGTATTTTAGCCTGAAGGTTTGCCTGCGTTCTTTTAAATATTCGGGTGAAACCGCGTCGTCGGCTATTTATATAATTTCGCAATAACAAGTATATCTCGTTACCTTTGCGAATATATAAATACAACAAACGTACGCTTAATTATTGTTTGATACCAGGAAAATACGGTATTTCGAACAAATATCAAATTTCCTTCTAATTAATTCAAATTAATGATGTGCATTTTTAACTCCCGGCGCAAAATGAGGGGTGTTATAAGTTTGACGTTTCTGTGTGTCTGTATGTCTGTTTGTCTGTGTGTATGTCTGTGGCATCTTAGCTCTGAAACGAATGAACCGATTGCGGTTTTTAGGGTTCCGATACCTCAAAAGGAAAAAACACGGAACCCTTATATGATCACTCGGTTGGCTGCCTAAATTACTTCAAATTTATCTGTTTTTGCTAAATTATAAAAAAAATACCTAACTGACATGCTTACAAAAACCCCTTTCATTTGATATGTCACCCAATACAGTTTGCGAAACTTTTTTTAAAATTTTCCACTTTACCCCCCAAAAGTGGCCCTCTTGTTCAGAATTCATTAATTTCCTTTACGCGTCCATCTTTGGGTCACCAATTTACATATGTGTACCAAATTTCAACTCAATCGGTCCAGTACTTTCGGAGCAAATCGGCTGTGACAGACGGACAGACAGACGCACGAGTGATCCTATGAGGGTTCCGTTTTTCTTTTGAGGTAGGTACGGAACCCTAAAAACCTGTAAGCATGTCAGTTATTTTTTTTATAATTTAGCAAAAACAGATAAATTTCAAGTAATTTAGGAAAAAATACGAAAATTGACCATTCCCCCCGGAAAATAGTTCCTTGCCTAAAGATTACAGGAAAACCTATAAGATGTTTGAGTATTCAAAAATACTTATGAAATTTAGATTATATACGGAACCCTCACCACGCGAGTTGAACTCGCACTTGTCCGGTTTTTTGTATGAAAGCTGACGTGATCGAGATGGTTCTTAGCTACGTTTCAACAAAATCGGTTGAGCCGTTTTTGAGATATTGAACTTTGAAATGAAGATGTCGGGGGTCTTTCAACTCTTTTTCCTCTGGGGTTTTTATGATCTTAATTACCTATATCTTGTAATTTATACTTTATTACATTAATTTGATGGTTTACTATCCATTTAGCAACACTGCGTTATCAATTTTAACATGAGGAAACTACCCTATTTATACTTTTCAAGCTTTCCAAATCACAAGCCGAAACCGGAAATCAAATCCGGAATCAAATCGGAAGTCGCGGATGCGCGGTTTCTCTCTATATCCGGTATGTCAGCGCCAGTCAGATATCGACTGAAGCGAGTGACATTTTCGAAAGAAACTTCGTCATGAAATGTGTCTTAGGTCAGATTTTCCAGCCAGCTGACGAGACATGTACAGTTAACAACATTAACCTGTTGAACCAAAAATCCTACCGACTGCGCCAATGTTATGTAAGAATGAAAGACCGAGATCCTGAGCAGACTGGCTTATTGGGAAATATATAACTACCGACGTATTAATCTACCCTACATAATAGTTTTCAACGCTCTGTCAAAGAGCAAAGTTGTCAACCACACGCCAAATCAACAAGACATTTAGTGCGGAGTTAAACCTTAATGTCAATGCTAGAAGGTTGCTATCGCGCTGGGCTCCTTGACGCATATATCAGTCGTTGGCGTTGAAAAGATTAATAGGTACCTGTACAAAAATAAACTCGAAAATATGTGTAGAGTTCCCCAAACGGTCGACTCAAGTTGACTCCACGCAAACGTAATTTGGTTCTCATTTTAATACTGGATATATACCCGGGTCGATCACTTAGTACCCGTGTTTGATAACAGATGGCGTTTACCACAAAAGTTGGCTATACCAATGTGTAAACGTCGCTTATGTCAAATAAAAAAAAATTGCGTCTTCATTCTTAACACGGCTACTTTTTGATCGACTCACGCAGATACATAGGTACTGGAATTACATGTAACTTTTTATACCTACAGTCCTACACACAGGGATCCATATATATCTAAGTCGGAAACTAGTATCTGAAGCTTTAAATTATAAAAGTAATATAACTGAAAAAAAATTAAGCGATTGGAGACATTGTATGAAAAACCTTCTACTCACTCAATATTTTTTTTTGGCAATTTCTAGCAAGCATTTTATTTTGGTAATTTTTCTATGGTATATTTAATGTAAATTAAAAATTATGCTAATGTTGACACTTAAATACGGGTTGTATTATGTTGTATGTAAAGCCTTTTAATAGTTACGTAATTTTTTTAAATATTATCATCATGTTACATCTCAGAACATACTAAAGTGAAAATACTAATACTTACATGTGGTACGTGACTCCACTATTATTGTAGTTTTTAGTTTCACTCCTATTTTTACATGTAACCGCGCTACAATTCGGCATTTTGAGTAAACGTGGGAGAACATTCCAGGTTCACGGCAAATTGCGACTAACCTGCGGCGGGCAGTGACATGGCCATTTGGCCATTTCGCGGCGACACGCGCCACGTTTTATATCTATTCCTTTTTATGATCTGAGTGTTACATACTAAGTTTTCGTACGCCACACGGCACATCATAGCTGAATTGGATACTACTTATAACTCTCACTTATTTTACCTATAAGATAAGATAAGATAAAAATCATTTATTTAAGTAGGATTTTACTATCAATTTTGCATCGTCAAAAATTACATTGTAGGTACATATTTATTTCTTGTATTGTTAACATATCTATGTTTGACGAAATAAATTATTTGTATAAGATAAACTAGTTTCCGACCTGCGTACGGTCGTGTGTTCAACCGTAGCGTTTATGATACTGAACCGATTTTGACAAATAAGGTATCAATCGATTCGAAATTATGATCCTCCGTGTGTTAGAGACTAGTTACCTTTTGTATGAAAAAATAAACATACAGTTGTAACGAACATAAATGCTCGTATATAATGCATTTTGCTAAAAATTAACTAGAAATTATACATTTTGCATTGAAATTATATTGTATTATATAGAATGAGGCGTTTCGTATTCGCATATGCACAATATATTTACCATTCGTTGGCATCTACCGCTCAGCAAAAAGCTTACCTGTAAAAAAACACATCATGATTTAAAAAAACCATCAGGACGCGCGACTATCACTTATTACATTACAAAGTCAAAGACTTCATCTTGTTACAAAGCCAATCGCGACCCAATCACAAACACACATTAAAAACAGTGTTAAATCGATGTCAAACACAATTGTGTCACTCTTAGCCGAGGCAAAATACGGTCACGAAAGACATTAATTTATAATAGCGTTTTTGTTTATTTCATTCTAAAACGTTATTCTAAGATGCTTTATTCAAGAATCCAACAAACTTTCCACCCGGAAGTAATTATATAGATTTAAATTAAACATTTAACATTTAACAATTATTTAATATTTATCCGGACTTTTTAGGAGCTAATTAAATAATATTTATTTTGATGTCTGATTTTTTGCTGGATTTTGCCTCTAGGTAACTATTTAATTGATAATATATCCGTAAAAAATTGACTATTATAAATTATTTCCAAATTTGACATTTTTTCCATACAAGTTGTCAGTTCATTGCCTGGACTAAAAAGCCATCAAGCCGCTTAGACGACGTTTGTTGGCCGTGAAATACAATTTTCTTGTTCACATACATACATACGCTCGAAAAACAACCCTCCTTTCCGGGGCATTCTGGTAAAAAGCTATGTGAATGTTTAAAGGAGTCGGTTTTAAATTTCCTTCAACCTGCCCTGCTAGCATAACTTGACTCACTTTTCTACTCGCGCGCGTGATAGACTACCTGTCACTTTTTGACAGCATTAATAAGAAAGTGACGGACAGTCAATATCGCGCGCGAGTAGTCGAAAGTTATGCTAGCAGAGCTGTTACAAAGTCAATCGCGACCCAATCACAAACAGTGTTAAAACGATGTCAAACTCAATTACGTTCAATTTGGCACCTTACCCCTACGTAATAAGGCGAATGTATACATATCTTTGATGTCTACATGGCTGTTATTCTTCAGGCCGGTCACGCCTAACGAAACTAGACCTCTACCTACGCTTAGTTACAACGAATCGAGGCGTCAAGATATATTTGCGGGTGAGCGTTGAGGTGAGCTTGAAACAGGTTACATAATAGCGGTGCTCTCAGGGGCCTAATCCTTCAAGTATTCACGTAAGCACGGAGCACTCCACGGTGTTTGTACAACAACTCGTTAGAGTCGTCAATAATAGATGACCTCTTCAGCCCCGCTGTACTGTAACTTGCTTTACTCAAAAATGGCCCGCAGTGTACAGTAAGGGAAATGTATTAACGTACCACTGTAGAACCCTATAGAAGGTGTTAAGGTGTTAAGAATGTCTGTAAAAAAGGTGTTATAGCGTGCTCTAACACCCTTATAACCACGAAAGAGGCCCACGAATTACAGCTTAAGGTGTTAGCTGGGAGTCTTATAAGTCTTATAACACTCTAGCTCTCACCCAGTTTCAAGTGAGCATCTTACTCTTTTCTTTACTATAAAATTATGAGACAAATATAGTCTACCGACAAAATGGCGCAGATAGTTAGTATAGGTATTAATATTTGACAGTTATGGAGTCGTACTAATTGAAAGTGAATTTAATTGGAAGTGTGTGTGACATTAAGTGAAAACAACCTGCCCTTTTGATTTTACGGTAAGTGTATACCATGTTTCCCATCTCAATTTTAACGCGCCCAGGATTTATTAAAGATTTCTAATAACTTATGAAGAATAAAAAAAACATCTAAAGTTTTTATCATTTTCTATTCTTGTTTCTTGGCCAGTGGCATGTTAAATAAAGTGGCATCCATAGAATGGCAAGAGTAACATAAATAATGAAGTATTTTGATGTCAAATATTGAATAACCTAATCAATTTGTAGGTTAGAGTTAACCAAAAAAATGGCGAACTTACCTCAAAACTTTAGGCGTCAGTTAACTCAACTATAACGCTTATTGAGTTACAACACCTTTAGTCAAACACCATTACTCTTACAGTGTCTTTAAAGTGTATCTGCCTAACACCTTAAGCGTTAGAAAAAGTTTCAATACTTACAAGAGAGTTAATTCTGTTATAAAGTCTCTGCCTGTACCTTATAGTAGATATAACACCTTAAGAGTTAACGAGCGTCAGCTAGCACTCTTGTAAGTGTTTAAGTGTTAAAAACAGGTTAAAGCTTTAACATCTTAAGTGTAATTTCTTTGAGTAACACTCTTATAACACTTTAGGAGATAATTATTTTTCTTAACTCCTTTATAACACTATTAGTTCCAACTGAGAACATTATAACTCACTTATAAAGGTTAAGGTTATAATAATACCCTTAGCTGACACCCAAATGTTAGTTGGGAAGTTTCAAGTGGCATCGGGCCTTCGTAAATGAAATGGAGTATACCCAGTACTCGTTTTCACTGCACTCAACTGTACCTACTCTCATATACATAACATACATGTTTACAAATGCTATGGTTATAATAATGTTAATAAATACGGTATCGCATTGCCTATCTGATAGATAACATTATCAAGTCGTGACGTCACCACTTAAGAGTTGCTTTTATAAAACGTTTGATGTAAGTATGGTTGGGATTATTAGTGTATTTTGAAGTATTTATTTGGCAAAAAACATGATACTACAAACTCCCTACAAATTTCTACCCAAACACGCGCCCAAAACCGTGTGTGCGCATGTTCGAACTAAACGGCTGCTTGGCATCCTTTTGACACCCCGCCCCCACTTCCGCATACGTCCGCTTAGTGTGCATCCTTTTTGGGGTTAGCTAGAAACCTATATAACTGCAACAGCACAATCGGTAAACATAGAATAGCACTTTTTAGGGTTCCGATACCTCATAAGGAAAAAACGGAACCCTTATAGGATCACTCGGTTGGCTGTCTGTCCGTCTGTCACAGCCGATTTGCTCCGAAACTACTGGACCGATTGAGTTTGAATTTGGTACACATATGTAAATTGGTGACCCAGAGATGGACGCATAAAGTAAATTCATTAATTCTGAACAAGGCGGCCACTTTTAGGGGGTAAAATGGAAAATTAAAAAAAAAGTTTCGCAAACTGTATTTGTGTGACATATCAAATGAAAGCGGTTGTTGTAAGCATGTCAGATTTATTTTTTTAGAATTTTAGCTAAAACAGATTTGAAGTAATTTAGGAAAAAAGACGAATTTTGACCATTCGCCCCCCCCTTATCTCCGAAACTACTAGGATTAAAAATCTGAAAGAAATATGGAACATAATTCCTTGCCTAAAGATTACAGGACAACCTACGAAAAGTTTGAGACTTTGAGTATTCAAAAACACTTATGAAATTTAGATTATATAGGTACGGAACCCTCACCACGCGAGTTGAACTCGCACTTGGCCGGTTTTTTAATAAGTAATTACACATTTTATTCATAGAACTCTGTTTTGTATTCCTAATGCTATTCATAAAGCAAACTTCGACAATTACTACAGCCGATATGAAAACACTAATCTTCGACATAAACTCCTACATTTCAATTGCATTTTATCATTACATAGTTCAACAATCAAGCCGAAAGTGATTCAACCTCTTCTATTATACACGGTAATATATTCCTTATTACTAAAGACTTACAGTGCAAAGCGGTACGGAGATAAACGAGGACTTAAGCCACTTGAACTCTCAGCGCGCTCGGCATTCGTGCGTTCGACTGCGGAATGCCTCGGATTCATGACTACGTCCGATTATAAAATAGAATCTGCTATTGGAAATACCATTCAGTCGGAAATGCTTCCAGCACGGCTATTACAATACGGCGCGCGAGCTCTCTCGATTTTTCTCGCACTATACCTCTCTCTCTAAGTTTTCTAATAAGAGAGAGACGGATACTGCAAGAAAAACCGAGAGAGCTCGCGCGCCGTCTTGGTGCTATGCTCACAGCACGGCTATCACAAGACGGCGCGCGAGCTCTCTCGATTTTTCTCGCACTATACCTCTCTCTCTAAGTTTTCTAATAAGAGAGAGACGGATAGTGCGAGAAAAACCGAGAGAGCTCGCGCCGTCTTGGTGCTATGCTCACAGCACGGCTATCACAAGACGGCGCGCGAGCTCTCTCGATTTTTCTCGCACTATACCTCTCTTTCTAAGTTTTTTAATATGAGAGAGGCGGATAGCGCGAGAAAAACCGAGAGAGCTCGCGCGCCGTCTTGGTGCTATGCTCACAGCACGGCTATCACAAGACGGCGCGCGAGCTCTCTCGATTTTTCTAGCACTATACCTCTCTCTCTAAGTTTTCTAATATGAGAGAGACGGATAGTGCGAGAAAAACCGAGAGAGCTCGCGCGCCGTCTTGGTGCTATGCTCACAGCACGGCTATCACAAGACGGCGCGCGAGCTCTCTCGATTTTTCTCGCACTATACCTCTCTTTCTAAGTTTTTTAATATGAGAGAGGCGGATAGCGCGAGAAAAACCGAGAGAGCTCGCGCGACGTCTTGGTGCTATGCTCACAGCACGGCTATCACAAGACGGCGCGCGAGCTCTCTCGATTTTTCTAGCACTATACCTCTCTCTCTAAGTTTTCTAATATGAGAGAGACGGATAGTGCGAGAAAAACAGAGAGAGCTCGCGCGCCGTCTTGGTGCTATGCTCACAGCACGGCTATCACAAGACGGCGCGCGAGCTCTCTCGATTTTTCTCGCACTATACCTCTCTCTCTAAGTTTTCTAATAAGAGAGAGACGGATAGTGCGAGAAAAACCGAGAGAGCTCGCGCGCCGTCTTGGTGCTATGCTCACAGCACGGCTATCACAAGACAGCGCGCGAGCTCTCTCGATTTTTCTCGCACTATACCTCTCTTTCTAAGTTTTTTAATATGAGAGAGGCGGATAGCGCGAGAAAAACCGAGAGAGCTCGCGCGCCGTCTTGGTGCTATGCTCACAGCACGGCTATCACAAGACGGCGCGCGAGCTCTCTCGATTTTTCTAGCACTATACCTCTCTCTCTAAGTTTTCTAATATGAGAGAGACGGATAGTGCGAGAAAAACCGAGAGAGCTCGCGCGCCGTCTTGGTGCTATGCTCACAGCACGGCTATCACAAGACGGCGCGCGAGCTCTCTCGATTTTTCTCGCACTATACCTCTCTTTCTAAGTTTTTTTAATATGAGAGAGGCGGATAGCGCGAGAAAAACCGAGAGAGCTCGCGCGCCGTCTTGGTGCTATGCTCACAGCACGGCTATCACAAGACGGCGCGCGAGCTCTCTCGATTTTTCTCGCACTATACCTCTCTTTCTAAGTTTTTTAATATGAGAGAGGCGGATAGCGCGAGAAAAACCGAGAGAGCTCGCGCGCCGTCTTGGTGCTATGCTCACAGCACGGCTATCACAAGACGGCGCGCGAGCTCTCTCGATTTTTCTCGCACTATACCTCTCTTTCTAAGTTTTTTAATATGAGAGAGGCGGATAGCGCGAGAAAAACCGAGAGAGCTCGCGCGCCGTCTTGGTGCTATGCTCACAGCACGGCTATCACAAGACGGCGCGCGAGCTCTCTCGATTTTTCTAGCACTATACCTCTCTCTCTAAGTTTTCTAATATGAGAGAGACGGATAGCACAGATCGCGGCGACATAGACTATCCGTCCCTTTCTAAGCGTTCTAATTAGAAAGAGACGAATAATCTATCTCATCGAACTGTATCGCAGTGTGTAATGTAACTGCTCTAAAGGACGATAATGGTGATAGATACGGACTTCTTTTTTAGGGTTCCGTACCTCAAAAGGAAAAATCACATTGTTGTCTGTCAAGACCCTTTATCTCGGGAACGCGTGGAGGTATCGAGTTGAAATTAAAACCGTATAAGGTAGAAGTACTAGTGCCCGACATGTCAACAGAAAATACTTATTTGAATCACGATATTATGCTCATTTAAGATGTATTAAACAGTTTCATACGGTTTGGGAGACGAGGTATTTACTCAAGTTACTGATATGGAATTCGTTTCATATGGTGATCTTATAAAAAATCCTGATAATATAAGAATTAGGTAATCAATCCGAATGTACGAGTAAATGGCAGGCGGTTATGCTGGCAGTCCCAATAGATGTCATTTCAGTACAAATGTCATGAATGACAGACTGACATTTATTGGGACTTGAAGGTTTAACTCATTGTTCCAATTGATGGCAGCTGGTTTTAATAAATATGTTCTTAACTTATAAATAAGTTATTTGTCTTGAAATTGTGATAAGAAATATTGAAGTCACTAACATTTAGTAACTTAAAAATGATGCTGATCCTAACAGCTGCCGTCCACACTTCATAAAAAATAAACTCATGACACTACCCTCAATATATATACTAGAAGCCGCGATCTTCGTTCGTAAATACCCAGAACTATTTCCAGAAAAACCAGATACTTATAAAACTAGGAAGCAATATAAAAATAAATTATTAGTTCCTAAATGTAACTTAGCCATGTATAAAAAAGGACCGCAGTATAAATGCATACAAATTTTTAATAATATTCCTGATGTAATCAAATTGCAACCTAGTGACAAGGTATTTAAGACACAACTAAAGAAGCTATTAATAGAACACTGTTATTACTCGGTAGACGAATTTCTTGACGACAAAAGTTTAGTATTATACAAATTACAATAAAAATAGGACATATAAATTGTAATTAGTTTAAGATCCCAGACATAAAATAATTGTAACTTTGAACTAAAAAAAATTGACATATATATTACTTACCAAATTTATCTGACATAATGACTCTAAATGTAATTAACTAAGTAGGTTAAGTCTTGGTTTGTTAATTTAGATTTATTGTATTAATAATTTATTGTGTGCCCTTACAGGGTGTCATGAAATGACTTAAAAAAAAAAAATGTAACACCATATTATGTATGCATGACATAACAATGAAATAAATGAATGAATAAATGTCGTGATCAATCTTAGTTTATTATTCGCTAGTTAAATTATATTCGTCGAGTACTAGTACCGCGTCGGGCACTAGTACAGTAAGGGAAATGTATTCACGTACCACTGTAGAACCCTGTCGCAATTGACAGGCCGCCGTCACTCAAACTCAAGCGGTATGTTACCTTATTGCGATAGGGTTCTACGGTGGTACGTTAATACATTTCCCTTACTGTACTTCTTTACTTCTTCCTTACGCAAGTCTACAGTCCCTTGAAGCTGTGAAAAATCAAAGTTCTGACTTAACGTAAAAAAAGATACGGCCGTTTTTGGCGCAAAAAACGGGGTCGGCAGAGCATCTGCAGTACTTCTTGCTCTTGTGTCCGATTTTTAGGGTTCCGTAGCCAAAATGGTATATTTATGAACGAGCGAGCGAATTGGCCGAAGTTCTCCGTTTCAGCTTTGGCAAAAATCATTTCGTATGTCCAGATGTCCGGTTGTTCTCCACTGCAGGTCGGATTTCACAGCCAATTCTCGTGCAATTTTGTAAGCAGGCTCGTTATTTATAGAACTAGCTTCCACCCGCGACTTCCTCTGCGTGGACTCGGGATCAAAACTATCCTATATTTTCATCCAGGCAATAAACTATCTTCGTGCAAAATTTCATCCAAATCGGTTGAGCCGTTTAAGCGTGATTGAGTAACAAACATCCAAACATCTAAACTTTCGCAGTTATAATAAATAAGTATTAGATGGATTATTGTCGTTTTTAGGGTTCCGATACCTCAAAAGGAAAAAAAACGGAACCCTTATAGGATCACTCGGTTGTCTGTCTGTCCGTCTGTCACGGCCGATTTGCTCCGAAACTACTGGACCGATTGAGTTGAAATTTGGTACACATATGTAAATTGGTGACCCAGAGATGGACGCATAAAGTAAATTCATTAATTCTGAACAAGGCGGCCACTTTTAGGGGGTAAACTGGAAAATTAAAAAAAAAAGTTCGCAAACTGTAATGTGTGACATATCAAATGAAAGGGGTTGTTGTAAGCATGTCAGATATTTTTTTTAATAATTTTAGCAAAAATAGATTTGAAGTAATTTAGGAAAAAATACCCCCCTTATCTCCGAAACTACTAGGACTAAAATTCTGAAAAAAATATGGAAAATAGTTCTTTGCCTAAAGATTACAGGAAAACCTATGAGAAGTTTGAGTATTCAAAAACACTTATGAAATTTAGATTATATACGGAACCCTCACCACGCGAATTGAACTCGCACTTGTCCGGTTTTTTTTTATAACACACTACTTTGTACCTAATCGTAATCACTAGTTTTAGAATGGATATACCTAATTAACTTACCCGCATAAAATTTAACAATGAAAGCTCATTCTCCCGTCCAATAAATTACATATTCTCCATAAATACTTGAACGCAACTCAAATTAACCCTCCACATATCCGTTTGAATTAATTATATCACAATCCATGCGTGTAAAGATTGAAAACCAACCCCATTACATATTCAAGAAGGCTCAAATTGGCTTGCCTTGATTTAAAGGGCTTGGAGAAAGTCAAATCTCAGATACAGAAGGCGATAAGTACCAAATGTGCTATTGGAATAACGACTTTGAGGAAGTTACAAAAGGTTGATTTTGTTTCAATCATAAATTGAGTGGAGGCGTTTTTGTTTCGTTTGTTTGCTCGTATTGAAAAAGGATGACTCACAAATTCTTGTGATATTTTTAGGGTACCGTACCAAAAAGGAAAATAAAGAAGAACCCTTATGGTACGACTCTGTCCGTCTGTCCGTTTGTCAGTCTGTCACAACGTTAAATATCTGAGACAATACATATGCCATCAATTTGAAATTTGGAATAGTTGTAAACGAGCGTAACACGTGTATGGAGAGTGATTTTTTTTAACATATACGAGTACGTACTTTTAATTTGTATGTAAAATAAAATAAAAATGAAGGATATGAGGGGACCAAAAATTCCCCCCTTATCTCCGAAGTTTACCAAGCGGACAATTTGAAATTATTAGTATTATTACATTAGATTAACATTATTACATATATTACAGGAAAAATATAATGGTGTCTCTATCTTGGTTATTTTTCTTAAAATCATCAAAAATCATTTCTGGATTATTTTTGTAATTTAATCAACTTAGTATGTTTTTTTGTATGTTCTTCAATTACCTATTCTGCTCTCATAAGCCAAATAGCGGTATCTCAAAATGTAAAATCATTGGCATATATGTGATTTAAAATCTACGTCAAATGATATATAATTTTGAGATACCGCTATTTGGCTTTTATGAGGGCAGTATTAGGTAGATTATTCTGAAAGTACCTTTATTACAAACAAAATAATAAATATTGAAAACGGTTCACGTGATAAAGAATTATTGCTGAAAAATCAACATATACAAAGTTCCTTGGTCGCGCTATTTTTTTTTAAATAATGTGCGGGGAAAGAGTGGTGCGTTGTATGAAATTTTGTACGGAATCAGTGCGCGGGTCAGACTCGCACTTGGCCGGTTTTTTTTTATTTGAGTGTTTGTGTTTTTTACTTTTTAATAGTTTTATTTGGTTTTTAATCCGATTAGAGGCTATGTTTAGAAGTGTGATGTAAGGGTGATAATACACTCAAATGCACGGTTTTGGTTTTGGGAGATATTTTGAAACTTACATTTTTCATTATATTTATACAGGATTATTGGAATAATGATAATATGATAATTAGGTTTTGTTAAATAGTAGTTGGTGGTCCGCAAGGTAGACTGATGACCTGGTAAAGGTCGCGGGAGTCCACTGGATGCGGGTGGCGCGGGACCGGTCATTGTGGCACTCTTTGGGGGAGGCCTATGTCCAGCAGTGGACGTCTTTCGGCTGATATGATGATGATGATGATGATGAAATAGTAGTTTAAACTTCAAAGACATAAAACTGGATGACATCGTTTCCAAAAAAATATGTGTTTCAAAGTTCATAATTAATAAAAATTAATAAATAATTTTTATTTACCACCTTCGTTTATTAGCTATGTATCATCTAATATCTTATTATATCCTACGAGTATTTGCCATAAAATTTTGGAACAACACAATTTTCCCTTTACATAATTTGATATTGATTGGCACCAATATTTCAAAAATATGTATCTACCTTATTTCTGCAACACTTAAGGTAGTATACATATTTTGAAACTTTGAGTGAATACATATTGGTGCCCTTGACTGTAGGTACAGTAAGGGAAATGTATTCACGTACCACCGTAGAACCCTGTCGCAATTGACAGACCACCATCACTCAAACTCGAGTGGTATGTCACCTTATTGCGATAGGGTTCTACGATGGTACATGAATACATTTCCCTTACTGTACTGCTTCATAAAAAGATTAAAGCTTTGCTCAGTTCAGGACTAAGTCGATACAATATAATTAAATAATTATGTTAAATCAATAAATGATAACCGGACACAACACCTTGAACAGACACACCTCTATAATTTAGGTATCACAGACAGCCACATGTGCAGAGCGTGCATGGAGGCAGAAGAAACGACTAAACACATTCTACTGGACTGTAAGCAGGCAGAAGTGTACAGGAAAAAGCACCTAGGGTCTCCGGACACACTACGGAACGCAGTCAGTAATACCAAGGCACTCTTAAACTTTTTAGAGGAGCTGGGGTGGTTAGAGTAGCGCCACCCTGTCGTCTCACGCAAAATAGGCACATTGGATGTCGACTTGCGGAAAATGCCCAGTAAAACTAACTAACTAAATCAATAAAATTATTCTTAATTATTCAATAATTTAGTGCATTTATAATCACACTGATGGCTTCCACGCAATCAGAAGGAAGAGAGTTGCGTCTCTGTTGAACAGAGTGCGCGGCAGTTCTAACACCATCCTGGGTATGTTTGCTGAGCGACTGGACTGCCCTATGACAAAACACTGGGTAAAGATCATCACTGGCCAAATAAAGTAATGATCTTTACCCAGTGTCGCAAATATGTAATAGTTATTATTTATGTCAAATTCGTTATTATTATTATAATTATAATTGATATTGTGAAAATGAAAAAATATGGGTTTCTGCCTGAATTAAATCAATTTTATTTTTATTTATTTATTTATAATCGCATAGTCACATTTTTTGGCATACCTAAAAGATTCAACATACAATCGACACGTCTCGCCCACGTGAGAATGAATTCAAAAATTGGCCGTTACAGTGTCGTAACTAGACACGGCCGATAGACCGGTTGACCTTCGACAACTTTGAGGCCTATGACCAGACGGTTAGTGGTCACGCATGACTCCTACGATACTTAGACCATACATAACTGGAGTAGCCTTTCAGTAACTTACCCCTCTGTAGAAAACCTTGCACAATGTACGAAAAATCATACAGACAATTTCACAATCGATTAATGGTCATTCACAAAATCACCTCGCAAGAGAACACTGATCATAAAAATGCCCGCATGTTGCTGTAAGCGCTTGATATTATAAACGTTCAACCACTTCAAGCTTTCAATATACAATTGAGTTTCAATATCCTATTAAGATGCTGCCTCCGCCCCCGCAAAATTCGGCAGACATTGTTTATAAGAGACCTCATGTGTATATTTCTACAGTGAACGAAGCTAAGAAAAAATATCTACCTCATGAGTAAAATTAAAAAAAATAAACTAAGATTTTCTGTATACAACTCTATTTATCTTACAATTAGGTCGAATGAAATAAATATAAGTGAGGTTATGTGGGGGGGGGGGGTAGCCAAGAACCTCACCAAATATCACCAAGGGGGAGGAGGGGGTCAAAAAGAGGCCGAAAACACCTCGCATGATTTCTGCACAAGCCCTTTTCAAGTAGGATACAATGAAACATTTAACTATTATATAACTAGTGTCAATGAACGACGAGGATTCAATGTCACGCATAATAGACCGGCCCACTCAGTGTGCCATTCACAACCAATGATCCAATGTAACCTGGCCCACCGATTCATAGAAACTATGCTTGATCAGGGGCCAGCACTGACTGATCGGTCGGGATGGTTTCCTTTATAAAGGGGACTCCAACTATGCTCATACGAAATTTATAATGTTGTTGTATTTGGTTTAGGTATCGATTTCAAAAGTTGCTATGAGTCTTATTTATGCGAAAGCGCGTCTAATATGGTTTGTTGTGTATCGTCGATTTTATTATAAATTCTGTTAGACTGCACCTTGAGCTAATCTATATATGTACTTTTAGCTTGGATTCTGTTAATCTAACAAAATTATCTTTAAACCTGGATACATAACGTCGAGGTTTATCTTTTACGGAAGCTATTATACATCTGCAGATGTAGTGCATAATATTGTTTTCCATCGCATTTTCACGGAAACGCACGAACATGTCTTGCTATTTCAGTCGGTCACAGTACATAAAGACAAATACGAACGTTTCCGAGAAAATACGATGGAAAACAATTGTGCACTACATCTGTACATCATATCAGCCGAAAGACGTCCACTGCTGGACATAGGCCTCCCCCGAAGCCAAATTGACCGGTCCTGCGCCACCCGCATCCAGCGGACTCCCGCGACCTCAGAATCGCTAAACTTAAGTGGCAGTGGGCGGGGCACATTGCACGTAGAACCGATGGCCGTTGGATCGGAAAGGTTCTCGATTGGCGACAACGTACCGGAAGGCGCGGCGTGGGTAGGCCCTCCACAAGGTGGACTGATGACCTGGTAAAGGTCGCGGGAGTCCGCTGGATGGCGCAGGGCCGGTAAGGCCCCACAATATGTATATAAGTTTACAATGGGGCTATAGTTCGATTGTTTTTAGGTTGTCCCCTGGCCTAGTTTAGGCTGTTTTTTTTGCAATAAAAAAAATTACAAAAAAAACAATTTCTCTCGTTTAATTATTTATTTATAACCTGTCAAACGCATGGCAAATTCGAAAACGATTTCAATCCAATACGTTTCGAACAGTCGATCGTAACGAATAAAATTTAATAATATTTCTCAATTCCGGTTACACCAGTTCCCTCGCATTATGAAGTCATTTCTATACATCGCGAATAACAACAATTGTTGCCGAAAACGGACAGACATTCCTTATTTTAAATGTATTCATGACCTTACCGGCCCTGCGCCACCCGCATCCAGCGGACTCCCGCGACCTTTACCAGGTCATCGGTCCACCTTGTGGGGGGCCTACACACGCCGCGCCTTCCGGTACGTGGTCGCCACTCGAGAACCTTTCCGCCCCAACGGCCATCGGCTCTACGTGCAATGTGGCCCGCCCATGGGTTGGTAAAAAAAAAGATATTTCGCCAATATGAATAATTTACAACTCCAAAAAATAAAAATTGTTACACCTTGCTCTCGATTGTTTGACGATAAAATAAAAATACTAATTGATGGAAACTATGAAGCCTAGTATACTATGCCAGGTATTCGAGTGACAGATTTATACGAACAGTCAATATAGGGCGTCCGCGGGAGCAGGCCTAAAGCTTAGCTTCCTTCGCGCGATTATGCTTCCAATAACCAAACCATTATAACCTAGAATGGCGTGAACATAAACAATTACTGATTTGTCTATCAAAACACAAGCTGCCCGCAACCCGCAATACGTCTTATTTTAAACCGTATCTCCATCGGCTCAAGCTTCAATTTCCAACGGTTTAACAGCTGGATTTTAAGCACTTAAATACCAGATTGATCGTAATTGATTTCATTCACGCGAGTATGCTTTCAATGTTTATACACTTAGTGCCTAGATTGGAGTGAACGTTCACGAAGACTTGCGTCATCACTGTGTTAAGGAATAGATTTGTAGATAGATATATTGTATCTATTTCAGGTTTTGTAAAAATAAATATGTTATCACGATCTATAGACGAGGCATGGATAGTGTTGGAATATTCCAGTAGCCGTAGATATTCATGTGTTTATGACATCTTATTACGGGGTGCACTACATAATTCTATCATATATTTAACCGGCTGCAAAAAAAATGAGGTTCTCAATTCGGTTGTATTTTTTTACTCCGTCATTTGTGAACCGATTCGTAATTTTTTTTAAATTTGAAAGTACATGCTTCCATGTTGGTCCCATTGTTATCAAAACTTCAGTTGGATGATGGGAACCATGAGGAATTGAGGGAACTACTAAAACATAGTGTATTTACTTCCGGAAATAACAAATTTGGTGGAGTGGAACTGATGATGAAGACCACAGATGACTTATGGAACGTACTTAAAACTGTAAACGTACGTTACTGATTCTGAAATGATTCCGTTGAAATAGCAACTATAATGAAATTCTAGCATGTTGTTTTATAATTTATTTTAAAAACAAAGTTTTTATCAGTAGCCAAATTGCTTCAAGTTTGCCTATAAAATTAGAAGAGTCCTCTCGATTTCTACAGGATCCCATCATCAGAACTGGATTTTGGTGACAACGGGACCAATCTGGATATGCTTTCAAACAAAGAAAGATTTTTTTAAATCGCTTCATTAATTACCGAGTTCTCGCGTAACAAGTCGAATTGAGCACCTCCTTTTTAGGAAGTCGGTTAAAAATGAGAACCAAACCACGTTTGTATGGAGAGTCGCGCGTTGCACCCTAGGCTAAGTTCAGATGAACGCGCGACGACGCGCGGCTGTCTCGGCGCGCGGTTTGAGATTGTAACAAATCAATGTTGTTGTGTACATGACCGCGCGTACACGCGCGCACCGCCATGCATCGCGCGCAAGATCTTGACACGCGCGTCACCGCGCGGTAACGCGCGGTTTTGAGATCTACACTCCTGTACGCTTACCATGAGAGCCTATAGAATACTTACAATAGTAAACTTCTCTCGATATCGAGCTAACGCGCTTCGACTAGATTTCGATTCTCGCAAGTTCGAGCTGTCAAATGCGCCGTACTCATGGTGCCGATATACTACGAAAACAACTACAAAACGTTACTCGCTAGCGTCTAATTTTCGATGCGTAATCTAAACTTTCGAATCGTATTACCAAACGGTAGCGTGAGTCACAAATTTGACATTTCGAATCGAAAAATACCGTAGTATCTGTAGTTTACTATTTCACTTCCAAAATGGTGCGTGATAACGTATTATTTCGTCAAGATTTACCGTAGATCCGATCGATACCTATCTCAAATTAAAGAACTTATAAAAATAAGGGTTTTGAATCGACAACTTATATCCGCAAAATTCGGATTGTCGCGTATTTTGTATTTAAAAATGCAAATAATTGGCACACGTTCCGCCATATTGGGTCGACAGACTTAGATGAGGATCATCGCACACTGTTAAAATTATACTTAATGTCGTTAAGCTTAAGGTATAGATTCCTTTAAAGTCTTTAAACTTTGGCGTTGGGGAATTTTTCGACGTTGGCCATGCGCGTATTCTGTAATGTCATAACCGACAAACGCTAGCATTTAAATTGAAACGATAAATGCTTGTAATTTAAGGCTGAATATTGAAAAATCTATTAAATTATACGAACAATCGAGTTAACTGTTGCGAGAAAAGTATACTTATATGGGACTCGGGGTACCGATTAGATTTTTAGTTCTGTGAGTGACCGCCAGGGGCGGTGTATAGAGTTTTCATACAAATCTTTAACTGTTGTCGATAGTCGCTAGCGTATTCCGACTTACTGTAAACTCACACTAAAGCTACTGTATCGACCTGCGGGGCTAGCGCAACTGACGCCGCACCGCGACGCGAGTCGAGAAAGCTCTACTCCCCTTTTTCTAATTTGTACGGTGCGAGTGAGATAGGGGACGCTTAGTCGCGCGAGAAGCGACTGAGCAGCAAGTTGTGCTAGACGTGCTGTTCAGTGTTTGCGTGGTGTCGCGCGGTGACGCGCGGTGTCGCGCGGTTTAAGATCTACAATTATGTATAGAGCTGTTCAGTTAACCCGCGCGGTTTGACGCGGACGAATGCGCCGCCATCTGAAAAGCTGAATCGCGCGGCAGCGCGCGTCGCCGCGCGGTCATCTGGAGCCGTAGCATGGTTGGCCTTATCACGCGACAAGTGACAAGATAAGTGCGTCGTCTCGTTCTATCGAACAGTGTCAGCCAGTGACGCACGCTCTATCCTATCACCTATCGCGTGACAAGGCCAACCATACTACGGGGCCTGAACTTAGCCAAGTCTGATAGTATTGCTACTAAAATAAAACTATACAATCAAAAAACCGAACACGTATAATAAACGATCAATATTCCAAGACGTTATAATGTCCCGCGTCGCAATATCCGGAGAAAAGTAGATGTCTCTCAACAGCACCGCGTCCATAGTCTATAGTGTTACTCCCGTGCCTTGTATGGACCTTGAACGTGTAATCAGTGTATATCTCGCTGACAGAGTGAAGTTCCACATGTCCAGCGTACTCGCCGTCTCTTGACATGAGTCTAGAATAATCTAGAATGGAAGAGCACATTGCTGATTGGCACTAGATCGAAACTACATAGATATGAAACAAAACTTATCTACTCAGCAGGTAGGAGTAAAAGATCTAGACAATGACGTAATATAAAAATGGTGGATACTTATGTTGTCTATATGAAATTCCGTGTTTAAAAATGGCCACCAAATCTGACAGCTAACGTTTCCATTGTTGACTCGAAACTGAGGCAAGTTGTGTGAAATGACACAATTTTAGTGTGCCACTTTCGGATAGATATGTTGTCCATATGAAATTCAGTGTTTAATTAGAAAAGTTGCAAAACCCCCGACATTTTAATTTTAAAGTTCAATATCTCAAAAACGGCTGAACCGTGATATTGTTGAAACGTAGCGCAGCTAAGGACACTCGGGTTAAAGTCAAAGTCAAAGTCAAAGTCAAAGTGATTTATTCTTCAATTTAGGCATATTACATGCACCTATGAATGTCGATAAACTACCACCGGTTCGGAAAGAAAACCTCTGCCTCGAGAAGAACCGGCGTAATAAACTCGGCGAGGTGTCATTTTTTCAAAACAGTATACAATATATCATATCAGTATCAGAGTATTATAAAATTTTAAAATTACATTGCTACAGTAGAAAGCCTATTTATTTTACGACAGGTTTCTAGTGCAGGATTTTATCGCTGCCAAATATCCCTATCCATGATGTAGTCGTTTATCTTATAATATGCTTTTGAAATGAGTGTCCGTTTTACGACAGATTTGAATTTAGAGTCAGTAAGTTCGGTAATGTGTTTTGGAATTTTATTGTAGATTTTTATACAATTTCCCAAGAACGACTTTTTCGCTTTTACTAGCCTGTAAAAAGTTGTTTTGAGCTTCCCTGCGCTTCTGGTAACCTTGGGCCTATCAGTGTTTGTTGGGTAGTTGTATAAATTCTTCCTAACATACATTATTATTTCAAATACGTAAAATTATCTATGACACAAAAAAACCGAATTTAAATCGGCCCATCCGTTTGGGAGCTACGATACCACAGACAGATACACAGATACACAGACACGTTAAACTTATAACACCCTTCTCTTTGCGTCGGGGGTTAAAAATGGCCACAAAATCTGACAGCTAACGTTTCCATTGACGACTCGAAACTGAGGCAAGTTGTGTGAAATGACACTATGTATTTTAGTGTGCCACTTTCGGAGCGCTTATAATCTATCCACCTCTTTTTATATTACACCATTGCATCTAGCTCATATTAAGAGTAGCTCTACTGGGAAAGTACCTCTACTTTAGCACCTTTACATTATAGAAGACCGCAGCTTTGATAACGCACTAGCTCTATAGGTACTTGATAGGTACGGTCAAAGGAGGAGGATGATAGTTTCATGATATCAGCCGAAAGACATCCACGGCTGGACATAGACCTGCCCAAAAGAGTGCCACAATACCGTCCTGCGCCACCCGCATCCAGCGGACTCCCGCGACCTTGCCAGACAAAGAATGAATCACTTTGGTAACGGCTACCCGCAACCAAAGGAATTCAAGGTGCTCCCACTAAGCTGCATCATCCGCTTTGTGGAAATGATGGAGCGAGCTTGGGAGTAGCTATAAAGGGGAAGGGCAAATGCACAAAAGATCCCACTGGGTCGAAGTGTATCCGAAAGGGCCCTCAACTAGATAAGATTTACCACGTCATCAGTCCACCTTGTGGGGGGTCTACCCACGCTGCGGCTTCCGGTACGTGGTATGATGATATTGTATATATACGTGGTATGATGATAATGTAGGCCCCCCACAAGGTGGACTGATGACCTGGTAAAGGTCGCGGGAGTCCGCTGGATGCGGGTGGCGCAGGACCGGTCGATGTGGCACTCTGCCGGGGAGGCCTACGTCCAGCAGTGGACGTGTTTCGGCTGATACGATGATGTTGACTGACAACCTGCAGCGTTTTGAATCCCGCAACCGTAGGAGCGATCTCCAATGATGAAGTCCTTGTATCTCTGCCAATGTTTGACGACAGCCTCGATGGCTTTCATCCGGACCTCTCTGTGCCGCTCCTGGTTTTGGTACACACAGTACGCTATGGAACGGAAGAGGCAGTTGCCGTCACCACGGATTGGCACGACACGCATCTTATACGGATCTAAAAGGAGTTTATAAGTAAAATACGCGCCACATCAGTTTTCGTCTGTGAATTTAGCCTCGAATCCCTGCAGTATGTGGACGGTCTGAGGGCCTACCGCGAAAGGCATCCGAAGTTTTGCCTCTCTGTCAGACTTGCGAGTTAGTACGTAAGTGCAACAGAGTGGGAAAACTTCCAATGCCGTTGGCGGTAGGCCCCCTGGTTTGAGTACACGCTCCGCTACGCTCCGCTACGCTGCGGGCGGAGCGTAGAGCGTCCACATAAAGCGTCTGCTAGACAGTTGCCAACACGCCCCTCCGACTGAGCGACCTTGGTCGGCACCGACCGTGTAGACAGCCGTTTGCAGCAAAATTTCATACTAGAACGGTCGGTATCGACCAAGGTCGCTCGGTCGGAGGGGCTTGTTGGCGTCCGTCTAGCAGACCCTTAAATTACATTTGTTTTATATGGACGCTCCATACCCCGTTCGGAGCCCAGGCAAAATACTGTTTCGAAAAACATTAATTTATAATAGCGTTTTTTTTGTTCAAGAATCCAACAAACTTTCCACCCGGAAGTAATTTTATAGATTTAAATTAAACATTCATTGTCTTTTATATTTTATTTATATTGAATATTTTAAAGCAAATGTAAATGAACCTAAATAAAGATAAAAAAATATATTAATATTTATCCGGACTTTTTAGGAGCTAATTAAATATTGATTTTGTTGATGTCTGATTTTTTGTTGGATTTTGCCTCTAGGTAACTATTTAATTGATAATATATCCGTTACATTAAAAAAATTAGCTATTATAAATTATTTCCAAATCTGTAATTTTTTCCATACAAGTTGTCAGTTCATTGCCTGGACTACTTATACACTGACTTGATAAGGCCAACAAATGATATATTTCCTTTTTTTGTCACACTTATTGAGATTTATATAATACCATCTCGCTCGGTCTAGGTATTATTAGTACCTTGGCATTGGCATTATTAGCTTGTCCTCAGTAATTATTGGTCCATATCTGATCCGGTGCCTGATGTATGCTGCGGGCCTTATTCCATTTAAATTCAAATTAATTTTATTGCCAAAAAAAAGTAACTTAAACAATCCCTTAAAATTAAAACTTAAAATCCTAAATTGTGCTTGGCAATGGGTTCTCGTCTCAGCATATGCGACAGAGGTTTAATTTTTTTTTCAAGCATAAAAACTATTTCCGTTCAACCCTAAGTCTAAATGACAATGTCAATATAATATTTACCTTTCCAAACCTTTATCTTTTCCACTTTTATCACCGAACATACTGTCTAATGGCACTTATCTCCAAAATAAACTCAAAAATTGTATATATATCACTAATTTTAATACAGAAAATTTCCTACCAAGTTGGCTTTTCGAAATGTTGTTTATATGTCAATAGCGTCATCCTGTGTCAGTGCGACCTTGCCAGGCAACTGTCATTCAGTCATCGGCGGCGTGAGTCATTGTTGATGTGATGATCAATATCAAGTGCTACAATAGGATATTTATAATAGATTTCTGTGTGCTTCAAAGATAGTGTGTGACGATGATTCTACGAAGAAAATCTTCTACGAAAAAAAAGGTAACCAATAATTGACTGGAAATACTAGTGTTTGTACCGTAAGGGACAATTATGTATTATAAGAGTTTTTTTTATATTTTATATTACCACCGTAGAACCAATCTAAGCGTTCTACTTAGAAAGAAACGAATTGGGTACTTTACTGGGTAAAAAATATATAATTATATTTAGTCCCTCAGTTAGATTATCAAAAAATATTAGACACGTATTTTTTTGTTTGTCAATTAATCAAAAAAAGAAAAAGATATAGTTTGTTAAAGTTCCGCGTGACGTCACATTATGCTAAAAAGTGTACCATAGAACATACATCATTTCAAGTTTTATCTTTAATAACGTTACCTATATGAAAATTTCATAAATTTTCGTAATATTAAAAAAATGACAATAAATTATACGTTTTACTGAAATTAAAAGTATGGACGACTGTTATATTTTCCTCATAGTCGGTGTGAACAATTATATGTGACACTCAGGAGCAAATTTATTTTCGTCATGGGTGTTAACGCTTGAATCCTTCGTTACGCCCAGGATTCTAAATTAGAATCCCTCGCTACGCTCAGGATTCCATCGTAGGATCCTTCGCTACACTCTGGATTCAATGTACCGCCCTCGCCGTAAATAAATCATTTTGCTCCCTTGAGAGTCTTGAGACACAAATAACTACATAATCTATACTAATATTATAAAGAGGAAAAGTCTGTACGTTTGCAGCTTTCTGTTACTCGTAGTTTGTATTTTGGGTAATATCCAACCGCTTACCCGATTTCACAAATTATTTCTGGTCATGTATACGAATTTGCGATCCCCAGTGATCAGACTTGCCCGTTGGGTGTACGGTCGACGCCAAAAATACGTTTACACTATTCGCCTTATTGCAATGGAATAAGGTGCAAAAGTGTAAACGTATTTTTGGCGTCGACTGTACCTACACTGTAGGTAAATACACATATCTTTGAAACTATCAGCTTATTACATTGCTGTTGAAAATACGTTATAGTACATTATTTAACGAGGGCCGTAAGTGGAATATTGCTAACGAGAGTGTATCAGAAGCCCGACGCCGAAGGCGGAGGGCTTTTGATGACTCGAGTTTGCAATATTCTTACGCCCGTGTTATACACAATGTTTTTCATCACATTTGCGAGGAAATAAATAACAACAAAAGACAGAAAAATGTAAGTTTCATACAGCAGCACCAATCAAAAATTGACAACTTCACTTCCAGATCAGTGCTAGTAGAGCGCGCAGTTCAATATTTCAACCAATCACAGAGCAGTATTCTTGCGGGGCGGGGCGTCGTGACCAACTAGATTTTTTTATTCAACCAATCACACAGCAACCAGATTTGCTTAAGCCAATCAGAGGGTTCTATTATTTAAAAAAAAAACCATAACGCCCATGGGCGTAATATAGCCCATTACAGCTCAGTACGCTTGCGTATAATAACACCATTTTCGAGCAAGTGTGATGAAAAATAAATTACTTGTACATTATTGCCGGTTATCGCCTTCCATAACAAAGATATTAATATCCAACCGTATTGTTTTCAAACAAACTCGGCTCATTCTCCTTAAAATATGAATCATACGTTTATTATAAATAACATATCAACATTGAAAACCATACCTTAACACTTCCCCTCAAAGTACATATTTGAATGTTTGTTTACGAAGTTTGCTTTAAACCTTAGGTTATCGGAATACGGCCGAAGTTCGCTTGTACTTTATGAATCACCCGATTGTATGATTTGAGTAAACGAAACCTAGAAGAATGTTGTTGTAATTTGATCCTTTTTACTCAAGCTGCAAGGGCGATATTTATATAAACGGGTGTTACTAGCGCTCAAGGAAACGAAACCTAGTCGGCTATCGTTACAAATTCAACCTTTTTACTGAAAGCGTAAAGTCGATATTTGAACGGGTGTATCACTAGCGCCCATCTGTAGCATTTTTTAGGGTTCCGTAGCCAAAATGGCAAAAACGGAATCCTTATAGTTTCGTCATGTCCGTCTGTCCGTCTGTCCGTATGTCACAGGCATTTTACTCGAAAACTATAAGGTGTATTTGAATAAAATTTTGAAGATAGGTGTATTTTATTGGCCGCTACATAGTTTTGTAATTAAAATGACAAAAAAAAAATTTTTTAGGGGTGCACTCCATACATAAAACTAAAAGTCAAAAAAAATGTTTTCATTGTGACCCCCCGTGTGGCACATCAATCGATAGGTCTTTCAAAATAAATATAAGGTTTCTTGGCATTTTTTTTGATTAAGTGAATAGGGTCGGAGATAATCGCCCCGAAAATCACTAAAATTCTGTCCCCCCCCTCTAATTTTTGAAAGGTGTATTTTAAAAATATGGAAAAATTCATGAACATAGGGCTTATTAATTTCATTCACCGATAATTGTTTTGAACAAGATCGGTTCAGAGGTTTTCAAGATATTGCTGAAAAACTGCCTTCCTCAAAGAAAAGGACGTAAGTGCCGTAAAATTTCTGTGACGATACGATCTTTTTAATAGGCACGGAACCCTTCGTTTTGCGTGGTCCGACACGCACTTGGCCGGTTTTTAAGTTTTTTAGTTTGGACGGTTCTGCACGGCTATCACAAGACGGCGCGCGAGCTCTCTCGATTTTTCTCGCACCATACCTCTCTTTCTAAGTTTTCCAATAAGAAAGAGACGGATAGTGCGAGAAAAATCGAGAGAGGTCGCGCGCCGTCTTGTGATAGCCGTGCTGTAGTCTTAACTATTTATCGCATCGCACGCGTCCTGTCAAGGTCAAGGTCAAGGCCGTCAAGCTGATCTAAGTTTATCCTACGAATCCTTATTAATATTATAAATGCGAAAGTTTGGATGTTTAGATATTTGCATGTTTGTTACCGAATCACGCTTAAACGGCTCAACCGATTTGGATGATATTTTACACAAAGATAGTATATAGCCTGGATTAAAATATAGGATAGTTTTTATCGCGGGTCCACGTAGACGAAGTCGCGAGCGGCAGCTTGTATTATAAATGCGAATGTTTGGATGTTTAGATGATCGATGTTTGTTACCCAATCACGCTTAAACGGCTCAACCGATTTGGATGAAATTTTGCACGAAGATAGAATATAGCCTGGATTAAAATATAGGATAGTTTGTATCGCGGGTCCATGCAGACGAAGTCGCGGGCGGATCTAGTATTATAAATGCGAAAGTTTGGATGTTTAGATGATGGATGTTTGTTACCCAATCACGCTTAAACGGCTCAACCGATTTGGATGAAATTTTGCACGAAGATAGAATATAGCCTGGATTAAAATATAGGATAGTTTTTATCGCGGGTCCATGCAGACGAAGTCGCGGGCGGATCTAGTATTATAAATGCGAAAGTTTGGATGTTTAGATGATGGATGTTTGTTACCCAATCACGCTTAAACGGCTCAACCGATTTGGATGCAATTTTGCACGAAAATAGAATATAGCCTGGATTAAAATATAGGATAGTTTTTATCAAGGGTCTATGCAGACGAAGTCGCGGGCGGAAGCTTGTATTATTAAATGCGAAAGTTTGGATGTTTAGATGATGGATGTTTGTTACCCAATCACGCTTAAACGGCTCAACCGATTTAGATGAAAATTTGCACTAAGCTAGTTTATAGTCTAGATTAAAATATAGGATAGTTTTTATCCCGGATCCACGCAGACGAAGTCGCAGGCGGAAGCTAGTTTTACAAATTTTAACACTAACTGTATAGTAATTATGCAGGTTTGATTTAGTATGGCAGTGAAACGGCAGTGTATATTTAAATGCACACTTTTTTAAGCTCGATTCAACACAACCGAGGCTGGAGCGCCATTTTTTGCTAAAATAGGGTTAAATCTCACACTAATCAAACATAGCAACATTTTAAAAGTCAGTTTAAATCCTAACTGGATAGCATTTCTCTCCTTACATAATACTTGAGATTATTTGAGTTTGCCGAATTGCATCAAAGTAGTCCATTCAAAAAGCAACTCTATTATCCAAGGTAGAAGATTCAAATTCCATTGAAAGTGTTATAAAAAGTTGGCCACATTAAATAATATCAACCATAATTGTTTGCAAACCTGATACAATATCAGTCTTACGTATATCTATAGCTATTTATTCACAACTAGCCATTCAATTTTGAACTCTAACATCGATTCACAAAGTCGCGTTTTAGTTGTTACATATAACTGGCTCTTATATATAGATAAGGAGTGATATCGCTTAATACAATTAATCTTTATCAGGCTTATACCAACATAACCAGTATCAGCACAGTCTCTGATTAAGTACATTTGTTATTCAGCCAGAGGTCAAGATACATTGGACGGCCAGTAAGTTGACAGGTGAATCGCATAGGTAAGTACGCGTTAGGTATTTTACTACATCGTAAAATGCAATCAGTTGATTTCATAATTTCCTAGAATGTGATGCGAGTCATTTTAAGTAGGTACAGTCGAGTTCTCCAATATATGTATATACAGACGACCTTTCAAAAATATCTACACATGTATCTTATGTCAGTAATAATCAAGGATAGGACAAACGCCCGTCATTTTGAAAACTTAACCCTGTTCTGTACAGTAGAGACTTCCTTATATTAATAAAAAAAATAGGTACTAAATAAGAATAAGAATAGTTTATTCGTGACAATACAGAACAAAGGACAAAAGTTTTATAAATTTATTTTAAGTACCATAATTTATATGTTTCCAGTGACAAATTGATGACTAAGGCGATAAATCACTTTCGCCAATGGAAAAGAATGAGTGTCTAATGCGATGATAGAAGAATAGGTAATTTATTGATAAATGTGTTGAAGTAGGTACATTAAATTATAATATTTTGAGTAAACTAAAAAAAATATATCATTTGGAAGTCTCTACTGTACAGAACAGGGTTAAGTTTTCAAAATGACGGGCGTTTGTCCTATCCTTGGTAATAATAAAGCCTGTGTGCAGATATTTTTGAAAGGTTCTCTGTATAGATATTGGAGAACTCGACTGTACCTAATCTATTTTGGATTGACGCCTCTAGTGAAAGGTGTTAGTAATGTTTGGGGTAATTTGCAAATATAATTAATTCAAAATTTATCCACCAATAGGCATGATGATAAAAAAAAATCACGATGCCATTCGAACCAGTTTTAGGAGAGGAACAAATGTTTGTATGGGAGCCACTACAATTAAAGAACATAAATACCCAAAAAAATGTGACAGATTGACCTCGCTGGCGGCATCCCAAACGCTTCATACTGATTGACTTAAAAGTATGACGTCACACTTAGCTATTTGAACTAACCGTTGTACGGAAAATCAAGTGAATTGCTGTTTCGTTGGCGAAATACTGCGTTTAGGTCCATAGTTGTCTTACAATTTTGTTTCTATAAAAGCGTAAGGATTCTATTGGTAGCTTTTACACTAGGACAATTATGAGAATGCATTTTTTTCTAAATTTTCAATGTATCTTTTTATTATATTAATTATATTTTTGAATCTATACTTTATTACAATAATTTGATAGTTTACTATCCATTTAGCAACACTATGTTATCAATTTTAACGTGAATCATCAAATCATCATGCTTATTACTAATTTACCTCCTATAAGTAGTTTTCTTGCTATCGGATTATAAAATGGTTCGCTTAATATTTCCGAAGCTTATACTAGCATCAAAAGAGTCCATTCAAAAACAACTACCGTTCGAGGTAGAGTAGAAGATTCCACCAGTTTTATAAAACCGGCCAAGTGCGTGTAGGACCACGCAACACGAAGGGTTCCGTGCCTATTAAAAAGGTCGTATCGTCACAGAAATCTTACGGTACTTACGTCCTTTTCAGCAATATCTCGAAAACCTTTGAACCGATTTTGTTTAAAATAATTTTCGGTGAAAGAATTTAATGAGCCCTATGTCCGTAATTTTTAATATATTTTTAAAATACACTGTTCAAAAACTAGAGGAGGGGACAGAATTTTAGGGACTTTCGAAGCGATTATCTTCGACTCTAATCACTTAATCAAAAAAAAATGCTGAGAAACGTTATATTTATTTTGAAAGGCCCATCGATTGATGTGCCACACGTGGACTAACAATGAAAAAAATTTTTTTGACTGAGTTTTTTGTATGGAGTGCACCCAAAAAAATATATTTTTTGTCATTTTAATTACAAAACTATGTAGCGGCAAACAAAATACACCCATCCTCAAAATTTTATTCAAATACACCTTATAGTTTTCAAATAAAATGCCTGTGACATACGGGCAGACGGACATGACGAATCTATAAGGGTTCCGTTTTTGCCATTTAAACACAACACAACCCTAAAAACGGCCATATTTTATAATCTCACTCAACCATATTTCTACAAATTATGACGAACGAACGACTAATTCCTTTCTCTATACGTCATGAGTTACAGGAAACTAGCCGTTGTATTATTAGATTCTCATGTTTTCCTTGTCAATATAGGAAAACCAATACGGGATCCATGACAAAATAAGATTGTTTTGAACAATATTCAAAGTCAAAGTGATTTATTCTTCAATTTAGGCATATTACAAGCTATGAATGTCGATAAACTACGACCGGTTCGGAAAGAAAACCTCTGCCTCGAGATGAGCCGGCGTAAAAAACTCGGCGAGGTGTCATTTTTTCAAAACAGTATACAATATATCATTTCAGTATCAGAGTAGTTATTATAAAATTATAAAATTACATTGCTACAGTATTGCCTATTTATTTTGCGATGCGTAATCGTTTATCTTATAGACTCGTCTTTCGGCTGATATGATGACGATGATGATGATGAAGCGTAGGTAGGTAGAGGTCTAGTTTTATTAGGCATGACGGGTGGGGTGAGGCAGAATAATCACAAGCATAGGCCCTTTATTGTCTTGTATTTACGGCATAAACAAATGCAGGTTGTTTACGCTCAACAATCTCAACACAGAGTATACTTGGGATCTCTCACACTCGCCACCAGGAACACAGCTTAAACATCATTATCATCATCATCATATCATCCGAAAGACGTCCTCTGCTTGACATGGGCCTCACCCGAAGAGTGCCAAAGTGACCGGTCCTGCGCCGCGCCACCCGCATCCAGCGCTCGCGCGACCTTTACCAGCAGGTCATCGATGTAATCGTTTATCTTATAGACTCGTCTTTCAGCTGATATGATGATGATGATGATGATGATGATGAAGCGTAGGTAGAGGTCTAGTTTTATTAGGCATGACGGGTGGGGTGAGGCAGAATAATCACAAGCATAGGCCCTTTATTGTCTTGTATTTACGGCATAAACAAATGCAGGTTGTTTACGCTCAACAATCTCAACACAGAGTATACTTGGGATCTCTCACACTCGCCACCAGGAACACAGCTTAAACATCATTATCATCATCATCATCATATCATCCGAATGACGTCCTCTGCTTGACATGGGCCTCACCCGAAGAGTGCCAAAGTGACCGGTCCTGCGCCGCGCCACCCGCATCCAGCGCTCGCGCGACCTTTACCAGGTCACCCGCGCCGGCGACCGGCATCCTTTTGACACCCCGCCCCCACCCCGCCGCGTCCCGCATACGTCCGCATAATGGCAATGTGCATCCTATTTGTGGGGCCACTTTTCAGCGCTGGTTAGACTTCTATGGTTTTTTTCGTTCGCTGGTACAGGCTATGTATTTCATTTTTTTTCCATAGTTCAAGCATTTGTAGCCGTATTACCTACCTCAAAAGAAAAAAACGGATCAGGATCACTTTGTTGTCTTTGTTGTGTTCAATTTTGAAATGAAAATGTCGGAGGTTTTTCATGTTTTCTAAGTTGTTAATTTTTTTTTTTTTTTATAAAGTTGCTCAAAAAGGGCTATTTTACGTAGCTGTTTAGCGTGCGGAAAGTTGGTTTTCGCTCACTAGTGCTTTTCACTTTTCCTTCTACAAATTTTGTACCTACCATTAATTATTATGTTACAAAATAAATAAGATAAAACTGTATTAAACTGTATTTAAACTGTATTAAACTTCTTTTTTTTTCAACTGTATTACAATGATGTTACAGAGTAAATAATATTAAAGTTTCGAATTCCTTACTTGTTGTTTTGCTTATTTTTTCGCAACTGAATTAAAAGACGTCGTTCGATACACGTGCGGAAATGTCGTTCTTCACTCGTCCCGTACTCTCAGTACTCGTGACGTAATGACATACTTTTCGCACTAGCATCGAAATGTACTATTGTGGTCATGGCTTTAATCCACTTTTGTTTCGTTGCCCAGACCTCTTAACGCTACAGCGATAGAGATAATGACGGGGCCAGTTAACGTCAATTTGTAACAATTAGCTCCGCTGTAGGACAGCCATTTTGGATTTTTGACAGTCTGCAGATAGGAGATTAAGTTCGTAACATAAACGAATCTATGGCCGTGCTCACAGTCTGAATCCATGCACTGAATTCAGTATCGGACTGCTGAAGAGCAAAAGGAAATGAAATGAAAAATTCTTTATTTGCTCAAAACATGGTAACAATGAGGTGGTGATAATATAATAATCTGTAGGTACTAAAACATATTTTGCTAGTTTAGCATGCAAATGTCAACTTAACTAAACCTAACTAAATACTTTTCTAACATCTACTTGATATCATCTAACATGGAAAAACAGGTCATCTGTAGTGTAGAACATCTTAGTTTTCAGCCAGCGATAAAGTTGTGCTTTAAATGAATTGAGAGGGAGATCCTTAACATTATCTGGAAGAGCATTAAATATTCGTATAGGTACACATATAATAACTACTTTTCATGAAAAGAGAACTACTGGGAACAAAATCTATTACAAGTCTGTTCGGGTTTCTTGTGTTTCTATGATTTATATCTTTAGCTTTTTTGAACATATTTGGGTATTTTTTTACAAAAACAGCTGCTTCAAAAATATACATACATGGTAATGTCAAAATTTCATGTTTTGCAAACAATGGCCTACAGGATTCCCGTTGAGGCACCCCACACATTGCCCTTACACATTTCTTTTGTGTTCTGAACGCCCTAAGCGCGTCACTGGAATTACCCCATACAAGGAGTCCATACCTTAACTGAGACGCAACACATCCGTGGTATGCCATCAGTACTGTGTTCCAACCAGATATGTATGGAAGGTAGACCCTTTGGTAGAAATTATGTTTTGTGCCGTTTTATTTGCTCTTCAGTGATTCAGATTATGATAGTTACTGAATAGGGTATTTTCAGTAAAAAAATATTAATTAAAAATATATTAAAAGTAAAAAAAAAACTATTTAAAAAACAAGTTTTTATTTAAATGCGCTAAAAACAAAAACTTTTCCTTTAAAACTTTTACTATCAACTTATAACGTCATAATACATTTTAGATGATATAAAAGCTTGTCGCGAGCTTTAGGTACTCGTATATACTCAGGTAAATCTCGCGAGAAGCTTTTATATCATCTAAAATGTGTTATGGGTCGTTCTTCTTTTCGACCGACAATAGCCTGTCCTTCGTCTTATTACGGCATCTCATTTGAGTAATGATGTTTATGGTTTTATAATGTTCGAATGAACGTCCATATTATTTTATTAATTAGTGATATATAATATTTCACTTTCTCTAACTAGCATTTTTTTAAATGTTTGTTTTTTTCGTAGAATGCCGTGACAGAGTGGTAAACCAAAATGTTGTCCCCACTGAAATAGTCCACTTTGTCACATGTTTTTTTTAGAAACCAACCGTAAATAAATATTTATATTGGCCAGAAAGTAAACTTTAATTAGTTCTAATGAAGAAACCTATGCATTTTTTTTTAAATCGCACTTCAAAACCACAATTTTCGATAGTTCAAAAACCAAAAAAACAGAAAAACCTCGATTCATTGTCGGTAAAAAAGAAGAACGACCCTTATGACGTTATAATTTGATGGTAAAAGTTTTAAAGGAAAAGTCTATTTTAAGGTTTTATTATTTTTACCGCATTTAAATAAAAGCTTGTTATTGTGTAAACTTTATAAACGCTGTGCGTTTAACCTTATATATAAAATAGATAATAAGGCCGCCTTTACGCCTGTAGGTTACTTACGTAAAGTTCAGTACAAGTATTGCTTACAGCGACTTTCATGAGCAGTATCTGTACTGAACTTACAAGTGTACAGGCCGCCTAATGTTCTCATGTCCCATGCATTCTTATAAGAATACAGTTCTCTAACCATAAATACGCGGCGTGGGTAGGCCCCCCGCAAGGTGGACTGATGACCTGGTAAAGGTCGCGGGAGTCCGCTGGATGCGGGTGGCGCAGGACCGGTCATTGTGGCACTCTTTTAGGGGAAGCTTATGTCCAGCAATGGACGTCTTTCGGCTGATATGATGATGATGATGAACCATAAATAAGTACGTCTCGTGAACATAGCATTACTTGTACAAATGCCTAAGTTAGATATCTAGGCTATCAAGGTCGCCAGGAAGTTGCATTCCACGACTCCGTTCCAAACCTGAGACGTAAGCCGAGTTCTAGACTATTGCTGCATATCTAAGTACTTAACAAGACGAAGGTTGTTAGGAATTAGCACGTACAGTAAGTGAAATGTATTCACGTACCACCGTAGAACCCTGTCGCAATTGACAGGCCGCCGTCACTCAAACTCGAGTGGTATGTCACCTTATTGCGATAGGGTTCTCTACGGTGGTACGTGAATACATTTCCCTTATTGTACGCTTCACCAATTTGAATTCTATGCCACTCTAGAACCCTGTCTGTACCTCGTACGTACCTGTACCCTGTACCTAGTACCTCAAAAGGATAAAAACGGAACCCTTATGAGGATCACTCGTGCGTCTGTCTGTCCGTCTGTCACAGCCGATTCGCTCCGAAACTACTGGACCTATTGAGTTGAAATTTGATAAACATATGTAAATTGGTGACCCAAAGACGGGCGCGTAAAGTAAATTCATGAATTCTGAACACGAGGGCGACTTTTGGGGGGTAAACTGGAAAATTTAAAAAAAAGTTTCGCATACTGTATTGTGTGACATATCAAATGAAAGGGGTTGTCGTCTTTCTTCCTAAATTACTTAAATCTGTTTTTACTAAAATTATTAAAAAATATATCTGCCATGCTTACAACAACCCCTTTCATTTGATATGTCACACAATACAGTTTGCGAAACTTTTTTTTTAAATTTTCCAGTTTACCCCCCAAAAGTGCCCCCTTGTTCAGAATTCATTAATTTACTTTACGCATCCATCTTTGGGTCACCAATTTACATATGTGTACCAAACTTCAACTCAATCGGTCCAGCAGTTTCGGAGCAAATCGGCTGTGACAGACGTACAGACAGACGCACGAGTGATCCTAGAAGTGTTTTTTTTTTCTTTTGAGGTATCGGAACCCTAAAAATTGTCCTTGGTATCACAATAACGTATGGGGAAAACTATAAAACCATTGCTTTCGTATAATAGTTTTCATGTGTATTACAATGTTTGTTTCCTAATTGTCGTGTTGCTTTTCCTCATATGTCCTCGTTCAATTTGTTGCTATTCTGTCCCACGAGACAAGTGACAGAGATTTTCAGTAAAATGTGGCCGTGTCTAGTAGAAGGGACCACTTTGAGAATTTTAGTTTCAGAATTATATGCATTTTTAATTTGTCGTATATTACGTAGAATGGGTTTTTAATACTAATCGGTTATTAATACCTTACAGGTTTTTTGTACTTTGCTACAGTGGCTCCTTAATTACACAAGAAAAAATTGGGTTCATTGGTAAGTAGGTACTTGTACTCGAATTTTTTGTAATAGAGGTAGACTTTGTCCCACACACATAGATTCCAATAAGAATATTGCCTAATAATTTAACTTGCCCACTACGCAGTTTTTGTTTATTTTGGTAATTATATTTTGTTACTTTCAAATAAACTGTGAGTAGGTAACGGAACGGGACACTGAATTTCAGAACATAAAGGCTCTTATTTGAATTCAATACGGATTTTCAGTAGATTACTCTAAATTCAAAAATAAGTGCTCAACATTGTTTACCAGAAAATCGCGAATGCACAGAAATAAATCGCCAAGCGGGTTTTAGTAATACTTATAATAAAAGTCACTTACCAACTTGCCTACACTACATACGGTATTCATTGTTAAAATGATTAGTAGGTAGGTACAATACCTACCATGACACATGACCGACTCATCACGCTGTTTAACGGAAGTTGTATGCGACAAATGAAATAAGGTAATTTACGCCAAAAAACATCTTTAAAATAGGGTAAGACAAAAAACAAGTGTGGGTAAAATTCGGCGCTTGGGTAAATTTCCAAAATGTGTCAGTACGCATGCACGGCAAAAACTAGGTCAAACAAGCTCGCTCCTTGCAAGTGGATATACCGTGAAAACTATACTGGTAATGTTTAAACAATAATATTTCAACAATGGCATTGATAAGATACGTATTTACACATTATATTGTTTGTTTTGATAAAAAATGCTCCGCCGAAACCGGCCGAATTTCACCCAAATAAAATCGCTGAGTAAAGCAAGCCGGTCTTATTAGTGAAAGAGAGACAATTTTAAAATTGACCGGGGGATACCCGCATTGGATTCGAATCAGACTCGCTCCGTGTAAACACATCCTCGATATTTTTAGTCCGGCATAACGACTAGTGTAAACAAACTACACCGCAGCTCCGAAAAAACGCCTCACCAAACGCTTCTTAAATGCATTTATTCTCAATTTAAACGTTAGAATCAATTTTCTTGGGAAAAAAATTGAAAATCGACCGCGCTACCACGCAAGCGTACCACGGGTAGTCATAAATGTATATCTATAGAGGTAACTTCACGTTCGCAAGGCATGGCTTACCTGCTGCCTGCGGTCTTCTAAGGACAGCTCCGACTCGAAGTAGCCCGTGTCGGTGACATCCTGGAGCTCGCGGAACAGATTCCCACTGGGTAACACATCCATCGCGATAACATGGGTTCACGGGACACGTGCATACGCGATAGCGGGCCGCGCTGAACTAACTGACTGCCGAGAGTCGAGCGTAGCGTAACGGTGTTGCCAGGGCCGATGCGCGATCCCCCGACTTTTTTATTTATTCATTTGTTTGTAAGGAATGGAAAACAAACAATTAGGTTGCCAATACAACAGGGATTTGTGGAGTTATTTGCAGTTGATTCGTAGAATAGAAATACGTCCGGTGTATGCCTAGTCATGAAATATCGTCAAAAACATTATTAACGGTTAATCAAGTTGATTGTTTTATGAGGCTGTTAGTTCGTTTACTGGCTCAGAACAATTTATCTGTCAAGAACCTATATCTCGGGAAAGCGTGGATGTATCGAAATGAAATGAAAACCATACATTCAAGTCTACAGTACCTTCAAGTTATAAAAAATCAAACTTCTAAGTTAAAGTAAAAAAGATACGGCCGTTTATGCCGCAATAAACGAATATTTCGACATTTTCGACACTCGAGGGAATCAAAATTTATAGGGCACTTTCCGTTGACCTAGAACCATGAAATTTGGCAAGTAATGTCGTTTTATACACAGCTACTTAAAGGAAAAAAATCTGAAAACTATACATTTGTAATTAAATCCTAAAAAATATAGTATTTATTTAAAGTACGTAATCAGTAATCGAGGAAGGAGGTGTACGGAATCCTCAGTGGGCGAGTCCAACTCGCACTTGCCTGGTTTTTTTTGCAAATACTTCATAACTTCAGGTTATTTAAATATTTTTTTAAACATGTCAACAGACAGATTTTTCCTCTGGTTTGGGGTGTTTCCGTCTGGCAGTTACTTTTAGTGTTCTAGGACGTAAATATTACAAATCTGTACGTCAAGTGAGCAAATGTAAATGTACTTTTGATCCAGAGTAAATCGTAGCGAATTCAATTTAAGGTTTATTTATAGTTTTATATATTTTTTGGGTTTTATATAATTTTGTTGAAGTTGAGTTTAGAAAAAAAAACAAATAAATTATAATTTTTTAACAACTTATAGTCAAGTAACGATAATTTTAAATGGACCAAACTACCAATAAGCCTGATTGACGAACAACCTTCTTCATATCCGATTGGTCTGTGACATCGTAGCTCCGAAATGAATGAACCGATTTTAATGCGGTTTTTTTGTCCAAAAGCTGACGAGATCGAGATGGTTCGATGGACAAAATCGTTTCAGCGGTTTTTGAGATATTGAACTTTGAAATGAAAATGTCGGGGTTTTTCACCTTCTCCAAGTTGTAGTTATTCATGCATTAAAATTAATCCACAATTGAAGTCCCTTGCCATATCAAATACCTAAAATTTAGCACCAGAAATAAAATGCAAAAAGATTCTAATAGGAGATCATTCTTGCCTTTTGTGCCTTACAAAAGGCTCAAACTACGATTATATAATGACACAGTTGCGATGCATTCTTCTCTGGATATATTTATTGATAATATTGCTAAATTTAAGAACAGCATCAGAAAAATATTTTACGATACTCAATAACATCATATAATATATTAATCAAATTAATTCACTGTCACCCCATCATATTAAATATTTAAGTAGTTTAACAACAACCGACTAAAATTATACGGCCATCCTCTAAAAATAAATTTTATCCAAAATAACTCTTTCTGTGCACACATATTTTGAGTTAAAGTCCAGATACGAACATTATTGGAAAATTTTTATTATTTCATAGACTTTAACTTGTTTTGTGAGCCTAATTAAAAAAAAACTATCATTCTCTAATACCAATTCAGTACTAATTTGGATAAGTTGATAACTTATTCACCATTATAATGATAGGATGATAAAACAAAATTCCCACAAATTTCCCGTATATACCGCGTCGCCGCTCACCCTGGTATCCCCAGCGTTCCGAGTTTCCCCTCCCCACCCGCAACATCCTCAAGCATAGGTTAGCAAAGAACAGAGAGAACACATATCGCTTTCTCTTTTTTATCCTTTTTCTAGGGGACTTCTCAGGACGAACGTACAAACTAAACGAAATCGGTGGCCAAATGTTGAACTAACACTTGTTCATACTAATTTGGATGGTTCGCGTGGTTCTAGCGATATTTGTGGCCCCAAAATTAAGTTTGCAAGGATCTTACTAAGGCACCAAGATTTATGAGTGAACATTTACGAATGTCAATTTGACAGAACGTTCGGAATTTGAATGTAGTACACGGTCTTTTGTTTTTTTTAATGCTGAGGCGTTTTTTTGGTATTTAATTAATGATCATTTTGGTTTTTAATATTTTTCTTTTGTAAGGAATGTATTTGTAGCGAATTCATTACCTACATATTTTTTTCTTATTTCTATTTTAAACTTTACCACAACAGTTAAAACTTGAATTTGATGTAATAGGTAGTACAATGTGTTACAAGTAAGGTAAGATATTAATTACGAACGCGAGTCAATTAATAGAAGCCCGACGCCGAGCGGATGGCTTTGATGTGATGACTCGAGTTTGTAACAATCTTACCGTACGTGCATACAATGTTTTTCATCACATTTGCGACGAAACCAATACATTTTTAACTAAATTGCTACTAACTAATCGTACCTAATAAAAACTACAAAATGTCAGTCGTCCATTTTGTTGAATTTGACGTGAGCCGCTTAGAGCATAGACCCTTCTGCATACAGCAACGGTTTAAAATCACACTAATATATATTTTACACGGACACTAAATTGCTACATTAAAGTTTTTAAATCTTTAAATCATTCTGTTAATCATATTTTATTCGTGTTTTTACTTTTAAATGTATTTATAAATACGTTTTCGAACATCGTGTTTGAGTTAAAACCTCCTTGCTTTATAACTGACGTAAGACTGAGATACAATTTAAGAAAAAAAACATTATACCCATGGGCGTAATAAAGGCTATTGCGGCTCTGTATGCCTGCGCGTTATGAAGCCCTTTACGATCAAGTGTGATGAAGACATAGTTTTGATCCAACACTTAGGGCACCGTAAAAGGAAAGAAGGAACCCTTATAACACTTTGTTGTCTGTTTGTTCGTCTGTCAAAACCCTTTATCTCAGGAAAACGGGAGGTACGCTTGTATAGAAGTATTTCTCTGTACTATGACGGTGGTAAACAAGCACCTCCATAAGCGCGTTGCCAACCCTTTATTGATTTGAGGATTCGTTGTAAACAGAACGAATAATCCTTAAATACAATACAATACAAATATTCTTTATTGCACAACTCACACAAACAAAACAGTCATCGTTTTTAACTGCTTATATCATGCATTTGTAACATCCACTTTAAGGTATGGGATACTTTTCTGGGGAAATTCAACAAATAAGGAAAACGTATTTAACCCCTCGTATGCTTAGACACGGATCCGTGCAAAGCATTTGAACCCATTGTTTTACATATTAAAGTCATAATTTGATTGCACAATTTTGACATCCGCAATCGCATACGAGGGGTTAAGGCTCAAAAAAAGTGTTTAAGGTCGGTATGTGGCATTAAGCGATATGACTCGTGCAAACCGTATTTTATAAAATTAGAAATACTAACATTACCTTGTTTGTATATATACGAAATGGTTAACTTTGTAAACGCTAATCGTCATCAGTTCAATAAATTTAAAAGTATACGTCTAAAGAACAAATTACAGTCACACTCAAGCAACACAGCACTACTACAAAAAAGCATACTAGGGATGTCCCACAAAATATACAATAAGCTTCCACAGAACATCCTTGCAAATAATGGAAATGATGTAGATTTTAATAAGAGTTTCAAGATATTTCTTACGGAAAAAGCATATTATACGATAACAGAATTTTTGACTGATGTATTTGATAAATATTGACATACCCTACACTCTTTACTTAACTTCGTATATTTAATATCTCTTTGACATATTTCGTTTAATTGTTTTTATGAATCTTTTTTTTTAGTATAATTAATTATTATAATGTATTAATGTAAATTCTATTGAACATTTTAAACATGTTCCAACCAAAATATTTGTATGCCGACAGGCACCACATAGTGATACGAAAGCTAATGAACCTTGTACTTACCTATGTTGGACAAATAAAATCTTTGAATCTTTGAAAACAGTTACAGAGAGAAACAATACAATAACATGTAGGTAGAAGTAGACAACTGACGGTCTTATCCTTAAATCAATAACTTTTTTATCTATTTAATCTTTATTACACATAACTACAATTTAGAAAAGTTGAAAAAAACCCCCGACATTTTCATTTCAAAGTTCAATATCTCAAAAACGGCTCAACTGATTCTGTTGAAACGTAGCTAAGAACACTCGGTTTAAAATTATCTATGACACAAAAAAAAAACCGCATTCAAATCGGTCCATCCGTTTAGGAGCTACGATACCACAGACAGTTACACAGATAAACACCCCTCTCTTTGCGTCGGGGGTTAAAAAAACCGGCCAAGTGCGAGTCGGACTCGCGCACGAAGGGCTCCGTACCATCTATAAAAACGGCAAAAAAATCATATCAGTTGTTTGGGAGCTTCAGTCCGACTCGCACTTGGCCGGTTTTTTAGTATTTGTTGTTATAGCGGCAACAGAAATACATAATCTGTGAAAATTTCAACTCTCTAGCTATCACGGTTCTTGAGATACAGCCTGGTGACAGACGGACGGACGTACGGACGGACAACGAAGTCTTAGTAATAGGATCCCGTTTTTACCCGTTGGGTACGGAACCCTAAAAAGGGAACTTAATGTAACAGATGTGTCATGATTGGCTTACAGTTGCTCTTTCAGAATTATACAACACCTGTTTAGAATTACACCATTAATTTGTAGTTTAAAACTTTATCACCACGACAAAAATGATTTTTCACTTCTCATGCTCGAAAAGTGTGTCATATTAGGCTTAATAAGCGGGGCTAAAGTAGTGCATTTAGCCCTTAGGGAAAATATGTATACATATTTATGATTTTTAACACATTTAATTTGACCAATCAAAACACTTCACCATATTAAATCCACTAATCACAAATATTTCAAAAAACATTTATCTTTGCTATCAACCAACCAGAACACAGCTACATATTTAAATCGATCAATTAAACATCAGGTGTTTTTTAGTCCCTAATTCCAAATAATTTAAATCCACCAATCACAACTCTTTCAAAAAACATTTATCTTTGCTATCAACCAACCAGAATCTACATATTAAAATCGACCAATAAAACATCAGGTGTTTTTTAGTTCCTAATTCCAAATCATTAAAAAAGAAAACGCCTCTGACCGTTAATAGCGCGTCCAAACGCTAAATTGAACTATCTCTTCGCAGTGAAATTTGTTATTGATTGTGGATGGATAATCTTTGTTTTACTATTTTCTCGCAGTCGAAGTGAAAAGTAGAGTGTATAACTCGGGTCTAAAAGCCATATATTATTACCCCTCGAAATATCCATCTCGTGGTATTATGGCTTATTTTAGCCCCTTGTCATACAATCTACTATATTAAATAAGGTATTTACCAAACAATGAATTTTATTATACGTTCTGGATAGAATGGATAGTGAACCATCAAATTATTGTAATAAAGTATAAATTAAAAAAAATATTATTAATTTCATAAAAGGATATCATGAACTTTGAAAGTTTAGAAAAAATATGCACTTTTTTTATTGTCCACGTGTAAATTTAAAGCTACCAATAGAACCTTACGCTTTTATATAGAAACAAAATTGTATGACAATTAACTATGGACCTAAACGCAGTATTTCCCGAGCGAAACAACAATTTACTCGATTTTCCCTACAACGATTCGTTCAAATAGCTAAGTGTGACGTCACACTTTTAAGTCAATCAGTATGAAGCGTTTGGGATGCCGCCAGCGAGGTCAATCTTAGTCACAATTTTTTAGGTATATAGTTCTTTAATTGTAGTTGCTCCCATACAAACATTTGTTCCTCTCCAAAAACTGGTTCGAATGGCATCGTCAAAAAATCTTAGTCATGCCTATTGTCACGCATAAACAGTGAGTAATTTGTAAAATAATGATTTATAATATGATGTTTTTACAAGTACCTAAATCATTTGTCTAACGAACTAATTGTATAACAAAATTTTATGAAACAACTAGGTAATTTTTTAATCGTCAGTCTGCCAGACGTTGTTTTTTTTTCATAATAAATGTTTATGAACCGTTTTTAGGGTTCCGTAGCCAAAATGGCAAAAACGGAACCCTTATAGTTTCGTCATGTCCGTCTGTCCGTATGTCACAGGCATTTTACTGGAAAACTATAAGGTGTATTTGAATAAAATTTTGAGGATAGGTGTATTTTGTTAGCCGCTACATAGTTTTGTAATTAAAATGACAAAAAAAAAATTTTTAGGGGTGCACTCCATACATAAAACTAAAAGTCCAAAATTTTTTTTTCATTGTGACCCCTCGTGTGGCACATCAATCGATAGGCCTTTCAAAATAAATATAAGGTTTCTTAGCATTTTTTTTGATTAAGTGAATAGGGTCGGAGATAATCGCCCCGAAAGTCACAAAAATTCTGTCCCCCCCCTCTAATTTTTGAACGGTGTATTTTAAAAATATGAAAAAATTCATGGACATAGCGCTTATTAAGATCATTCACCGAAAATTGTTTTGAACAAGGTCGGATGAAAGGTTTCCGAGATATTGCTGAAAAACTGCCTTCCTCAAAGAAAAGGACTTAAGTGCCGTAAGATTTCTATGACGATACGACCTTTTTAATAGGCACGGAACCCTTCGTTTTGCGTGGTCCGACACGCACTTGGCCGGTTTTTTATGAAATGATTGCGCGTCACTAATTCACTATGACTACGGTGCGGCAAAATAAAAGCAATATTTTCAATCGCATCGCAGTTCTGAATTTTCAGCAACTAAAAGCATTTCTAGTTTTAGGAATTTCACTTATTACATGTCAGAAATATATGATGTTCACACTAATGACTTATTTCATTTCACGTCATATTAGTTTTAGACCTGTATAAAGCCAGTATGAAACAAGTTAAATAGTGACATAGTTTGTATCAAAATACCGAAATACTTACCTCAAACTCAGTAAGATGAGGCGATTCCAACACCTAGCTTGGTGGCAATAGGATTTATATTCCCTTGAAACTGAATTCACTTGTTACACTTCAATTTTTGCCACAGAAACATATTTCTACCTCGAATTTCCACAAATATAAAAGCATTCCAAATTAACTTGTTTTCTAGAGCATTATTTCTATTCTCCTGATGACCAACATTTTTGCCGCGAGTTGAAAACTACATATTACTTTTCAAAACTCTTTTAAAAACGAATAGATTTCAAAATGTAACTTTAAACTATGTTGTTAAGGTCCATTTTTCTTAACGGCGGCTTTAGATAGGAGGGTGGAATAGTTATTTGTTATACAAGTGTGCAAAGTTGTATTTTACCCGCGAGTGTGGAATTGAAACACGAGCAAGCGAAAGGAAGGACACTATAGTTGAACCACGAGCGAAGCAAGTGGTTCTAAAATAGAATCCTGAGCGTAGCGAGTGTTTCAACACTTTCAACACACGAGAAGTAAAATACATTTTCATCACACTTGCTCGTAAATGGCGTTATTACTTGCGAGCGTGCAGAGCAGTTATAGCCGTTTTACCTCCCACGGGCTGTTAAGTTTAGTTTTAAAATATAGAACCCTCTGATTGGCTTAAGCAAATCTGGTTGCTCTGTGATTGTTGAAAAAAAAATCTAGTTGGCCAAGCCACCCCGTCCCGCAAGAATACTGCTCTGTGATTGGTTGAAATATTGAAGCTTGGCGCTCCACTTGCACTGATCTGGAAGTGAAGTTGTCAATTTTTGATTGGTGCGGCTGTATGAAACTTAGATTTTTCTGTCTTTTGCAGTTTATTATCTCCTCGCAAATGTGATGAAAAACATTGTGTGTAACACGGGCGTAAGAATATTGCAAACTCGAGTCATCAAAAGCCCTCCGCCTTCGGGCTTCTGATACTCTCGTTAGCATTATTCCACTTACGCCCCTCGTTAAACAATGTACTATTGTTATACAAGGGTGGTATTTTACCAGCGAGTGTGGAATTGCAACACGAGCAAGCGAAAGGATACTATAGTTGAACCACGAGCGAAGCGAGTGTTTCTAAAATAGAATCCTGAGCGTAGCGAGTGTTTCAACACTTTCAACACACGAGAAGTAAATACACAAAACTCACTGTAGCGAGGAAAGAGCAACATGCAAAACAATTTAATTTAATTTAAATAATAATATATTATTATATATTTATATAATTTAAATTTTTAACAGTAATAAGTATATCGTTAAGTAATAACAAGTAGCATTTTGGTCAAGTGCGAGTCGGATTTTAGTTTTCCCGGGTGCGTAACGATGGCTATAAATATTTTTGATATAATATTACTCGCAATAACGCTCATCTGATATAATTCTCGAGTTGTATAACAACACTTAATATATTTGCATATGGTATAATTATCATTTTATATAACGATCATTTGATATAATAATATTTTGTATAACATACATGAAGTATAATGCATATTTGCTATATTGAACATTGGATATAATGCTCATTCCGTCTAATGTACAGTTGATATAATCAAGCCAGGGTAGCCAGAAAAAGGGGGAACGGGGGCGAAGCCCCCCACAGGGGGCTCGGGGGGCAAAGCCCCCCGCAGTAAAAAAACCACTCGCAACAATTGTACTATTGGGTGGGTTAGGTTAGGGTTCACTTGTGTCCCTTAGAGCGGAAATAGGCACCCCGCGAAGCGGGGTGACGTCGACACGCTGGCGGTTGGGTTAGGTTTACGTTAGGTTAGAATTATACCGCTTGATCATTATACAATATGAGATGTATATCAAATAAGAATTATACTCTATGATGGTTATAAGAAATAAGCGTTATACCGAATGATAGTTATACTAAATAACAATATATATTTTGATATTATACCAAACGTTTATTATGTACAATGAATGATTCTACCCTTTGAAATTATATCAAAAATGGTTATATCCAATGAAATTATATTATTTGTTTTTATACCGATCATTACACACCCAGTTTTCCCATCCATTTTGAGACTCAGCGCCTGATGAAGGCAACAAGCAATGGGAGCCCCCTTAAATATTTATATTATTCTGTTTTTTAGTATTTGTTGTTATAGCGGCAACAGAAATACATCATCTGTGAAAATTTTGTATTAGGAGTACGTTTTACATTTTGTCATCTGTCAAAAGCTACTTTTTAAACAAGCTCCAAGGTCAAATTACTTTCCCCACTAGTGGATAAAATGCGTTTTTGCTCACGGGTTTTAAAGGATGCTTTCCGAGGCAGTGAAGGGGAAAGTGTATTTTACAGTACACTTGGTGTTACTTTTCCGCACGAGTGCGGAAATGAGCACTTTCCGTGCATATGTACTGTAAAACGTTGTACGATACACGTGCGAATATGTAATTCGCAACTCGTGTCGATTTAAAACACTCCCTTCCTATTTTCTGCACTTGTGTCATATATAACTATTGCGTACAGTAATGCTCTAGGTATTTCCCAATTTCCCTTCCTTCTATTTAGCCAAAGCCATCTATTTTAGGGATGAGATGAAGGCTCGACGGAGCGGAGCGGAGGGGTCACTTGTCGGCTTCGTTGCATTTGGTAGCCCCGAACGTGCAGGAATAGCAGATTGTGCCCCTAGGGAGGAAATTATTTACGGCTTGGATACAGCCTAGTCGGCCAGAGAAAATGTTGAGAGACAGGGCACGGTATATCATGGCTCATACATATAACTACTATCCACCTTAGAGAATCATCATCATCATATAGCCGGAAGACGTCCACCGCTGGACATAGGCCTCCCCCAAAGAGTGACATTTTGACCGATCCTTCGCCACCCGCATCCAACCCTTGTTAGGGGGGGTAGCCCCCCCACAAAGTGGACTTATGACCTGGTAAAGGTCACGCGAGTCCTTAGAGAAAAACACAGTTATAAACTATCGTTTACTTATCGACCCGCAAATGTTTGGCGAATTGTCGTTGTCGCGTGACAATCGGCAAAAATAGGGTGGCGTCAGGTTGCCGTAAGCGTGTTATGCTAGTAAAAAACCGGTCAAGTGCGAGTCTGACTCGTGCACCGAGGGTTCCGTACAAATCTTCATACAACATACAGCCTTGGCCAAAAGTATTGAGCACCCCACGTTTTCCTTTGCAACTTATGGATAAAGTATTATTTTTCAATTTCATAAATACACGAAGACGTAAAATATAATATGTGTTTGAACATGTGCAAATCATTAATATATATCATTTTGAAATTGCTATTTGCGTGCGAAAACTGAAGATAGAAAAAGTCGGGGTTTACAATAAAGGTTTAATTGTATCTTTTTTTCACGGAATTTCCCTTAAGGCCAATTGGGACCGAGCGCGACGACAGCGCCACGTGACAGGCGGCCATTATGGACAATATTGTCACCGCTGTCAAACAAGAAGTAAGTAAATATTGTGAAAAATATTAATGAAATCTTGTGTTATTTTACTATATTACACAATTTTGGACAATGGTAGTCAGTATATTCATATTCATATTCATATTCATATTTTATTAATAATAATTCATATTACACGTCAATATTAAAATATAAAAATAAATGAAGTACTTAAAACATAAGTAAACCATTGTTCAACAGTACTTAAGTCGTACTTACACTGCAAATTCAGTGAAGCTATAAAAGGTATGCTCGATAAGCCATCGTTTCAGCCTCGACTTAAAGCTGACCAGTGACGGTGCTTCTATGATATGGGCCGGCAGTCGGTTGTACACCGTCGGCCCCATGACGTGGGTAAGTTTGGTAGTTTTCGCCAAACGGTGCCTGATGCCCACTAGCTTATTAGAGTTTCGCAGGTTTCGACCATGGATCTCTGCTCCACTCGAGTATTCTTCCAGGTGACTGCGTACATATGTGGCCACTTGGAAAGTAACATTATTGCCAATAATAATAACGATTAGAAAATGTTTAATGCAATATGGATTTGACAGCTCAAGTCAGCGACAAAAATGACAATTTTAGCCGTAGCGAGCGCTGTGATCGTTTAGGCTACCCCCTCCACCCGCTTTGCACTCTGCCAATAAATATGACCAATTTTTCCGATAGATACACAACTTTCTATTATAATCTAATTTAAAGTATCACTTTTGTATGAAACACGAATGGGTGCTCAACACTTTTGGCCAATACTGTAGGTAGGTAGGTAGGTACCCGTCTTACCCCGCCCATTAATTTTGGAAAAATCTTAACAACGCATAGGGTATTTAAGTCATGACCTACAGCGCCATTTATCGGTGCATTTTGTTACTAACTTGCGCGACCAAGGAACTCGGTATGTATGTTGGTTTTTCAGCGATAATTCTTTATCAAGTTAATTAATTATGATAAGTCTTTTTTTATTTGCTACTCTACTTCCAGATACTTTCATACGAATTTAAAGGAAGAAAGTAAACACAGGAGTATTAAATGACAAACTTAATAAAAAAATGGTTTTTGAAGAATAAAAATGTCGATATACTTTTCCGGAAATATTTACGTTAATATTAATCATATACGTTATTTTCAAATTTTTCCCTTGGTTAATCGGAGATAGGGGGGAATGGTATTTTTTTCAACATTTTCCTTTATAAATATAAATTTTACCAAACTGTAAAAAAAAAATGTTTTAGAATGTGCAATTCAAGCCCTTTCGGGTCTCTATTGGTTCCCATAAAATTTAAGTTCCGATTTTTTCAGTCCATACCGTTACCCAACATAATTGTTATAAGTCATATTGTCGAAAGTCATAAAATTATACAATATAAATTGGAGTTCCGATTTTTGCAAGTCATCATTATTGTTAGTCATAAAATTGTTTAGTCATAACATTCAATGTGCAGATGGTATGCCATTTCATATTATTGAAGGCAATAAACTTGCTTATTATAATTGTTGTAAAGTCTTTTTTCACAGGTCATAATGATGGGTAGTCACGTGGTTAGTTAGTCATAACATTTAATGTGAGGGTGGTGTCAGACTTCATAATATTACAGTCAATAAAAACACTCGCAATAATTATAAGAAAAAATTCTTGTTCTAAATAAATTGTTGTTCTTGAACTAACAAACCTATCCAAGTGGTTGTACGAGTCAGTATAATTTTGTTTAAAATACTAATCCAAAAATATTGCAATGAAATACGATTTATATCCCAATTTAAGTAGTGCGTAGGATAAAAACTACAATGTTTGTGTTGCAAAATTATAATATTTTTTGCAAACAAGTGTTTCCGCTCTTTTATAAAAAAAATAACCTCGAAGACGAAAGCGGGAGCAAAGCTCCCGCTTCCGTCTTCTAACCTATCCGCGATCCGAGTCGGTTTTGCCACTAAGTCCCTGTTCTTGTTGTTCTTTGAAAAACTTTATACACCACTATTGCATTGGTTGATCTCAGAGAAAATTTTATTTAACGATTTATGCTTATTTTGATAGGCTTGATAGTAGTTTTATTATGTCTAGAAATGTTTCTGAGTAATTATCTATATACCTATGGATGTTATAGATTTGGTTTCTTAGACATAATTAATTTTAGGCATTAATACGATATGAATAACAACCATTAGTACGTTGAAATAAATGCCTTACAACATTTCTGAATAATTATCTATAGACCTTTAAACATTATAGTCATCAATTTTATGACTTTTGAGATTATAGGATTTAATATTATAGGTCATTGATATTAGAACTATTAAGCGTTATACTTAACAAAAATTATGACTACTGATATGTATGTCTATAAATTTTATGGATATCAACTTCTGACCATCGAAATTCGGAACAACAAAATTATGGGAAACAAAGGGCACCCAGCCCTTTCATATGATACCCCACTTGGCCTACTAAACTAGACTGAAATTTTGCCCCCCTTTTATCCGTCCTTTTTTATAGAAATTAAAAATATATATTTAAATTTTAAATTTTCCATACACGTGGATTAGCTTTGTTTACAACTATCCCAAATTGATGGCATTAGTAGTTCCTTCGATATTTGACTTTGTGACAGACAGACAGACGGACGGAGTCGCACCATTTATAATGATTGACCTAGTTTTTTTATTATTTATTTTTTCTTCTTTTTGTTGTGATATTGTTATGTTTTAGTGCATTTAAAATTAACTTATTTACCTATAAGTTTAGTAATTAATCAATAATCATACTACTGATTTTGTACGCCTACAGGCAAAACATAGTGTCCCACAACCCATTTTATCCACCAGTGTATCGCACCTATGTTTACAAATAAATCACTTTGGCCACGACTTTGGTCTTAAGCGGCCTGCGGCAGTGTTTTATCTGTTCATTGCGCGGTCGAGACGCGCAACGCACTGTGGTTAGTTGGGATCACGCGCAATGAATTAGAAAAACCGCGCCAAAGTCGTGGCCAAGGCGTTAGGGTTCCATTTTTACTATTTGTAATAATCAAATTTTTCAATAGTAGGATTATATTGTGTAATCCATAATTTACACGAGTCGCGGGCAGAAGCAAGTTAAAAATAAATCCGTCCGCTGTTTCATTAAGCCGCGTCGTGTGCCGTGTTTTCGATGTTTTCAAACATCTAACATGTTTTGCCAAATAAAACAAAACCCTATTTGTTTGCCGATACTGACGGATAACATGTTAAAAGTTTAAAAACACGGAAAATATTGGTGCTGCGGACCTCGCTTTATAGAGACGCTTCGTAACGGCATTGCACGAGTATGATATAGGAGTTTCCCACAAATAATTAGTAGGATTAGGGGGAAACGACCATGCACGTGGAAATAGTTAGGGAGTCTTTTTTTTTTTTTTTTTTTTTTTTTTTTTTTTTTTTTTTTTTTTTTTTTTTTTTTTTTTTTTTTTATATCCTGCAAAGCTTGGCAATCTGTTTTATTCAAAACAATAATCCTTTCTGCTGTCTGATATCATTCATCGGTTATAAATTCTATATTGAGGAAGCCATCCAATGATGCTTTCCTCATTCGTTGTCTGCGAATCTCCTCGCCAGGTCCACTACACTATTCCTCTTCAGTCGGGAGAATTGCAGGCTGCCAACTCCTTGCAGCTGCGCAGCTAATTCATTTTTGTGAGTATTCAGTCTGACTTGATAATTATTACTATATGTTGCTATTTCTTCTTTTACTGTTTGCAGATTGAGGTCTAAGTTGATATATTTATTACTTATGTAAGGTGGTATCTTGAACATAGTTAGGGAGTCTTGAAGAGTAAGAATGTAGCCGCAACCCGTAACTAAGGGCGGCGGGGGTCTCGCTCGTAACGAGCGCGGCATGCATGAGTCTGCATTAGGAGTTTCCCACAAATAATTAGTAGGATTAGGGGGAAACGCATGCATGTCGAAATAGTTAGGAGTCTTAGGAAGAACTTAGGTCGCGCGAAGCCCGCGCCGCAACTGCGCGCGGCGCTACCACGAACTTCGAAACTCGAAGTTCGTATATCTGCATCCCTGTCACTCGAGTAATGTAAGTGCGATAGGGATGGAGATAGCTCTGAGGGCGGCAGGGGTCTCGCGCCGACCTTTATTTATAACCTCGGTGAGGGGGGAGGGGGGGAGGGGGGGGGGGGGGGAGCGGGGCATTCGGAAAAATAGAACCTCGCCATTTCTCCCTAATTTCTTAGACTAGTATTAGAGTGTCATACAGCCTTGGTCAAAAGTATTGAGCACCCATGCGATTTTGATACAAAAGTCTAACTTTTGAAAGTTGTGTATCTATCGGAAAAATTGGTCATATTTATTTAAGGGAAATTCCGTGAAAAAATATATAGTCAAACCTTTATTGTAAAACCCGACTTTTTCTGGCTTCAGTTTTCACACGCAAATAGCATTTTCGAAATGATATATATTAATGATTTGCACGTGTTCTAACGCTTATTATATTTTACGTCTTCGTGTATTTATGAAATTGAAAAATAATACTTTATCCATAAGTTACAAAGGTACACGTGGGGTGCTCAATACTTTTGGCCAAGGCTGTATCGGATTAAGGAAAACCATATAATAGTTTTAAATGATTTATTATAAAGACTTTGCGGGGCTGGGCGGGGGGTCGGGGCGTGAGGTGCATAAATCAGTCAGTTTTGCTGTATGACCCTCTGCGGTCAACATTTGCTGTGTGACCCTCTGCGGTCCGGATTCCACAAAAAGAAATAAAAATGAAAAAAAAAAAAAAAACAAAAGCGCTCAGTCAGTTACAAGCCAGCAGCCGAACACCTCAAGAAGCCTCCCGACCTCCCAGCTGAAGAAAGTCCACAGATGTATTCATCATTGAACTAGAACCTATCAAGAAAATAGAAAAAAAAACAGTCCACTTTAAGCTAATTCGAGTCACTGCAAGTTGGAACTAAGCACCATAATCAACAAATCATACTACTTAATATTATAATCGACAAATCATACTTATATAATAATCAACAAAACATACTAATGTTATAATCATACTAATCAGACTAATATTATAAACGTGAAAGTTTGGATGTATGGATGGATGGATGTACATTCGACTAATCTCAAAAACTACTGGACGAATTTATATAAAACTTTCCAGTTATGTACCTTATATATCAGAATAGGACATAGGCTATGATTTATGTCAAATTTAATCCCTTTTAGGGACGAAAAAGGGGATGAAACTGTGTATGGAGACCAAATGATTTTGCTCGTTGATGAAGATCAGGCGCTGGGTCTCAAAATTTATGGGAAAACTAAAATCCGGCTTGCACTTGACCAAAATTCTAATAAATATTATTTAATAGGTATTTTTGTGTGATTTACGATCCGCGGGTTTTTTTTATCGAGCTCTACGCGGACGAAGTCACGGGCGGGCGCTAGTACCTAATATCAATTAGAATTTTGGTTACGTACGAATCGGATTTTAGTTTTCCCATACATTTTGAGACCCAACGCCTGGTGAAGTCAACGAGCAAAATAATTTTGTTTCCATACAAAGTTTCATCCCCTTTTTCTTCCCTAAAAAGGATGAAATTTGACCTAAATCGTAGCTTATGTCCTATTCTGATATTTAAGGTACATAATTGGAAAGTTTCATATACATTCGTCCAGTAGTTTTTGAGATTAAGTGGAACGTAAATCCATCCATACATCCATACTTTCACGTTTATAATATTAGTAGGAACTATTTAGAAACCAAGAGCCACATAGACAAAAAGAGCCACATAAAAATTACACGGGCCGCACTTCTTGATTATTTGCGACTTTATCAGGCAATTACAAAATTCTGGATTCACCGATCTTTACATACTGAAACAGCCAGGGAAGCTCGCGGGCCGCAAGCAAGGGTCTTGCGGGCCGCATGCGGCCCACGGGCCGCCTGTTGCCGACCGCTGATATACAGTAATAGGTCTCTTTCTATCACCATTTGAAGGAAACGGATGAAAGCATCCCAAATGATGTTACTTTATTGTTTTCTATTACTCGTATTATTCTGTCCCGTTAGACAGACGGCAGAATTCCTTCGCCGCCACAGAAAAATATACTAGATAGACACCCCCACTTCACGCGGATCTTAATTGGGTACTTTCCAGGGTAAAAAAATTATATATATATAGTTCGTCAGGTACAATATCTCAAAATATTGGACACGTATTTTTTATTTTGTCAATCAAACAAAAAATGATGAAGATAAAGCCCGTGTGATTATTATAAAAAGTGTACCATAATGCGACGTCACGCGGAACTTTAAAGGGCTCTTCATCATTTTTTGTTTGATTGACAAAATAAAAAATACGTGTCCAATATTTTAAGATAATCTAACTGACGGACTACATAGATTTTTTTTACAAAAGTAGCCAATTCTACTGTTTTTGGATTTCATATCGACACCATAGTTCACAATCGTACTAATTACGGGGAAAAAGTGGTGTAATTAGGACGATAGTGCACTAATCATATAGTTACAATTACAGTGACAATAAAAATTAATTAGTACGACTGTGAAGTGGGTTATCGATATGAAGTCGGTGGCCGCTTAGTGGGAACGGTGACTAACTTGAGTGCAAGTCAGTGGCAGCGAACGGGTTAAGCTACAGGTAGATTTAAACTTATAATAAAATCACAGTTTTAAACAGTGACTTGAGAGACACATAGGAACAAAAAATAGTTGATTGGCCTTTGTACTGTAGTGAGCAAGGGCGGCTTTCAACTTACGATTACAGACCGATCACCGTTAACCTTTTTAACGCTCTGTCAAAGAGATAAGTTGTCAACCACACGCCAAATCAACTAGACTATCGCGCCGGGCTCCTCGACGCATATATCAGTCTTTGGCGTTTAACCTGCGGTGCGGATATATGCGTCGTCGGGGTCGAAAAGATTTTAATAAAATATGTGTACGGTGGTTTATTTTCACCTTTTAACCTTTTCGACGCCAACGACGCACGTGGAAAAAACTTTTCATACAATCAATTTTTTAGAGCTTATCTCGCATGCAGGAGCCGTAACATATTGCTATTTTAAGACCTTCAATTGTACACACAAAGCAATTAATAAATGAATGAATGTAACCATAGCAACGAGCAACAAAAATTATTTAAATGTCCCAAATAACTCGAGCATTATTATCGAATTAACACGTTCCATGCAGCGAACGAAAAAACCATAGAAGTCTAATTAGCACCGAAACACAAAAAGGATGCACATTGCCATTACGCGGAGGTGGGGGCGGGGTGTCAAAAGGATGCCAAGCAGCCGTCTAGTCCGAACATGCGCACACATGCGTACAAAATTTGTAGGGAGTTCGCCTTCTATGGTTTGTTTCGTTCGCTGGTTCCATGTCCCATAGAAGTTGGCAATTTCTTCTGTTGCTGTGAAGGTCTGTTTTAGCTAATCATGACCCCCCCACTACTGGGAACTGTGTTCCCCAACCTTGCACTGGTGGCGCCACCTCGCCGCGGCCAGCTCCGCGGCTCCGAACACCTGATCACAGTGCGAACACGCCCAGTCAGGCTCGTTCTGATGCTCCTTCCTGAAATGGCGCTTCAAGCCCTGAATTCCCTGTACTCCTCGGTACTTCACCTGGCAAATTGTACACTCCAGCTCAATCCAGTCGATGTCTGCAGTCACTGCCCTCGGCAAGTGGCTGAGCTTCGCTATATGGAATCGAAGCATCGGCGTTATCTTCTCCTTTAGCTGCAAATCATACTTCTCTGAATCTGTCTCGACATCTTTGTACAAATACCTGATGTACGGGTATTTGCTCATGTTGCATCTATACGTACATGGTACTTCTATTTTAGATTCAGGTAGTACATTGATGTCTTCTGTTACAGTCTCAAATATGGTGTCTACATCATGTTGCTGCTCCGTGCCATAACTGTTCGAGAGCTGTGGCTGTGTCGTCTCAAGGACTAACTGCAAATCTTTTTTAGTTGTCTCTAATTGCGCGGTTTTTATGTTTGTACAAACTTGCAGGTGTGTGTTGACCGGCGGGTCCCTCTCTCGCTGTCTCTTCTTCTTATTGACAAGTGTGTGTTTGAAATTGTGCAGACATTCCCGTTTATATTCAAAGCAAGCCATTTTTATAGTTATGCTGACGTAGCAGGAATTAAGCATTGATTGGAAGCTTGTTGAGTTAAGCGTTAAAACGTCTAAAGACGGCAGCGAGTTGTCTACGTTGAAAATAGTGCCCTTATGTTTAGGGTGCGGTTTTCTGAAAAACAGCGTGTTTAGCTGATCTCTAGTGCAGTTTATTTCCAAGACGACGTCGCCGGGAACGGCTTTGCTGGACGACGGTGATGGTGTCATTTCTAGACTCCTTTTCAGTTTCTGTACAGCTCCCTCCGCGATAGGCTTAGTAGCTTTCAAAATGGCCGCGAGATATTCTTTTAAAGAGTTATATACTATCTCGCGCATTTTTTCTACTTCGTCGTTGTCTTTCGTGCAGAGGGTCTCGTGCATGACCTTGTCGAACTCGTCCCACCGGGGCCAGTCTTTTAGGAATTTCTTCAGCACCTTCATGTAGATGTCGACAGTGATGAGTTGTAGTTTGGTCAGGTCTAGATCGAACTCGTTCTTCAGAATGTCTACCAGCTGGTTGTTCGTTATTTTCGTGTTCTGTTTGCCGTTGTAGTTTTGTAAACGCTTCACCAGGGCCAGGAGGGGTTTGTCTGGAAAGCAAAGAAATGGTTAATTATACAAAGTAAGTATAGTTTACTGCAACATATTGCTTGTGGGCGAATCTCTTAGCGTTCGAACCTCTCGGTTCTAACTACTATACAACTAATAACTACAACTTAGAAAAGTTGAAAAACCCCCGATTTTTCCATTTCAAAGTTCAATATCTCAAAAACGGCTCAACCGATTTCGATGAAACATGGCTACGAACACTCGGGTTAAAATTATCTATGACACCAAAAGAAACCGCATTCAAATCGGTCCATCCGTTTGGGAGCTACGATACCACAGACGGATACACAGATCCACAGACACGTTAAACTTATAACACCCCTCTCTTTGCGTCGGGGGTTATAAAGGTAAAGCATACCGCGGAAACATAAATCAAAAGAGACTCAGGATCGGTATTGGCTTACGTCTTCATCATAAGTGGACTTTGATATTGGTCTCTTTTAACAGTAATTGTTGTCGAAGACAATGACAAAAAAAAACGCTTTAAAAACGCTAAATCAGCGCAACCTAAAGTGTATCGAGAACCGTTCGAACGATCAATATTAAAAGTCACAACCATCAGTGCATGCACTCCGGACTGATCGACACAGGCTTGTGACCTTCGATTTTTTTACGATGCCACTCGAACCAGTTTTTGGAAAGGAACAAATGATTGTATCGGAGCAAAAAATTGAGTTAAAGACGGACCTCGCTGGCGGCAGCCGAAACGCTTCATACTGACTGACTCAAAAGTATGACGTCACACATTGCCATTTTGTACTAATCATTGTAGGGAAAATCAAGTAAATTGCTGTTTCGCTCGCGAAATACTGCGTTTAGGTCCATAGTTGTCATACAATTTTGTTTCTATAAAAGCGTAAGGATTCTATTGGTAGCTTTAAATTTACACTTGGACAATAAAAAAGAATGCAATTTTTTCTAAACTTTCAAGGTTCATATCTTTTTGTGATATTAATTATATTTTTGAATCTATACTTTATTACAATAATTTTATGGTTTACTATCCATTTACCAACACTACGTTATCAATTTCAACACGAGGTCACGTACATGGACAACCGTGTTAACTGGGAGAGACATGTTGACTTTGTGTGCACCAAACTGAGAGCTATTATGGTCAAAATGTATATATTACTAAATAGAATACCATACAAAGTTACATTAGACCTCTATTATGCGCTTGTAGAAAGTATCATCTCCTACGGACTAAATAGTTATGGACGGACGTACCTTTAGAATAGAATAGAATACTTTATTGCTCACATGTTGACAACTTGACATCAGGAGCCGTAGCATGGTTGGCCTTATCACGCGACAAGTGACAAGATAGGAGCGTCGTCTCGTTCTATCGTACGGTGTCAGCCAGTAACGCACGCTCTATCCTATCACCTATCGCGCGACAAGGCCAACCATGCTACGGGGCCTGGTCTTAATTATCACAGTTTATGGTACAACATGACACCCTGTAAGGGTAAAGCAATTCCTTGTATCAAACGTAGACCAGGTACACATTAAGAAATTATAGTACTTAACCCAAATCACACGTAGGTGTTAATATCTAGAATAACCTACTTAAGTCTAAAACTACTTAAGTCGTACCTAGACAAAATATATACACCTACAGATTAGATTACTTAAGCTTTATACTACAACCTCTTAATATTAGAAAAAATTGAAGCGTGATGGAGATCTCTTTAGCCATTGCGAAGTGTTACCTGTTCGCACCAAATTTAATCACCATAATATATAAGGAGCATTATTTTAGAAGCGAAATCCAACATGCAATTCAACACCCAAAAATTACGAGACAGGTAACAAATCAAATACTAAAAAGTGTGTATGGTACATTGGTCCTAAAATCTACAATCGATTGCCAAAAGACTTAAAGCAACTGGAAATATCAGAATACATATTTATAAGTAAACTTAAGCAATACTTGACAGATGAAGCATTTTACTCTCTAGAAGAATTCTTAAATAAATAAAATGTATGAACTCTGTGTAGTTATTGGATACATTGTAACTCATATAAGAATGTATTTTATTAAAATTTGTAAATTTTGAATTCTTAAATGACGTGTAACTAATGTTATCAATAAATAATTGAATTGAATGAAAGAAACCCAAATTCCAAAACATTTATGGCCGTAGAACATGAAAATATATTTATTATACCAGATTTAATATACAAACTCCCCAAAGATTATAAAGTATAACACCAACAAACATTGCTAAATTGCTTAAGAAAGAAGCTGTATTATTATAGTTAAGATTTATTAGTATTTAGAAATTGTTCAGAATATGATTTTAGTACCGTCACCTATCGTTGAGCCATTTAGAGTTCACCTTTTACTGGATATTCATAGCTCGACTATAAAAAACCAAAATTAGTTGACACCTAAACGGCTCCACGATTAAAGTCCGTGCCTGTACCTATGTATAAGCTAATAGTGTAATAGTTGTGGAATTGAGCATCGAGACAAACCAACAATGGTTTAACGATGCCGTTATATTATTTTAGAAACAAACATTGTATTTTTTTACCTAAAAAAAATAAAGACACCCTTCAACTTCCTAGTCATTGGCTAAGTGCCACACCGACCCCACACTGGTAAAGTCACGGACTTTAATCGTTGAGCCATTTAGAGCTCACCTTTTACTGGATATTCATAGCTTAACTATGAAAAACCAAAATTAGTTGACACCTAAATGGCTCCATGATTAAAGTCCGTGACTGTACTTTTAGTACAGTATTAAACTCCTTATAACTCCTCATCTGTGTTGCCTTATCAATAGGTATTGAATGAGAATGAGATATTTATTGATAAAGTTATGAATAATTTTACATGTTTATTTATTTATTTATTTAAAGGTTCACCAACAGTTATTACATTGATACTTACAAATAGTTTAAAGCAAAGTGTCTTATGCTTAATGTATAACTACTTACAGGTAAACACAGCATGCCAAAATAAACAAGAACTTAATTAAATAAGTCTATCAAAAAATATTTTTTGGGACAAGCTTTTATTGCCGACTGTACTTTTCTGTATACCGTCAACTACTCATTGAGACGATTCTAACGAGCCCAAACTCAACGGGGTTACGTCGGTTATGTACTGAATTCCCATTGCCACCTTCTGTGTCCATCATCAGATCAGCTCGATGGTACCATAATATTGAATTGTCATCCAAACTATACTAATACTCAACATTTTTGCTCAATAGGTTATCTGCTTCAAAATGGAGTTGAACGATTCCACCCTAACAAACATAGTTACATAAATACATTGCAAGTTAAATAAAATCTTACACTAATCGACCTAGTCCCAAACTAAGCAAAGCTTGTACTATGGGTACTAGACGACGATAAACATACTTATATAGATAGATACATACTTAAATACATAGAAAACATCCATGACTCGGGAACAAATATCCGTGCTCATCACACAAATAGTGGCCCTGACCGGGATTCGAACCCAGGACCTTCAGCTTCGTAGGCAGCGTCACTACCCACTAGGCTAACAGGTTGTGGGTGTTTATCAGTTACCTTTTCACACCTAAACCACAGATCTGATTGAGATGAAACTTGGTATGTATATAATATTGTCCAAATATTTTATTTTTATTTAATTTAAGTGATTATTATACAAACTGATAATGATGCAAGATGAAGATGTAAATGTTGGGGCTGAGTGGCACGAGGCAGTGCAGACTGCCTTGAAGCAAAGGAGATGCCTACACACATCCTAACCGATTGCCCCTGCCTTATGCGCAGCCGTAACTCCATTCTGGGCAAACACTTCATGTGCCCGGAGGAGATCAAACTTCTAGAGTTCAACAAAACCCTGCAATTCTTGGAGTTGGCAGGACTTGACCAAGAATTTTAGTAAGTGGCGATCACAATAGATCAGCAATGGTCGCAGTGATACAATGGGACTTCCATAATTATAGAATAATCAATATAGACATAATAATCAAATCAAATTGAATAACAACAATAATTGTATAATAAAATCGAATATTTATAATTTATTAATATGAATTAATGTATTATTTAATCAATATTGTGATAGATTAACATATGGTAGAAATAAAGGCTATTTTATTCCCATAATATCCCAGGCATTTTTTTTGGCTAGGGTCCTTATATTCCTCAGTAGTTAAGTCCGACAGACACGGAAGGTCTCTATACAGTTCAATTAGTTCAGTAACCACCTCTCGTTCGTTCGCCGACGCCATTTTGAACCTCAACCTGCGCGACACGTCTACACTCGATGCGTGCGGCGTGCGACTGTCGTTCGCGTGTTTAAAACCAGCGGCTACATGACATGGCTGTAAATCACCGTTTCTGCCAAATGGTTTGCCGAGCGCGCCTGCCTACCAAGGTCATGCGAAATTTGGCATGCTACCACTGGCTACATGGCTGTTTTTCTACCAGTGTCATGTGGTAGAAACTGTGGTTGTATGCCGTGAAGCACACGCTAACCTTAACCCAAGATACTAAAGTGTTTATCGATATGTTACCTTCATCATCATTAGAATTATTGGCCGTGTCTATCGTCTCAGCACCGTCTAACGATGTCGAAGGAGCAGATTGTGCTTCTTGGACGCTTTGTGTACTGTTTCTTCCGTGTTCGGTGACCCTGCTTGGCCCGGCTTGAGACAGCGTTTCCAACTCGTCGCTAGAGTCATCATCGATCACAATCAGTGACATTTATACGACTTTAAGTTATGAAAATATTAAAATCGGTGAAGAAGCTGTTGCGAACACGTTGCGAAAATCTTAACTTAAAACAAACAGTGTCAATCAAGCCCAGTGTTGCCAGGGCCCTTAGTCGTAAGTTACGTTTCGTTTCCCTGAAATGTTTCATTTTTGCTGCAGTTTAGTTACATTGTTTTTTAATTTATTTTAATTTACGTGTTTTTGGGGTCGGAGGCAAATTGATGTCATCAAAATGGCGAAATATAAAGGAATCTATGTCTAATGATGTATTTAATCTTATGATAAGGCCTCTCACAGACTGGCGCGATAACGTCACGCCGTCGAAATATTTTTTAAGTCCGTACTGAGCCATGAAGCCTCCCTGCCTGCAGTGGAGGCATAGACCTAAGATACTCGGGACAGGCTATACGCATGGGCTATACGTGATGCCACAATGAGGGACGGAAAGGCTTCTATGCAGCTAAATTAAGAGCTGGTCTTAAAATGGCTGAACGCTTGCCATAAACAACCTACATAATTTGGGTGGGTAGTGATTTATTGGCCATAAATTCATACTAAATCAGTTGTGGCAAACAGAAATAAAGTGGAACTATGACAAGGACAACGAATGATATTTCCTTTTCTGTCACACTCATCGAGATTTGTATGCTACCATCTCGCTCGGACGTGGTATTATTATTACCATAGCTTGTTCCGAGTATCTTAGGTCCATGAGTGGAGGTCAATAGTAAATTTGACACTAACTGTAAAGTTTACTATGTACTGCCACCGCAGACCGCGCCAGCGTGATTCAGGCCTTAAGACCTCTCACAGACTTAAGCCTGCAACACGCTGGTGCGGCCTACGGTGGCGGTCAATAGTAAATTTGACAGATAATGACAAGTTTACTATTGACCGCCGCGGCCAGGCCACGCCAGCCTGCGAGGGGCCTTATCCGATGAATACAAAATCTCAGCCATTCTTCATTTTAGAGTTTAAATTAAAAACATGCTTATTTTGGCGTATTTTAAGCGACAGAAATATAAAATATGTGTCAGTCATAATGATGACCCACCGATGAATAAAATTTAAGTCCTGAGGCCCTACCGCGAATCGAAATTCGTTTTCGTTCGTGTATCTTCGTCTCTGTCGCACTTGCTAGTTCGACCGACAGAGAGGGAGATACACGAACGAAGTTCGTTTTCGTTTCGCGGTAGCCCCTCTGCGTACCCTTTGCTACACCTGAACCTAGTAGGACTCTTGGAGCCTTGTCATTAATAACCTAAATCTTTAACGGAACGGATTGATTTCGGAATTGCCCGGCACAAATGAATTCACTAATAAGAGAACTAGAGAAGAGATACTAAATACTAACTGGCGGGAGTGGTGGGGATGCCGGGAATGGGTGCCAGAGGGCCTACCGCGAAATGATTTTCGTTTTCGTTCGTGTATCTCCGTCTCTGTCGCACTTGCTAGACGGAGATACACGAACGAATACGAATTTCGTTTCGCGGTGGGCCCTCTGAGCCAGTTGACGCCAATATAGCCGTTGGTGTTGGATTGGCGTGGGGTCGTTTGGATGCAGTGTAGCTAACTCTAACTTTTTGTCCTGGATACAAATAGATTTTGAAAAACATTTATATATAATAGCGTGTTTTTGTTCATTTCATTTTAAAACATTATTCTTAAGTAGATGCTTAAAAGAACTCTACAAACTTTCCAACGGGAAATAAATATAGGTATTCACTGCACAAGACAAAGATGATTTTTTATGCAATTTAGTACATTCCACGATAAAAGCTTGTAAGTACCTAATTAGTTTAATGTGTTAATGGTATTCATATTTTTTTATTATAAGTGGCCTTTTTATTTCCTCTATCCCAAATCCAACTCCAACAACATTTGTTATCAAAGCACGTCAAATATCGTTTTTTGTTTAAACTAAGAAGACTAAGGCGTCGCTTTCATGAGTCATGCTTAAATTATTTAAGAATTGTACAGTTAAACTACCAACTTTTTGAAGCATATTGTCCGCAGTGACCACATCCGCTGCGCCAGTTTTTGATATTATCAAATATATTGTTATCCGTCAGTTTCGGCAAACAAATAATGTTAGAACAGCATGTTTGACTTTTAAAAATCACAAAAACATGACTTAAAGTTTTATAAGCTGACGCCAGAGGGCCTACCGCGAAACAAAATTCGTTTTCGTTCGTGTATCTCCGTCTCTGTCACTCGAACGAGCAAGTGCGACAGAGACGGAGATACACGAACGAAAACGAATTTCGTTTCGCGGTAGGCCCTCACGTCTGAGCGTGGCGGACGGCACGAGTGGTGCGAAGTTATAAGTTAGAGCGAGATGTAATTTTGCAGGACGCCGTGCTTTCGACATCTTTCCGCACGGGCCGAAAATCGAAATCACGCGGCAGAGAGCATGGCAATGGATGCGCCTTATGTCCCACATTGTTGCCAATCTCAAACTACCCAAATTAGATTTAATATTTCAGAAACCATTATAGCAAATTACCCAAATTATAGATATACCACAGAACAATAACTATAGCATAGAAGCCACGTTCAAAATAGGTAGCAGAGACGTATACCTGTCCTAAACTTTCTTACGACGTACTAACGCGTCAGAAAGAGATGTATATGCATTTGTTATTCCTCAATTGGGAATGGATGAAATTTTTAGAAATGCCTGATTATTTTTTTGGTGATAGGAATAACCTTCCTTAACACCAGAAAAAAGTATCAAATCTTTCAGCTGCGTCAATTTTTTTTGAAAAATGTAAACAGTTTCCTCACTTACGTTTTGGGTCAGTTACGGCACCTTCCTCGATCGGTCTCATATTACAAAAAATATATTAAATATGTGTGGTAAACTGACACTGGCAATGATATTGACACTTGCAGCAGCTATATTGGTCATTACCAGTGTCAGTTTACCACAGATATTTAAGATAGTTTTTTGTAATATGAGGCAGATCAAGGAAAGTGTATAATTACCGTTCTTGATCCAAAACGTAAATGAGGAAACTGTTTATATTTTTCAAAAATAATTGTCGCAGCTGAAAAATCTGAAACTTTTTTCTGGTGCTAAGGAACCTTATTCCTATCACCAAAAAAATAATCAGGCATTTCTAAAATTTTCATCCATTCCCAATTGTGTAGGTTGTCACAAGTTTGTTCCTTTGCTAGGGATGTACTGTGTTGACTTTTTTTATCGATAAATTATACAACCAAACCAAACTATATTGCACTTATTTATTTATAGTTTAATAAATAATGTTTACACTGTGCGAAAAAAGTGCCCTTCCTTCATAATTTTAAGTAGCATACGTCTGAAAAACATACCAAACTATTATCATAATATATTTGACGACCGGTTAAACCTAGATGGTAGTAGAAACAAAATGATTACCAAGTTGGCTAACCGGTGTGAAGTTTCTTGAACAGAATAGGATATAGATTTTCCATTTCCAATTTTTTTTATGTCGTAATCACTTTTTATATCTTCATCCTTTGGAAAAATAGAATTAAAAAGTCGAGTTTTGTTAGAAAAATACACGAATTCAACAGTAAATTGTAAATCTTCAATACATGGGACAACCAGAAAGCCACCATCTTCAGCAATTTTTAATTCCTATTTTCCAACACATATTTTTCTATACACTAAAAAAGACATCCATGACGATGTCGCTAAGTTATTGTTCCGAGATCGATCAAAAATACACATCACTATGTAAATAAACATAAACTCAAACTCAAACTCAAAGTCTTTATTGTTGGTTATATGTAAGTAATACAGATGTTATAGGATTTATAGTGCATTATAACCTGCCTAAAAGGCGTACAATGTCCTTAAAAAATAAAAGTAAAAGTGCGTACATCTATAATTTTAAATAGCATGCGATATTAAATAAGAAACAACAGTAGTATAAAATTCATCAAATTATTAATTACTAAATTCATTCAAATGTCATCATAGTAATAATCCAAATTATAATAAATAAGATAAGAAATAACAACAGCATACAATTCATCATAACATTAAACATTAATTCAAGTAAGTGTTCAAATAACATTATTATTATTATCACAATTTATTGTCGAAAAATTCTTTGAGGTCGTAGGTTGTTGAGGTTGAGGTTTAAAAACAAATTAAAATTAAAACTTATAGAGAGAGCATATTACACCATTGATGAGTTTTTTTTAGATAGAAGTTTCGTAAATATGTTATAAAAATATAAATATAATTACAGAATGTTTTTTTACAGATATGCATTTTAGGAATGATTAAGTCAATTGAATGCTCATAAAAATTTGATTTAGAATTAAGTAGTTGTTTCTTTAGTTCTTGTAAGGCTGAACATTTGTACACCTTTTTGGTAGGTCACAGCGTACTGTATTTTCTATTATATTGTCATCTATTATGTAACCTGTGTATCACAAATAAATATTTACTTACTTACTTACTACTTACTACTTAATAACATTTCGTAATGAGTAGTTTGCGTAAATGTTGCTTAAATGCAGGCATTGGCAGTTCTTTCAATTTATTTGGCAGGTGGTTAAATAACCTCGGTCCCATCGCAAAAAATGAATTTTGATAGAAACTAGTTTTAGGTAGATAGTTCGGCAAGATTTTTTTCGGGTTTTTTGTTTTCCTCGGGAATCGACATTCGTGGATTTTGAATGAGTCCATATTTTCTTTTACGAATATGCAGGACTCTAAAATATATATAGAAGTAAGGGTCAATATATCTAGTCTAACAAAGTGAGGTCTACATGATTGCCTTTGATTCAAGAAACACATAGCCCTGATACATTTTTTCTGTGTTCGGAATAAAGGCAAAATGTGTGTACTGACAGCATTTCCCCAAAGTATAATCGCATATCTTAAATTTGAACCTACATATGCATGATATGCAGTCAGTGCAGTTGCTTGCGAAACTGTCATGGCTAAGTTTTTTAAAACATATACGTATCGGCTAACTTTTTTGCAGAGATTTATCAAGTGTGGTTTCCAACTGACATGCGACTCAATTGTAACGCCTAAAACTTTAATTTCACCTACTTGATCTATTACATCATCCTTATATTTTATCGTGACGTTCTTTTCATGTGATTGAGGTAAATAGAATTGCATTGCTTTAGTCTTGGTTATATTTATTTTCAAGTTGTTATTGTCAAACCATGCAATTATATTATTTACAGCGTTATTTGCTAGAGATTCGTATGTTTCAATATCATTTGGTTCAACTATAAGTGTGGAATCGTCCGCAAAAAGCACCATTTGATTTTGTACAGCACACGGGAGGTCATTAATATACAATATAAATAATAATGGGCCCAGTATACTTCCTTGTGGGACGCCGTATTCTACCATTATAGACTTCGACATTGTTTTGACTTCCGTTTTTTTATCGTTAATATGGGCAATTTCAGTGAATTGTTGCCTGTCAGTATGATTTTATCAGGTCATACGCTAACCCTCTTATTCCGTATGAATATATTTTGGTTAGGAGTCTTTTGTGACAAACAAAGTCAAATGCTTTTGACATATCCATAAAAATTGATAATATGGGTTTTCGTGAGTTTAATCATTTGGTAATAGAACTGAGAAGACTATGAATTGCCAATGTTGTCGATTTATTTTTTCTAAATCCAAATTGTTCTGGGGTTAAAATACTATATTTTTCTAAAAAAGAATACAGTATATTGAAAATGACTCTTTCGAAGATCTTTGATATTACTGGAATTAATGCAATTGGTCTGTAGTTTTCACATGTTTCTTTGTCGCCTTTTTTGTGTAGTGGTTTTAATATTGTTATTTGTAATTTGTCTGGGAATACGCCCTGAGCAAGTGACAGGTTTATGATGTAGCTTAATGGTGTCATGAGTTGTTCTGCGCAGTACTTTATTGCAATCGTGGAGAAACCGTCATAACCAACACAATCGGTATTTTTCAATTTTTTTATTATTTTATGTATGTGTACAGGAGTGGTTGGGTTAAGATAGACCGAATTTGTAATCGGCATGATACAAAACCCATTTGTATAACTTTGAGTATGTTGGGGTTCTTTATCAATATTAATAAACGTATTATTAAAGGCATTTGCAATATCTCCGGGCGATGTTAAAACCTGGTTTTTATATTTTATTCGTGTAATATGAGATTTTGGTGGTAAATTCATATTCCCGTTGATAACTTGCCAAGCAGCCTTTGTTTTATTAGCAGAATTTATAATGTAAGCATTATTTTGAATGCGTTGAGATTTGTTAATAACCTTTTTTAGTGTCATGGAATAGTGCAAATAGTGAAGCTTATCATAATTACATTTTGATTTTCGACAATTTAAATATAATATTCTTTTAGTCTTACATGACTTCTTTATGCCTCGCGTAAGCCATCTATGTTTCCGTTTCCCTATTGTAATTCTACATTTTTTTATTGGAAAGCAAATGTCATAATACGTCTTATACGTCGACATAAAATTGTTATAAGCAATATTAACATCATTAATCTGGTACACATTATCAAAGGAGAGACTTCGTAGGCAATCTTGAAATTTTTGTAGATTTTGTAGACTATGATTTCTTTTATTGACATACCATTTAGTAAATGCGTAGTTTATTTTGATGGGGACCTTCAAAATTTGCGCCAAATGATCAGAAAGACCCATATCTATAACTTTACTTTTACATCCATTTTTGTTATGAATAATATTGTCTATACATGTGCCGCTCTCAATTCTAGTTACTTGATTTATTTCTAATTTAAGGTTATAGTTGAGGAGGAGATTTTGAAAGTCTAGTGATATCTTTGTGCTTTTAAGTATGTCGATGTTGAAATCTCCGCAGATGACAATTTTTTTATTTTTTAGCAAACCTATCTTTCCTAATAAGGTTTCCATCTTTCCCATGAAGCTGTCTATATTGTTGACATTTGGTGTTCTGTATACACATATAATAATTAGTTTATATGATAATATTTCTATTGCACAGCATTCGAATATATTTTTTAGGGACATAGACTTAATATCTGTTAGTTCTTTACATGCTAAACCTTTTTTGGTATATATACAACTACCACCCCTTTTTTCAGGTCGTGTGTAGCTTGATGTAAGATTAAAATTGTTTATACATATGTTGGATTCACTTCCTTCTTCTATGAAATGTTCAGTAAGGCAGATGATATCGACATTATCATTATGTGTCGATAGTTCTTCTAAAGCAACTTCTAATTCATGTATTTTCCTTGGTAAGCTGGCTATATTTTGATGTAAAATGGTCAAATGATTATTCTCGAAAGGAATCAGTCCTTGTCTGTTCGTTATTCTGGGTAGTGTGCTCTTTTTCAGAGTCCGGGCTTTTTGATGGCGCTGGTGTCGTATTCGTTTCAATATTCGGTCTGTATTCTTGTCCATTAATAATAAGTTTGTTGTTTCTAATAACTGCGTGTTTGCCTTCATTTCGTGCCTTTGTTAGACACTCTCGCAGATGCTTGCGTTCATTGAGTGCGCTGCTGTCTAAGTAATGAGACACGGATAAACCAGAGTTCCTAAAGCAATATGAGTTCTGTAGAATGTACTTTGCTACTCTTTTGTTCGTAAGTTCTATGATTAGAGGACGTCGGTGCTGTCTTCTATTCCCTATTCTTTTCAGGTTTTCTATATAGCAATCGATATTTTTGCCTAAGAAATCGTAAAATACGTTTGACACTCGATCATACAGGTGATATTCAGGTTCATCTTGAAATTCCTCGAATCCATATATTACTACCGTTTTGCTAGTATCCACATTATTATTATGTTCATTATTATTTTTTGCCAGATTTTTAAATTTTATTTCTATATCTTTTAAATCTGTCTGCAGAATTTGGTGTTTATTTTCCAAATCTTTTATGGTCTGTTCCAAGTAACATATTTGTTGTTGGGACTTTTTTTGTTCTAGCGAAAGGTTTGATATATTTTTAAATATTTCTTCTCTGAAGTTGTCCATTGCGTTCTTAATTTCAGTGTGAATTGATTGCGTAGTGTGTCGAATTATTTCATTTTTGTTAGCCTCAAATTTCTGGTCAAGTAGTTTGCTTATACTCTCTAATGTTAAAGTGTGTGCTGAGGACAAGGTCTGTGCGGGCTGGAGTTGCTTGTTCTGATTTTCTAATTCAATTTGGCTATTTAAATCATCGGTATCTCCAGTAACATTACTGTCGTAGTTTAATAAATCATCCACCGACATATTCGTATCATTTATATTTGTCGAGAAAGTGTTGTGGACAGGAGTATGGTCATGTTTTCTTCGTGTTACATTAGTGCACGAAAGGCAGATCCAGGTTTCCTTAAGCTTATTTTCGTGAGTTCTAAAGTATGCTGACGTCATGTTCAGACACTTGTAGTGGAATGTTCCCTTGCATGCGACACATTTTATACATTCCATCCTGCCTATCTCTCCATTACAGGCTATGCAGTCCATTTTATTGTTTTATAGTGGGATTTTAGATGAGATGGGGTTGTATTATAGTTGATTGGGTAACGATCTTGTAGCAAGCCGCACACTGTGGTACATCGGCGGGTGGAGGCAGTGTTTTAAACGCTCGTTTTAGTTATTCCTTCCTATCTTTATACTGGCAACACTTTTTTTTTTTTTGTGGGCGTGTTTGTTTGTGCTAGCTGTCACTGCTGTCAGTCTTCGCCGCCCTATCAGGTGTCACGAGCGATGTTGTGGTGGTCCGTTATGTTAATTTTCGAAAAATAACGTATAAAATAGTGTTCTTACCATCCATCCAGTGAAGTGTGGAATTGACACTTTTTGAAGATTTTAATTAGTTTTTCCATTGTAAGTAATCCACATAGTATTTTGATTATAACCTCAAGCTTCAATTTATGCTTATTTTAATATCGCGAAATAAAATTTAACGGAGCTCTTTGTTTTGATTTTGCTTTGGCTCGGGTTGCCACACACATTTTCTGTGACATAACCTCTATTAATTCACAGAAAATGTCTTATTTACATGCCGATTTTGGATGAATAATTGAACGCGATGATATTTACATAAACTTCAAATAGTGATTATTAATTTCAGCTTAGATCGTTACATTAATAACATCAAAATCTATCGAAACTTACCGGTGAAAGGTTAAGGGTTCCTGGACATTTTCTTTACGTCCTTTATGGGACGTGCAGCCTTCAATGGCACAAGACATTTGTTTATTTACAACAATGAATTATCAAAAACATAAATTTAACTGTATTTAAATCATTCACGGCGGAATAATACAAAAAATAATTAATTTTCTCCGAGACGGGCCGTATGTTTACACCAAATATGAAAGGTAATATAATGCGACTAAGTTAAGTTGTAACGTTATGATACTTACTAACAAACAATGATGACATATTTAATTTTGCTGTATTCAATTGCATCCAAAAGAGGTCCATTTGACATTTCCCGAGTTCATTGTAGTGACAACCATGTGACAACCTACGAAAATGAGAAACTGAATACGGATTGTGGTTTCATTCACTCTTAGGTTAACTATAGATTTACGCAAGTGAATAAGATAGCTGTTGCCAAGCTCTTATTTTGACGTGGCTTCTATGCTTTAGTTATTGTTCTGAGAGATATACTTTCTTTCTACTGGCAACACACAAACGCACACCCCTTTAAAAAAGTTGCTTCACTTTGCAGTTCATAAGTTCGTATCGTAAACGATCGCGGCCTTTGTCTTTTCAACCGTCTCGGTGCGCGCGGTCGCTTTTGTGGCGTAGTCTTGAGTTTTTTTAAGCGTAGCTCCAGATAATCCAAGTTAATCTACAATGGCTGAACACCAACAGCTAACGGAAGAACAGATCATCCAGTTCATGGACGCGTTCTCACTGTTCGACAGCACCGGCGATGGCACCTTCATGGCCGCAGATCTCGGCAACGTGATGCGGTCGCTAGGGCAGAACCCCACGGAGGCCGAGGTACAAGCCATGATCGATGCGGTAGACGCGGAAGGCGACGGCACGATAACATTCCCCGAGTTCCTTGAAATGATGGCCTGCATGATGAAGAACACCGACAGCGAGGAGGAGGAGATCCGCAAAGCGTTCCGCGTGTTCGACATGGACGGCAAGGGTTACATACCGGCGGAGGAGCTGCGCCACATCATGACGACCCTGGGCGACAAGCTCACGGACGACGAGGCCGACGCGATGATCCACGCGGCCGACATCGACGGTGTCGGCAAGGTCTATTACGAGGAATTCGTCACCATGATGCTGTCAAAGTGAGCCGCCGGCTACTGTTTGTGTAAAAAGCAGAGAATTCAAATATACATTTTGTTTCATGACACACAATATTAACATCGTGTCGGACCTGCATTTTTTCTAGTGTTTGCGATTTTAAATATTCATGTTCGAGTTGAATGATATTGTAACGTTCGCAGGCGCGGCGCGCCGGCGCGTCCGCCTCGTTTTTATTTAGATTTTAAACTATTCTGTTAATTTTGCTATATGTAAGAAACAATTTTAACTATATCGGTACAAAGGGAAAACGAATAGGACAATAGGTGTTAAACGCAATGTTGGTAGCGGCGGCCATGGCCGCTCGTGCGCGCGTGCGCGTGTGTGCGTGCTGCGTGCTTGTGTGTGGCGTCGCCGCACTATACATTTTGATGTCTTTTTTTCAAGAATGATATTATTTAAGTGCGTGATGAATAAAAACTTAAAAAATCCCAAAAAAATATATACTTGTAAGGATTAGAGTACACTAACGATCATAATAAATGTATGAATTTAACTAACTTAGTAAACGTATAAATTAGATTTATTGGTAGGTACTGCATTTGTAACTGTAAATGACTTGATAAAATATTATATTTCTATTGTTGGTGAAACTTATCTATCGAAATGGGAAGTAATCCACTGTGTTATCCTCTCGCCACAGTAGGCAGATTCATTATGTTATTAAATTATACAAAAGAAATACTGAAAATAAATGTTTCTTCGTTTTTAGATCAATAAGCATTGGTGTTTCATTTAATAATTTACAATCCTACAAATCCTATCTTACTAATATTATAAATGCGAAAGTTTGGCTGTTTCGATGTTTGTTAATCAATCACGCTTACGTCTCAACCGATTTGGATGAAATTTTGCACGAAGATAGTTTGTAGCCTGTATTAAATATAGGATAGTTTTTATCCTGGGTCCACGCTGACGAAGTCGCGGGCGGAAGCTAGTAGGTACCTATTAGATAAAATAAAGATAAGGTACTAGAGTAGAGAGTACCTATCCAATAATATAAGAAAGTTTAACCTTTTCAACGCTCTGTCGAAGAGGACCACACGCCAAATTAACAAGACATTTAGTGTCACGCACGACCATTTAATAAAAAAAAAGAGTTCATACAAAAAAATGACGATCCGGATTGGAATATTTCTTGTATGAGGATCGATAGTATCAACGATTCTGAGTAAAAAAAAAGTAGGTACCTACATGTACACTTTTTTTGAAAAACAACGCCCAAAGAATAGGAGTCCAATATTACCTATTAACCAAAGTCAAAGTGATTTATTATTCAATTTAGGCATACTACATGCACCTATGAATGTCGATAAACTACCACCGGTACGGAAAGTAAACCTCTGCCTCGTGAAGAACCGGCGTAAAAATCCATCCGTCCAGGAATTTCCATGGATCATCAGCACAGTGTCATCGGCAAACGTTATCATTCGAGCATCATTGATATTTCCTACAGAGTTCGTACTAGAACTACCTAATTTAGAATGTGCAAGCCCTTTCACATGATACCCCACTTGGCCTACTACCTAGACTTTGAATTTTTGCCCCCCCCCCCATCCCCCCTCTTGTTCGAGCATTGAAAAACCTAAACATATATAATCTAATGAGATGCCATAGGATAAGACCACAATAATACGAAGAACAGGCTATTGTCGGCACATATTGTCGGTAGATAAAAAAAAACGATCCAGCTATCAATTCGGTTTTCGGACTTTATTTCCCATACGAATGACAGAATTCACTTAAATGAGGTTTACAAATTAAAACTAATAAGCATAGAGTTTAAAAATAAGATAATACATATAAAAAAATCAATGTGGGTAGTTGAGCATTAAAATAATTATTGCTCTAAGCGCTCGGACCGTGTCTCCGCGTTGCTAACAGAACTAATAACTCGGCGATGTACGAACAGAAATACGATCAAGCGCTTGGTTGGATGGACGCGGTATATTAGGTAAGTTGAGAGGTGTGCTCATATTGCATGTTGATGTTGTTGATGTTGTGAAGGGACGCCTGGCCGGAAACAGGCGGGCTGTCGATCGCTTGTCACGTTCATTCAGCCCCTTTCCCTCAGGTTGGCGCTAAGGTTACTGTCCCGGCAGCGTTCCCACATCAAATTCTTCCATTCTTCTTGTTTTCCTGCAGAACAGAAGGACATCTTTAAGGTCGACATCCTTCAATTCCCTCTCCTCTAACACATCTTTACCGAATGTATTAAACCGCGGTGCCGCGTACATAATACATTCCGCTAATACATGCTTACTAGTTTCTCATATTGTATAGTCAGGTTTATAAGCAATGATCCTACTAATATTATAAAAGCGAAAGTTTGGATGTTTGGATGTTTAGATGTTTGGATGTTTGTTACTCAATCACGCAAAAACGGCTGAACGGATAAAGATGAATGTTGGTATACATAATAGTGTATAGCTTGGATTCATCATCATCATCATATCAGCCGAAAGACGTCCACTGCTGGACATAGGCCTCCCCCAAAGAGTGCCACAATGACCGGTCCTGCGCCACCCGCATCCAGCGGACTCCAGCGACCTTTACCAGATCATCAGTCCACCTTGTGGGGGGGGCCTACCCACGCTGCGCCTTCCAGTACGTGGTCACCACTCGAGAACCTTTCCGCCCCAATGGCTATCGGTTCTACGTGCAATGTGCCCCGCCCACTGCCACTTAAGTTTAGCGATTCGGAGGGCTATATCGGTTACCTTGGTTCTGCTGCGGATAGCCTCATTTCTGATGCGATCACGCAGCGATACTCCCAGCATAGCCCTCTCCATTGCCCTTTGTGTGACTTTGAGCCTTCTTATGAGGCTCATAGTAAGCGACCACGTTTCCTGTAGTTACACGTCATCACTGGCAACATACACTGGTCAAAGACTCTCGTCTTGAGACACTGAGCTTGGATTAACATATAGAATACTTTTTATCCCGGGAATCATCCCTATCACCTATCGCGTGACAAGGCCAACCATGCTACGGCGCCTGTAGCCGCAGCATGGTTGGCCTTGTCACGCGATCTCACCAGCCATTAAATTAGATATAAGGTCGAAAAGTGTATACATATTTATGATGCTGACTGTACAAAATACTCGGGTGGTTACATCATTTTGTTCTTAACTTGGAGCGAGTGCAAGTATTGAGAACAAATGCGATTATATTGGTTAATTATGCTGTTGCAATTGCCGTCTTATTGCATCGTGTTGAGGATCAAATTTCATCGTAGCATTGAACATTTGAATGATGGCGTGAAATTTTAGAAACAAGTTCAATTTGTTGGTACAGTCAGCAGCAAAAGTAGGTACGCGGATCAAGTGCTCAAAATGATCTACACACGACTCTAATGTCAAGAGAATAAGGACTGTCTAGATCATTTTGAGCGTGTTCTTTTGCGTAGCTACTTCTGCTGCTGGCTGTACTTGTGATCATGTGATTTGACCGAATTTCATCTTTTTTTTTAGGTTATGGCACGCTAAAATTGAGTCAAGGCTTACCTCAGTTTCGAATAGTCAATGGAAACGTTAGTTGTCAGATTTGGTGGCCATTTTTGAACACGGAATTTCGTATAGACAACATATCTACCTTTTTAGGGTTCCGATACCTCAAAAGGAATAAACGGAACCCTAGGATCACTCGGTTGTCTGTCCGTCTGTCACAGCCGATTTGCTCCGAAACTAATGAACCGATTGAGTTGAAATTTGGTACACATATGTAAATTGGTGACCCAAAGATGGACGCGTAAAGTACATTAATGAATTCTGAACAAGGGGGCCACTTTTGTGGGGCAAACAGGAAAATTAAAAAAAAAGTTTCGCTAAGTGTATTGTGTGACATATCAAATGAAAGGGATTGTTGTAAGCATGTCAGATATTTTTTTTATAATTTTAGCAAAAACAGATTTGAAGTAATTTAGGAAAAAAGACGAAAATTTACCATTCCCCCCCTTATCTCCGAAACTACTAGGATTAAATTCTGAAAAAAATATGGAAAATAGTTCCTTGCCTAAAGATTACAGGAAAACCTATAAGAAGTTTGAGTATTCAAAAACACTTATGAAATTTAGATTATATACGGAACCCTAACCACGCGATTTTGTCCGGTTTTTTTTATATTACATTATTTGTATCCAGTCATTCATATGTGCATACATTCACTTATTCATTCTGACTGCAGACTCTAACTCCCGGTCTCGATTTTGTATCTCGGGAGTGCGTGGAGCAACCATTCAACATTTAAAACCATTATACTCAGCCCTGCTAGCATAACTTGACTCTCGACTCTACTCGCGCGCGAGATAGACTGTCCGTCACTTTCTGACTAATGCTGTCAAAAAGTGACAGATAGTCTATCACGCGCGCGAGTAGAGTAGAGAGTCAAGTTATGCTAGCAGGGCAGGTCTACAGACATACCCTTGAAGCTGTGAAAAAACGAAACTTCTAAGTTAACGTAAAACAAAACCGGTCAAGTGCGAGTCTGACTCGTGCACCGAGGGTTCCGTACTAAAGGACAATGGGCAAATTTGTATGGGCACTGTCCCCCCCCACCAACAGAAATAAAACATGTCTCATTTAATAGATCTTGGCAAACTGATGATTTTTTAGTATGACGAGAATCGCCCTATGTATGGGGTTTTCTTGGAAAACCGTGTTTTGTTTTTACATATTTTTTGCTCATCTCATTGAAAGTTACAAAGAGAAGGTTGAAAAAATATTATGTTACTAACAATAATACTTCACAAATATATATTTAGGACAGAAATCTTTTATATTATTTAATAGTTTCGGCTAAAAATATTATTTAATATAAGTTACCTATAGAGACTCTTTAAAAGACAACATGTATGAATATAGTTGTATCCAGCCAGTGGGCTAATTGAGTAACGCATTTGAATTTCGAATACTTTATATAAAAACAAAAACTTTCAATGAAATGAGCAAAAAATATGTAAAAACAAAACACGGTTTTCCAAGAAAACCCCATAAATATGGCGATCCTCGTCATAGTAAAAAATCATCAGGTTGCTAAGATCTATTAAATGAGACATGTTTTATTTCTGTTGGTAGGGGGGGGGGGGACATTTCTGCCCATGGTCCTTTCATACAACATACCCGTCTTGCCCCGCACATTAATTTTGTAATTTTTTTAACAAGCATAGTGTAGTTAAGTCATTGTACCTACAGCCACAGATAATTATAATTTGAATTAGTTATTTATGTTAATAAATTATTTATTTCAATCATTCCGTTACATCCTAGTAGAAGTGTATTTTTCACGAGCATAAACTTTAAAATCATTTTTAGGGTTCCGTACCCAACGGGTAAAAACGGGATCCTATTACTAAGACTTCGCTGTCCGTCCATCCGTCTGTCACCAGGCTGTATCTCAAGAACCGCGATAGCTAGAGAGTTGAAATTTTCACAGATTATGTATTTCTGTTGCCGCTATAACAACAAATACAAAATAACCAGCCATGTGCGAGTCGGACTGGGGCTCCCAATACAACAGACATGATTTTTTTGCCGTTTTTACAGATTCGCACTTAGCCGATTTTTTTTTCAATTTGTTTAGTTTTGCCTAAATTTTTCTTTAAAAAAAAAAAAAAAATGATTGCAAATAGGAAAATGATTATTTTTTTCACTGAATAGCTAATTTTACCTAGTTTTAGGAGATATTACTCCATAACCCTAAAGTGGTCCCTTTTCTTTTCCCAGACACAGTCACATACAAACAATGTTAAATATGGTTGATATTATTGAATGTGCCCGACTTTTTATAAAAATGTCATTTGAATTGGAATCTTCTATCTTGGACGGTAGAGTTGTTTTTTGAATGGACTACTTTAATGCAATTCGGCCAACTCAAGTACCTATACAGTGACGTAAGCGTTATCGCAGTCAGCCCTTCGCGCTACGAGGCAAGCACGCGATGAACTCGCCTGCATAAAGGCGCGCTTACACGCGTCCCTCGGATAACTCGCGTGCCTGTTTGCCTTTGTCTTCCTGAATTACTCTGCATATTAAACTGGTGGTCTATCTTGCAATCATTATTCGCATACCAATATGATATGCAATGAGTTCACACACTCGGAACAAACGTGTAGTTAAGCGTTTTTTTTTTTAAAAGTGTACATGACCTTTTTTTTCAGAATTCGATTTTTTTTTGGGTTTTTCTTACTCAGAATCGTTGACACTATCGATCCTCATACAAGAAAAAAGGTGTCCAAAATATTCCATTCCAGATCGTCACATATTTGTATGCAGTCTTTTTTATTTATATGGTCGTGACGCACTGGAAGAAAAAACTTCGGTACATACCCAGTAAAATCTGGGACAACTTTTTTCTTGTTTATGGATCGATAGTGTTAACGATTCTGAGTAAGATAAACCCAAAAAAATCTAATTCTGAAAAAAAAAAGTTTATGTACACTTTTTTTGAAAAACGCTCAGTTATTGCACGCAACCTGTTTATAACATCAAATTCGAATGTATGTAATGTATCATGTTGATCTAGACATCTATAAAATGAAAATAGTTTATTTCCTTCTTCTTACCCGACTGCCGAAGGACCCTCCTTTGGGTTATGTTTTTCGAGCGTATGTATATATGTATGTATCAATGTATGTATTGTGTGTACGTCTTTATTCTTTGGCACACCCTACAGCCTAAACCGTTTGACATGGGGGGTAAAAAAAAGTTTCATTAATTGTATTGTGTGACATATAAAATGAAAGGGGTTGTTGTAAACATGTCAGATATATATTTATTATAATTTTAGCAAAAACAGATTTGAAGTAATTTAGAAAAAAAGAAGAAAATTGACCATTCCCCCCTTATCTTTTTATTCTTCTTTATTTTTTTCAGAATTTTAAGCCTAGTAGTTACTAGGCTTAAAATTCTGAAAAAAATATGGAAAATAGTTCCTTGCCTAAAGATTACAGGAAAACCTATAAAAAGTTTGAATATTCAAAGTAACGGGAAAATTCTCAATACTTTACACCCTCACCACGCGAGTTTAACTCGCACTTGTCCGGTTTTTTCCTCACTAAAACTGAATTAGGAATTACTATTTAATTAAAAATCACTGTCACCCTAACGGTAGTCCAAATCTATGAAACTAAAACCTCCATGAACAATAAGTTTCATAAACGAACCTCAAAACCCTTGTGTCCAATTATTAAATTAAAAGTAATAAACTGTCAACTGTCACATGCATGACAAGTAGATGTTAGAGTTTATTGACGTAACACCTATTAAATTTCCCGCCAAAGCGCTGAAATGTCGGGTGACCATACTTTCAGTGAATATTAGTGTTAACATTATCATCAAAGTTAATGAACAAAACAGTGATGTAATTGCACGAGACCTCGTCCACTGTAATATGTTTTAGCTGTTTGTTAATATTTTTCATCTCCTGATCACGTAAAAAGTTTAAAAAAAATGTTTTTTTTTTATTGTCCAAGAGTAAATTTAAAGCTACCAATAGAATTCTTACGATTTTATAGAAACAAAATTGTATGACAACTATGGACCTAAACGCAGTATTTCGCGACCGAAACAGCAATCCTTACAATGATTAGTTCAAATAGCAACGTGTGACGTCATACTTTTGAGTCATTATAGCGTTTCGGCTGCCGCCAGCGAGGTCCATCTTTAACTCAATTTTTGGGTATTTATGTTGTTTAATTGTAGTTGCTCCCATACAAACATTTGTTCCTCTCCAAAAACTGGTTCGAATGGCATCATAAATAACGACAACTTAGAAAAGTCGAAAAACCCTTGATTTTTTTCATTTTAAAGTTCAATATCTCAAAAACGGCTGAACCGATTTTGATGCAACATGGCTAAAAACACTCGGGTAAAAATTATCTATTACACAAAAAAACCGCATTCAAATCAGTTCATGCGTTTGGGAGCTACGATACCACAGACAGATACACAGATACACGTTAAACTTATATCACCCCTCTCTTTGCGTCGGGGGTTAAAAAATAAGCCTATTGAGAGTTTGGAACCCACAAATACTTTGTCTAGTGAATGTGAAACAGTCCTAATTCGCCCTGGCGGGGCTTGCCATAAGACCCGGCCGCTTCCGGGCCGCGCGTAGTGAAAGCCGGCCGGCGTACGCGCAAGGTAAATTCGCATTAGTAATACTATCACTAGCTCTAAACAGCAATAGGGTACGTCAATAACTGGCCACGCGTAGTGTTCAATTGCAAACAAAGTTTACAAACTTTATTGTAACATGCCTTGTTCGTTCGTTTGTTAGTATGTGCGCGTCAAATCTTGCAAGTCAAAGGCCAACTTGCCGTAGTCCAATGAGTGAATTCGCCGCTAGGGGCGCTAGTAGGAATTCAAAATGTCAAATGCCAATGTTTATGAGTGGATTGACGACCGAATAGCCTGGTCTGGTGGTTAGAGAGCCTGACTATGAAGCTTGAGGTCCCGGGTTCGATCCCCGGTCGGGGCAGATATTTGTATGATGAATACGAATGTTTGCTCTCGAGTCTTGGATGTTTAATATCTATTTAAGTATGTATTTATCTATATAAGTATGTTTATCCGTTGTCTAGTACCCATAGTACAGGCTTTGCCTAGTTTGGGACTAGATCAATTGGTGTAAATAGTCGCACGATATATAAAAAAATTGCGGGTTCATTCATAATATCTAAGTATCTTTTGAATATTTTGTATCATCATCAGCCTATATACGTCCCACTGCTGGGCACAGGCCTCCTCTCATGAATGAGAGGGAACGGGCAGTAGCCCAGTCCCCACGCTGGCCCAGTGCGGATTGGGGACTTCACATACCTCTTAGAATTTCTTTTCAAATGTATATGCAGGTTTCCTCACGATGTTTTCCTTCACCGAAAAGCTAACGTCCCCCTATTCAAGACCACGTGTATGTTTGGGACTTAAGTATGAATTAAATTAGTTAATTAAAAAACCGGACAAGTGCGAGTTCAACTTGCGTGGTGAGGGTTCCGTAAAATATTGAGAATTTTCCCGTTGCTAGTTCAGAATTCATTAATTTACTTTACGCGTCCATCTTTGGGTCACCAATTTAAATATATGTACCAAATTTCAACTCAATCGGACCAGTAGTTTCGGAGCAAATCGGTTGTGACAGACGGACAGACAGACGCACGAGTGATCCTATAAGCTGGTTCCGTTTTTTTCCTTTTCAAAGTCAAAGTCAAAGTCAAAGTGATTTATTCTTCAATTTAGGCATATTACATGCACCTATGAATGTCGATAAACTACCACCGGTTCGGAAAGTAAACCTCTGCCTCGAGAAGAACCGGCGTAAAAAACTCGGCGAGGTGTCATTTTTTCAAAACAGTATACAATATATATCATATCAGTATCAGAGTATTATAAAATTTTAAAATTACATTGCTACAGTAGCCTGTTGCCTATTTATTGTACGACAGATTTCTAGTGCAGGATTTTATCGCTGCCAAATATCCCTATCCATGATGTAGTAGTTTATCTTATAATATGCTTTTGAAATAAGTGTCCGTTTTACGACAGATTTGAATTTAGAGTCAGTAAGTTCGGTAATGTGTTTTGGTATTTTATTGTAGAATTTTATACAATTTCCCAAGAACGACTTTTTCGCTTTTACTAGCCTGTAAAAAGTTGTTTTGAGCTTCCCTGCGCTTCTGGTAACCTTGGGCCTATCAGTGTTTGTTGGGTAGTTGTATAAATTCTTCCTAACATACATTATTATTATTTTTGAGACACGGAACCCTAAAAAACAGCAATAACATAATAAAAATTGTTTTAAATTAAGCCACGTCATGAAATGAAAACCCGTGGACCGAGGACACGACGTAGACGTAGACGGGTTTTCATTTCACAATATGAGAAAGTTACAAACGATCACATGATTTCTGGACGAGCCCAAATGTGCCGTATCGCCCGTGTCCCCATTGCATCATGTCTCCAGGAGCCGTAGCATGGTTGGCCTTATCATGCGACAAGTGACAAGATAAGAGAATCGTCTTGTTCTATCGAACGGTGTCAGCCAGTGACGCACGCTCTATCCTATCACCTATCGCGTGACAAGGCCAACCATGCTACGGCTCCAGTTTTATGTTTTTGTCATTCTCATATTGAAAAAAACAGCTGAAGCAGAGGATAACCCCATGACGTCACATTTTGTAAGTCAAAATTACCTGCCGATGCTTTGCGATTTTTATTATGATGTTTTGTTGCGAATGCTTATCACTAAGATTTCTTGAAAAGCAAAGCCGCGGGATGAAACATAGCTAGCTTCTGCCCGCGACTTCGTCCGCGTGGAACTCGTTTATAAGCGCCAGCGCCAGCGCTGTAGGTGTCTGTGAGACACCTCGGCACAATGCTGAGACAGCGACCGTTTCACTGCCGCGAAGACACACACAATGTGTCATTTGTATTGTATGTCTACTCCCTTTATCTATGGGTATTTTGTGTAGTGAATAAATGTCTTTTCTTTTCTTTTCTTCATTCTTTTTTATATCGTAGCTCCATACAAACTTTCGCCCCCTTAGGGGATGATTCCCGGGATAAAATATATTCTATATGTTAATCCAGGCTATACACTATATGTATACCAAAATTCATCTGAATCCGTTCAGCCGTTTTTGCGTGATTGAGTAACAAACATCTACTTAAACATCCAAACTTTCGCATTTATAATATTAGTAGGAAGTCCCTACTAATATCCTACTACCTACTAGGAAGTAGGATATCCATTCAGAAAGTCCATTCTATACACGGCTGAAAGAATTTTTGAAATCGGATAAGTAGATGAGCGTTTTAAAAAAAAACTGTACTTGAACTTTTTTTTTTCAGATTTCGATTTTTTTTGGTTTTTCTTACTCAGAATCGTTGATACTATCGATCCTCATACAGGAAAAAAGTGTCCCAGGTTTTATTATGTAAGTTTTTTCTTCCAGTGCGTCACGACCATATAAATCAAAAAAGACTGCATCCAAAAGTGTGACGATCTGGAATGGAATATTTTGGACGCTTTTTTTCTTGTATGAGGATCGATAGTATCAACGATTCTGAGTAAGAAAAACAAAAAAAAAACGAAATCTGAAAAAAAGTTCATGAACAGTTTTTTTGACAAACGCTTCGATCTCGATATTCTCCTACATTAACAGACAACAGAACGGACACAGTAATATGTAGATACGTGGGTAGTAGAATAGATGACGGTAGCGATGTTTCGAGTCGTTTTTTTTCCAACTCGGATAACTCGAGTTGATTCGGCCACTACCTCAAACGAAACTCGACTTTACTCTACTCGCATTAGGCGTGCATCACACTGGCGCGGCCTGCGGTGGCGGTCAATAGCAAATTTGTAATGGCAACTGACTCGTTTGTGGACTTTACGCCTTTGTAATAAGGTTCACAGGTAGGTTGAGTGTGTCGTCGATGGTACACTCAGTTTGGTGTTATTAGAATAAGTATTGTAATGTAGGTAGGAATAACACAGCCATGTTTAAATGTTAGAAAGGAGACATTCGCTAACAAACTGCCCACAGTGTGGCGAAACAGGAAATGTATACTTAGGCTGGTTTTAGTTGGTATGGACATGTTATGCGGAGGGATGATAGTAATGTTGCTAGAAGGGCATTAAGTATGAATGTGGAGGGTTGCAAGAGAAGAGGTAGACCAAGAAAAAGGTGGATGAACTGCGTGAGAGACGATATGAATAGGAAGGAAGTGTGTGATGAGCTGACGGGCGACAGAGAAGTAAGGAAGAAAAAAACATGCTGCGCCGACCCCAAGTAAATGGGATAAGGACAAGCGAATGATGATGGTACCTAAGGCTGGTTTTATAATAATAAAACCATTTATTTCAGGCCAATTTGCCCATAGCTTGTTAGTAATACAGACTTACATTACTAGTGTTAGTACATCTTAACCTAGGTCTCACAGTTTTTTTATATCTTACACTCTATTTGGGGTCTTGATACACAGGACGATGAGCAGACGCCCAGTGACCAAAGAAGGGGCAGTCCCATCTCTCTGCTATATCTAACAGCAAGCTGTTGGTGCTACCTCGCAGGCGAAACATTTGAGAGGCGATTCTTTGTCTCATTATGGCATGAAAATCGTCCATTCGTGCTTGCGCAAACATGCCTGACGCACTGCAAAAGCGTGGTAGCCCCAACAGCATCCTGAAGCCGTTATTGAACTGGACTGGGTTTTAGTGTCACGCGGACCGCACGCGCACCGTCCGCGCGGATCACGTATGATGTATTTAAGCTTAAGGGAGCGTTTTATAGTAATGCGGACGGGTCCGCGCGGACGCGCCATACATATTGGTCGTGCGGAGCTGTCCGCGTGCGGTCCGCGTGACACTAAAACCAACCTTAGGTACCATCATCATTCGCTTGTCCTTATCCCATTTACTTGGGGTCGGCGCAGCATGTTTTTTTCTTCCTTACTCCTCTATCGCCCGTCAACTCATCAGCTCATCACACACTTCCTTTCTATTCATATCGTCTCTCACGCAGTCCATCCACCTTTTCCTTGGTCTACCTCTTCTCTTGCAACCCTCCACATTCACACTTAATGCCCTTCTAGCAACAATACTATCATCCCTCCGCATAACATGTCGACGGTAGAAATTTCAAATGTCGTAAGGGACAAAGGCCTACTTGTCCCTTACGACATTTGAAATTTCCACCGTCGATGTCCATACCAACGTAGGTGATTTGCTCTCAGCTTTTCAGATATGGGTGCTTCTTTCAGGCTTCCTCTTATATACTCATTCGTTATTCGATCCATTCTCGTCACGCCACACATCCATCTCAACATTCTCATCTCTGTAACATGCAATCTCGTTTCATCCGTCATCATTGCGGCCCAACATTCTGACGACAGGTCTTATTATGGTCTTGTAAATTTTGCCCTTCAGTTAGGTACCGTCAAATTGTTTTTTTTTTTTATTGTGCCCTACCTACCAGTATACTAGTAATAATAAACTTTTCTCAAACATGCAATGAAATGTCGTCCTTACGTGTGTTATAACACGCTTCAAAGTATCACGTTTCGGGCGGAACAACTCGAGAGAACTGTAAAGGAATTTCATACAAAATTGAAGGCCTAGGCCGGGAAGTATTTTTTTTTAATTTTAATGTTAACATGGCGTCTGTGTTCATCAACAGGCTAAACAGCTGATTTATATATTTTTTATTTTGTTTAGTGGCTGAATGGTTATCGGACCAAAAATATCCGCTGTAATGCCTATTACACACGAACCTTTATTAAGATAACAAATCTGTATGATTCAATGTGTTGATGAATAAATTAAAATATTATCTATAATATTTAGAATCCTCTGCATTTATTTTATTCATTATAGAAATTAAGATTCTTATTATCAGGTTATGTATAATGGCCCTAATAGGGTCTATTCAAACACTAGGTACACACGCGAAATACGGACGACTTTCGTAAAAAAAACATTAAGTATGGAGGGATTGGAGGAAAAATTAATGTACTATTGTGAGTGGTGTATTGTTTTATTTCATTGCATATGTTTGAGAAAAGCACTATACATGCCTGGCCGTGAAAAGGGCTTGCCGGGTGAGTAGGTATAGAATAATAGTGATACGAAGCCGTAAGCCTTCTTTCCCGGCGTCTGCAGTAATGTACGATTATTTCGTTACAACAGAAGTTATTCGTACAACAAAAGTGTAGTTGAACCTAGTCACACAATTATCGATTTGTAATTTACATTATTGGTGCAGAATGAAATCCTTTACTTCCCGTATCCTACTAATCGTACTAATATTATAAATGCGCAAGTTTGGATGTTTAGATGTTTGTTACTCAATTACGCTTAAACGGCTGAACCGATTTGGATGAAATTTTGCACGAAGATAGTTCATAGCCTGGATTAATATATAGAATACTTTTTATCCCGGGAATCATCCCCAAAGGGTGCGAAATGGGGGGCGAAAGTTTGTATGGAGCTACGATATAAACTAGTTCCACGCGGACGAAGTCGCGGGCAGAAGCTAGTTATACTTATAAACTGTATCAAGGTGTATTCGTCAGCCAACATCAATAGGTTGTTATGTATGGCCAAGGACTTTAATTGTTGGGCCGTACCTGGTTTACTTTAGTAATGTAACTAATGTATATACCTAGATATTTTTCTAGCACGAACGACTTATTGTAAGTGATTGACAAAATAAAAACATCGACAGTTCTGTTATCGATAAGTACCACTTCAACTTTTTCAAGGGTGCGTTAAAAAATAGACAATAATAAAAAAACTATCAATTTATTTATATTTTACACACTTCAGAAAACAATTTGCAAGACTTTCGTAACTTTCTTTCTTCGTGTCACTGAATTAATTATCCCCTAAGTTACTCCATAACACACACACACACACACACCGAAATTGTCTTTCAAATCGACGCAGAATATCACAACATGTAGTTTTTCCCAATCCCGTTTTTGCCCCCAAAACAAATCTGTGTCGCAGTATATGGTTACAGTGTAGGTGCACGCGGCGTCTAGGTAGATAGCCAATATAAGTCTGTGGTTGTATGTACGTGTTGTCGTTGAAGTAGTATGTACTTATCGATAGCAGGATTGTCAATATTTTTATTGTGGCAAGCACTAAACAAATGTTGTTCCTCCTAGAAAAATATCTAGGTATAGTAGTAATGTATTTATGTTAAGTTTAATGTAACTTTAAAGGGTTAACCTAAACTAACCTCATTCATTCCCCTTTACCAATATCCTTACGTTATAATCCGACGACGGGTGTATTAGGGCGAGACCGATAGTATCGTAACGGCTCGCGTAATGTCCGCTCGACGTGTACACGCCCCAATGATCAGCTGGTATGAGCCCTGTTATACGTGTTAGGTTCTCGCAAATTCGTAGGATTTATTGTGATTGATAAAAATGGACAATCGGCAACTCGAATTTAATCATCATCACCATCATCAAATCAGCCGAAAGACGTCCACTGCTGGACATATGTCTCCCCTAAATAGTGCCATATTGACCGGTCCTGCCTGCGCCACCGCATCCAGCGGACTCCGGCGACCTTTACCAGGTCATCAGTCCACCTTGTGGCGGGCCTACCCACGCTGCGCCTTCCGGTACGTGGTCGCCACTCGAGAACCTTTCCGCCCCAACGGCCATCGGTTCTACGTGCAATGGGGTCCGCCCACTGCCACCTTAAGTTTAGCGATTCGGAGGGCTATATCGATTACCTTCGTTCTGGTTCGGTTTAATGGTTCAACCTAAAAAAATACAACTTTTTTTTTAATTTATTTAATACATATTTTTATAAATAGTTACAGAGTTACACATAAAGCCACTATTTAAAACCTGGAAATTTAGGCAGTAGGTAGTTGGCAAGATCGCGGTTTATTAAAAAAAATATAATTGAACTGTTTATTTCTTTATAACAAGTAGTTTACACATGCAGCGACAGGCTTAATCTTATTATTTTAAGATTTTCAGTTCATCCCATGTTTCTTAAGTTACTTATAATATAACAAATTGATATTATTGGCTACAATTTTATTCCTTACGTACACTTATTCATCTAAACTTAGGTAGTAGGTACTTTTTAAGTAGTTTCTTACATTTGTCATGATTAATAATGGCATCGGTAAGGTCCTATAATAAATTCTTGGGCAGGTTATTTAAGATATATGGAAGTAAGGAAGTAGGTAAGTAGTTAATTGTTCTGTTACCATGAGTGTTATTGTTGCGTGGCAATAGATATGGTGGTAAGCAATTTCAAATCAAAATCAAATCAAAAAGATTTATTCAGTAACTTAAAATATACTTTGAGTTGGTGCCTCTTTTTAAGCATTGAAATGTGCTTGTGTTAAGAGACTCCGTTCCACATGAACTTAGTAATTTAGGGTGTACCTACATATGTTATAGAAACTTACTTAACTTAACCTAAAATCTAGAATGTTACTTTACTTTACTTAATAAATTATAGAAGGAGAGGTTAGTCCCGCACAGACGTGGGTCTTTTGTAATTTAACGTACGTGATTAGGGCGTGATAATTTTTCTGAAGAGGGTAAGATTTCGCATTCCTCAGTTAGTAAGGACAAACAAAATCTATCAGCCAAGCCAGAGAAACCTCTCCGCCACGCTTTGTTAGTGTAGGTACGTAATTATTTCGAGAGGTGTTACTTTTACACAATTTTATTGCTAAAAATAGTAATAGTAATCGTTTATTTGCAACCTTATGTAAGTACTTATTTCTAAGATACAAAGGACCCAGGTAGGGCGCAGCAACGTGGTTCTTTTAAATTACATTAAAGCTAGGTACATATACAATTTATACAGATCTTAGTATTATGTTATATCAACATTTCTTGGCATAAATAAGTTAATTCAATTATAATAACAGTTACCTACCAAATGTTAGTATCCATAAACTCCGCTACAGAGTAATAGCATTTTTTGTTGTTAGTTTTTTATAAGTAATGAATCGGTTTGTGCGGATTTTATACTGATATGGATTTGTTTGTACACTTTTATTGCTCGGTAGTAAGGACTATTTTTTTCTTCAATTTAGGCATATTACATGCACCTATGAATGTCGATAAACTACCACCGGTTCGGAAAGTAAACCTCTGGCTCGAGAAGAACCGGCGTAAAAAACTCGGTGAGGTGTCATTTTTTCAAAACAGTATACAATATATCATATCAGTATCAGAGTATTATAAAATTTTAAAATCGTCGAGCGTTTTGAATGAATTTCAAAAGTAGGTTCTTACGGACAAATGTGTCGACTTCGAGAATGTACAGGGAGGGGAGGGTCAGTAGCTTAAGGCGTTTGAAATGGGGTCTGCAACTATTGGGTTGGTGAATGTTTGCTAAGATTCTTACGCATTTTTTTGGCATAACAAAAAGGTGGTGCATGTCTGTGCTGTGGCCCCACAGCAGGAGACCATAGCGCAGCCACGCTACCGCTTGTGAATGGTATGCTTCTAATGCACACTCCATACTAGTGCTGGTCTTTAGTATGCTCAGTGCGTATACAAAACGGGACAATTTATTTTTGGTCTTCTCTACATGCATTGCATTTTTTTTTCAGATGTGGTTAACCGTGCTAATCGTCGTATTAGCATTATGCCTGTTCCTCTATCTGGACACGGTTAAGCCACGGAACTTCCCACCTGGCCCCAAATGGATCCCCGTCTTCGGCAGCGCACTGGAGATATACAAGATGCGACAGAAAACAGTGTACCTCTACAAGGTCTTCAAACAGCTATCGGAGGCTTACTGCAAAGACAGCCCTCTGTTAGGATTGAAGATAGGAGTGGACAGGATCATAATGGTGAACGGTTTAGAAGCTCACAAAGAGATGATGTTCAATGAGGACTGTGATGGCAGACCTAACACAATCTTCTACACCACAAGGACCTGGGGATTGAGAAGAGGCGTGCTTCTATCTGATGGAGAACTCTGGAAAGAGCAGAGAAGATTCCTCTTAAAACACCTAAAGGAATATGGTTTTGGACGCAAAGGAATGGCAAATATAGCCAGCTTTGAAGCTGCACACATGATCAAAGATGTTCGCGCACTTATCAACAGTAATAAAGACGGCGGCATTATACATATGCATAATTTCTTTAATGTATATATCTTAAATACTTTGTGGTCGATGCTGGCTGGGCTGAGATATGAGCCGACAGATCCACAGATGCAGGTCTTACAGAAACTACTGTCTGACCTCTTTAGTACCATAGATATGGTCGGTACAGTGTTCAGCCATTTTCCGATTCTCAGCGTGTTTGCTCCTTCCATGTCAGGGTATAAAAGCTTTGTGAGAACGCATGAGAGGATCTGGAAGTTTTTAAGAGAAGAGTTGGAGCGGCATAAGCAGGATTTCGATCCTGAGAAGCAGGATAAGGATTTCATGGATGTCTACATCAGAGTACTGAGGTCTAAGGAGGTCAAGGATACGTATTCTGAAGGTCAGTATCTTAAACTATGTGTAAATTGAACATGAACCCCATATTAGAGTATTAGAGGCCTATCCTTCAACTGAGACGGCGTCTGTGACCGGACAGAGACGTCGAAGGGTACCGCGCAGGTAACGGGCGGCAGGGATCTCCTGCACCGTCTCAGTTAAGCGGTCGACCTGTAAGATTGTGCTGTATGTACTCTCGCAATGTACTCGTTTTAAAAATCAATCTCCTGCCAACACATTGACCGATAGTATGTAATGTGTCTGCGCATTACGTGCTGAAGGTCTAAAGCTTGATACTAGGAGTGTTCCAACCGCCGTCAGTCTCATGTTTGCAAGTCAAAGTTCTTGCAGATTTGGATCCCCTTTCCTGTGAATTTGTAGTATGGGTATGTTCAAAAATCCCGAATATGCCATGCCAGTTTGCCGGTACATTGGCAACAAGGGTGTTATCTTCTACATTAACCTTTCCAACGCTCTGTCAAAGGGAAAAGTTGTCAACCACACGCCAAATCAACAAGGCATTTAGTGCGGAAACCTTGCGTTGTTGGCGTCGAAAAGATAAAGCTGTATAAAATGTTTCCAGGTCAACTAGTGGCGATTTGCATGGACATGTTCATGGCGGGCACGGAGACCACCAGCAAGAGCATGAGCTTCGGCTTCAGCTACATGGTGCGGGACGTGGAGGTGCAGAAACGGGCGCAGGAGGAGATCGACAGGGTTGTGGGCCTGGAGCGGCCACCGCGGCTGGAGGACCGCGCCAAGTGAGTTACTAGACTTAGGTACTAGTCATTGTCATCTTCGTACTCGTACCAAGGGCGTAGCCAGGATTCTGTTATTCTGTCGAGGGGGGGGGGGGTGTATATTACATTAGCAAAACACGTAGAAGACCTACTGTAGTAGGCTGGAAGCTCGCGCTAATTTCACGGAACACACATCTCCATTTCGCCAAGTGAGTTACTACTCATTCTTACTTACATTTTCATACTCATACTCATGTCCAATCTCAATTTTAACGTCTTTGCAATCTTTATACTCATCACTAATAATAACAGAATCCTATCCTACTAATGCTATAAATGCTATAAATGATGTTTGGATGTTTGTTACTCAATCACGCTTAAACGGCTCAACCGATTTGGATGAAATTTTGCACGAAGATAGTTTAAACCTTGGACTAAAATATAGGATAGTTTTTATCCCGGGTCCACGAAGACGAAGTCGCGGGCGGAAGCTAGTACGTAATATATATTGACCGTTCATCAACAATCCATCATACACATATAGTTCACAATCATAATCACACACATCTTCGTGACATCTTCACACTTTACTGTGAGTTTGAATACATACTCACATTTAGTCACCTGTGACAATACTGTATCGCGTTTGTATCGCTGCAAAGTCACCGTCTGTAACCGTCCTAAGGTTTGATTGTTTGTTCTGCTCAGTCAAGCTAGGTATGAGATGCATATCTGGGACTATCAAGAGCACACCCGTGGCTCCCAACCCTTTGCCACATATGTCCACCTCACTTGAGAAGACAGCAAGCGCTGGTTCGTGAGACACGTAAAATCTTGGCCCGCCCCGATCTGCCTGCCAATGCCGAGTTTGTAAACCCTCCGGCACACCGACTGAAATCTCGACACCCTCCCTACCAGACTGCAAGAAGCCTCATGGACACGAACTTTGACACAACCGCAAAATGGGAAATGGAATGGCTAGACAATCCTCCCAAAAGCATGGGTGTAATCAACCCAAGAGTGAAACCACCAGGCTTCTCATTGCCTAGAAAATAATGGTGCCAGCTGAACAGGTTGAGAACTGGCTGCGGACGCTCACGTGCATTCCTATACAAATGCGGTTGGATAGAGTCTCCGAGGTGCGATTGTGGGGCCGCGGTGCAAGTCATTGAGCATATCATCAAATGCCACACGATTAAATAAATAAATTGTTTGTTCTAGTATGCCATACAACGAAGCGATAGTGTACGAGAGCGTGCGCCATTTCATGGGACGCACATTCAGCGTGCCGCACCGGACGATACGGGACACCGTCTTAGCGGGCTACAACATACCGGGGGTAAGCATTCTTTAATCTGGTATTTTGACGACCGGTTAGCCTAGTTGGTAGTGACGCTGTCTACGAAGCTGAAGGTCCTGGCCCCGTAGCATGGTTGGCCTTGTCACGCGATAGGTGATAGGATAGAGCGTGCGTCACTGGCTGACACCGTTCGATAGAACGAGACGACGCTCTTATCTTGTCACTTGTCCCGGCAATCCCGGTAAGGGCAAATATTTGTGTGATATTTGTTTCTGAGTCTTGGATGTTTTCTATGTGTTTAATTATTTATATCTATTATATATATATCGTCGTCTAGTATCTACAACACAAGCCTTGTTGAGCTTACTATATGCCTAGTTCGATTTGTGTAAGAATGTCTCCTAATATTTATTTATATTTTATTTTATAATCTAGAATAATATTTTTCTTGTATAGGGACCGATAGTATCAACGATTCTGAGTAAAAAAAAACAAAAAAATACACACTTCTTTTTCAAACGCCCAGATATAAACTGCCCACTAACCTCCCACAGGACACGATGGTCGTCGGCAACTTCACCAACATCCTGATGGACGAAGCCCTCTTCCCAGACCCTCACGCCTTCAAGCCGGAACGCTTCATCATGAACGACAAAATCCACGTGCCAGAGCAATACTTCCCCTTCGGCCTGTCCAAGCACCGCTGCATGGGCGAAGTGCTAGCCAAGTGCGAGATTTTCGTGCTGACGACCACATTGCTGCAGAACTACACGTTCTATCCTCTAGAAGGAGAATTGCCGTCGTTGGAGCACATAGACGGCGCGACGCCCGCCGCCGCCCCGTTCAACGCTAGAGCGGTGCCCAGGACTCATGTCGTTGAGAATTGGAGTCGCTGATGTATCTGCTTTCAATCCTCGTAGCCTTTAAATGCACTATAAATCTCTAGAAATGGTTTTCTCCCAGCGACGTGTGAGGTGGCTAGGCAGTTGGCGCTAATACTACAATTTGTGACCTTTCCACCAAGCCATAAAATCCTGCACTAGAAATCTATCGCAAAATAGGCTTTCTACTGTAGCAATGTATTATAAAAAAAAATATAATACTCTGATACTGAAATGATATATTGTATACTGTTTTGGAAAAACGACACATCGCCGAGTTTTTTACGCCGGTTCTTCTCGAGGCAGAGGTTTTCTTTCCGGACCGGTGGTAGTTTATCGACATTCTTACGTGCTTGTAATATGCCTAAATTGAAGAATAAATCACTTTGACTTTGTGCTGAAGATACTATTACTTGCATCGTTAAAAAAACGGCTTCGTTGAGTCTAAGATGAAGTTAGTGACATTAAGATTTAGCACATATTTTAAGTTACATTATGTGAAATAAAAATTAAGCTATCAATAATATTTGCTGTTTCGTTTCTATCTCCTAAACACGTTAAATATTAAAATATCAAAAGATAAAAAGTTAAATAGGACAATTAAAGTAACGCAGATCAGTAAGCAGATACATATATTACTTTGACGACCGGTTAAGTCTAGTCATAACCAATTAATGTGTCAAATCCATATGACAACCAAGTCATCTTTATTTATGAAACAAACGGTCACATTCAGAAACATAGTTACGACGTAGTTACATCACTATTCAATCTCGCAAAATATCCCAAACCCTTAAAGCATACATAACTGGAGTAGCCTTATGTCGTATTTGCGTATAAAAATGTCTGCCGAATTTTGCGGGGCGGGGGGGAGCATCTTAATAGGATATTGAAACTCAATTGTATATTGAAAGCTTGAAGTGGTTGAACGTTTATAATATCAAGTGCTTACAGCAACATGCGGGCATTTTTATGATCAGTGTTCTCTTGCGAGGCGATTTTGCGATCGATTGTGAAATTGTCTTTGTATGATTTTTTGTACATCGGGCAAGGTTTTTTTACAGAGGGGTAAGTTACTGAAAGGCTACTCCAGTTATGTACGCTCTAAGCCCAAACCACATTCATAATAAATTGAACAAGTCATAAATAGGTTAATAAAACAATCATACGATTTTTACATAAATGCACAGATTTATTAAAAAGCATAAACACACCAATAACATTAGCTATTACAACAGAACAACTTTTTGACTTGATTCCATCGAAAACACTTACAACTAGTTAAGTCTATTGTTGGTAGCGTCACAGACAGGTACCCTGGCACACAAGTAGAACCAAAATGGCGCGCAGTTAATTACAGCGCATGCGCGAGTCCGCGCGCCGCTTGCTATGCACAGTCAGAATTAGCCATTAAGTTATATGTACAGTAAGGGAAATGTATTCACGTACCACCGTAGAACCCTGTCCCAATTAATAGGACGCCGTCGCACAAACTCGAGTGATATGTCATCTTAATGCGATAGGGTTATACGATGGTACATGAATACATTTCCCGTACTGTACATGGTGTCCCGAAAGGATTGCAAACGTGATATGATACTCAAGACAAACTTTGGTAATAACATGGTAAAAACCACTACCCGCCCAAATTACGTAGATTGTTTATGGCAATGATGTAATATAAAAAAAGGGGTAGATATTTTGTCTATACGAAATTCCGTGTTTAAAAATGGCCACCAAATCTGACAGCTAACGTTTCCATTGACGACTCGAAACTGAGGCAAGTTGTGCCAATTGACTCAATTTTAGAGTGCCATTTTTCGATCGCGTACCTATTTTTAGGGTTCCATACCCAATGGATAAAAACGGACCCTATTACTAAGACTTCACTTGTTGTCCGTCCGTCTGTCTGTCACCAGGCTGTATCTCAAGAACCGTGATAGCTAGAGAGTCAGGCGATCAGGGGCATTCATGTAATGTACTACGCTTCGACTTTGCTTGCTTTGCAATACAAAATTACTAACATAGTGATAAGGTATTTGTAATTAACACTGCATCATTGACGTCCGAAATAAATTATTATTATGATTAATATACCTAGATATTTTTCTAGCAGGAACAAAATTTGTTTAGTGCTTGCCACAATAAAAATATCGACAATCCTGCTATCGATAAGTACATAACTACATACTAGTTCAACGACAATACGTACATACAACCACAGACATACATTGGCTACCTACCTAGACGCCGCGTGCACCTACACTGTAACCATATACTGAGACACAGATTTGTTTTGGGACCAAAAATGGGTTTGGGAAAAACTACATGTGACATTCTGCGTCGATTTTAAAGACAATTTCCGTGTGTGTGTGTTATGGAGTAAAGTAGGGGATAATTAATTCAGTGACACGAAGAAAGAAAGTTACGAAAGTATTGCAAATTGTTTTCTGAAGTATGTAAAATATAAATAAATTGATAGTTTTGTTATTATTATCAATTTTTTAACGCACCCTATTACCCTATATATATTTGTATTTATTTACCTCTATGACGTTGAAGTGGTACTTATCGATAACAGGACTGTCGATGTTTTTATTTTGTCAATCACTTACAATAAGTCGTTCGTGCTAGAAAAATATCTAGGTATATTATTCACACGCGGGCGGCAAATTTTACAGTGAATATAAATAATACTTGAAGGAGTCTTATTTTATATCTATTCCTACTAATTAGAACTTTGGCTTACTGATAACTGGCGAATAGCAGTTAAATTCAATTCTCATACTTTCAAATCACCCTGTATCTAATATTACTTAACTAACTAACATTTCATTAAGTACAAGTTATTCAGATAAGGCATTTTGTAACATATACTTGTAATTATCACTATTTAAATAATTTACTTTAAAAACAAAGTTTTAGCCGACTTCAAATCAGTACCCAAATCGCTTCAAGCGTGCCTATTTTGAAGATTTCCCTCGATTTCTTCAGGATCCCATCACCAGATCCTGACCATGACCACGGCTTCCTGGCCAGGGGGGTGACCTAGACGTTTGTACTTACCGAGGGCGGTAATAAAGAAAGCCTCAGATGTTGAAACTGAAACGCCGGCGTTCTGAGGCAGTCTTTGTTTTATCGCTCTAGGTCAGTAATTTACTAATTCATTCATCATCATCATCATATCAGCCGAAAGACGTCCACTGCTGGACATAGGCCTCCCCCAGAGAGTGCCAAATTGACCGGTCCTGCGCCACCCGCATCCAGCGGCCTCCCGCGACCTTTACCAGGCCATCAGTCCACCTTGTGGGGGGGCTACCCACGCCGCGCCTTCCGGTACGCGGTCGCCACTCGAGAACCTTTCCGCCCCAACGGCCATCGGTTCTACGTGCAATGTAACTTATTCATTGCAATTAGATATTCTAAAATAATTCCTATCTATGGTTGAGATTATTTAACGTGACCTTGGACGGTAGAGTTGCTGTTTGTGGTTAAAGAACTTTATTTATCTCTAAAGAAAGTTTGAATGGACTACATTCTGACTACAATTGAAGGGATGTGTTACAAAAACAACCAACTGACATATTTTAAAAAATCGAGTTATTTGTATGATTATGTTCGTCTGTGAAGACGCTGCAGTTTACTTAGAATCACTTTTGCCTACAATTACCGCTTTATATCTGTAAAACAAGTGGAATTAAAAGATTTTTCAAAAAACTTTTTTTTTGCAAATATTGTATATAGCCTATGTCACTCCTACGATTAAGAGGAATCCAACGACACCTCATATGTCGAAATCCGTCAAACGGTTTATGATATCTTGCGTGCCAAAGAATAAGACATACACATATAGATACATGCATACATACATACGCTCGAAAAACATTACCCTCTTTTCCTTCGGCAGTCGAGTAATAAAATTACTCAGCTCCACGGAACCAGTACAATAATAATTACATTCTGTTATACATTTATGTATAATTTAGGTGAAATATATTTGGTAACGAAACAGTCTTCTTAAAATTAATCATTATTTATACTATAGGAATGTAAAAGGACCGGTCAATTTGGCACTCTCTGGGGGAGGCCTATGTCCAGCAGTGGACGTCATTCGGCTGATATGATGATGATGATTGTTTTTACACAAAAATAACATAACTGCCAATAATTTTACAAAAATGGCCTAAAGTGACGAAGTTACATTTCATATATTCGGAAAAATAACCTATTAAAAATGGAATCCAAGATGCTAGTGTTACTCTACGGCCATACGCCTGCATAGTAAATGGAAGGTATTGTTTAAAGAAATCATATTTTGGGAGAAAATAAGTTTTTTTCGCTTCCTGTAAAATCGACATTAATGTATAAAAATGCAAATAAATACTTTTTTAAATGTTGATTTTGTAAACATCCCTCCAATTCGGCCAAGTCGAATAATCTCAAGCACCTATAATTAGATCTTTTTAACACCCGATATTTGACAGCCGTCACCCGGTACAATAAACGTCAATGATGACATATGATGGCATAAATGGTTCTGGTATGATAGCTGTCAAATATTGGATGTTAGGGCATAATACATAATATATGTACACATATTTTCAAAACATAACTTCATCTTGGAATACTCTTCCTGAAATATACACGATGATTTTTAATCTGTGATCAGGAGTCGAAAAATATTGATAACCAGCCAAAACTGATTTCAATGGATGACGTCTCATGCAATTACATCACTGTTTAGTTAATTACATTTAATGATAATGTTAATATTAAATCCACTGAATGTTTTGTCACCCTACATTTCACGAAGTATTTGATGATTTTTTTTATATGGGTAATTGCCGTTACGAAACTAAAAAAAATAAATCGTAACTAGATTACATAAAAACTATGTAGCTATAATTAATTGTATTTTTGTGACATAAATCCTAAAAATAAGTTTAAAAAGCGTTAAATAAGTTGTACCCGCGTTTAAAATTGCTAATTGATAAAGTATACAAAAATAAAATGATTTTTCTATACACATAATAGTTAACGTACATATAAATAACATCCATAATTTAATATTAGACTATGTCAACATGATTTTAACTACAAGCATTTTAAATGCATACTAACAAGTACAATTGTATTATAATTTGTACGACTAAATAATGAAATGTCAGTAAAAACATCAAAACACATGATACTAACCTAATTGGGTACTTTCCTGGGTAAAAAAATATACTGCTATTTATTCCATCAGTTAGATGGCTTTGTGGTCAGATAAGCCCACAGACCACTTAGGCCGCGGGCTGAGTTGACCGTATTCATTTTTCTATGGGTGACTTTACCCACTTAATCTATTAGCTGAGCCATTACATTCCCCGCCCCCCCGCTACCTACCTATAAGGCAGGTCGGTGTAGGTACGACGGCGAGCGAAGCGAAAAAAACAAAGTGGGTAACTCAGCCCGCGGGCTAAGTGGTCTGTGGGCTCATATGACCACAAAGGAAGTTAGATTATCAAAAAATACTGGACACATATTTTTTCGTTAGACAATTAAACAAAAAACGATGAAGATATAGCTTGTTAAAGTTCCGCGTGACGTCACATTATGCTAAAAAGTGTACCGTAATGTGACGTCACGCGGAACTTTAACGGGCTATATCTTCATCATTGTTTGTGTAATTGACAAACAAAAAATTACGAGTCCAATATTTTTTTGAATCTAACTGACGGATTAAATATAATTTTTTAGGAAAGTAGCCAATTCTTAAAATATATATTGACTATATACATTTTCATTTTAATCTTAATACTAAATTTTTAACAATACGGTCAAGAAAATTGAAATATTATCCACTTTGTGCCTTGTTGTGATTGTAACAAGATTGGAAGCGCATAGCGATTCATGTTATTGCATTTATTCGTCTACACGTAGTTTAGAAAATATTTAATTGGTAAAATGTCCTTAGTAATCATAAATAAATAATTGAATGTTGTGAAAACAAAAGCGGAATTCATAAATATCTGAGCAACCTTATGCCCTTAACAATAAAGTCGTGTTGACATATATTTGAAATTAGGAAGTAACTTTCGGGAACTGAAGTGTCTTTTTTTTCAGGTCCAAGTACATTAAATGTAAATTAAAAAATCACTTATAAATATATTTGTAGTCAAGGCGGCATTTTTAAATAAATAAAATAAATAAATAAAAAATGTGCGTTATGTTTAAGCAAAACTACTACAAATATTTAAAACATAAAAGCGTCGACGTGAAAATTGTGCGATATATATTTTTAAAAATTCAATTCCATTTCATGACATTTACGTCCATATCTCAACGTTGTACCAACAGATTAAAAATGTATTCACAATTTTGAGGGAAAAGTTCAACTACGAAATTAAAAAAAATGTACGTTGATAAGTTCAACGCATTTTAGTTAACAGAGGTTTATTCAGTTTAATGTCAAAATCTAATCAAATCCAAAATCCAATTTCAACAAATCTAATCGAATCCAGTCCACAACAAATAATTTTATAAAATTCTGAAAATCCACTTTCTAAGAAACTTTAAATGCTCTATATGTGAAATCCACATCCGTCTTTGAAATCTCAATCAAATAGAATCAACACTGTCAGGCTCCAAGGGAGCGATTCTTAAAAAAACATACCTTAAATCCACTTTCTAAGAAACCAACATCCACTTTCTAAGTGACTAATTGTGATTGAATAACGGGTGCTTATTTCAATATACTTTCAGACGTGGTGGGTGTCTCTTAGATTTATTTAGCTGTCGAACCAACCGTGCCCAGGGGTTGGACTTACGTCAGCTGTCTTCCTGGTCGTAAGGTTTTATCTCAATCTGGAAGAAAGAAAGAAATAAATTTAAACTATGATTTAATAGTACATTGTTGTAGAGGCTAGAAAGTAAGCAAGGCAAGGAACTATTTTCCATATTTTTTTCCGAATTTTAAGCCTAGTAGTTTCGGAAATACGAGTAACTGGGATGGTAAATTTTCGTCTTTTTTCCTAAATTATTTCAAATCTGTTTTTGCTAAAATTATAAAAATATATATATCTGAGATGCTTACAACAACCCCTTTCATTTGATATGTCACACAATACAGTTTTTTTTTTAATTTTCCGGTTTACCTTCCAATATTGGCCCCCTTGTTCAGAATTCATTAATTTACTTTACGCGTCCATCTTTGGGTCACCAATTTACATATGTGTACCAAATTTCAACTCCAGTAGTTTCGGAGCAAATCGGCTGTGACAGACGGACAGACAGACAACCGAGTGATGCTATAAGGGTTCCTTTTTTCCTTTTGAGGAACGGAACCCTAAAAAAGCTGTCAACAGGTGGACACATCGCGGCAAGCGCGGCGCTGCGGAAGCGGTGCTGCCACGTGCTTGCGTTGGGTTGACGCCTGGTTGCCGGCGCCGGTCTGGGGCCGAGCCTTTATGTGTGCGACAACCTTTAGGTAGTATGCCAAACCATGTGTATGTGTTGTGTTCCTTTCATCAATCAGGCCATATACCTGTTCACAACCGTCGTTTAAACAAAATCTTAGGCGAACCCTACACGCAATATCCATATTGTGATCCGTCAATATAAACTGTCGGATTACGATATTTATTGTGTATTGACGGATCACAATATTTATCGCTGGATTTCTGGAAATCCTGTGATCTGATCCTAGGATATATAAATATCCTGGATCGTGATATTTATCTTGCGTGTAGTGTCGCGTCAATATTTATCGCGTCAGTACGCAGCGAGACGGCAGCGATAGAGGACGTCGGTGACACCGCGTCTGCCGCGGCGAAGCCGTGCCACGAGTCCATGACAGGCGATACGATTATTTTGAAAGAGTTTATTCTCAATTTAGAATCCATGCCAGACATTTGGAATAGCGCACATGTCAATCAGAAAAATATGACCTTAAAAAACGAAGCGCTAAAAAACTACTCGCTTTGTTTAAAGAAAGGGCTACAATTATTGCCAAACAAGCTCTAATTTCTCTCTGTCTAGAGTCCATCACGTCTGCCCCGTACAAAGAACGCTTCAGTACTGACGCGATCCGTATTGATGGTGTAGGATATGCTGTTGTGTAATATCATGATAATTATCACAATATTTATTGACGTGCAGGGTTCGCCTTAGCCCTTACCTCGCTCAAGATAACCCAGAATGTGCTGTCCCTGTCGACCCTCAGTCTGACCGCACTCAGCGGCCCCAGGTCCCGCTTGAGCCCTCCGTCGGCCAGACCGAATTCGTCGAAACTGTCCACCGTCGTGTAGTTGGCGCCAACGGGCTGGACTTCCACGTAAGTGTCGTAGAACTTGTCCGATGTGTGGTCGACGTTGCCACTGCGGAAGGTGTACCTGGAAATATCAGCGAGAGGGTTAAGAGGCAACATTAGCTGAGTCCTTTTTATTACAAACTTTATATTAACTTGATCTGGAGCCGTAGCATGGTTGGCCTTGTCACGCGATAGGTGATAGGATAGAGCGTGCGTCACTGGCTGACACCTTTCGATAGAACGAGACGACGCTCTTATCTTGTCACTTGTCGCGTGATAAGGCCAACCATGCTACGGCTCCTGTTTTGTTTATATGTAAGTGTTAATCGATATGTGTTTGTTAACTACAATATAAGTGCTTTGGTGAAGTTACTGTTAACTTAGATGTGAACATTTTATTAGTTTAGTTATTTACGTAAATATTACATGTCGCATATTTTACATTCAACATAATTTATAATTAACAAATAACAGTTTATAAAAATCAAACTTAAGCACAGCCTAAGCTTAGTCGAATAGGCCCCCGGGAGTTGCTCCGGGCGCAAAGGTGCCCATCACACTTGCAGCGTTACCACGTTGCATGGCGACCTTTGCGCCAGGAAGCAAGCCGCGCGAGCATCGAACCCCCTTTCCTTAATTCTTCTCCCCACTTCCCTGGTGAAGGACATCGCCTTCGACCCGCAGCACCCCGTCGTCTCAAACCCAACACCCCATCATCTCAAACCCAACACCCCGTCGTCCCAAACCCAGCACCCCGTCATCCCAAACCCAGCACCCCGTCGCCCCAAACCCAGCACCCCGTCGCCCCAAACCCAGCACCCCGTCGTCCCAAACCCAGCACCCCGTCGTCCCAAACCCAGCACCCCGTCGTCCCAAACCCAGCACCCCGTCGTCCCAAACCCAGCACCCCGTCGTCCCAAACCCAGCACCCCGTCGTCCCAAACCCAGCACCCCGTCGTCCCAAACCCAGCACCCCGTCGTCCCAAACCCAGCACCCCGTCGTCCCAAACCCAGCACCCCGTCGTCCCAAACCCAACACCCCATCATCTCAAACCCAACACCCCGTCGTCCCAAACCCAGCACCCCGTCGTCCCAAACCCAGCACCCCGTCGTCCCAAACCCAGCACCCCGTCGCCCCAAACCCAGCACCCCGTCGTCCCAAACCCAGCACCCCGTCGCCCCAAACCCAGCACCCCGTCGCCCCAAACCCAGCACCCCGTCGTCCCAAACCCAGCACCCCGTCGCCCCAAACCCAGCACCCCGTCGTCCCAAACCCAGCACCCCGTCGTCCCAAACCCAGCACCCCGTCGTCCCAAACCCAGCACCCCGTCGTCCCAAACCCAGCACCCCGTCGTCCCAAACCCAGCACCCCGTCGTCCCAAACCCAGCACCCCGTCGTCCCAAACCCAACACCCCATCATCTCAAACCCAACACCCCGTCGTCCCAAACCCAGCACCCCGTCGTCCCAAACCCAGCACCCCGTCGTCCCAAACCCAACACCCCATCATCTCAAACCCAACACCCCGTCGTCCCAAACCCAGCACCCCGTCGTCCCAAACCCAGCACCCCGTCGTCCCAAACCCAGCACCCCGTCGCCCCAAACCCAGCACCCCGTCGTCCCAAACCCAGCACCCCGTCGCCCCAAACCCAGCACCCCGTCGCCCCAAACCCAGCACCCCGTCGTCCCAAACCCAGCACCCCGTCGCCCCAAACCCAGCACCCCGTCGTCCCAAACCCAGCACCCCGTCGTCCCAAACCCAGCACCCCGTCGTCCCAAACCCAGCACCCCGTCGTCCCAAACCCAACACCCCATCATCTCAAACCCAACACCCCGTCGTCCCAAACCCAGCACCCCGTCGTCCCAAACCCAGCACCCCGTCGTCCCAAACCCAGCACCCCGTCGCCCCAAACCCAGCACCCCGTCGTCCCAAACCCAGCACCCCGTCGCCCCAAACCCAGCACCCCGTCGCCCCAAACCCAGCACCCCGTCGTCCCAAACCCAGCACCCCGTCGCCCCAAACCCAGCACCCCGTCGCCCCAAACCCAGCACCCCGTCGCCCCAAACCCAGCACCCCGTCGTCCCAAACCCAGCACCCAGCAAAATAAAATAAAATAAATAAATAACGCCTAGATTTAGGTGTTCTTAGCATTCAAACGGTCAAGGTTTCATACCTCTCAAGTAAAACAGGTTTCTTGAACACAAACTCGATAATGTCCCCCTTCTTCGGCTTGAGCCCCCAGAAGAATGTTTCCCCGTTGTACGCCCTCCTGATGGTGTGATCTGCCTTCTCCTCTATATCGTTGTGTATGCTCTCCAGCGGAGGGTTCTCGTGGGGGAAGTAGCCTGGCAGTTTCCCGTAGCGAGAGTCCTGGAAATTAGATGATTCCTCATCAATGGCCATATTGCCTGTATCATGTAGACCTAAGGGGGTAATCACGTAACGTTTTGAACGCGCGTTAGGTAGATCCAACTGTCATTTTACCATATAAAAAGTGATATTTAGATCTACCTGACGCGCGTACAATGCGTGACGTGATCGACCCGCTGGAGCGCCCGACTTAGATGTCACTATAATCAATGTGATTTTTTACCCCATGCTGTATTCCTTGATTCAAAAACTACCCCCATCCGTAAAGCCCGTAAGGGCGGTGATAGACGCATCTTGCCGTAGTGATAACGGTGTTTCTTTAAATGATATACAATACAAAGAAAGGCAAAGTTTAGATTATAATTTGAACTTACAGAAGTTACTGGCAGGATATAAGAGACGGAAGCCCCGTGTCATTGGTTTATATATAACTTGATTAGTTTATGTGACATCTAAGCGGGTCGCTCCTGATTCCCCTGAACTATAATAGGTAGTCTAACACTGATGTAAATAAATAAATATCGTGGGACAATTCACACCAATACAGAGTGCTTATAGTACATTGTTTAACGAGGGGCGTAAGTGGAATATTGCTAACGAGAGTCTATCAGAAGCCCGACGCCGAAGGCGGAGGGCTTTCGATGACTCGAGTTTGCAATATTCTTACGCCCAATATACACAATGTTTTTCATCACATTTGCGAGGAAATAAGTAACTACAAAAGACAGAAAAATCTAAGTTTCATACAGCCGCACCAATCAAAAATTGACAACTTCACTTCCAGATCAGTGCTAGTGGAGCGCGCAGCTTCAATATTTCAACCAATCACAGAGCAGTATTCTTGCGGGGCGGGGCGGCTTGGCCAACTAGATTTTTTTTTCAACCAATCACAGAGCAACCAGATTTGATTAAGCCAATCAGAGGGTTCTATATTTTAAAACTAAACTTAACAGCCCGTGGGAGGTAAAACGGCTATAACTGCTCTGTACGCTCGCAAGTAATAACGCCATTGACATGCAAGTGTGATGAAAATTATGATACCTATGCTAATAAGTCAGTTTACATACTTATCCGCAGATGTCGCCCTCACGCCGTGTGGCGTCATCTAGCGACTCAATCAATATTGCTATAAACTGTATTATCCACCTACGAATCTAGATGCCGCTGATAGGCATACTAGGTAGATAAATAGGTTATTAGATCTTGTTAAGTATTAACCTTAAAGCATACAACTGGAGTAGCCTTACGTCGTATTTGCGTATAAAAATGTCTGCCGAATTTTGCGGGGGCGGGGGGGAGCATCTTAATAGGATATTGAAACTCAATTGTATATTGAAAGCTTGAAGTGGTTGAACGTTTATAATATCAAGCGCTTACAGCAACATGCGGGCATTTTTATGATCAGTGTTCTCTTGCGAGGCGATCTTGTGATCGATTGTGAAATTGGCTTCGTAAGTATGATTTTTTGCACATTGTGCAAGGTTTTCTACAGAGGGGTAAGTTACTGAAAGGCTACCTCAGTTATGTATGCTCTAAGGTAATAACATCAACAAACCTGTACTTTCTGTATTTTGCCTTTCAACGACGAATACAATCCAATGTGCTGGAACAGGGATGACTTGTATTTTGGCCGTATGTCTGTCTTGCTCTTTGCACACTCCTTCTGTAAGGTGAACATAAATAAACATTATTTTATAATCAATATTCAAACGGGTAAGGTTAATTTTGATCAATGTGTCATAAAAAAAAAAGAAAAGAAAAGAAGACATTTATTCACTACACAAAAGACACACAGATATAAAGGGATGTAGATGTAGATGTAATACATTTCGGTCAGCAATTTCATCGTATTTAAGTGTGTTCCACCGTAGCGTTCAAGACACTAAACCGATTTTGACAAATGAGGTGAGAGTGTAAACAATGAGACATGTCTTAGAAAAAATACTATAAATTGGACTCTTATCATTCTAAGGAGACGCCCCGCCATGGAATAGGTTTGCCAATACAACAAAAACAATACAACACAATACAATACAAATACTATTTATTGCACACCTCACACAGACAAAGCAGTTACAGAGAGAAACAATACAATAACATGTAGGTAGAGGTAGACAACAGGCGGTCTTATCGCTGAAGAGCGATCTCTTTCAGACAACCTTTGGGTATCGGAGAAAGAGAAAACTAGATTATGCAGTAGGTGGTGCAGAGATTATTATAAATCAAAAATCAAAAAATAATAAAAATAAACGTACATAAATACCTCTACATATAAACATACATACACAATCATACATATATACAAATAACACAAACACAAATATATGATACATAAACAGTCAGCCAAAAAATACAATCAGGGTTAGGGGAGAGACAAATAATGTTCTTTAAGAAGGGATTTGAGGTTGCCGATAGATTTTGCTTGTCTGATGTCAAGAGGGAGAGAGTTCCACAGTCGGATAGAATTAAAAGTGAACGAACTATTGTAAAATTTGGTAGATGACGAAGGCACAGTTAATAGCAAATTGTTAGAACATCTAAAAGAATTTAAAAAACTAAAATGTTCTTTGAGATAGCGGGGGGTTGCAGGGTTAAAAAGGATACTATACAGAAGCGAAATAATGTGAGAGTTACGGCGATAACGGATAGGGAGCCACTTGAGTTTAGAACGGAAACTAGAAACATGGTCATATTTGCGTAACCCAAATATGAACCGAATGCAGACATTTTGGAGACGCTCTAGCTTATTAAGTTGTTCCTCAGACAGGTCGAGATAGGATACATCAGCATAATCAAGAATAGGAAGAAGTAACGTTTGAGCGAGCGCAATTTTAGTTGCAGTAGGTAGAAAATTACGAAGCCGCCTGAGAGACCTCACTGCAGCAAATACCTTCCTGCTCACTTCACTCACTTGAGGCACCCAAGACAAGGATCGATCCATAATGATCCCGAGATTTTTCACTTGCATCGAGTAAACAAAACGTGTAAAAACATGTGGATTTAAACCCCATGAAATCATAGTTTAAAAAGTGAGAGATGTAACCCTGGCAAAGAGCAACAAAAATAGTTCATTGGTCCAATGGGGAATGGATGAAAATATCAGAAGTGCCTGATATTTTTTTTGGTGATAGGAATAACCTTCCTTAGCAGCTGCGTCAATCATTAGTAAAAAATATAAACAGTTTCCTCACTTACGTTTTGGGTTTAGGACGGCGAATAAGACGCTTTCCTTGATCTGTCTCATATTACAAAAACATATCTTAAATATCCGTAAACTGACACTGGCAATTATATTGACAGCTGCAGCAGCTAGATTTGTCATTGCCAGGGTCAGATATTTAAAATATTTTTTGTAATACGAGACGGATCAAGGAAAGTGTCTTATTCGACGTCCTAAACCCAAAACGTAAGTGAGGAAACTGTTTATATTTTTCAAAAAAAAATGACGCAGTTGAAAAGTCTGCAATTTTTTTCTGGTGCTAAGGAAGGTTATTTCTATCACCAGAAAAGCAGGCATTTCAATTTTTTTTATCCATTTAATCATTATTCGAGATAATTCTTATTTATCGACTTCAAAAAAGGATGAGGTTCTCAATTCGTCGGCATCGTTTATTTTTTGTATGTGTTCCACAATTACTCGAAGGCACCAGGACCGATTTGGAGAATTCCTTTTTTGTTTGAAAGGGTATCCTTTCCAGGTGTTCCTGTACTCATCAGGTCAGGATCTGATAATGGGGTCCTGAAGGAATCGAGGAAACTCTTCAAATAAGGCGAAGTACCGAATTGGAGTCGGTTAAAATTTTGTTTTTATACTCGTCGACTTTAATGTTTGAATTAAGACTTCGTACACTAAACTAAAACCACATACTTTTTTACTATGGAGCTCCCAACTCAACTATAATAATTATAAGCAGGGCTCGGATTTTTCATCGCACGGTAAGACGAAAGAGAACTGTGGACTCGATATTAACATTAAAATTTTACTCATATTCATACTCATACTCATTCATTTAATTAATACCAAACGTACCGATTGCAAATATAAATAAATGACAATGTTAGGTATATCACAACAATATAGTGTGTATAACTAGGTACGTCAATTTGGCACTCTTTGGGGGAGGCCTATGTCCAGCAATGGACGTCTTTCGGCTGATATGATGATGATGATGAACTAGGTACGTAACTAAAGCGGCCTTTAGACCTGTCTAAATGCAGTGCACTAACTGAACTCACACTCACTGATTAGAGTGAGATGGTTTATCATCCCTCCATTCCCTCCCCCAGTTAGTGCACTGCATTTAGACAGGTCTAAAGCCGCCTAACAAAATAAGTGAGTATGAGTATGAGTAAAGTTTTCATGTTAATATCGACTCCATAGTCTTCTTTCGAGAAAAATCCGAGCCCTGATTATAAGACAACGCTTTAGACAACTAAAATAAATTCGACCAATCACGTGGCGCCTTTACTGAGCCATAATGAATTTGACCAATAATAGGACGTCGCGTTGACTCCAATACAAAAGACATCAACGAGCCGGCGCACCTCTGATTAACACGGCACTATACTTAAGAGCCCTTATGTGTAACGATTGTATAAAATGCTAATTTAAAGTAAATTATATTGCATACGTTCGTTACTCACCGAAGTTTTATAGATGCTGCAAACTTTGTCAGCCAAATAGCTCTCCAGCAGCCAGTCGATCGGCATGTTTGTATAGAAGAGCTGCACGTAGGTGACGAAGTGGACGAGATCGGCTGATCTGAAAAGCTTCCCGATCCCTCCGAAAGCGCAGTATTCGATGAAGAACCACTGGGGGGTCGTTATGGTGGTTGAAGCTGTGAAGGATTTTATATTCTGTGGACAATGGGAAGATAGTTTTTTTTGACGTGAAATATTAATTTGCCTGCATTGCCAAAAGTAGCAGGCAGGTAATATTAAAGTTTTTCAGTGTATGCATCATTATCACCAGCCCGAGGTCTCCTCTCATGGATGGCCTGTTATGCCCGACTACGGCAAAGCCAGGAGGACCCTTCCTTATTATCTAAGATTTTAGCAGTCTTTCAGTACACGTTCTACAGCCGGACAGGTCTCCTCTCACGGATGTCCTTTTGGTCAGTGTCACTTCCAGCAATTGTAGCTTTGAGACAACAATTGGAACGTGTCGGTAGGGTACAGTCGCCATCAGATATATATCGGAGCGGCCGAAGTGCTCACATATATCTGAACAGGTCTCTATTGTTGGGCCACTAGTCCTTGTCAAATGCGCATTGTTCAGAGTGAGAGACCTGCATTAGTTTCTAAAGACAACGCCCCAAATCAAAATAGGGTTTAAAAAGCGCTCTGTGACTCCTCAGGTCCCGTAGCATGGTTGGCCTTGTCACGCGATAGGTGATAGGATAGAGCGTGCGTCACTGGCTGACACCGTTCGATAGAACGAGACGACGCTCTTATCTTGTCACTTGTCGCGTGATAAGGCCAACCATGCTACGGCTCCAGGAGTGCTATGCCTCCATTATTACTATTGTTGTTTGTGGGCCTTTAAAGTGCCGCTTCGACCAGTGAGTGATCTATTGTGGCAGCCCTTTCTATGCCTCCATAGGCTAGGGTATCTGCTTACCATCAGGCAGTACGTATGCTTGTTTGCCACCAGTTTGGTATACTCAAAAAAGACCACCTCAATCACGACCCTAATCAAATAGTCACCTCTTCCGACACCCAAGGGAAAGGGGGCAGTTCCATCCTAACCCACACGTTGCCATTTTCAGAGAATTCTATTCACTTCGCAATGCAAAAAAGAACAATAACAAACAGGCATAATAAAGGCCATTAATGCAGCAAATTGGCAAACTTCGCAGCTTATTCTATTCTATACCACATTCGCCAGCGATCCAGAAAAAAACACAATAAAGTAACAATCAACTGTCGATGGCAATGAATCGGTTTTAAACCGCATAAGCGGATAGTCTTCATAGGGAAAATAATATATGTTTAAAAAACATTCGCGGAGTAATATTGGCATCATGAACAGTTTTAAAGTAGTGTTAACACAGGAAAACGAGTTACACAGTCAAATGCGAAAATATAATAACAAATTAATCCTGTATTCTTTTCTTAATTATTTGCCGAAACCTAATTTCGCTGGCACAGCCATGGGACATATTATTTTGAACCGACTTCAAATGATACCTCAGAACTCCGTCATTTATGAACCGATTCGTACAATTCTTTTTATTTGACAGTATATGCGTCTAGGTTGGTCCCATTGTTATCAAAACTTCAGTTGGATGATGGGAACCATGAGGAACTGAGGGAACTCCTCAAATATAGAAGGCAGGTAGTAATTTCGGTCGTTCCTATTATAACTAGTGCAGTGCATTTACACCCGGCAATCACTTTAGTGAAGTGGAACTGATGATGAAGACCACAGATGACTTATGGAATGTACTTAAAAATGTAAAAGTGCGTTACTGATTCTGATATGATTCCGTTGAAATAGCAACTAATGAAGTCCTAAATGTCAAGTATGCCAAATCGACGGAACTCCTCAAATATTATCGGCCCACATACAGTGATATGGTTTTGCGTCTGTAATAATCAACGTGTTTACTCTCGGAAAGCAGTCCGTGTGGTAAAGTGGAAAGGAAACGTGGAAATGTTCATTTGGCTTGGCGGAATACGAAATTGAAGTCGGTTAAAACTTTGTTTTTTAAGTCAATTATTCAGTAAGTTGTCTCACTTTGGCACACAAAAAATCATGTCTTTAAATTGTCACCATCATCATCATCATATCAGCCGAAAGACGTCCACTGCTGGACATAGGCCTCCCTCAGAGAGTGCTAAATTGACCGGTCCTGCGCCACCCGCATCCAGCGGATTCCCGCGACCTTTACCAGGTCATCAGTCCACCTTGTGGGGGGCCTATCCACGCCGCGCCTTCCGGTACGTGGTCGCCACTCGAGAACCGTTCCGCAACGGCCATCGGTTCTACGTGCAATGTGCCCCGCCCACTGCCACTTAAGTTTAGCAATTCGGAGGGCTATATCGGTTACCTTGGTTCTGTTGCGGATAGCCTCATTTCTGATGCGATCACGCAGAGAAACTCCTAACATAGCCCTCTCCATTGCCCTTTGGGTGACTTTGAGCCTTCTTATGAGGCCCATAGTAAGCGACCAAGTTTCCGTGCCATACGTCATCACTGGCAACACACACTGGTCAAAGACTCTCGTCTTGAGACACTGCGGGATAAAAGTGCGGCTTTAAATTGTACCTGCATATAATTTTTCTTAGCAATAACATCGTCTTCTAGCATCAGGTAGAAAGTGCCCCGGCTCTGCGCATACGCCATCAGGTAGACTGTGTCCAGGTTCTGCTTAGTTCTCCATTTCATACGCTTCTCTGAATCTCCTAGCGTCGGTTCTATGCTGTCGAAATCTGGGTAGTAGGAAGGGGACGGAGAGATCACTTCTATTAGACCGTTTTCTACTTCTTTGGGGAACCTGAAATAAACGCAGGGGTTAACAGGCATTTGAGGTACTCTTGAAGGAGAACAAGTGGAGTTAAAAGATTTTTCAAAAAACCCAACTGCTTTTTTGCCCATGTCACTCCCACGATTAAGTGGAATCCAACGACACCTCATATGTCGAAATCCGTCAAACGGTTTAGGCTGCAGGGCGTGCCAAAGAATAAGACATACACACATAGATACATACATGCATAAATACATACATACGCTCGAAAAACATAACCCTCCTTTCCTTCGGCAGTCGGGTAAAAAGATCCCGAAAGGCGATCGGTAAAGGTGCTGATAGATTTTTGAGCATTCAATAGCTAATTTTACCTAGTTCCCAGACACAGTCACATTTGACAGTGGGCCGAACTGTTCGAATAGGCCAAAGACAGAATATGACACGTACATGCTTTCGATATGCTTCGCCGTGTTGATGACGAACTCCAGATCCGTCTCGCCCACCATCACTATGATGAGGGTTTCGTTCTGTTCAGCCTCAGTCATCCCGGTGATCAGGTGCTGCAATTAAACACTTCTATTTATTTATTTAATCGTATGGCTAATTGGTTGAATAGGCTAATACTATAATGAAACATTAATAGTCTATGTGTGGCGAGGAGGATGAGACTATGGAACACTTACTGTGTGAATGTCATGCCCTTGCCAGACAAAGAATGAATCTCTTTGGTAACGGCTACCCGCAACCAAAGGAATTCAGGGTGCTCCCACTGAGCTGCATCATCCGCTTTGTGGAAATGATGGAGCGAGCTTGGGAGTATCTATAAAGGGGAGGGCAAATGCACAAAAGATCCCACTGGGTCGAAGTGTATCCGAAAGGGCCCTCAACTAGATAAGATAAAATAAGATAAGAGTCTAAGCCAGTGGGCTGCTTCAGGGGGAAGGTCGAACAGATCTCCAGGGGGTCCATTATACGATGTCAAAGGGCAGCGTTGGACAATGTGCTCCATGGTCTGGATGTCTTCGCCACATTCACACATAGCACTATCTTGCCAACCCCATTTGTGCCGAAAATAATTACAACGACCGTGTCCAGTCCGGAGTCTGTTTAGGCGACACCAATGGTTACGCGGTAAGTCGAAACCTGGTAGCTTGGACGTAGGGCACTTCTATTAATAACACAATACTAGTGATAGAGGAGAGGGAGAATGTCGAGGCGCGTAAATACAATAGGCATGATGGCTAAACTTTTTTCACGATGCCATTCGAACCAGTCAAAGTCAAAGTCAAAGTCAAAGTCAAAAGTTTATTTGTGCAAAAAGTAGGTAATATTAACAACAGGTGTTATGTGACAATTCAAAGGATCTCCACTTTTTGCCGATAAAACGGCATACAAATTTTAAATCAGGCGATTTTTATCACCTTACGTACGAGTAACAATCTAATTACAAATTATTTGATAAGCATTATTACAAAATCCTTAGTCGAGCCAGTTTAAATATAAATAGATTTCAGTCATAAGACACGGTCATTTAAATATTCTTGTACGTCATAATAACATTTATCTTTAAGTATTTTACCTATTCTATTTCTAGTTTCAGTTTTCGGAGAGGAACAAATGTTTGTATGGGAGCAACTACAATTAAAGAACAAAAAATTGTGACAAAGATTGACCTCGCTGGCGGCATCCCAAACGCTTCATACTGATTGACTCAAAAGTATGACGTCACACTTAGCTATTTGAATTTTGATTGTAATTTTTAATGTTTAGTTTAGTTTCGTTTTTATTACTTTTAAATTATTTTCCTTCTACATGTTTTGTATCAGTTATTTATGTTTATAAATTAAATGTTCAATACTAGTGATGTGCAAATTGCGCCATGTTGCCAAAAAATTTGAAAAGTTCGCGGAAATTTCTAGAAAGTTTCACAAGGAATTAAGGAAATTTACGTACCGTACTCAGGTACTTATTGTGTTTTGAAATTATCATTTCGGTTTTTATTAACTTTAATTTCATGTTACGTATTATTTCCGTTTTTTGTTTGTTATTGTAATATTACATGTGTTACATACCGTGTCCTCACTGGATGGACCCAACGGAAGATCAGCGCTGGCTGCAAAGCCATCATGCTGGCTTGGGCCCATTTCGTGACACGCCACAGATTCACTTTTTTCTTGTGTCTTTGTCTTGAGTTAATGTATGTGTGCGTGTGGCTGCGTCCACACATTCTAAGATTAATAAAGTCAGTGCGCTATCCAACGGCCGAGGTTTCACTCGTCTACCCCGTATTTATCAGTTGTGTTACGCATAAATGTTTGATTTATGAATGAGTGAGACGCATAAATACCACATACCGTGAGTGTGACAGTGAGGTAGCTCTCCTTGTCGCGGCGTACGGTCGGTATGCCCACGACTATCTCGGCGAGCTGCCGGGACCCCCGCATGTGGTACGCTGGCCGGAGGCTGTAAGGGTCATCTAGGAGGTGCGGCATCAGCTGATAGATGAAGGGCAGGGATTGGAGCTGGAAGTTCTTCGTGTCCACTCCGGATGCCGCTTTGGTACCTGGAATTGGTATCAGCATCGTCATTACCGGCCGAAAGACGTCCAATGCTGGACGTAGGCCTCCCCCAGGCATTTAGTTCGCAAGGCAACACGATAATAGTATTTTATATAATCGTTGCCCTGTGTGAGAGATAGGACCCTACATTTTTGTCTCTGGCTATCGACACACCGAGTCCTCTTATCTTATCTTATCTAGTTGAGGGCCCTTTCGGATACACTTCGACCCAGTGGGATCTTTTGTGCATTTGCCCTCCCCTTTATAGCTACTCCCAAGCTCGCTCCATCATTTCCACAAAGCGGATGATGCAGCTCAGTGGGAGCACCCTGAATTGCTTTGGTTGCGGGTAGCCGTTACCAAAGTGATTCATTCTTTGTCTGGCAAGGGCATGACATTCACACAGTAAGTGTTCCATAGTCTCATCCTCCTCGCCACACATTCTACAGTCTGTACTGTTTGATAGTCCCATCTTCGCCAAGAGATCCTTGACGCCGAAGTGACCTGTGAACACCGAGTCCTCAATAAGAGCGCTTCTGTAGCGCATCAGGGATGTATGCAGAAGCTAGGGTGGATTGCTTGTACGCCACCATGCGCAAGAGAGCCGCATCCCTGGTCTTCGGGCGCGCGCCAGCCCCGACACCGTCTCAAGGATGATAGGGGGCAGATTAGACTGCCCCTACTTGCTTCATTCACAGATAACCTCCAATAGATAGAGCCTATAGGGCGACGTGCGGTCACCACGCATAAGTCTTGTAGCACTAATAACCACCCCCCCAACCCCGCGCCATATTGTCAGTTTCGACCAAGTGCGCGATCTATACGTGCGTCAAACAACCAACAAATTAAATTTCATTTTGCGTTATAAAAATGACTTATTGCTGTGTGAAGTGGTGTGGAAAAACTCCCGAACGTCTAATTACAAAACCGACGGAATAACATTTCACAGGTAAGTTAAATTTATCATATAAATGTAAATTTCATTCTGTCACGCGGAGTTCATTTTACGCTGGTCCATAAAAAGTAGTGAAGTATGCATGTCCCTTTTCATCAAATGAATATGCCAATATACTGTTCCTTTCTGACGAAAGCACGTGACGCTCTAGTGATGGGCTAGTGACGCATTCGAATTTTACCGATTCAGATTCATTTAAGGAAACAATACATTAATTCATCCGGGCTTTCGTTTACTATTTTAATGCGAAAATTCACTAAAGATTATATTTATATCCTTGTCATTTTATTGTCAAAATTCTTTTGTTAAAAAGTCTCATGAAATAGATAGTATTATATACGATATACGATGTAAGATTTAAACTGAGGGGCTACCCGTTCCCTCCCTGTCGCTCGAACTAGCAAGTGCGACAGAGACGGAGATACACGAACGAAGTTCGTTTTCGTTTCGCGGTAGGCCCTCTGCATCAAGAAGGCGGCGTGGCGGACTGCAACCGTCTTACAAACTATGAGGTAGAGGGAGACGTAGTAAATTACTATCTCGCTCTATTTTATAGCTTCCAGAGCTTGTGAACAGAATATTATTGTAGTAGTAGTACCTACTGGAAGTTTTTTGTTTGGTTTAAGAGTAGGTATTATGTAGTTTTATTTTATTTATATTGGGTAATTTAGAGTATTGTAGAATAATATGTAGTGCCGAAGTTAGCTTTTGCTATTTAGTATAAATATAATGTAGAATGAAATAAAAAAGAATAATGAATACATAGTTAGTTACCATATTATTGAATCGTATGAAATAATACTTTGATATTATTTTTGCTTTCACATAAGACGACGTCAGGTGAGCGAGATCTGCCGCCTGATTTCGGCCCGCGTAGATAGAAGCCGGAGGCATAGCGACCTGCAAAAGTCAATCTCGCACTTTCTTATAAATTTTGTACCGCTCATGTTGTCCGCCGCGCTCGGACGTCTGGACGCGGCAATATACTACTATTAGTGCCACGAGCAGGCCAATACCTAGAAAGAACCATTTCATATAAATACTCGATGTGATTTACGTACATTTTTATGTTACGTGGTGAGCAAAATAGTCAATGAACGAAACATGATACCTAATAATATAACAGTGACGGCTGTTCAAAAAAATTAAACCATGTTAAAGGATACCTACGCCATGTAAAATAGTTTACTAACAATTAATTGCGGCAACGCTAAAAACCGTTAACGACCAACGCGTCCCATCACTACGCTTCTGGCGCCATGATGTGACAAAGCGCGCTAATTTCGAAACAGCCAATCGCAGCGCCGTTACCGCATTCCCCGCAACCCGCAGCTGTGGTGACCTTTGAATCGAACTAAATCACTCATAGGCTCTATCTATTGGAGGTTATCTGTGGCTTCATTGTAGTCGGTTACATGCGCCGTATTCAATGAAGCCAAATATGTAGTTCTTTCTTTTTAGCTTTTTAGGGTTCCGTACCCAAAGGGTGAAAACGGGACCCTATTACTAAGACTTCGCTGTCCGTCCATCCGTCTGTCTGTCACCAGGCTGTATCTCAAGAACTGTGATAGTTAGAGAGTTTAAATTTTCACAGATTATATGTTTCTGTTGCCGCTATACTGTTGCAACAAATACTAAAAAACCGGCCAAGTGCGTGTCGGACTGGGGCTCCCATACAACAGACATGACTTTTTGCCGTTTTTATAGATAATGGTGCGGAACCCTTCGTGCGGGAGTCCGACTCGAACTTGGCCGGTTTTTTATATTATTGCTGATATTCTAAGTACTAACATAGTCTTTCTAAGGATAATACTAACAAATAATGGATCATGTAATCTGAATTATTAAATGAATTGAATTGAATAAATATATTATAAGGTCGGTAACACACTTGTGATACTTCTGAAGTCGCAAGGCTTGTCGGCTTATAAAAAGCTTGTGTAAATAATGATCTACATATGTTTGAATCTATGAATTTTGTACAACTGATCCTTTTTACGGGTCATCATCATCATCATCATATCAGCCGAAAGACGTCCACTGCTGGACATAGGCCTCCCCCAAAGAGTGCCACAATGACCGGTCCTGCGTCACCCGCATCCAGCGGACTCAAGCGACCTTTAACAGGTCATCCATCTTATGGGGGGCCTACCCACGCTGCGCCTTCTGGTACGTGGTCGCCACTCGAGAACCTTTCCGCCCCAATGGCCATCGATGTGCCCCGCCCACTGCCACTTAAGTTTAGCGATTCGGAGGGCTATATCGGTTACCTTGGTTCTGTTGCGGATAGCCTCATTTCTGATGCGATCACGCAGAAACACTCCCAAGTCCCAGCATAGCCCTCTCCATTGCCCTTTGGGTGACTTTGAGCCTTCTCATGAGGCTCATAGTAAGCGACCCTTTCCGTGCCATACGTCATCACTGGCAACACACACTGGTCTCTTCTTGAGACACTGCGGAATATTTTTACGGATATGTGACTATAACAAATAATAATAAATATTTGCGGACAATCTTAAGATTCTTAGGACTCTGTAAGATTGACACAAATTGATCTAGTCCCAAAGTAAGCAAGGCTTACTTGCCACGCACCGTCATGGTGTAAAATAAACAGATTTAGGCGAGATCTGGTTAAGAGAAAGAGTAGGTACCTACGCTGAATCCAGAAAAACATCCCCCCAAAGGAAATATTGTTTGGGAGTACTTATTAAGTAACATATAGTTTCCTTTTCTTATATATTTACCAACACCACGTGTTTGCCACGCTGGTCTGTCGATAGCTGATAAGATAAAAGATAAGGATGAAATTCAATAGATAATCGAAATATACAAAATTTCATTAATTGAGTAGTTTCCTCATGTTAAAATTGATAACGTTGTGTTGCTAAATAGATAGTAAACCATCAAATTATTGTAATAAAGTATAAATTGGACACAAGGTGGACTGATGACAGGTCATCTGACATGCTGACCTGTAGGGAATGTGGTCGCACATTCTCTGCAAAGATAGGCTACGTCAGTCACCTGAGAGCTCACGAACGACGCTCCAGTTAGCCAGAATTCTTCTCTTTTTCCAGTCGCCGCGGTCGAAATCGGCCAGGATGATGATGATGAGGATCAGTAAAACAATCATGTATGGAGAACAGGAAGGTAGTAATTTATTCTTCTATAAGAATTTAATCCGAATCGCTAAACTTAAGTGGCAGTGGGCGGGGCACATTGCACTTAGAACCGATGGCAATGGGCGGAAAAGTTCTCGAGTGGCGACCACGTACCGGAAGACGCAGCGTGGGTAGGCCCCCCACAAGGTGGACTGATGACCTGGTAAAGGTCGCTGGAGTCCGCTGGATCCGGGTGGCGCAGGACCGGTCATTGTGGCTTTTTGGGGGAGGCCTATGGCTACGCGCGCACTACGGTGCGGCGAGTTGCGCTGCGTTTTTAAAATCGCAACGCAAAATAAACCGCGTGTGTCCAGTACGCGCACAGCGGTGATATATCCGCACGTTTTGCCATTCTAGCCCCAACTCGAGTCAAGAACGGACGTTAAAAATGGACTATCACACAAAAATGCAGATCTGTTTATATTTACTGTCGCGCAAAAAAAAAAGAACCTAAAACGTAAAAGGGTTTTTTTTTCATGAGATACAGCGACTTGCGTTTGTTTCCAAACAATTTTTTCGGCTATTACCGAATGAAAATCGCTAGGCGCCGACATGACCGCGCAGCACCGTGTCGCGAGAACAACTGCGTCACTTGATGGCTGCCGGGCGGCGTCCGCACGGATTTTTCTCCGCAGTGCGCGGATTTACTCAATAGTCCATAGGATGCAGAAAATTCGTGCGGCGCCGCACCGCAACCAATCTGCAGCAAACCACAGATTTTTATCCGCATACGGATTATTTTCCGCAGTGCGCGCACTTCAAGGAGGTTCCATACTTCACAGATTTTGCGGAAAAGAAACGCACGGCAAAAATCCGTAGTGCGCGCGTAGCCTATGTTCAGCAGTGGACGTCTTTCGGCTGATATGATGATGATGATAAATTACGAAATAGGATTAATATCACAAAAGGATATAGACCTTGAAAGTTTTGAAAAAATATGTTTTTTTTATTGTCTAAAATTAAATTAAAGCTACCAATAGAATCCTTACGCTTTTATAAAAACTAAATTGTATGAAAACTATGGACCTAAAAGCAGTATTTCGCGACCGAAACAGCAATTTACTTAGCGAGGTCCGTCTTTAACTCAATTTTTTGAGTATTTATGTTCTTAAATTGTGGTTGCTCCCATACAAACATTTGTTCCTCGTCAAAAACTGGTTCGAATGGCGTCGTAAAAAAATTAGGACACAAGCCCATTACTCATTTTTACCGTTATCAAAGTATACGATCGTTTACGAATAATCATGACAAGCGCAAAATAATCTATTTTGCAACTAATTGAAACCCTCTTACAAATGAATACAGGTAAATTAATTTCGAGCCGTTTTTGCATTTGTAGTAGTATTTGTATATTTACAGGGACACACGTACACGTTGACGTACACAGGCACGCGTATATGTGTGTGTGTGAGGCTGGCTACAGAGGTCACAAATGCAAAAACCAAGTGCGACTTCAACTCGCGTGGTGAGGGTTCCGTAAAATATTGAAAATGTTCCTGTTACTTTGAATACTCAAACTTCTTATAGGTTTTCCTGTAATTTTTAGGCAAGGAACTATTTTCCATATTTTTTCAGAATTTTAATCCTAGTAGTTTCGGAGATAAGGGGGAGGGAACGGTCAATTTTCGTGTTTCTTCCTAAATTACTTCAAATCTGTTTTTTGCTAAAATTATAAAAAAATATATCTGAGATGCTTACAACAACCCCTTTCATTTGATACCTATGTCTCACAATACAGTTTGCGAAACATTTTTTTTTAAATTTTCCAGTATACCACCCAAAAGTGGCCCCCTTGTTCAGAATTAATTAATTTACTTTACGCGTCCATCTTTGGGTCACCAATTTACATATGTTCACCAAATTTCAACTCGATCGGTCCAGTCGTTTCGGAGCAAATTGACTGTGACAGACGGACAGACAGACGCACGAGTGATCCTATAAGGGTTCCGTTTTTGTCGTTTTAAGGTACGGAACCCTAAAAACGTCTCGAAAGTAATTTACCTGTACTTATATTATTACATAAAGTTAAACACACATACAGAAACAAACTGGGCGTTGGGCACCACTGAAACAAGGTTCTTTTCATTACACTTGCTCGTAAAGGGCTTCATAACGCGCAGGCATACAGAGCTACAATAGCCTTTATTGCGCCTAAGGGCGTAATGGTTTTTTATTACGCCGTTTAAGCAAATCTCGTTGGCCGTGGGCCACAAGAATCCTGCTCTGTGATTGGTTGAAAAAAAAACTAGGTGGCCACGAGCCGCTGTACTGCTCTGTGATTGGTTGAATGAAATATTGAAGCTGCGCGCTCCACTCGCAATGATCTGGAAGTGAAGTTGTCAATTTCGTAAATTTTTACATAGATATTTCTGTATTTTGTAGTTATTTATTTCCTCGCAAATGTGACGAAAAGCATTGTATGCGACACGTACTGTAACATTTCTACAAACTCGAGTCGTCAAAGCCCCCCGCCTTCGGGGTAGGCATCTAATAGACTCTCATTCGTTATTCATATCTTACGGTACTTGTAACACAATGTACTATTCCCGGCTGCCCCTTTATAACACCATTGTTATGGTCCTACTAGGACTTAAATTAATGGACTGTATCTACTGCGTGTATTTTTAATATTACCTCAAATTGTAACCAGAGGTAGGTGTTAGGGCTGTGAACCGATATTGCAAGAAAATTTTAATTTAATCTTAACTACCGAAGCGTAATTAATTTTTGAAAATTTATCGAACAGCAATGTATTGCATACACTCATTTGACTCATGAAAGAAGCGGGTCACTTGTGACAGTTATGACGTCGCGTCAGTAAGACAAAGTAGTGATCCATTGCGTGCTGAATTATTTTATATGGACAAAAAAGTTGGTAGTTTCTTTGAATATCAGTTCATAGCTCTAACACCTACCTCTGGTTACAATTTGAGGTAATATTAAAAATGGACGCTGTATATTCTGGCTGGTTTATTGCGCCTTAATACATAGGGAAACCCGGCCAAACAGATAGTAATTATTAAGCGAGAGTCGTCCGTTGCCGGTGGAATTGGGAATGAATGAAAATTTTAGAAATAACCTTCCTTAGCACCAGAACAAAATTTTCAGATTTTTCAGCTGCGTAAATGTTTTTTTTTAAATATAAACAGTTTCCTCACTTACGTTTTGGGCCAGTTACGGCACCTTCCTCGATCGGTCTCATATTACAAAAAAATATATTAAATATGTGTGGTAAACTGACACTGGCAATAATATTGACACTTGCAGCAGCTATATTGGTCATACCAGAGTCAGTTTATACCACAGATATTTAAGATAGTTTTTTGTAATATGAGACAGATCAAGGAAAGTGTCTATTTACCGTTCTTGACCCAAAACTTAAATGAGGAGACTGTTTATATTTTTCAAAAATAATTGTCGCAGCTGAAAAATCTTAAACTTTTTTCTGGTGCTAAGGAAGATTATTCCTATCAACAACAAAAATAATCAGGCATTTCTAAAATTTTCATCCATTCCCCATTGGTTAAGTCGAGTGTGTCTCGCGGGTGGCCGCGGCGTCCGCGACGATGACGTCGCGCTGGTTCTCAACAACCATGTTATGTACTTACCGGTCAAGTTCTTGAGGAGTTGCACGACCTCCGGCGACATGGTGGTGGTGGGGCCGATGACCTTCTCGGACTGCTCGGGTGTGTTGTTACCGAGATTCACCAGCTTCGACTGGAACAGAAATAATCAGGGTACTATCAGAGACCAGGTGTATTTTATGCATTTTGATAAAAGCCTAAACAATACCGCAATTAAAGTGTATAATAAATTAGACGATAATATAAAACAATGTGATGACTTCCGAACGTTTGAACGAAAATTAAAACAATATTTTATTAACCGACCTTACTACTCAATTAAAGAATTTTACGCTAATGCGTTAGATTAATTAACGTTTACAACTTCATTATTTGAATTTTAATGATTTTTCTGACATTTACATATATTATAAATTTTCTTTCGAACCTTAGGAGACATAACATATTTTATTATTTTTGTTATTATGACACGATATGACATTGTATAATTATTGCTTCAACTTTTGCTTCCTCTTTCCTTTGTATTATTATTAGTATTTTGACTTATTTAAATTTAATTAAATACATTGTATTTGCATGCATTTAACTATGTTTTACTGCAAATAAATGATTTGATTGATTGATTGATAGACTAGTAAATTATAAAAACCAATTCCTTTAAGGGTTGCCAGCACGCTCGACTTTCCATAATAACAACAACATAGAAAAGTTGAAAAACCCCCGATTTTTCCATTTCAAAGTTCAATATCTCAAAAACGGCTGAACCGATTTTAATGAAACATGGCTAAGAACACTTGGGTTAAAATTATCTATGACACAGACAAAACCGCATTCAAATCGGTCCATCCGTTTGGGAGCTACGATAGCACAGACAGATACACAGATACATAGACACGTTTAACTTATAACACCCCTCTCTTTTTGCTCCGGGGGTTAAAAATATAGTTTGGTTCTCATTTTAAAATATGCTAGAATAGCCCTTCGAATCGCTAAACTTAAGTGGCAGTGGGCGCGTAGAACCGATGGCCGTTGGGGCGGAAAGGTTCTCGAGTGGCGACCACGTACCGGAAGGCGCGGCGTGGGTAGGCCCCCCACAAGGTGGACTGATGACCTGGTAAAGGTCGCGGGAGTCCGCTGGATGGGGGAGGCCTATGTCCAGCAGTGGACGTCTTTCGGCTGGATGTTTGGATTCCCTTGCGAGTTTCAAAAATTTGCGGAAATTTGCGGCATAAACGGCTGTATCTTTTGATTGCCTTGGCTTAGAAGTTTGATTTTTTCACAGCTCCAAGGGATAGTAGACTTGAGTATTTGATATAAATTTTAGCTTGATACCTCTACGCGTTCCTGAGAAAAAGGGTCTTGACAGACGGACGGACGGAAGGACAACAAAGTGATCCTATAAGGGTTCCTTTTTTTCCTTTCAAAATCAAAATCAAATCAAACATTTATTCGTAACGCAACACAACATACATTATTACAAGACAAAGACACAGGAAAAAAGTGAATCTGTGCCGTGTTACGAAATGGGCCCTCAGCATGATGCTGGCTTTGCAGTCAGCGCTGGTCTTCCGTCAGTGCTACCTAACTGCGCCGTGGGAACTCAGAATTATACCTAAACTTTGCGCGCCGCAACCGGTACATCCGCCAGTGGGTCGGCGCACGCGCTCACGGCCGGACGCTGCTACGCGCACAAGAAAAGTTATTCACCAATTCTTTAAAAATGAGTTCGTAATGTTTTTTACGGAACACCTAATACCTATTTCAAATACTTACGTGATACATTTAGGCCTGCTTGAGTTTCGGTTATTTTGTATACCTACCCCGAGCCTCCGACAAGTTTAGGTACTCCGCCACTCCGTTGTTTGTATTGATTTCATGTTTATATTTATCCCTGTCTAGCAGCAATTATACAATATGTCGTTATTTATATACTTACGTTATAAATAACGAAGATAGGAAGGTACCTACCTACCTATTAAACTTTATTTCGTACTGTCGTCGGGATACACCTACTTACTTAAAAAATGAAGTTACCTACACAACAAGTTTCGTTTTGTTATACCTATGTGGTAGCTAGTAAATTAATAGGTACAGTCGAGTTCACCAATATCTATACAGACAACCTTTCAAAAATATCTATACATGTGTCTTATGTCAGTAATAATAAAGCCTGTGTACAGATATTTTTGAAAGGTTGTCTGTATAGATATTGGAGAACTCGAATGTACCTACATTCAGACTGTCGTAACCTTAGACAGGGTGAGAGATACTTGACATTACATTTTATTTAACATGCTGCGTTGATATGCCTGTATGTAGGCTATGAAGTTCAGATACTGGCAGAATCTTCGAAAATACATACAAGTCTTTTGAAAAATGAAAATTGAAAAACGATAACAATTAAATTAATCTAATCAGTGAAGTGCATGGAATGTGTGGTTCTGCACGAATAATAAAACGTCCTAGCCGACACAATGTTTTTTTTAATACTACGACGGTGGCAAACATGCATACGGTCTACCTGATGGTATAAGCAGACACCGTAGCCTTTGGACGATTGCGATTCCAGAAGAATAACAAGCGCGTTGCCGACCCTTTATTGATTTGAGGATTTGTTGTGACAGCTGAACGGAGTTTTTTTTTTTATTTAGGTTTAATAACAATTGTTAATATCAGTACATTCATGACTTCATTCATTTTGCATTGTAAAGATAGATGTCACAATCACATATAGGTCACACCACATGCTTTATAATTTATACAAAAAAATTAGAATTTAAAATATAAAGTAGGTTCTTAAAAAAATTGTATTTTTATTAGAACGTTACGACGTCTGTTACTTAGATACATACAGCAGGGCAATTGCGTAACTCTTCATACGCGTACATATCACCTACCAGACTGACAAAATATAATTGTCATGCAATAAATCTCAACATTAACAATAAAATTGATATGTAAGTATCTAAGTACGAATTAGAGCGGCCTCGGGTTGAGGCACGCACGGATCACCTATTTTGCTCAAATTCGTACGCGCTCACGCGCTGAACATTTAGGGAAGGAAAAATATTCGTGCAACATTACATCAAGGTGAAGCAATTATAGTTACACATCATTATAAAAATATTTCAAAAAATATTAATTATAACTTCATTTCTAAGCGGTGTCAACCCTAGCGTCTATTGGCGGGCAACGACCGGCGCGTTCAAGGTCGCTCCATTGTTAAATTTAGTAGGCATGGAAAGCAGTAGGTATGCGCTTTTTTATTCAGAGTCGAGTATCTGTTCGTTAGAACTATTATATAATCTGTGCTTCCGTTACGATACGGTACGTAACACATATGATATTAGGTACAATACAAACAAAAACGAAAATGAGACATGAAATGAAGTGAATTTAAATAAAAACCGAAATGAAAATTAAAGAACACTAAAAGTAATAATTAAAACTAAATACAAGCTAACAACGAAACCCTACGAACCCGTTCGGGGTACGGAACCCTAAAAATAAGTAAATCGGCGTTTCGGTCGTAAAATGCCTACTGTGTTTATGTACATAGTTGTAATGCAATTTCTTTTTTATTGGAACATAAAAATCCAATAGGTATAATTTACAGTTAGTCAAAACTGAAGGGTTCCGTGCCTATTAAAAACTTCTTATAGGTTTTTTTCGTGTAATCTTTAGACAAGGAACTATTAATCATATTTTTTTCAGAATTTTAATCATAGCAGTTTCGGAGGGGGAGGATGGTTTTCGTTTTTTTTCCTCAATTACTTCAAATCTGATTTTCCTAAAATTATAAAAAATATATCTGAGATGCTTACAACAACCCCTTTCATTTGATATGTCACACAAGACAGCTAAACTTCTTGTTTTAATTTTCCAGTTAACCCCCCTAAAGTGGCCTCCTAGATCAGAATTCATATCTTGAGGTTAAAACGAGTTAGCAGAGTGCTGCCGTGTCAATCCTATCTCATGTATCTTGAGATACATGAGTTACGCGTAACAGGTCTAAATCTGTTTATTTTCCATGCCTTTATCGACCTACATACTGAGTTTTTTAATTTAACTTACCAATTCCTTATACGAGCCCGTCACGTAACTCATGTAACTCTGTTTTTACCATAGTAAATCATGGCTAAATACTGTACAAAAAAACTTCATACGGCGTTTTCTCAAAACTATACTTTTTGAGATACATGAGATAGGCTTGACGGGTCTGCTGAGGGTTTCCCGGAGACTTCAGTGTGGAGTTCTTCAAGACAGGAGTGTATGTATGTATACTAGGGTAGGGTAGGCAAGGTCGTACGGTAGTTTGCCATCGTAGTGATATTAAAAAAAGTCTTACTGCAATGTACCAGCATTGATTAGGTCTCGACGAACTGCACTCTGCTCCCGCATCGTATTAATCCCGTTTGGACGCTTGCCAGTAGCTTAAACGAGTTTTATACACGCTTTTGCTGTTTGTATCTTAGAGCATACATAACTGGAGTCTTTTAGTAACTTACCCCCCCGTAAAAACCTTGCACAATGTGCAAAAAATCATACAAAGACGATCGATCACAAAATCGCCTCGCAAGAGAACACTGACCATAAAAATGCCCGCATGCTGCTGTAAGTGCTTGATGTTATAAACGTTCAACCACTTCAAGCGTTTAATATATAATTGAGTTTCAATATCTTATTAAGATGCTCCCTCCCGCCCCCGCAAAATTCGGCAGACTTTTTTGAACGTGAGGAGATAAAAAACACAAATCTGTATGGGATCGCTGTGTATACAAAGTAAAATTTATTCTAAAGTTCCTAAATATATTCGCAAATGAGAGCCAAACAACAGTTCTATTGTCAAACGGGTGGAATCAGGGACTACTAATAACAAAGTTTAATAATAGCTATATTTCTGTACCCGACACGCCAGTGGCGCCATCTGGTGAGCGTAAAAACAGTAGCCCTCATTCACAAGATACCAACAAGGTTGTGCCTACTGATACTGACCTGCAAGTTCATGACCTCGACCTGCCTAGTCCGATAAAGGGTGTCCAGGAACGCGAGATGGGCCTGCATCTGAGCCAGACGTTCCTCCATCTCTTCCTCGCGCGTTAGACGGGCTGCGGACAAAAAACCAGGTTGATAAGGAATAGTAATCTAGCTGAAGGACGTCTACTGCTGGACATAGGCCTCCTCCAAAGAGTGCCAAAGCGACCGGCCCTGCGCCACCCGCATCCAGCGGACTCCCGCGACCTTTACCAGGTCATCAGTCCACCTTGTGTGGGGCCTACCCACGCCGCGCCTTGCGGTACGTGGTACCTAAGTATACTAATGGTGACATATCACTCTAGTTTGAGTGACGGCGGCCTGTCAATTGCGACAGGATTCTACGGTGGTACGTGAATACATTTCCCTTACTGTACATATACATACATTGTATAAAATGAAGTCGCCCTCCGCGTCTGTCTGTCTGTATTTCCTCTAACTCCTCCTAAACCATGCAACGAATTTTAAAGCGGTTCTCACCATCATGTAGATAATTTATTCTGAAATGTTTATGTATACAAAACATCCTAATTAAAATTTCGTAGATTTAAATAAAAATAAATTTCTAGACCAAGTCGCCAAAAAATATACTTTCATGGCTTACGTAGCCTAAACCATAAGATATACATAAACATAATGTACAAAAGAATTGTAGTTCTTCTAAAATCTTAAAGAAAACTCCTGGATACTGTACAGTAACCATTTCTTTCATTAAAACATTAATACCAAAATAGTACATTACTGCAGAGGCCGGGAAATAGCAATTCGTGGATGAGTTGATTTTGTCAGATGAAGCGAAGCTGAATCCGACAATAGAGACGAATCCACGAATTGCCATTCCCGCCGAGGCAGGTATAGTGCTTTTCTCCATAAATGCGAGGAAATTAAATAATATTTTCAATAATTTTAAAACAGCGAGTAGTATGTCAATAACCTATCATGTTCCCGCCCAACTTATTTTTTTAAAGTATGTATGTACACGGCATGACTCATGGTGCCAGTTTCAATTGGCCCACATAAAAAATTAAAAACATTAGAATCGATTACAATTTTATGTTTTATGTAATTAAAATGATTAAAGATTATACGGGAATCACGGGATTGAAATCTAAACGCAATTTAGTTCGTTTTGAATATTATTTCAAAAATATTTTAATTTCTTCTATTTGAGACATTTTTTAAAACGTCACCTCGATCTCTTGCAAAAGTAATCGTTTTGTCTATGACAATTAAAAAAAAAACTTGGGAAAACTTTAAGCACACTACAAACGGGTGCAATTTGTCACACCAACTTGCAATAGTTGGAAAGAGACAGCCATATATTACTAACCAGTCTAACTATAGCAAGTTGTTATGACAAATTGCTAGGCCTTTAAACTTACGAGCCTTTGGCTGTTTGTAGTGATTTGTCTAGGTCAAAACATATGATTAAAAGGGAAAAAAGTATACAGTACAGTAAAGGAATTTCATACATATTCCTGGCCGCTAAAGCTGTACAATAATGACTTTTAACTTTTTAAATTTGCGCTTGTCAGTAACGGCGAACTTCACGTACTATTTTTGCTACAGTAAGGCGCACATTTCCGAGCATATTGGAGAAAAATTTGTTATTTGCGCCGCTATTTAATCTCATTCAGTATTGATACTTATCCAAAAAAATATGATAATAACCTGAGGCATTAAATGTAGATTATATTTGTCTTTTACAGTATATTATCTTTTTAAGCTATACTTTAGAAGATATCAAAGGTTAGAGCAACTGAAAATAATAATTCCGCTTGGCCGCCACACAGGCCCACGGATTCCATTGATACCAACTGATCTTCCGTTTCAATTTATAATACTTCAGTTTGCAAAAAAAATGTCCTTTTACCCCGAAGCCGCCGGGTCGCTAGTTAGGCTATGGTCTCCTATAAATCACGCCGTACGCTGCGTCACAACGCTTACTATGGATATGTACTGGTGTGGTCGTCGGCCACAACAGTACATTTCCATAGTAAGCGTTGTGACGCAGCGTACGGCGTGATTTGTAGGAGACCATAGCCTTAGCAATAAAAGTTTTCCATTAATTTGTCCTCAAACAACATGAATCTATTATCGGAAGAAACTCCCCGACAAACGACGTCGTTAATGTCGGGCCAGTTAAACTTTGCTAGGATCATCTGCGCGTGATGAGATTATAGTGAGTAAATAGTTGCGCTCCTACAAACCCACTCTCTCGTTCCCAGTCCCCTGGCATCAGTGGACCGTGTAACCGATACGACTGATGGAAGCTGGGAATGCAGTGACTTGCCAACGCTTCAGCGTATATATTATGGCATATCACGAAAGAAGAGTCCCTTAGTCGCTTCTTACGACACCCACGGGGAGATAGGGGGTGATGACATTCTAATCCCGCCGGCACCACACGGCATCAACCATTTTGAAGCTGCTCGTCTCGTCGAACTTGATGAGAGACGTCAGGCACGAAAATCGCGCCCAAAGCCCAACTACAATTACACATACAATACCTCTGGTCAGCTTTACTGTGCTTCCTGCGACCGAGTGTTCAAGACTAAGTTCGGCTTCGCAAGCCATATCAGGGCTCACGCCCGTAACTAGCTAGGGTCGCCATCGCCGGTCACGGCGTGGATAGCTATATAATGTCGGGCCGACATGATTGCACAGCGTGAAACCGCCTTTGACCTTAAGCTGGCATTCACGATCGCTCCATCATCCTCCTAGCTTTATTCCCGGTTGTGGCCTAAAGTAGCCCGGGGTCCGCTTTGACATCTAATCGCAAGATTTGGCGTAGGCACTAGTTGAAAACGACTGCCATCTGACCTTCCAACCCAGAGGGAAAAACCGGGTGTGTAATGATCGGTATAAAAACAAATAATATAATTTCATTGGATATAACCATTTTTGATATAATTTCAAAGGGTAGAATCATTCATTGTACATAATAAACGTTTGGTATAATATCAAAATATATTTTGTTATTTAGTATAACTATCATTCGGTATAACGCTTATTTCTTATAACCATCATAGAGTATAATTCTTATTTGATATACATCTCATATTGTATAATGATCAAGCGGTATAATTCTATGTGCAAATTGCGTTTTATTTACCTAAGCTAAACTATTTTTTTTCCGTTCTAACCTAACGTAAACCTAACCCAACCGCCAGCGTGTCGACGTCACCCCGCTTCGCGGGGTGCCTATTTCCGCTCTAAGGGACTCAAGTGAACCCTAACCTAACCCACCCAATAGTACAATGGTTGCGAGTGGTTTTTTTACTGCGCCCGAGCCCCCTTTCTGGGGGGCTTCGCCCCCCCCCCCCCCCCCCCCCATCCCCCTTTTTCTGGCTACCCTGGCTTGATTATATCAACTGTACATTAGACGGAATGAGCATTATATCCAATGTTCAATATAGCAAATATGCATTATACTTAATGTATGTTATACAAAATATTATTATATCAAATGATCGTTATATAAAATGATAATATACCATATGCAAATATATTAAGTGTTGTTATACAACTCGAGAATTATATCAGATGAGCGTTATTGCGAGTAATATTATATCAAAAATATTTATAGCCATCGTTACGCACCCGGACAAACCTTATTGGGATTAGACCGGTTTCCTCACGATGTTCTCCTTCACCGAAAAGCTAACGGTAAACATTCCGTACGTAGGTTCCTACTAATCCTACTTCCTACTAATATTAAAATCGTGAAAGTTTGGATGGATGGACGGAGGTTCCACTTAATCTCAAAAACTACTGGACGAATTTATATGAAACTAGCGGACGAAGTCGCGGGCAGAAGCTAGTATTTTATAATGTGATAGAACCTAAACTAAGTACGGCTGTGGGGTGGGCGGACAGCGGCGCCACGTATCTTGAGCGATAATGGATATACAGGGTGGCCCACGTGACGGGAAATATCTGAAACATCTGGGCCATACAGAGATTAGGCTCGCGGCTCTACTGTGGACATTGCCAAAGTTAAAGGCTATAAAGTCCAACTTTAGGTTTCCCTCATGATCCGCATAAAATGCGTCTCCTCTTCTATAATTCCATGCAATAAAAACATAGTATATATATATATGCACGCAAGCCCCTAACTATTGACCACAGGAGAACGACATGATTTTTACGGTTCCGTACCAAAAAGATAAAAACCGGCAAAGTGCGTGTTGGACCACGCCAAACGAAGGGTTCCATGCCTTTTAAACGCTTCTTATAGGTTTTCCTGTAATCTTTAGGCAAGGAACTATTTTAGCTAGCGAGGTCCGTCTTTAACTCAATTTTTTGGGTATTTATGTTGTTTAATTGTACTTACTCCCATACAAACATTTGTTCCTCTACAAAAACTGGTTCCAATGGCATCGTAAAAAAACTTTAGGATACATGCCTATTGTCAAAAATCTAAAAAAAAAGCAGACCAAGGAGTTCGTCGTCAATTGAGTTTTTAATTTATTTATATCCTGTTTTGATGCATTTTTTAATGCGGAAACCGTCTCTCAAAGGGATACATGTGTTAGTAGAACTTGTGACGCTAACGAACCGAGCAAATACTACAGTAACTTTGTTCACTATGCCCACAAAAGTTTAGTGACAGCTCCAGCAGTCCCGTATGCTCATTAGTCTCATTACCCACCAAAGGGAGCAGCAGACTGTGCATGTGTGCAAGGATCCATCACCGACCGTCTCGAATCGGGCGGATACACATCGCTGGGTCCTTGTATAATCCTACTAATATGTAACTGTGTTTATGGTTAAAGAACTTTATTCTCATAAGAATACATGGGATTCACTTACATGAGAACATTACAATTTATTTTATATTTAAGCGCACAGCGTTTATAAAGTGTACACAATAAAAACGGATGCAGGTAGATAAATATTCGGCATGCAAACTAGTTTAATGTCGTGCGCGCAGCTACGAAGACATTGATGTACGCATGCACTACGTGTAACAATAGATGCGGCATTGGACTTTCTATATAAAATTAAGTAATAATATGTAATGTTTATTTATGTATATGTGTGTATGTATATGTATGTATGTATATGTATGTATGTATCTATATGTATGTGTGTATGTATATATATTAAATATTTGTGTGTATAGATTTTTATGTTACTATTTGTTAATTCATTTTCAGATATATTTTTTTAATGTGGAATTTGAGATATTTTTTAAAGCTAAACATTGACTTACATTCTTTAATGTCTCTTGGAAGCTTATTGTATAGCTTAGCACCCTCAAAAACTAAACTTCTATGTCCATAGTTAGTTCTCGGGGTACGTAAAACTAAGTTGTCTGCGTTTCGCAGTTTAGTAAAAGGGACCACTTTGAGGATTTTAGTTTCCGAGTTATACGCATTTTAAAAAATTAGTCGAAAATTACGTAGAATGGGTTTTTAACACTAATCGGTTATTATCATTCGCTTGTCCTTATCCCATTTACTTGGGGTCGGCGCAGCATGTTTTTTTCTTCCATACCTCTCTATCGCCCGCCAACTCATTACATATTCATTCCTTCCTATTCATTCACGCGTGGAGTGAGGCGCATGAGCGCGTAGCGAATAACAGCCCAGGTCAGATCTAAATGTCAATTTTAGTATGGGAAAATGACAGTTGCATTTTCCTGACGCTCGTTAACGGTACGTGGTTACCCCTCTGGCCTTGTCAAGTTGTCACAAATAACACATAACGAGACGCGGTGATATCTCAACAATCAAAATAAACTAGAAAACGAATTCACTACAAGCAACTTTTAGATTCATATCCAGAATGGCATAGGTCTAAGTAATACTCACGCCATTCTACGCCATGAGTGTATTGTAATAAGAAGCATAATAGCGTCTGAAAAAGTGAAGTTAAGTCTTTATAGTTATTAAGATTTTATATCACTTATCCGTGATTATTATATAAACGACAGCGAACAATGGCGTAAACATTTATACCAAGTATACAATATATTATTTAGATTATAATGACAGTAAATATGCACAGACTTATAGTAAACAGAGATATTAAATAATAGAGCACTGTTTAACGCGGGGCGTAAGTGGAACATTGCTAACGAGTTTGCAATATTCTTACGCCCGTGTTATACACAATGTTTTTCATCACATTTGCGAGGAAATAAATAACTACAAAAGACAGAAAAATCTAAGTTTCATACAGCCGCACCAATCAAAAATTGACAACTTTACTTCCAGATCAATGCTAGTGGAGCGCGCAGCTTCAATATTTCAACCCATCACAGAGCAGTATTCTTGCGGGGCGGGGCGGCTTGGCCAACTAGATTCTTTTTCAACCAATCACAGAGCAACCAGATTTGCTTAAGCCAATCAGAGGGTTCTATATTTTAAAACTGAACGGTATAACTGCTCTGTATGCTCGCAAGTAATAACGCCATTGACAAGTAAGTGTGATGAAATAGTTATTTGTTATACAAGGGTGCAAAGTTATATTTTAACCGCGAGTGTGGAATTGAAACACGAGCCAGCGAATGGATTCTAGGGTTGAACCACGAGCTAGCGAATGGATTCTATGGTTGAACCACGAGCGAAGCGAGTGGTTCGAAAATAGAATCCTGAGCGTAACGAGTGGTTCAAAAATAGAATCCTGAGCAAAGCGAGTGTTGCAACACACGAGACGTCAAAATAACTTGCACCCGTGTGTAACACAAATCTTTTCACCTCACTAAACTGAGGAAAGTACTACATAAGAAAAACAAGTAAAATATGTATAATCAGCCTTTATTTTAACTAGTAAATATTACATAGACTCTACATATCGACTCTACATATTGACTCTACATATCGACTACATATTGACTCTACATATCGACTCTTCATATCGACTCTACAAATGGACTCTACATATCGACTCTACATATCGACTCTACACATCGACTCTACATATCGACTACATAGACTCTACATATCGACTCTACATATCGACTATACATATCGACTCTACATAATTATCGACTCTACATATCGACTCTACATATTGACTCTACAAATGGACTCTACATATCGACTCTACATATCGACTACATATCGACTCTACATATCGACTCTACATATCGACTCTACATAGACTCTACATATCGACTCTACATATCGACTCTACATATCGACTACATATCGACTCTACATATCGACTCTACATATCGACTCTACATATCGACTCTACATATGGACTCTACATATCGATTCTACATATTGACTCTACCTATCTGGACCCCCATATAAAACTTCACCCCCTCTTTTAAGGGGTTAGGTGCAGTCTTCCAAAAAAAATGATGCACGGTTTTTTTTGTTAGTCATAAATAGTCCACATACCAATTTTTAGCTTTCTACCTTGAAAATTGCGGAATGCTCCATACAAACTTCCACCCGCCATTTTAGGGAAGTGGGGGGTTAGAAAGAGATAAAAAGTAGCCTATGTCACACTTCATCCCTTCAACTATCTCCACTTAAAAATCACGTCAATTCGTCGCCCCGTTTTGCCGTGAAAGACGGACAACAAAAGTAACTAATAACACGTTCGGATTTCAAATATTCTTTGCACACATGTGGATAAAATGCAGTTTTGCTATCTGTTTTTAAAGAATAAAAAAGGTCTTTCCGAGCTAGTGAGGTGAAAATATATAAATAACTAGCTTTCCGCCCGCGACTTCGTCCGCGTATAATACGGTTCCTCATACTGACTTACATTTCCTATTTCATCTCCTTAAAATATTTTAGAAAAAACCGGACAAGTGCGAGTTCAACTCGCGTGGTGAGGGTTCCGTAGAATTTTCCCGTTACTTTGAATCTTTGCAATTCATTACTCATATAGTACATCTGAATGTCTGTCAAATTAGACCAGTTTGACAGGACTGGCTTACCCCGAGGCGGCTTGACCCGTACTTTGAATACTCAAACTTCTTATAGGTTTTCCTGTAATCTTTAGGCAAGAAACAATTTTCCAATATTTTTTTCGAATTTTAAGCCTAGTAGTTTGGGAGATAAGGGCGAGGGGGGGATGGTCAAAATTCGTCTTTTTCTTAAATAACTTCTAATCTGTTTTCGCTAAAATTATAATAAAAATATATCTGAAATGCTTACAACAACCCCTTTCATTTGATATGTCACACATGACAGTTAGCGAAACTTCTTTTTTAAATTTTCCAGTTTACCCCCCAAAAAATGGCATCCTTGTTAAGAATTCATTCATTTACTTTACGCGTCCATTGGGTCACTAATTTACATATGTTTACCAAATTTCAACTCAATCGGTCCAGTAGTTTCGGAGCAAATCGGCTGTGACAGATTGTCAGACAGACGTAAGGGTTCCGTTTTTTTCCTTTTGAGGTACGGAACCCTAAAAATATTTATTTATTATTGATTAAAAGGTAATTAATGACGATAACACAATTATCACAAAGAGCAAAATTACAAACACCACGGTGCTAGTTTATCGACATTCATAGGTGCATGTAATATGCCTAAATTGAAGAATAAATCACTTTGACTTTGACTTTTCACCCAATTCCAACATTAAGCGCCCCTAGCCGTTCCCGACGCAAAAGTGCCCATAATACTGGCGGCGTTTCCACGTTGGATACCCATGTACAGCTTTTGCACCAGAAAAAAAAATTAAGTGATTACAGACTTTTTTTCTATTTTAATTTCTAGCAGAGGAACAAATGTTTGTATATAACCACAATTAAAGAACACAAATACCCAAAAAATTGTGACAAAGGTTGACCTCGCTGGCGGCATCCCAAACGCTTCATATAGGTAATTTCACGAGAGTTGAGGTGAATGATTACACACACAGCTACATAAAGTACTGATTGCAAAAAAAGTGAATGAATGAAATGAGTGAGTGAATGTAAATAAAAACGCTCATATATATTCATATACATATATTTTAATAAGAATAGGTATAACCAACAGTAAAAAATATATATTTTTATAAAGTATCGTCACTTAGCATATCTGAATCGTCAAGATTGATTATTACAAGTTTATGGGTTTCGGTTAGTTCATCAATATTAGGTTCCTTTATTCTGTATCTTTCTTCATTTTCTTAGGTTTTTCTGAAAATATTCTGAAACGTCTCTTTGTCAAGTGCTTCAATTTCTTCGTTTAATTTCCTCATGACGCTATTGAATGTGAACTGTTCTGTCGCAGGTAAATGTTGACCGTCATTTCTTAAGTTCTCTCTAAAATGACAGAACACGTTAAATATAATTTCCCGACTTTGTCTATTTAAAGTTTTCCCATGACCTATTGTGTCAGCCATGTTTCCGTTGAATAAAAACCTGTAGGTTTTCTTGTCTCTTGGAAAATCCGGTTGTCAATAAGTATGACAACGATGTAACGAGTGCCAGTTACTTCAATCATCTTTAAAGAGGTTTGATAACGAGATAACAAAGTAATGAACATATATGTGAATACAATTTTAATAGCTAAATAAATAAAGACAATGCAATTTGTTACCTACTTATTCTCTTTCGTTTCTACGATTAATATTAGGTATATATATTCATGTATATACCTACGCATATGTGTACTTTATTTGAATTGGTGTAAATAAAATTTATTAAAATGCTTTCTGTTTTTTATAAAGTCGATGAATTGGTAGAAATATATTAATACTTAACAAAATAGTTTATAGGAACTTTTTGATCTTTCTTGCCATTCACTGTTGAACTTGCTATCGGTACAATAATAGAACAGTAATGTCAAAACTTCGCTGTCATTACATGACAGTGTTGTTGTGTGCGTGGCCTCAACTCTCGTGAAATTACCTATACTAATTGATTGAAACCCGTTGTACGGAAAATCAAGTAAATTGCTGTTTCGATCGCGAAATACTGCGTTTAGGTCCATAGTTGTCGTACAATTTTGTTTCTATAAAAGCGTAAGGATTAGCTTTAAATTTACACTTGGACAAAAAAATGCAATTTTTTTCTAAATTTTCAAGGTTTATATCATTTTATGATATTAATTATATCGTGTAATTTATACTTAATTACAATAATTTGATGGTTTACTATCCATTTAGCAACACTATGTCATCAATTTTAACATGCCCATTTTCTCTGGGAATGAAATTATTACGACCCTCATATTCTGTACCGACCTAACTTATAATCCTATAATAATTACATGTTTTCAATTATAAGGCCTAACCATCATTACCTAGCTCGCCCTAACGCACTACAATAGGACAGTCAAATGTCATAAGTACAAACACAATCGCAACATTCTAACCTATGATCCTATTACAAATAGGTGCATAATCGCGTGAGCATAATGCAGTTACGTCATTTGCACTGAAGTATGTAGAATGTGGTACTCACGTGTTTTTAGGGTTCCGTACTAGGAACCCTTATAGTTTCGCTTTGTCTGTCCGTCCGTACGCGGATAATCTCAGTAACCGTTAGCACTAGAAAGCTGAAATTTGGTACTAATATGTATATCAATCACGCCGACAAAGTGGTAGAATAAAAAGTGTTTTATTTTTATTTTTATTAGTGCCTAACGTGTGATATATTGTTGGATAGGTATTTAAAAATGAATAGGGGTTTGCTAAAATCATTTTTTGATAATGTTAATATTTTCGGAGATAATCGCTCCAGAAGAAAAAAAAAATGTGTCCCCCCCTCTAACTTTGGAACCATAAGTTTTAAAAATATGAAAAAAATCTCAAAAGTAGAACTTTATAAAAACTTTCTAGGAAAATTATTTTGAACTTGATAGGTTCAATAGTTTTTGAAAAAAATTACAAAATAATTTCTGAACTAAGTTTGTAATTTAACCGTATAAGCAGGTGTTTATTGTACCTGTAATTTCTACAAAATCACAATGAATGTAACAAATAGCCCATTTTTTTAACGCTTAAGTGGGGACACTTATTGTGACGGACGAAAAACTACGGAACCCTACACTGAGCGTGGCCCGACACGCTCTTGGCCGGTTTTTATTTCTATGGACTTGGGATCCTTTTGTATGCATTCTTTGACCTTTCCCATGGATATGAATAGCTATAGGCTATTGTTGCTACTAACTTATTAGACAGGCATTGTAACTGGTCAATTATGTAGGGTTCCGTACAAAGGCTATGGTCTTATACTACAAGTACAGACAAAAATCTGAAAACTATACATTTGTAATTTTGTACGGAACCCTCAGTGGGCGAGTAAAGTTAAAAAAAAAACGTTTATTTGACAAGAAGCATTACAGAAATGTATCACGACCCTGAGTCCTGCGCTAGGAAACCCTGTGTTACAGGACTCAGTTTCGTTTCAATAATGTTTACACTTAACTAAAGTTTGCAAGTTATACAGAGGAGTTATCTTTTTATATCTTATAATAGATTTTACATTTGGGTATGTTTGAGTCCGACTCACACTTGTCCGGTCTTTTTTTTAAGTATCGAAAATCTATATCTGTATACGTCCCACTGTTGGGCACAGGCCTCCTCTCATGAATGAGAGGGGACGGGCAGTAGTCCCCACGCTGGCCCAGTGCGGATTGGGTACTTCACAAACACCTTTGAATTTCTTCTCAGATGTATGCAGGTTTCCTCACAATGTTTTCCTTCACCGAAATATCATATTATATATATTTTCCTGCTGCCGCTGGTGTTTTCCGCATGGGTAGTAATTGCCGCTTTACGGCCAGGTGTGACGTAAAGAGTGTGTTGTTGTACTTTTTACTAAGTTTAGTAAATTACTAAATTTAGTAAATTTACTAAGTTTAGTAAATTACGTCTCCTGTTTCACGAAAAACGTTTAAGTATGAATGAATTAAAGGACAGTGACGTTTATGTTGCGCAAATGAAGCATTAACTGAAATGGCGTCACGCAATAACAAGGAATTACTTAAATCATTAAAAAAAACTTCAATCATCATTAACTGAACAATACAGATTTCGGTCACAGTGCAATAATAACAGTACAGTGATTAAAAATGCTGATGAGCATTTCTAGTAAAGTTTTGTACCAATTAAGTACGTAAATCTTGTTAGGACGTTTAAATAATTTAAGCTATCGCATCCATCTATCTATCGCAAAATAAATAGGCTTTCTACTGTAGCAATGTACTTTTAAAATTTTATAATACTCTGACACTGAAATGATATATTGTATTCAGTTTTGAAAAAATGACACCTCGCCGAGATTTTTACGCCGGTTCTTCTCGAGGCAGAGGTTTTCTTTCCGAACCGGTGGTAGTTTATCGACATTCATAGGTCTGCCGTGTCAAGCCTATCTCATGTATCTCAAAAAGCATAGTTTTGAGAAAACGCCGTTTGAAGTTTTTTTTTGTACAGTATTTAGCCATGATTTACTATGGTAAAAACCGAGTTACATGAGTTACGTGACAGGCTCGTATAAGGAATTGGTAAGTTAAATTAAAAAAACTGAGTATGTAGGTCGATAAAGGCATGGAAAATAAACAGATTTAGACCTGTTACGCGTAACTCATGTATCTCAAGATACATGCATGAGATAGGATTGACACGGCAGAGGTGCATGTAATATGCCTAAATTGAAGAATAAATCACTTTGACTTTGACTTTAAGGCGAACTTTAGGCGAAACCTACACTTCTGCTAATTCTACTTATTAATATTATAAATGCGAAACTTTGGATATTTAGATGGTTAGAGTTGTTACTCAATCACGCTACCCTTCGGATGCCGCTGTTAAAAAATTGCTTGTAAAATAGTGACCTTGAAGTTAAGATAATAAGGCTCAAACGCTCAGGAACGAATACGGGACTCGGCGTAAAAAGGGTTAAACGGCCTAACCGATTCGGGTGAAATTTTGGACGAAGATAGTTTATAGTCTGGAAAAATATAGGATATTTTTTATCCCGGGTCCACGCAGACGAAGTCGCGTGCGGTAGCTAGTAATAACTAAATAAATAAGTTAATATACTGTATTAAATAACTGTGGCGACAAACAACGCCTCTATATCAATTGGATGGTCGTTTCTCTCAGAGTAAGAAATCAACTCGGCTCACAGCGCCGCAGAAACCAGCCGGGTAAAACCTTACAATAGACAATCAATCGGATTATAAGATCGTCAGTTAGATTATCAAAAAATATTGGACACGTATTTTTTTGTTTGTCAATTAAACAAAAAATGATGAAGATATAGCCCGTTTAAGTTCCGCATTACGCCTTGGCCACGACTTTGGTCTTAAGCGACCTGCGGCAGCGGTTTTTCTAATTCATTGCGCGTGATCCCAACTAGCCACAGTGCGTTGCGCGTCTCGACCGCGCAATGAACAGATAAAACGCTGCCGCAGGTCGCTCAAGACCAAAGTCGTGGCCAAGGCGTTATGCTAAAAAGTGTACCATAATGTGACGTCACGCGGAACTTTAACGGGCTATATCTTCATATTATTTTGTTTAATTGACAAACAAAAAAAAGACGTGTCCAATATTAGTCCAGGCAATGAACTGACAACTTGTATGGAAAATATGACATATTTGGAAATAATTTATAATAGCTATTTTTTTTAATGTAACGGATATATTATCAATTAAATAGTTACCTAGAGGAAAAATCCAACAAAAAATCAGACATCAAAAAAAAACAATATTTAATTAGCTCCTAAAAAGTCCGGATAAATATTAATATTTTTTTATCTTTATTTAGGTTTATTTACATTTGCTTTAAAATATTCAATATAAATACAATAAAAAAGACAATGAATGTTTAATTTAAATCTATATAATTACTTCCGGGTGGAAAGTTTGTTGGATTCTTGAATAAAGCATCTTAGAATAATGTTGTAGAATGAATTTTTGAAACCGTATTTTGCCTGGAGTATATGTTTTGATAATCTAACTGACGGAATAAATATCATGTTTTAGAAAAGTAGCCAATTTCAGTCACTCTCTTCTCAGTTCTCGGTCTGTCTGTTCTTGTCAGAGTGGTTGTGCATGGTCAGCATGTAGTGCATTCGCTTGCTGAGGGGCCGTATGCTCGCCTCACGACATCGCGCTTTCTCTCTATTGGAGGCCATCCTCGAGCATTTATGAGTATGAGTATGGACCCTATGATACTCCGGACAAACTATGGTAATAGTTATACCACTTCCGAGTGAGATGGTAGCATACAAATCTCGATAAGTGTGACGGAAACGGAAATATCATTCGTTGTTAATGTCATAGTTCCACTTTTTTATTTGCCACAACTGTTTTAGTATGAAGTCTTAGAGCATACATAACTGGAGTAGCCTTATGTCGTGTTTGCGTACAAAAAAGTCTGCCGAATTTTGCGGGGGCGGGGGGAGCATCTTAATAGGATATTGAAACTCAATTATATATTAAAAGCTTGAAGTGGTTGAACGTTTATAATATCAAGTGCTTACTGCAACATGCGGGCATTTTTATTTATATCAGTACCTATTCTCTTGCGAGGCGATTTTGTAATCGATCGTGAAATTGTCTTTAAGTATGATTTTTTGCACATTCTGCTAGGTTTTTTACAGAGGGGTAAGTTACTGAAAGGCTACTCCAGTTATGTATGCTCTAAGTATGAAGTTGTGGCAAAAAGACCACTACCCGCCCAAATTAAGTAGGATGTTTATGGTAAGTCATCAGCCATTTTAAGACCAGTTCTTAATTTAGTATCCTGTCCTGAGTATCATAGGTCCATGGAGGTTATCTTCGAGCATTTGTGCAGAGACACGCCCTTCATCGCCTTTAAGGCTATAGTCTCCTATAAATCACGCCGTACGCTGCGTCACAACGCTTACTATGGAAATGTACTGTTGTGGCCGACGACCACACCAGTACATATCCATAGTAAGCAGTGTGACGCAGCGTATGGCGTGATTTATAGGAGACCAAGGCCTATGTGTCGTCGTTATCACGCGATCTAGTGCCCTCCAATTTGCGTCGGACGACGAGATGCTCTATGGAGTCATTGTTGCGTCTTGAAATGTGTGAACAGTTTAAGGATGGGAGATTGGACATCCAATAGACGCTGCTTAATTTCAAGTGCTCCACCAGTAATAAATAAATAGTAAAAAATGCGTTTATTTCAGACCATTGGATTGGATGACTCAGCTCTTGGGTTAGTTATAAAGGTACTACTAGTGGCTCACTGACTCTACGTGAAGTCAAACCAAAACAAGAGGAAGAGCAGCAATAATATATATTTATTTCTATTTATTCACTCCAGCCCTGCTAGCACAACTTGACTCTCTACACTCGCACGCGTGATAGACTATATGTCACTTTTTGACAGCATTAATCAGAAAGTGACGGACAGTCTATCTCGCGCGCGAGTAGAGTCGAGAGTCAAGTTATGCTAGCAGGGCTGTATAGCATAGACTTTACTTGAAGCTAAATCAAACTCCTTTCAGCCCCTCGAGGGTCTTTCACCCTCCTCAAACTCAACTAGCAATGTACAAATTGCAGAACATTCTCAAAACATCAGGAAAGTTCTCAGAAATTTCCGGAAACTTACACGAGAATTCAAAAATAAGTTTCCTTTAGGAAGTTTCTGCTGGGAACTTTTCATGGATGTATCATCAATTACATGTATAATCTTTAATTCTTATCAGGCAGATTAAACAGCTGATAATGTATGTTTCCAGAGAGTTCTTGACATGTTTTCAGTGTTTATAAAATTTAAATTCTGAGAACTTTCCTTATTAGAATTTTCACAAATTTAAACTTCTCCGCGGGGCATTGCTAAACTCAACATCAAAATGCTTCTCCTCCTGCTCATCGTCTCCGCATCGGACGCCGAAATGGACCCCTTCATAGTGGGCGGACAAAGGGCATCCATAAAGGACTGGCCCTTCATCGCCTTCATACAGACTAACCAGTTTGGACCCATAGTGAACTCTTGTGGCGGCTCTCTCCTCAGCTCTCAGACTGTGTTGACAGCGGCCCATTGTCTGGATGATGTGACGCACTCGAAAACGCTTACACATGCGTGAGTATTATTCTGAACTTGTGGATCAGGATCGAGGGGGTCAGGACTCAATATCGTCCTTCTCGTCCTTTTTATAGATATCATCATCATATCAGCCGAAAGATGTCCACTGCTGGACCTAAGCCCCCCCCCAAAGAGTGCGGCAATAACTGGTCCACCCCAACGGACTCCCGCGACCGTGTGCCGGCCGCTACTCGAGAACCTTCCCGCCCCAACAGCCATTGGTTCTACGTGGAATATAATATAACCCACTGCCTCTAAGTTTAGCGATACGCAGGGCTATATCGGTTACCTTAGTTCTGCTGCGGATAGCCTCATTTCTAATGCGATCACGCAGAGAAATCCCCAGCATAGCCCTCGCTTGAGTGACTTTAGGAGTTTTTATAGACGACACTCAAAAAAAATTTTTTTTTTTTAGAACCACCCACACGATTTTCATGGGCCACTCCCGGTACGACGAAGCAACCATGATTCGTAAGGTCCTAGACTACGAGACACACAATAACTACTCCCCTGATGACAATGATGTCCGGTATGACATCGGTGTCATGTTCCTTGCTTCACCTGTCACGTTCTCACAATATGTCAAGAAAGTGATATTGCAAAGGAGTTATAATTACACCAGAGACAACCACTTGGCGGTAGCTGGGTGGGGCGCTGTGAGTAGAATTTCAAAGACTTCCCTCCTCTGCATTGATCTATGCATACCTACAGTCCTACATACCTACTTGAAGTTTGTATTATTTGTAGTGGGTTCTCCAATAAGCCTATGATAACTTCCCCGTTCGGCAGCGTCGGTGCCGCATCAGTAAACTGGCAGCTGACAGTAACAACTGGCAGTCAAGTCAGTGTAGGTTCTTTAATGCGCGCCTACATTTTTAATTAGATCTTTATGATTGATACGAGATGCGATGATGCATAATTGATTTGTTGATTATGTTTTCTGTTTCAGATTGATGTGGGTGGTCATGGCAGCAAAGAGCTTAAATCGTTGGACCTCCTACCAGTGGCTTACCCAGAATGTGAAACAAGGTATAAAGCTATTTGCACTGCAATTAATGATGAAGAATATGCGTTCAGGTAAGAACCAATCTTGCGACTAGCAATGTACGGTCGAGGAAATTGAATGTTTAGCACTTTTGGACTCTATTTGAATGACGTTAAGGTCCAACAGTGCTAAACATTCAATTTCCTCGACTGCACAAGTTGCAGAACATTCTCATATATCAGGGAAGTTCTCAGTTCCTGTAGAAAGTTTCTGCAGGGAATTTTTCATGGATGGATCATTAATTACATGTTTAATCTATTACTCTAACAGGCAAATTAAACAACTTGTAATGTATGTATCCAGATAGTTTTTAACATGTTTTCAGTCTTTATACATTTTAAGTTCTGAGAACTTTCTTTATTAGAATTTTCGCAACTTTGTAAACTTCTCCGCGATGCATTGCTACTTGCGACAGTAAACTGAACTATTGAAATATCAATGGCGCGTCCTGTGATTTTGAGGTCATCAGGAATGACAAAAATTGAAGAGGTTTTCCCATGAGACTAACTACAAAATCGCAATAGGTAAGCTCTTATATTTAGAGAAGCATTTTAAGATTGGTTTTTCTTCTACGCACTTAATGCTAACGGTTACCATCCACCGACGATGTGCTGAGCTGTGTTTCCGTGCAAGTGACAGCTAGCTGTCAAGGCCTCCCGTAATGACCGTTCCTGCACCACTCGTCACCATCGGACTCCCGCGATCTTTACCATGATGTTATCAGTCCACCTTGTGGCACCTTGGGGCATCCCAGGGACCCGCCCGGTATCCCGTTCGAGGGTTTTTGAAAGGGTTTTTCGTAAAGCTTTGCTTACCAAATCTGATGCTCCTCAAAACCCATTCATTTAGCTATTAAAGCGCTTTTAATACGGGTAAGCAGTTCCATCAACGACTATCGACTATTCTCAAGCGCTTAAAAAGCTTTTAGAAAGGGTTTTTCAACCAACGCTCTTGAAGGGGTTTCCCTTTCAACGCGCATGCAATTTTTATCCTTTCTTCTAATGACAATAAGAGCAAAATTTGTATTAGTCGTTACGATATTGCCTCTTAAGGGTTAGCGCTAAGCTCGAAAGGCTAACCCTTTCTTGAAACTATTCATTAATTGGGATAACAACGCTTAAAATTGTTGGAAAGGGATATCCTTTCAGAAGTAGCGGTGGCCCCGTAAGGTTTTCAATCGATATCGACTGCAAGTGATTTGGGCTATTAAACGAACGACTAACCCCTTCAACGGCTTTTCTGGGAAGGGGTGGGGTCTTCGCTGCGCCTTCCAGCGAATAATCTATTTCTTTTTTTCAGTGGCGACTCAGGAGGCCCCATGATAAATGCAAAAACCCGTCACCAGCTCGGCTTGGTGTCATACAGAGATGAAGTGACAGGAATGACTGTGTTTACTAGTGTACCAGAATACTGGGAATGGCTTGAACGTACTCAGTTGAAGTTGTTTCAAAGGTATTGTGGGAAATAAATGGTTGAGACTGATTGCCTGCTTTGATTTGTTGTTGTGAGCCTTCGGATCCTCTTGATATACATAATTTGCCACGTTCAATCTGGATCTCTTTACGTATGTTCCACTGTAGCGTTTAAAACACTGAACCGATTTTGATAAATGGGGTGTCAATAGATTCGACATTATGCTCCGGGTGACATAGGCTACCTTATCTATGAATAAGAAACATATGATGGCAAATCTTTTGCTATGTTTTCCAAAGTTGCGAAAATTCTAATAAGGAAAGTTCTCAGAACTTAAATTTAATAAACACTGAAAACATGTCAAACACTCTCTGGATACATACATTTACCAGCTGTTTAATTCGCCTGCTTTGAGAATAATAAATTATACATGTAATAAATCATACATGCATAAAAAATTCCCAGCAGAAACTTCCTAAAGGAAACTTATTTTTAAATTCTCGTGTAAGTTTCCGGAAATTTCTAAGAACTTTCCTGATATTATGAGAAGGTTCTGCAACTTGTACACTAATTCGGTAACCAATTACATAAATAAAATCAAACCAATAGTACTAGTAATTACTTCTTAACGGACCAGAACCACTAGACGTTTGGGTGTTTTAATATCCAACGAATCAATTTCATGCGTTTAAACAAGAAATAGACGATAGACGTGTTGGCCGATTAGAACATGGTTTTAGGAATCCAGGGATAACTTTTTATTTTAACTACAACGTATTACATGAATAAGTTGAAGCCCAGACTCTCAAACTAGGTTTCCCTGTGTCTCGGAGCCAGTCCCTTCCCAATAAAGACATAACAGGTAAGGTACGCAGTAAGTACTAAAAATCCAAGAGTCCTATTTTTACCTGTCTCGTTATTTTCAAGTAACATAGTATAATATTGTATCTGCTTTATTTTAAGGTTGATTAGTAAATAATGCTTATTAAGTTTTATGACATTAAGTCTGCCTATTGTATTGCACGTTCTTTTATGTGCAATAAAGATAAATTGTATGTGTATTCGCGGGACTCGGCACAGATTCAGATCTGTAAAACATTTTTCTCAAAAATGGCCCGCAAGGTGTACATTAGTCGCTACATATTGGAAGGTATAGTTTCAGGTCAGATCAAAATTAAAAAATAAAAAACATTGCAGGCCGCCTGGAATGTTACATACAAATTCCTTTATTTGTCGAGTACCAAACTTTTTAAAAAGTCGAAACCGGCATATAAAAGACGGCACAAGTCGTATTCAGCTAATTCAACTCGTATTTTTCTGTTGCAAACGTGACGTTTTTCTATGTGTCTCAAAAACTTGCGTTTTTCGGTGGAAAAATACACTTGCGATTCGGTTTAAAAAGAAAAACGGCGGGAAATCAGTAATATTTTCAAGTTGTGCAACGATATTAAAAGTTTATTATTCCCCCATTTTTGAGAAAAGCACTATATTAGCCTCAGCCGGAATGGCAATTGCAGGCTTCGTATTATAATTAACGGACTCGCAAGCTCGTCCGTTTTAATAAATACTCAGCCTGCAATTGCCTCCTTCCCGGCCACGGCAATAATGTACTAACGGCGCCGCTCTACCCAACATCGCCCCCTAACCCCTCTCTACATACCCGTACAACTCTTCGTTCTTTTTAGGGTTCCGGTACCTCAAAAGGAAACAACGGAACCCTTATAGGATCACTCGGTTGTCTGTCTGTCCGTCTGTCATAGCCGATTTGCTCCGAAACTACTGGACCGATTGAGTTGAAATTTGGTACACATATGTAAATTGGTGACCCAAAGATGGACGCGTAAAGTAAATTAATTCATTCTGAATAAAGGGGCCACTTTTGGGGGGTAAACTGGAAAAATAAAATAAAAAAGTGAGAAGCCCGCTAGCCTTATACAGGGATTCCGTTGGGTAACGAAAAGGCTTCTTCAGCATAACTTTAATTACGGCACGCTGTGCCCGCTCGAGTTCCAGCAATACGGTCTTTATATGGCAACAATTTTACCTATGAAATAAACTATACATTTCGTGTTACCAGCATGTTTTTTTTTTAATTTGCCGCTATTTTCCAGGGACACGACTCGCTTGACAGACTCTAGAGTGACAGTGAGGCCTCTGCACTTGTATTTAGCTGGCAACACAATAAATGCTCAAACGAATAAATGGTCAGCAACATACCTATTACTAAGGACACGCAAACATCCGTAAACTTCAGTGCTTGCTTATTATCTGGCAGACCATATGCTTGCTCGCTTTGTCATCATAAACCGGGGAAAATAGGGCTGTTAATCTTCGCATTTTCAGTACGAATACGGCCTGTAGTCCTCTAGACATGTACCAAATCCTTTTAATTCTGGCGTTCTCGTCGTCCGTGCACTCCCAGATGGAAGGGTTTATAGTCGGAGGCCAGGAGGTTTCCATCAACCATTGGACTTTTATCACGTTCATAGAAGCTTTAATGCCGGATGGGCAAGGCTCAGCGTGTGGTGGATCATTGCTTAGTTCGCAGACGGTGCTGACCGCGGCACACTGCTTGGATGATATGACGCAAAAGAGGAAGTTGGAGTAAGTTCCATTCGATAGCTGCCTAGACCCCAGGGTTCGAGAGAACTGCGTAAACGTAGTAATTGCACTTTACTTTTGAAAACCGAAAGTTAACCCCTCGTATGCTTAAACACGGATCTGTGCCACGCATTGGAACCTATTGTTGTTGTATTGTTTGGCACGGATCCGAGACACCCGCTTACGAGGGATTAACCTTTTGTATGCTGGGACACTTACAGCGCTAAAGGAATTTGACTTTTTTGTTCCTGACACAGATTCAATTTTCGATAGCCCTGATCGGTGCAGATCTGCTACTAAGCATACGAAAGGTTAGGAATCAAAAAGTAAAGATGAATAAATCTGAACCAACCAACATTTTTTTGACGCAAATGCATTGCTTGGAAATAAATCTTTACAATGCCCTTGCTCTGAAAGTGCGCCTTTATATGGTTCAACATTAACACGGGAACTCGTCTATGCCCGCGCGGCGGAGCCGGGAGCCGTGCGGCGCGGGGCCGTGCGGGAATGCATTTCGGGCCAATATTCCCCCACACGTGCGAGAGTGATATTTCATGACAGTTGAAATTTCACCTTTTATTTATATATTTTTATTTTCTTGCATTGTAAAATATGGTATGATACACGTGCGGATGGATAGGGAATTCCCAACTCATGTCGATGAAAAACACTCCCTCACGGTCGTGTTGGTCATCGTCACTCGTTGGTAATTACCTTCCCCACTTGTATCGTAAATAACTATTGCTTTGCGAGTAGGCCTCAAGACCAGTGCGCTATTCCATTGGTTGCTTCGGGGAAAAATCTTTACAAAATCACATCTCGCACCAATCTCGAAGCAGTGCTCTCAATTAAATGTAGGCGCGGTAGAATTTGTACACTGACAGTTGACCCAGCAGACAGCCAGCTATCAATGTACAAGTTGCAGAATATTTTCAAAATATCAGGAAAGTTCTCAGAAATATCCGGAGAGTTACACGAGAATTTAAAAATAAGTTTCCTTTAGGAAGTTTCTGCTGGGAATTTTTCGTGGATGTATATAAGCAGGCAAATTAAACAGCTGATAATATATGTATCCAGAGAGTTTTTGACATGTTTTCAGTGTTTATAAAATAAGTTCTGAGAACTTTCCCTATTAGAATTTTCGCAACTCCGGAAACTTCTCCGCGGTGCATTGCTACTCATATGTCATCGATTGCGCACTGACAAATGCGTAAGTTGCCTAAAGCTAGAAAAGATGCGAGGGCAATTTGAAGGCATGTGTAATTTTTTCAGTGTCAAATACAAAATTTACATGGGCCACTCCTCATTTAAGAAGTCGCGTATGATCCGTAGTGTCAAAGACTACGAGACCCACCACAACTATGATCCAGATAACTACGACGTACGCGACGACATAGGAGTCATGTTCTTAAACCGTCCTATCGAATTCATACACAATGTGGAAAAAACAATATTAGTAAAACGGAAATTTAATAGCCATAAAGACAAGCAACTGCTTGTAGCTGGATGGGGTAGGGTAAGTTTAATTTAATAGAAAGAGAGAAAAAAAGAAAGATACATTTATTCACAAACACACAGGACACACATATTAAACAATAAAATAAACAAGAGAAACATATAAAACATGAAACAAAGTGTGTCTCTGTGGCAGTGAACCGGACACTGGCCACCACCACCACTAATTGCTTTGTGGGTATTTGGTGTTTTTTTTCTGGTGTTGAGTAAGGTCATGTTATTGTATTGTTTCTCTCTGTAACTGCTATGTTTGTGTGAGGTGTGCAATAAAGAGTATTTGCATTGTATTGTTGTCACCTGGGTCCCCCAGGATACGCCGTGTCAGATCGTGGGACCTGCATCTATCTCTAGCTCTCAATATAACGAATCCTCAAATCAATAAAGAGTCGGCAGCGTGCTTGTGAGTCATCTGGTGTCGCAAGAGTCCATAGCCAAAGGTATCTAATATCTTTAGGCGGGCCTTAAGATATTAAATCCTTCATAAAATGGTCGTATAAAATTTAACCAAGGTAAATATAGCCCTCCGAATCGCTAAACTTAAGTGGCAGTGGATGGGGTAGGTAGAATCGATGACCGTTGGGGCGGAAAGGTTTTTGAGTGGCTACCACCTACCGGATGGCGCAACGTAGCAGATCCCTACAAGGTGGACTGATGACCGCGGGAGCCCGCTGGATGCGGGTGGCGCAGTACCGCTGATTGTGGCACTCTTTGGGGGACGCCTATGTCCGGTAGTGGACTTCTTTCGGCTGATATGATGATGATAAAATTTTAAAAGTAAGTTTTACAGCGAAATGTCTACTCGCTCTTATGTGGCGATCCTCTCAGCTCTGGCGACCAGAAGCATGACCTTCAAAGTAAGTAATAGTGTCTTCGGTAATGGTATTTGGTAAGAAGAAGCCCACCAAATCTCCAAGTTTGGGCAAGACTCAGGACAGAGTTGTACTCTACCGTCTAGGAATTTAAGTGCTTGTCAGAAAGGATCGAAAACACAATTTTGCCCACGCCTATTTCATGTACTTATTCCATAGTCTCCAAGACGGCAAATCACGGAGACTTCAAATTAAAATTCTGATCTTTGTGTATTTCAGGTCGACATCGACATCGCTAAATTAAGTACTATAAGTGCAAACCTCAAGGATGTCAAACTCAGATCGATATCCTTCAAAGAGTGTGCCAAAAAAGTTCCATATATTATCCACATTCAAAAGGTCGTTTGCGCAGCACCCTCCCACGAATTTGCTTATGGGTACAGCTACGTATATACAAATATTAAACGGAAAGATAGGCTCAAATGCTACTGCATACCTTTAAGACGCTACCAGAAATATATGTGTACCATCATCATCACATCGATCGGCCAAAAGACGGACGACGTGCTGAACGTAGTCTTCGCCCGAAGAGTGCCACAATATCCGGACTTGCGCCCCCCTCATTCAGCATACTCCCGCGACCTATGTGCGCAATATGTGTCAATTGTATTGTATGTCCACTCCTTTTATCTCTGTGTGTCTTTTGTGTAGTGAATAAATGTCTTCTTGTCTTGTCTTGACCTTTACCAGGTTCACCTTGTGGAGATGTGATCTCAGTTAAATTGTGAACGGTTTTGACAGTTTAATATATCGCAAGTAAGACTATAAACTGACGGTGTTCACAATCTTACGGTGATATTAAATCATCCAAGAAAATAAGTGAAGTCCATATTTCAGCATTTAGGTATGCGTCTTACCTGTAGTCTTTGCCAAAATGTAGGGCTAGATATTCACACAAGCGTTATTTTCTCTGTTTTAGTGGTGACTCAGGAGGCCCCTTGGTTGAACGAAGAAGCCATCATCAGCTCGGCCTGGTGTCCTTCAGGAACGAGAACACAGGGATAACCGTGTTTACCAGCGTGCCGGCATACTACCAATGGATTAATCGCACTAATCTGAATTTGTACATAAAACACTGTAGAAAATACAAGCGCCCTAATTATTGATTCGTGTATGTTTTTTACGGGATTAGCCATGCAACGGTTTGTACGAAGATAATGCTGTAACGTCACAATAATCATCAACAGGCTATATACGTCCCACTGTTGGGCACAGGCCTCCTATCATGAATGAGAGGGAACGGGCAGTAGTCCCAACGCTGGCAAAGTGCGGAGTGTGTACTGTATTTTCCAGAAATCGTTTTTTTTTTGTAAATTCGAATAATACCATTTGCATATTTTACCACTTTTTTTACATTTCAATTTTAATATTTTTTTTCCGATGGGTTTTCTGACTTAATTTGCCACTTTATGTAAATAGTTTTTCTAAAGGCATTTTTAGGAGAAGCGGATATATCATAAAACGGGTAGAAATAACCAAGCTACATAGCCTGTCAACAAACAGCTTTAAAACGCCCAGAAATAGGAGCCCCGCAAATCTTTTGAACTACGAACAAAATGCCGATAATGTTACTTATTTATTATGTCTAGGAAAAATATATAAAGTGGCAAATTTTGCGAGTGGTTTACCCGACAGGAAAATAAGCTAATGAAAAAACAAAATAGTGGGTAAGTAATTAGAAGGAAAGAAGACCAATAAGTTATTGAGAAAAAATAATGTGGTTTAAATTGCGAATGGCAAAAATTGCAATTTGGAAAAAAACGAGTTCCGGAAAATACAGAGATTTTAAATTCGATAATGTTTATGTGAAATTGTCCTTTTAAGCACTAAACTAACTTGTCATTCATATGGCAACCGATTACAATCTTAGAGTAGTTAGAGTATTGATTTCGACAGAAGAGCTGTACGCGTGCCACCATAAGGGACGGGAAGGCTCCTATGCAGCTAAATTAAGAATTGGTCTTAAAATGGCTGACGGCTTACAATGAACAACCCACTTAACCTGGACGGGTAATGGTTTATTTTCCGCAACCCATACTAACTCAGTTACGGCAAATAAAAAAAGAGGAACTATGACAAGGACCACGAATGACAATGTATATCCCTTTCTGCCACACTTATTGAAATTCATGGTACATGACATGGTACTTTTAGTAGTTATTACCCTAGCTTGTCTTGAGTAATCATAGGTCAATTAAACTTAACAGAGCTACTAATTAAATGTTAACTGACCGGAGCAAATAAGACGTTTGAGTGATTTAATATCAAACAAGTCTTGATTCAATTTCTTACTTTTCAAAAAGCAATAGACGTTTAAGAACATGGTTTAATTATTGTTTGGATCTCTGTATAAGGTACGTACTACACACACACACCTGGGACGTACTATCGACAACACAGTTAACTAATCATCCGTGCACTATATCTATATACATTGTAATAAGCAATTTTATTTTAAGAAATGCTCGGATAGCGGCTGATAATCCTGAAATTTTCAGAACGGCTACGGCCCGCAGTGCACCAAACATGTACCAAATCCTTTTAATTCTGGCGGTCTCATCATCCGTGAAATCTGAGATGCAGGGCTTCATAGTCGGAGGCCAGGAGGTCTCCATAAAGCTGTGGCCTTTCATCACGTTCATAGAAGCTACATTGCCGAACGAACAGATCACCGCATGTGGCGGATCATTGCTTAGTTCGCAGACTGTGCTGACCGCGGCACACTGCTTGGATGACACAACGGAGAAGAGGACGTTGAAGTGAGTTGACTTGTCTTTACTAGTTACAACAGGCTTGTGATCTAAGATTTTTACGATGACATTCGAACCAGTTTTTGGAGAGGAACAAATGTTTGTATGGAAGCTGTGCAGCAACTACAATTAAAGAACATAAATACCCAAAAATCAGAGTCAAAATCTGTCGGTATACTCCTGACCACCATGTTTAAGTATGTATATCGTCGTGAAATGTACAAGATTTGATTAGTTTGGGAATAGGTCGATTGTAAGATTGTTCGCAAATATTTATAAAATATTTTATTGTATTTTATATATACGTCACCATTTTGCTTCTCTGCACCATCCGGACGGCGCTGCTGGTCGAACCAGCATTGTTACACGCAAATCCAGTACTTGCATCGGGGAATAATCTTTTCTCAGCAAGAGCGGAGAGTAAACCTAAATCCATAATGACAATTGAAGAAACATGTTCTTATTTCAGTGTCAAATTCGTAATTTATATGGGCCACTCCTCATTCAAGCAGTCGTCTATGATCCGTAGTGTCAAAGACTACGAGACCCACCACGACTACGATCCAGATTTAGAAGATGTACATGACGATATAGGAATCATGTTCCTAAACAGTCCCGTAAAATTCATACAAAATGTGAAAAAAGTGATATTAGAAAACCGGAAATTTAATGCCAAAACGGACAAGCATCTGCTTGTAGCTGGGTGGGGAAGGGTGAGTGTAGTTCAACAGTTTTCTTAATTAAATGGTTGTCAAGAAGTGAGAGGTTATCTCGCTCATATTTGGCAATCTATCCACGGAAGACCAGGATCGTGACCACACCCAGAGAGTAAGTATAATGTTATTAATATTATTGTATGTCTTTCCCGCTCACGGGACATGAGGTCCCGGACCTTTGGGAGGCGTGCGTGGGGCTAGGTACCTACAAAGTACCAACTGAGACAACACGTAGAGGCCCTTTTGACAATTTAATGGAATGCAAGAAGTACACCGAGCCGATGCTGTCCCTACCCGTGTCATGGGACGCGCACGGAGACAGCACCCGCTGGGGTGTACAGGGACTATTACTGGTTGATGGAATCTAAATAAAACGGGTTATTGGGTGAAAATGATGGGAATGAATGAATTATTAATGTTATTATTATTATGGCTATGTTCTTTGATAAGAAGAAACTTAAGCAAGATGTCATCCTGCTGTGCCCTACAGGCTGTTAAGAAGGACATGTCAAAGAGGATGATTGAAATCGTATTGCCATGTTTCTGCGACATGTGACACCTGATGTCATGACCAAGAAAAAAGAGTAGATAGATCGGAACCCCAAACGGCTTTTTTTCCATCTAGCAAAATTCGTCATCAAACTTTTCTATTCGCGTTTTTCCTACGAATGTGCAAGTTGCAGAATTTTTACAAAAATAAACCTTGATACTTTTACAAGCCTTTAAGAAAGCAACCATTTTGACAAAGTCCCCATAGGAGATTATGAGAAATTAACAAGATCTTTCCATTGGAAATTTTCGCATTTTTGTCTCTGTCTGTCGGCACGGCACAGCCGTGGGGTTTGCCTACTCTTGTTGGGACCTGGCCCTTATATCACCAACTTGACAATTGTCACCTGACAACGCCAATTCTCCGTACATTGCTGGTTCCACAAGTAACCTAGCGACCACCTTAACTTACGGAACAAGCAATGTACGGCGAATTGCCATTGTGAGGTGGCAATTGTCAAGTTGGTGAAATAGGGGCCTGATTATCTTTTTAATCATAGCTCGTAGTACACAACATTTAAACAACGATGATGGCAATTACTGTTCCACCGTGGTTTACACACGTAATTGTTTACACCTTAACATTTAATACTTGTTTATACCTTCTAAAAGGTGTAAAAGTGTAAGTAGTCGTAAGTCTTTTTATATAGCTCGTAGTCTGTTTGGGACAGAGGTACTTCAAATTACAGTTTTAATCTGTGTTTCAGTTTGACAACTCTGAAGATGCCCGTCTCAGCACGAAACTCAAGGACGTCAAAGTCGTCTCGATTTCCTTGAAGGAGTGTGCCGAGAAACATCCATTTATAGCTGACATTTCAAAAGTCGTTTGCGTTGCTGCCTCCAAGGAATATGCTTATAGGTACAGTTTAATTACAAATACAATGTAATTTAAAGCAAAGAACCGGGCTCGAATACTACTGCACTCTTTAAAGTAGTAGCTCAGTATCATCATCATCATATCAGCCGAAAGACGTCCACTGCTGGACATATGCCTAGAGAGTGCCAAATTGACCGGTCCTGCGCCACCCGCATCCAGCGGACTCCCGCGACCTTTACCAGGTCATCAGTCCACCTTGTGGGGGGCCTACCCACGCCGCGCCTTCCGGTACGTGGTCGCCACTCGAGAACCTTTCCGCCCCAATAGTTTTGATGATAAGTTAAAATTGCCAGCTGGGCCTAACGTTGCTTCTAAGCTCTATATTCGAGAAGATCGGTTAAAACTTTATTTTTAATAGTACATTACTGCAGACGCCGGGAAAGAAGGGCTTGCCGGGTGAGTAGGTATAGACGGCCGACCGTAGGGAGGCCGGATAGTGATACGAAGCCGGCAAGCCCTTTTCACGGCCAGGCATGTATAGTGCTTTTCTCAAACATAATATGCAATGAAATAAAACAATGCACCACTCAAAATAGTACATTAGTTTTCTCTCCAATTCCTCCATACTTAATGTTTTTTTTACGAAAGTCGTCCGTATTTCGCGTGTGTAGCGTTCGAATAGACCTTATTAGGGCCATTATACATGACCTGGTAATAAGAATCTTAATTTCTATAATGAACAAAATAAATGCAGAGGATTTTAAACATTGTCCATGGCCTCTGGTGACTTACGTATAGATAATATTTTTAATTTAGTCATCAAACACACTGAATCATACAGATTTGTATTCTTAATAAAGGTTCGTGTGTAATAGGCATTAACGCGGATGTTTTTGGTCCGATAACCATTCAGCCACTAGAAAAAATAAAAAAATAGAATTCAGCTGTTTAGCCTGTTGATGAACACAGACGCCATATTAACATTAAAAAAAATTACTTCCCGGCCTAGGCCTTCAATTTTGTATGAAATTCCTTTACAGTTCTCTCGAGTTGTTCCGCCCGAAACGTGATACTTTGAAGCCTGTTATAACGCACGTAAGGACGACATTTCATTGCATGTTTGAGAAAAGTAAATTGTTTCCTGTCAACCTATTCGTACAAAGTTAATGGCGATGTACCTATTACAGGCGTGAGTTGTGTGGTTTACTGTTTCAGTGGTGACTCGGGAGGTCCTTTGGTTCAACGGAAGAGCCGCCAACAGATCGGCATAGTGTCCGTCAGGAATGAAGACACGGAGATTACTATGTTCACAAGTGTGCCAGAATATTACAACTGGATTAACCAAACTAATTTCAAGTTGTACAAACAATTTTGTGGGTATTAAATGTACTGATTGATTAGATTGTTATTGAATAAAAGTGCCGGAAAAAGTCTATCCTAATTAGACTAATATTGGAAAAAAAAAAAAAAAAAAAAAACAAACAAACTTACACAAATCGACCTAGTCCCAAACTAAGCAAAGCTTGTACTATGGGTACTAGACGACGATAAACATACTTATATAGATAAATACATACTTAAATACCTACATAGAAAACATCCATGACTCAGGAACAAATATTCGTGCTCATCACACAAATAAATGCCCTTACCGGGATTCGAACCCAGGACCTCTTGCTTCGTAGGCAGGGTCACTACCAACTAGGCTAAAGCGGTCGTCAAAACATAAACAGCACGCGACTGCTGTATAAAACAGCAGTCGCAATACTTTTTGCCGCTCTCAAAAAACCCTGGATTGTACACAGTGATAATATTTTGTACACGGGATTCGAGGTGAGTAAACCCTGGAGTGTACACAGTGATAACATTTTGTACCCAGGATTTGAGGTGAGAAAACCCTGGAGTGTACACAGTGATAATATTTTGTACCCGGGATTCGAGGTGAGTAAACCCTGGAGTGTACACAGTGATAATATTTTGTACCCGGGATTCGAGGTGAGTAAACCCTGGATTGTACACAGTGATAATATTTTGTACCCGGGATTTGAGGTGAGAAAACCCTGGATTGTACACAGTGATAATATTTTGTACCCGGGATTTGAGGTGAGAAAACCCTGGATTGTACACAGTGATAATATTTTGAACCCGGGATTCGAGGTGAGTAAACCCTGGAGTGTACACAATGATAATATTTTGTACTCGGGATTCGAGGTGAGTAAACCCTGGAGTGTACACAGTGATAATATTTTGTACCCGATATTCGAGGTGAGTAAACCCTGGATTGTACACAGTGATAATATTTTGTACCCGGGATTTGAGGTGAGAAAACCCTGGATTGTACACAGTGATAATATTTTGTACCCGGGATTTGAGGTGAGAAAACCCTGGATTGTACACAGTGATAATATTTTGTACCCGGGATTCGAGGTGAGTAAACCCTGGATTGTACACATTGATAATATTTTGTACCCGGGATAACAATTTTTTACTTTCCTGGATAAACACGTACAATACAATACAATACAAATACTCTTTATTGCGTACGTAATTGCAAGTCGTAGTAAAAAAACCGGCCAAGTGCGTGTCGGACCACGCAAAACGAAGGGTTCCGTGCCTAATAAAAAGGTCGTATCGTCACAGAAATTTTACGGCACTTACGTCCTTTTCTTTGAGGAAGGCAGTTTTTCAGCAATATCTCGAAAACCTCTGAACCGATCTTGTTCAAAACAATTTTCGGTGAATGAAATTAATAAGCCCTATGTCCATGAATTTTTCCATATTTTTAAAATACACCGTTCAAAATTAGAGGGGGGGGGGGACAGAATTTTAGTGACTTTCGGGGCGATTATCTCCGACCCTATTCACTTAATCAAAAAAAATGCTAAGAAACCTTATATTTATTTTGAAAGGCCTATCGATTGATGTGCCACACGGGGGGTCACAATGAATTTTTTTTTGACGTTTAGTTTTATGTATGGAGTGCACCCCTAAAAAAATTTTTTTTTTGTCGTTTTAATTACAAAACTTTGTAGCGGCTAACAAAATACACCTATCCTCAAAATTTTATTCAAATACACCTTATAGTTTTCGAGTAAAATGCCTGTGACATACGGACAGACGGACAGACGGACATGACGAAACTATAAGGGTTCCGTTTTTGCCATTTTGGCTACGGAACCCTAAACACCCTGGCGGAATGGTTAAACAAATAATAGGTACCTATATTCTTTTTAAAGCTACAATAACGAGGTAATTATTATAAGAGGTAATCTCCAAAACTACTCCGTATTAGTAGTATTGCAAAAGATCTTTTACCAGTATAAATGTAGGTATCTTTCTTTCTTTCTTTCTTTCAATATGGAATCGCCCTTCGGTCTGCGTTCTCCTGCGGCTTCGCTTTCATTCATTCATTCATTTATTCCTTGATAAAACATAGTTTTACATGCTTCCGTTTTCTATAGGCAATACACGAGCAGTGCCGCGCGCGCAGCTAGTAAAATAAATTGAAATGATTTAAGAGTGCAGTATCTGTCACACAGGACAAAGCGCGCATAAATACCAACACGGCTCTCACGGGATGGCCCGCGAGATATGTCGCGGCGAGAGAGATTATCCGTCTCTTTCTAAATATAGAAAGAGACGGCTAGTCTAGATGACACGAATATTTCTATACTTGTTCCCAACCAAAGTGACGACTCTATAAAACCATAGGCTCGTGTTATCTCTTTTGCATTGTCTTTCGTTGTCTTTCTTTATGGCCTCAGTCGTCACTTTGGTTGGGAACAAGTATAGCGCCAGATATTTTTCCGCTTGAGAAGGATAATGTTGCTGACTGTACAGGAGCCGTAGCATGGTTGGCCTTATCACGCGACAAGTGACAAGATAAGAGCGTCGTCTCGTTCTATCGAACGGTGTCAGCCAGTGACGCACGCTCTATCTATCCTATCACCTATCGCGTGACAAGGCCAACCATGCTACGGCTCCAGTAAGGGAGATATATTCACGTACCACCGTAGAACCCTATCGCAATAAGGTGACATATAACTGGAGTTTGAGTGACGGTGGCCTGTCAATTGCGGCAGGGTTCTACGGTGGTACGTGAATACATTTCCCTTACTGTACCTATTGTTAAACATTGGCAATGAAATGAAAGTTAATTAAATAGCCTAGAACCATTTAATCACCATTATTCGTGATTGATTAAATAGGAGCATTGATAGTTTCCTAGCCAGTCGCCCATTAGTCTATGTATTGACTAGGAAATAAACTTTACTAATTTATTACATACTAAGGTGAATGTGTTTATAGTTTGTTTTAAATAAAATGACAAAAATGCACTCAACGTGGGATTTCACGACTTCTTCTGCTGCTATAAATATGAAAGGAAAAGATAACAAAGAGACGTCATAACACTGCCCGAAGTGTGGCACTTCAGTAGCTACTGTTTGTTAATTTAACATTAGATGTCGGTAATAGTTGGTTTTATTTAAGTAACTTTACTTCATATAATCCATCCACCTAAGTACAGTCGCCATCAGATATATCGGAGCGGCGAAAGCGCTCACAAATATCTGAACACGTCTCTATTGTCGAGGCATTAGAGACGTGTTCAGATATTTGTGAGCGCTTTCGCCGCTCTGATATATCTGATGGCGACTGTACCTACTGGGTGCATCGTCTTACCCAAAGATTGCAAATGTCAATATTTTATAGAAATGGCAAAATCCCGAGAAACTGCAGATGAACTTTAAGCGCGGGAGCTAACAACCAAACAAACACCTGTTCATTCGCTTCGGTCGGTTCGTTCAAATATGCTAGGGACAGCTCCCCCGGGGTTCCGTTCGGAATGAACAAATTTGTGATGACACTCGTACAAAATCTATGGAAGGGTTGAGTTCCGAAAGGCTTTTTCCGTGCGAAATTTCGAATCGGAGAAAATTTCGAACTGAAAACTACTCCATGTATGTGGTAGGTCCTTAGACCATAGATTCGTATGGATTTACAGCGATCGAAATCGCGCTAAATCAGCGTTCGATATTACAAAAATGCATGGATCAACTGTAAGGTCTGAATTAAATCATCTTTATTTATTACGAATAGAAATTATTCGATTTTAAGTGGCCGCCCTAAGTGATACTAAATAAGACAATCAATAATGGTCGATGTAACTGGTGACCGAAGAGCTGGCGGCTTTCTCGCGCAACGCATCAGCATTGCAATTCAGCGAGGAAATGCCGCCGGCATCCTCGGTACAATGCCTCGAGGGCCTTTTTTAGATTTAACTTAGTTTTAATTTATCTTAGTTAATGTTAATTATATTCTTGTATTCAATTTTAATAAATATTGTATATTGAAAGCTAAAAAAAAAAAAAAATGTTGTATTTTCTCGAAAAAGGATTAAAAATGTAGTCAAATTGAGAAAAAGGCAACGCAAGAGGTTAAATAGTCCCAAAGTTATAAGTGTCCAAAAGTTTTAATTAAAAGGGACAGAATATACCCCATTCCGTCCCTTTTCCGCAAAACACATCTTCATATGAAACTATTGTCATTTACTATGACGCTCGAGTGCCGTGACGTCACGTTCCGCGAGCGTCATCTCCCTCTAACAAACAACATTAAAACTGTTGTAGCTTCGTAATTGAGATATCTGAATGAGAGTGTCGTCATTAGGCATATTTTTTGACATCTTTCTTTTGAAGTTATAATAAATTTTGAGTCTAACCCATGTTAAGAAAATTACAGTTAATAGGTACAGTCAGCATCAAAAGTAACTACGCAATCGAAGACGTCAAAAGTTCTTATTCCCTTTTAATAAAGACTTTTGACGTCTTCGTTTGCGTAGCTACTTTTGATGCTGACTGTACATTGATGTACAAGCTAGAAAAGCTGGTAGCTTGATGTTAAAAGAGTGCTTACAATTGGGAATGGATGAAAATTTTAGAAATGCCTGATAATTTATTTGGTGATAGGAATAACCTTCCTTAGCACCAGAAAAAAGTTTCAGATTTTTCAGCTGCGTCAATTTTTTTTGAATAATAAAAACGGTTTCCTCACTTACGTTCTGGGTCAGTTACGGCACCTTCCTCGATCGGTCTGATATTGCAAAATATATATTAAATATGTGTGGTAAACTGACACTGGCAATGATATTGACACTTGCAGCAGCTATATTGGTCATTACCAGTGTCAGTTTACCACAGATATTTCAAAAATAATTGTCGCAGCTGAAAAATCTGAAACTTTTTTCTGGTGCTAAGGAAGGTTATTCCTATCACCAAAAAAATAATCAGGCATTTCTAAAATTTTCAACCATTCCCCATTCCAGCTGTCTCTCCAACAATGACGTTCAGAACGGACTAGTAACATTACTACACAGAAAATGGTTGCTGAGTATTTATATCTTAGACGGACGAAATTACAGTTACATTGTTGTAGAAGCTAGAAAGGGTAGGGTACTCACTGCCCCCGGAGCTGAACGCCAGCACCGCCAGCGCCGCCAGCACCGCCAGCGCCAGCAGCGTGCGCCGGCGCACGCTCGCGCACCGCGCCGCCGCGACGTGCTTCATTCTTCGTCTGTAACAGAAGTACCTATTAGTTAAAGCTCAAAACAACTTTTTACAGGCTAGTAAAAGCAAAAAACTCGTTCTTGGGAAATTGTATAAAATTCTACAATAAAATTCCAAAACACATTACCGAACTTAAATAAATAAAAATAAATAAAAATAGCCTTTATTTCCCAACATTATAAAAAAAATAACATGCTTAATTTAAAATATCAATAATTGATCGACCTAATATTTCATGCGTATATGGTAAGTTTAATACACCTATCAAATTTTTAGGTATTTTGATTTTGATTGTTTTTTTTTTTTTTTGTATATGCATGTATATATTTTACAGTTTGTTATTCTTCTTTATTTAGTTCAATTCAATTCTTCTTTATTTATTATTATTATATTTCTTAATGTTACATTTTATTACATATGTACTTAAGCATTATCTATACAATTTTTTTTTACCGAACTTACTGACTCTAAATTCAAATCTGTCGTAAAACGGACACTTATTTCAAAAGCATATTATAAGATAACCGACTACATCATGGATAGGGATATTTGGCAGCGATAAAATCCTGCACTAGAAATCTGTCGTAAAATAAAAAGGTTTTCTACTGTAGCAATGTAATTTTAAAATTTTATAATACTCCGATAGGTACTGAAATGATATATTGTATACTGTTTTGGAAAAATGACACCTCGCCGAGTTTTTTACGCCGGTTCTTCTCGAGGCAGAGGTTTACTTTCCGAACCGGTGGTAGTTTATCGACATTCATAGGTGCATGTAATATGCCTAAATTGAAGAATAAATCACTTTTAACATGTTCACTGCCAACGATTCCTTAGCGCTACCGTAGCATGCGAAAAACTTTGTAGTGGGATAGTGGGAAGCGCCTCACAGATTCCTGGCACTCAAAGTATTATAGACACATTGAAAACAGAACCGATGGCCATTGGGGCGGAAGGGTTCTCGAGTGGCGACCACGTACCGGCAGACGCAACGTGGCAGATCCCTACAAGGTGGACCGATGACCTGGTAAAGGTCGCTGGATGCGCGTGGCGCAGGACCGGTCACTTTGGCACTCTTGGGGGAGGCCTATGTCCAGCAGTGGACGTCTTTCGGCTGATATGATGACGATGATACTGAGCTACTTATAGTCCACACATTAAGCTCATAGGCGTAAAGGCTTTTCCTTAAATGATGTGTATGTCACTTATAAGGAAAATCAAATTTAATCACATAATGGTTTAAAAAACTGGTTATATATCAAAAAGAAAACGCATTTTTGGACCTATGCCTACCTCATTCCGGATAGCATTAGAATTTTAAAGGACAAACTCGTCTACATTTTTTTCTTTTTATAAACGTTTCAAAATATTTTTTCACACCTTTCATTCGGAAAAGTAAGTTTTGCATCAAAATGCTACTTTTCTGTTCGAGCTACTTTTTTACCGCAAACTTTTTTACAATGTACTTACCGCCCTCGCCGTAAATACATAATTTTGCTCCCTTGAGACACATATAACTATTCCTTGAAATCACATGACGATTAACACACAATGTTCCTAATCCCATATGGAATAGGGTATAGTTTCATATGACACATTTTTTACTTCTTATGCCAACATGAATTGGCCGTTTTTATTTTTGGTCGGAATTGGTTAAAAGTTAGGTTACGGTAGTTAGGTTTGAAGAGCTTGGAATTCTATGCAATATTTTAATTACAATATACTAATGTATAAACTAAAAATTCCACCACGTTTCAAATACCCTCACATTTTCACTCAGTATTGAATCAAATATAGTACGAGCCACCAAATTTTTTTTTTTTTTTGTTTTTTTTTTTTTTGTTTTTTTTTTTTTTATTTAAGAAAAAAGAAATTACATTTTATAGTTTTTATATAAACTCGCCAAACTGTGACGTTTGATGGCGAGAAACGCTCATGTTCTATACTAGAATAACCTATTTAATTATATCTAACATTTTCTATTTATACTTAACATTCTTATATGATATCTTTATGGTTTTACCCTGTGCTTGTGTACAATAAAGTGCTTACGTCATGCATTTAACATAACAACAAACAACTAAGCATGCTCGTAGGTAAGTACTTATCCTTATAGTTTTATTTAGTCGACGGTGACTCATTATCAAGGAGGAAGCCCTTTAACTTTGATTTTAACACCTTTTTGCTTACTTTGGGAACTTCTCTTAGGATATTAATTTTGTTAAATATTTTTGGTACAATATATTTTGATATTCTTTTACCATAATAGTTTCTCGTTTTTTCATTTAATACCTACTGACAAAAAATAAAAAGCATAGGTGGGTCGTTCTTCTTTTTTACCGACAATGAACCGAGGTTTTTCTGTTTTTTTTTTGTTTTTGAACTATCGAAAATTGTACTTTTGAATTGCGATTTTAAAAAAATGCATAGGATTCTTCATTAGAACTAATTAAAGTTTCCTTTCCGGCCAATATAATTTTTTTTTTTACGGTTGGTTTTAAAAATAAATATGTGACAAAGTGGACTCTTTCAGTGGGGACCACATTTTGGTTTACCACTGTGTCACGGCATTCCACGAGCAAAAAAACCGTTTAAAAAAATGCTAGTTAGAAAAGGTGAAATATTAAATAATACTAATTAATAAAATAATATGGACGTTCATTTGAAAATTATAAAACCGGAAACATCATTACTCAAATGAGATGCCGTAATAAGACGAAGGACAGGCTATTGTCGGTCGAAAAGAAAAACGACCCAGGTGGCAAAATAAAATGTGTCCCGAAAATGCTGGTTAAATTATTTAGCTTCCTTCCTTACACCGTGTAGGTATACGGGGTGTTTCCTGTAACAGGAGCAATAAATTAAACGGAGGCTTCCTTACTGCATTTGTAGTAACCCCTTTTGTCCATTTCTTTTCAAATGTTTTTAACTCGGAGAAAAATTGATCTAAAGTTATGACCTCCGAGTAATGTATCTTGGAACCACGAGATCATAGCACAGCAGTCAATGCAGATTTTGAGGTAACATCATGTAGCGAGTCATAATAGTTTTTGCATTTTTGTTTTCAAAAGATATTTTTGTGATTTTTTAAATTTTTTTTTATTTTTTTTTGTGTTTTTAAAATAATAAAATACTTATATCACTCCAGAAGAGTAAAAAAGTACACCAAAAGTTTAGTTAAAGAAAAAAAAATCCGAAAAAAATATTTTTTTTTTCAATTAAAACCACTTAGAAACAATTGATCACAAGCTTAATAATCTACCATTTAATTTATTGCTCCTGTTACAGGAATCACCCCGTATAAAATATCATAGCGATGAAAGTAGACGTCCCCATGGTATAATTAATCTAGATTGATCTAGATTCTAACCTGACCCCACCCGACCCCTGATCGTATTAGTTCTCGTGGAAACAGTGTCAACTAAATTAAAGCTAGATCATTTAGGCTTGGTATATGAAAGAAGACTTTATGTACTTTAATATAAGGTGCTCTTTTGAGCGGCAGCTCTGATTCTCACTATTATGTCGTTTCTTGCGCTTTGCGCTGCAGCCGCTAAGGTCGTATGAGTCACACATTTACCATGAAAGTTGATTGTATTAGCGACATTTAGACGTTGCCAATGGACGCTGAAGATTTTTTTAAGTGTTTAAATCATTATTTTTTGTTATTTTGACGTGTCTTATAAATCGATGAACAGCGGCTGCACGCACGAAAAAGTGTGACTCATTGTCCCGTTCCGTTGACTGACATATCAACGCACAGGAGCCGTAGCATGGTTGGCCTTGTCACGCGATAGGTGATAGGATAGAGCGTGCGTCACTGGCTGACACCGTTCGATAGAACGAGACGACGCTCTTATCTTGTCACTTGTCGCGTGATAAGGCCAACCATGCTACGGCTCCAGCCCAAACTGCTGGTTCTAGAGATTCCTGGCACGTAGATCCCTTATAAGGTCTAGGGTTGCACTAAGAAAGGATTTGTCAAAATTCACCCCCTAAGGGGGTGAAATAGGGGTCCAAAGTTTGTATGGGGAAACAACATTAGATCGACTATTTTATTCGAAACTTCACAGGAGCCGTAGCATGGTTGGCTATCACGCGACAAGTGACAAGATAAGAGCGTCGTCTCGTTCTATCGAACGGTGTCAGCCAGTGACGCACGCACTATCCTATCACCTATCGCGTGACAAAGCCAACCATGCTACGGCTCCTGTCAGAAGCTAGTACCTACTTTGTAGAGTATCCATACGTAATATTATAAATGCGAAGGTAACTCTGCCTATCTGTTTGTTACCTTTTCACGCTTAACACCTTGAACCGATTGAGATAAAATTTGGTATCGAGATAGCTTAAATTCCGAGGAAGGACAAAGGATAGTTTTTATCCCAGAAAACATCACTTAAGGGGTGAAATGGGCGACGCAGTTGTATTAGGTTACTATATAAATGTCCGCGCGGACGAAATCATGGGCAAAGCTATAAATAAAAATTCTTACAAAATAATTTCTAAATTACAGAACAAAACTAAACGTCACAAAAAGGGAAAATTAGAGATGAATACATATGCCTGTAAGAATGAACAAAACGATTCTTCAGCCACTCACCGACAGTCGTTTCATCGTTAAACGTTTCGCTGACAGGACGCTTCATCGTTGAACATTTTGTCGAAAGAACTTATCAACGAAGAATCATGCTCCGACGCGTTCGTCCGCCTACGCCCGTTTCAACCACAGAATCATTCAACACATAAACTTATCGCCGAGAAAACTTAGAAATTTTAACATACTTTGCACGTTGCACTGCACGCACTAGGTAATTTAGCCATTTCCTATCCAAATTAAATGGTCCTTCAAATAATTTATTGAATCAGGCGTTACTTTGCGGAAATTCATGATATATTACGAGAACAATATTCCTTTGCTATTCCGCTAAAAAACGTGCAGGTCGATTGGTGGTGAGGTTTGCTCAGTTGACGTGGCGCAAGCAACATCTCCTGCCAGCATCTCCTGATGATGCCTCTTAGAGAGGCGAAACACGTGTCGAGGTTTTTTCATTATTGGTGGTGGTTTGCTGTAATTATTTGCATGTTTATACGCAAATAGTTGCATTTGATCTCCGCTGATCGACCTGCACGTTTTTTAGCGGAATAGCAAAGGAATATTGTTCTCGTAATATGTCCTTCAAATGCAAGATAGGTATCATTTTACAAAACGACTCATTATTTTCCTTGTGATAAGAACTACATTCAATACTGTTATTGTAGATAGCAATTAATTATTAGGTACTGGGTTTACTTAATATACGACAAAATATGACAAACAAAATTGGTTTTTAATATTGTTATTTCCACTAACGTAAACGTTTTATTTCATGTCCGTCTGTTACTGGCGGCCGACTAGTAGCGGTCAAAGTAGCCAAATATTTCGCTACTAACTATACGATGCTGACTGTACCCTAATGTATGTAAATCCGCAAATAAACATTTTGACTTCAAGTAAAATGCTTGTCACACGTGACGTAACTATAAGTGTACAGTCACCGACTATAATCGTTGAGCCATTTAGGTGTCAACTAATTTTGGTTTTTATTAGTTAAGCTATGAATACCCAGTTAAAGGTAAGCTCTAAATGGCGCAACGATTAAAGTCCGTGACTGTACCGTCGTTTTTTGATGAGGCGCCCTTAAAAACATTTGAACAACACTTACAAGTAACTGTCGTCTGTCACCACACTTCATATACTGGCCGCCGAGTACAATAACTCGACTAAGAACCGTCACACAACGGAGGCCTTGTAATTGACATGCAGATGAGTTAAGGGCAGAGACAGCCATTAAAACCACAACTTGTTAAACTGCACGTTTACCTACTGTTTAGAAGGGCAAATGGGTCGTTCTTCTTTTCGACCGACAATAGCCTGTCCCTCGTCTCATTACGGCATCTCATTTGAGTAATGATGTTTACGGTTTTATAATGTTCGAATGAACGTCCATATTATTTTATTCATTAGTGATGTTTAATATTTCACTTTCTCTAACTAGCATTTTTTTTAATGTTTTTTTTTTCGTAGAATGCCGTGACAGAGTGGTAAACCAAAATGTTGTCCCCACTGAAAGAGTCCACTTTGTCACATGTTTTTTTTTAGAAACCAACCGTAAATAAATATTTATATTGGCCAGAAAGGAAACTTTAATTAGTTCTAATGAAGAAACCTATGCAATTTTTTTTAAATCACACTTCAAAACCACAATTTTCGATAGTTCAAAAACCAAAAAAACAGAAAAACCTCGGATCACTGTCGGTAAAAAAGAAGAACGACCCAAATGCAATTCTGAAAAGAGATAGGGCTCGATTTGGAGGGTTAGGCTCGTAAAACGCACTTTCCCGAAATGTGCACTTCCTGTAAAAGTGCATTTTTTAGAATGATCATTTTTCCGTAAAGTACACTGTCTCTAAAAGTGCACTTCCCGATATGTACACTTTGTCAATAGATGCACTTTCCCAGAATGTGCACTTTCGCAGAAGGTATATTTTCCCGGAAAGTACACTTTAAGGGTAGGGATGTAAACGCCCAGTATATGTGTGAGGGCCTCGCCTACGTCACACTCACACACGCATACGACAAATCTGCAGCGCCGAAGATCCCGCTTTAACGACTAAATGTGTATCTTTAAATAATAAATGTGTATCTTTTGAGAAAGTGCCCTAAATGGGAAAGTGTACATTGTGTCAATTGTATTGTATGTCTACTCCCTTTATATCTGTGTGTCTTTTGTGTAGTGAATAAATGTCTTCTTTTCTTTTCTTTTTTTCTTTACATTTTGGGAAAGCGTGCGTTTTAGAAAAGTGCACTGTTTGAAAAAATGCACATTTCGGGAAAGTTTCCAAATTGGGAAAGTGTATATTTTGGGAGTGTACGTTTTGCGGAAAGTGCACCTTTGCAGAAAGTGCACATTTCGGGAAAGTGTGTTTTACGAGCCTAACCCGATTTGGATACAAGCGCTATCGCGGCATTACCTCAAACATGGCAGCACCATACTTGGCAGTGTTTGCCCAAATATTCGTGTTGCATCTTTTTCCTTCCTACGGCAAATGAAAGAGAGGCGACGATGCAACGCGAACACGCAACCCCAAGTGTGGTGTCAGTATCACGCTATTTCGCGCGCGAAACTTAAATACACTACCCCAGAACTATTTTCCTGGAGGTATTGAATACAGTCGTTTCAGTTTCCGTTGCGATGTACCTTACACCCTGTATTTTCGTATTGTCATATTTAACTAAGCTTGATAAATAGCACATTATTTAAGAGTTGAGTTGTTCCCATAGTAAAAGTTGCTCAGAATCATGGATGGATTCACATTTTGCTATTTTGTATCACTAATTTCATTTCAGCCTATATAGATTCTCTGCCGATTAAGATTAAAAAAAAACCGGCCAAGTGCGTGTCGGACCACGCAAAACGAAGGGTTCCGTGCCTATTAAAAAGGTCGTATCGTCACAGAAATTTTACGGCACTTACGTCCTTTTCTTTGAGGAAGGCAGTTTTTCAGCAATATCTCGAAAACCTCTGAACCGATCTTGTTCAAAACAATTTTCGGTGAATGAAATTAATAAGCCCTATGTCCATGAATTTTTCCATATTTTTAAAATACACCGTTCAAAAATTAGAGGGGGGGGGGGAGAGAATATTAGTGACTTTCGGGGCGATTATCTCCGACCCTATTCACTTAATCCAAAAAAATACTAAGAAACCTTATATTTATTTTGAAAGGCCTATCGATTGATGTGCCACACGGGGGGCCACAATAAAAAAAAATTGACTTTTAGTTTTATGTATGGAGTGCACCGCTAAAAAAATTTTTTTTGTCGTTTTAATTACAAAACTATGTAGCGGCTAACAAAATACACCTATCCTCGAAATTTTATTCAAATACACTTTATAGTTTTCGAGTAAAATGCCTGTGACATACGGACAGACGGACAGACGGACAGACGGACAGACGGACATGACGAAACTATAAGGGTTCCGTTTTTGCCATTTTGGCTACGGAACCCTAAAAATAGCCAGACTTGCGCTTTTTACAATTCACAGAGCTATCCTACTAATAAATATAAATGTGAAACTTTTGATGTTTAGATGTTTGTTACTCAATCAAGCAAATCTACTGAAGATATTTTTGCGAAATCTCCAGTAGGTAATGTGGCTTAGACATTAGAATAGAACTAGGCTATACAATATACGCCGTATGTTATGTTGTCGCGGGCAGCAGTAATATTAAGAGGGCGTTACTGTGCACACTAGCGCCACTGGTAAATAATTGTGATTATTTAAATTTCACGATAGATATTTAAAAAAGGAGGCCACTACTCACTGTATTTTGTATTTAAGTACCTTCTGAATACACCAAACTAGTTTTTATGTTGCTGGATTTGTCAATCTATGCGTCCAAAGTAAAAACGGCCGTTTTTCTTTTGAGTTCATAGATCGACGAATCCAGCAACATACAAACTAGCTTGGTGTATTCAGAAGGTACTTAAATACAAAATACAGTGAGTAGTGGCCTCCTTTTTTAAATATCTATCGTGAAATTTAAATAATCACAATTATTTACCAGTGGCGCTAGTGTGCACAGTAACGCCCTCTTAAGATAACTACCGCGTGCGAACAAAGAACGAGGTTCTCTATTTATAGTTATTTGCTTACAGTCCTCATGTACCTACATTATTCGTTATTCACTTGCCTTTTGTCGGGTTAAGGCGCTTGATGGTTGCCATTTTTAACCGACTTCAAAAGAGGAGGTTACATGTACCACCGAATATTTTTTTTATTCAATTCAATTCAATTTATTTTTATTTCGGACAAAGTCCATACCGTGTTAGTAACATACTACTTAATTCTAGGGTTAGTATTATGTAAATTAATTTAGGGTTCTATACATTGGGGCATGCAGCTGCACCCAGTGATTTAGCCACGGTGAGTCCCACCGGTGGGCCAGCGAGCACAGGATGGTATTGGAGCTGGCGCGCCACCGCCTCATCAGCGAGCTACATCGCTTCCTGATGATCGCGTGGAAGCCATCGATCCGCCCCTACGCGAACATACCAGCGGGGCTAGCGCAACTGACGCGCACCGCGGCGCGAGTCGAGAAAGCTCTACCCCCCTTTTTCTAATTTGTACGGTGCGAGTGAGATAGGGGACGCTTAGTCGCGCGAGAAGCGACTGAGCAGCAAGTTGTGCTAGACGTACTGAGGCGCTACAGTGTCGCGGCAGCCCGAACACCACCCTGTACGCGTTGTTATACTGTACTCGCAGAGCGCTGTATGCCCGCTGCGTATAGCTGATCCATAGGCTGCACGTGTAGAAGGACTGGCAATATGCTTTAAAAAGTGTAGCCTTCACCTTATCAGTTACTTCACTTTATAAGTTAAGATAATCATTTATTTACGCCACAACACACAATCTAAAACGTAACCCTTTTTCCGTGGCTCATCATATTCGAGAAAGAGGTCAATCGTTCGGGAAGCTACGGCACATCTTTTCGTCCGCAGTGTCTCAAGACGAGAGTCTTTGACCAGTGTGTTGCCAGTGATGACATATGGCACGGAAACGTGGTCGCTTACTATGGGCCTCATAAGAAGGCTCAAAGTCACCCAAAGGGCAACCCAACTAGCACACTAGCGTTAAAATAACCCTTATATCATTCTTATATCGGTTCCAGCCAACTGTTAAGGTGTTAAGAATGCCTGTAAAAAAGGTCTTATAGCGTGCTCTAACACCCTTATAACTACGAAAGAGGCCCACGAATTACAGGTTAAGGTGTTAGCTGAGAGTTTTATAAGAGTCTAGCTCTTACGCAGTATAAAGTGAGCATCTTACTCTTTTCTTTACCCGTAAAATTATGAGACAAATATAGTCTTCCGACAAAATGGCGCAGATAGTTAGTATAGGTATTAATATTTGACAGCTATGGAGTCGTATTAATTGAAAGTGAATTAAATTGGAGGAAAATTGGAAGTGTGTGTGACATGAAGTGAAAACAGTCTGCCCTTGTGATTTTACGGTAAGTGTATACCATGTTTCCCATCTAAATTTTAACGCGCCCAGGATTTATTAAAGATTTCTAATAAAACTTATGAACATTAAAATATACATCTAAAGTTTTTATCATTTTCTATTCTTGTTTCTTGGCCAGTGGCATGATAAATTAAATGGCATCCATATAATGGCAAGAGTAACATAAATAATGAAGAATCTTGATGTCAAATATTGAATAACCTAATCAATTTGTAGGTTAGAGTCCACCAAAACAATGGCGAATTACCTTAAAGCTTTAGGCGTTAGTTAACTCAACTATAACGCTTATTGACTTACAACACTCTTACAGTGTCTTTAAAGTGTATCTGCCTAACACCTTAAGCGTTAAAAAAGTTTCAATACTTACAAGAGACTTAATTCTGTTGGGAAAGTCTCTGCCTGTAGCTAAGACTCTTGTAAGTGTTTAAGTGTTAAAAACAGGTTAAAGCTTTAACATCTTAAGTGTAATTGCTTTGAGTAACACTCTTATAATGCTTTAGGACTTAATTATTTTTCTTAACTCCTTTATAAGACTATTAGTTATAACTGAGAACATTATAACTCACTTATAAAGGTTAAGGTTATAATAATACCCTTAGCTATTACCCAAATGTTAGTTGGGAATGGAGAGGGCTATGTTGGGAGTATCTCTGCGTGATCGCATCAGAAATGAGGCTATCCGCAGCAGAACCAAGTCTATGTATAGGCTGTATCCCTATAATAGACCTGCATGTTTTTTTAGCGGAATTCCAAAGGAATAATTATTGTTCTTGTAACTTATCATATCATGGACTTCCGCAAAGTAACGCCCGATACATACATACATACATATAATCACGCCTCTTTCCCAGAGGGGTAGGCAGAGATCACGGATCTCCATTTGCTACGATCCTGACAAACCACTTTCGCTTCACTCACCTTCATAACATTTCTCATACATGCTCGTCGGTTTAGGGTACTTTTGACCTGACCTTTTTGTAACATTTCTCCAATTTGATCGGAGAAAGTTCGCCTAGGTCTTCTCCTTCCAACTTACCCTTCCATTCTTTTACATACACTCTCTTCGTTAATCTTCTTTCATCCATCCTCCCTACATGCCCAAACCACCTTAACATACCCTTCTCAATTTTCAGGACTATATCTCCATCCATTCCACACTTTTGATTGCAATTAACGCCTTTTTCCGTGTCTAAACCTAGAATTGCACTGAAAATTTAAATTTAATTTGCCCTGCCTACCCTTTTTGGGAATACAGCTCTGAGTTTATGAATGCACTTTAAAATACCCATACCCTAACCTAAAAATACCCATTTTATAGGTAGTAGGTAGGTAGGTACTCATTAATAAGTATCATACTGCATCTAGTAGGTAATACCTACAGCACTTAGTGAGGGGAATTTTGCAGATGAATAAGTTTACCCAGGTAATGGGGAAATTTGAAACTGAAATTCCCAAGGATGTATCACACTCACTGGCACAAGTGATTCATCTTAACAAATAATAATGAAATAATGTGTGTGAAATGTAAGTGACTAATCACCCTAACTACAATTTCAGCAATGGGGAATGGATGAAAATTTTAGAAATGTCTGATTATTTTTTTGGTGATAGGAATAACCTTCCTTAGCACCAGAAAAAAGTTTCAGATTTTTCAGCTGCGACATTTATTTTTGAAAAATATAAACAGTTTCTCACTTACGTTTTGGGTCAAGAACGGTAAATAGACACTTTCCTTGATCTGATCATATTACAAAAAACTATCTTAAATATCTGTGGTAAACTGACACTGGTAATGACCAATATAGCTGCTGCAAGTGTCAATATCATTGCCAGTGTCAGTTTACCACACATATTTAATATATTGTAATTTGAGACCGATCGAGGAAGGTGCCGTAACTGACCCAAAACGTAAGTAAGGAAACTGTTTATATTTAAAAAAAAAATTGACGGAGCTGAACAATCTGAAACTTTTTTCTGGTGCTAAGGAAGGTTATTGCTATCACCAAAAAAATAATCAGGCATTTCTGAAATTTTCATCCATTCCTAATTGTTTCACCAGCATGTATGGACCTACAAGATGGAGACATATCAGACTTTTGCTGTTTGTAATAATAGTGCCTATCTAGCAATGTAAAAGTTGCAGAACATTCTCAAAATATCAGGGGAGTTCTCAGAAATTTCCGGAAACTTACATGAGAATTTAAAACTAAGTTTCCTTTAGAAAGTTTCTGATGGGAATTTTTTATGCATGTATGATTTATTACATGTATAATCTATTATTCTCAAAGCAGGCAAGTTAAACAGCTGGTAATGTATGTATCCAGAGAGTTTTTGACATGTTTTCAGTGCTGTACCATCCAAGGTAAAAGATTCATAATACAATGACAGTTTTTATAAAAATACGGTCACATTAAATAATCTTAACCTTTCTCGGGAGCCCGCTGGATGCGGGTGGCGCGGGACCGGTCATTGTGGCACTCTCTGGGGGAGGCCTATGTCTAGCAGTGGACGTCTTTCGGGTGATATGATCATGATATACTTTGAGCCCAAGCGAACAAAACTAATTTTTTTTCTTTGGTACATATTTTTGAAACGGCCAGCTAAGTTAATAGAGAATTTTAATAAAAATCATGTTTAACACGGACACCGGACTATTCGACGCCCAACAATGAAATTGCTTTGCAATTAGGTAGTTTTACTTATTTCATAATTTCGCTTTATGGTTCATAAAACATGAAATTGCAAACATTAGGGTGCAAATTCCAAAACTTATAATCGAAATCGTAAAATATAATGCGATTTTATCGATTATTATCGGCGAAATGCAAGTTTAAACATTTTACGTTGAATTATAATGTTCAGTTTTAGTTAGATGAGCAATAAGAAAGCACCCTTATATAATTTACTTCAATAACAAAGTTTTAACCGTCTTCAATTCAGTACAACATTTCCACATATCCTTAAAAATAATACCCAAATCGCTTCAAGTGCCCCTACAAAATTTGAAGAGTTCCCTCGATTTCTCCAGGATCCTGTCATCAGATCCTGACCTGATGGCCTTGGCACCTGGGAATGATATACCCAATCAAACAAAAAAAACCGGCCAAGTGCGAGTCGGACTCGCGCAACCGAGGGTTCCGTACAAACCTGTAGGTATATAAGTAATTTATTAAAATTATTTTTATTATGTGATGTAACTAAAAATTTAATTTTTCCTTTATCTGTGCTATAAGACGTTGCTTCCTACCAAATTTCAAGATTCTGAGTTCACGCTAAGTACCCTGTGTAGGTTTTGATTCCTTTGCGAGTTTCGAAAATTGCGGAAATTTGCGGCATAAACGGCTGTATCTTTTGATTACGTTGGCTTAGAAGTTTGATTTTTTCACAGCTTCAAGAGACAGTTGACTTGAGTATTTGATAGAAATTTTAGCTTTATACCTCCACGTGTACCTGAGACAAAGGGTCTTGACAGACGGACGGACAACAAAGTGATCCTATAAGGGTTCCGTTTTTTCCTTTCGAGGTACGGAACCCTAAAAAAGTATTCTCCAAATCAGTTCAGGCGTCTTCGAAGAAAGAACCAACTGTGTGCAAAAGTTTAGCTCCGTTCGATGATAATGATGTGTAAACAGTAAATGTTTGGAAAGAAGAATAATTATTCAGGATGGAATTACTGATGGTGGTGGTGGTGCAAAATGTGGCCAAAAGGGAAGATTATCAGCTAAAGATAGAGGTAATAATTATAAACTACAACTTAGAAAAATTGAAAAACCCCCGATTTTTTCATTTTAAATTCAATATCACAAAAACGGCTGAACAGATTTCGATGAAACATGGCTAGTAACACTCGGATTAATATTATCTATGACACAAAAAAGCCGCATTCAAATCGTTTCATCCGTTTGGGAGCTACTATACCACAGACAGATACACAGATACACAGACACGTTAAACTTCACCCCTCTCTTTGCGTCGGGGGTTAAAAATTACATCCTCTTTCTTAGTACCGTATAATATTAGAAAAATCGTGCGTCATCGTTTGCGATTTCAAGGAAAACCGTTATGAAACGCAATAGCATTAGTATTGTTATGTTTGAAAAGCACTTAATCATAATGATCGAAATAAGTTAAAACTACTACAATATTTTCCTTTGACGAATACGCCTTTCCAGTGCTTTAAATACGCCTCGAATTTTAATTAGAAAAAAATAAGAGGGCCCGTCAATGTATCGCACAACAAGGGCGTCGCTTCATAAACCAAAAAAAAAGGTTTTTTTTTTAATTTAATTGACATATAGTTTTATTACTTTATTATAGTTCAATCTTGTAAATAATAAATCTCGAATATGTATTTGTATCTTGTACGGTCGACGCCAAAAATACGTTTACACTATCCGCCTTATTGCAACGGAATAAGGTGCAAAAGTGTAAACGTATTTTTGGCGTCGACTGTACAGTAGGGAAATTCCAAAAAAAAAACGTTATTTTTTTTTATTTCATTGACATATAGTTTTATTACTTTATTATAGTTCAATCTTGTAAATAATAAATCTCAAATATGTATTTGTATCTTGTACGGTCGACGCCAAAAATACGTTTACACTATCCGCCTTATTGCAATGGAATAAGGTGCAAAAGTGTAAACGTATTTTTGGCGTCGACTGTACAGTAGGGAAATTAAATCCTCTCAACGAACGTCCTTCTGTATGACAGCGTTTCAACTTCATGTTTTGGATATAGGTACATCTAGTTCTATAAAAAAATGGGTTGTGATTTTACTTATTGGGTAAAGAACTTTCGATGTCAGTTTAAAGTTTTTTGATAGATTAGATAGATTTGTTTATTTCACAACATACAATTGCACTTAAAATAACACTAGTACATTGTTGAAGAGGCTAGAAAGTAAGCAATAGATGGACGAGCGGAGGCCCTCGAAAGTACGAGTCCAGCTATTGCACTTTCGGCTGAGGCTTAACACAGTGCTTTTCACGCCTACTGCGAGGAAATTGCAACTCATTATAATTTTAAGTAAAAATGAAGTATCTAATTAAAGATCATAATACTAAACAGGCTCGCTTGCCTCGCGCCCGGCGCGGAGGAGGAGGAGCGGGCGCACGCCGGCGCAACCGCGCGCGGGGCCCTGTGATTGGTCGATCGCTGTTCAAACTGTCCAACAATGTTATTGTTGGACAGTTTGACGTCATAGATGGCCAGTTCGTGCGACGTCCAACTAACCCCAGCTTTGAAGCCTGAATTCTGACCATCTTTTGCCACATTTCCGAGCAGTGGCGTGAAAAGTATATTAGTAAACCTATATTGTCAGATATTAAACAATGTCATAATTATCACAATAATAAACAAAACAAGCATTATGTCAACAAATTACAAAATGAGTTATGGACTGAGATCACCTTTCGCGTCGTATATCTATCGATATTTGTTATATTTACTGAATAATCGCCTAGTAACACTTAACGATTACACCCTTTAGATAGTAAAGACAATCCATGAACTAAACTTTATATAATCGTCGATTTACTAAAGCTTTGAGCAAATATAACCATGACAATGCGGAAAAAAATGATAGCACCAAATTATGATAATAATTAATAACACTTACTTTGGAAAGAAATTATCTTTGTCCACGAAACACACCTATTCACTAGCTAATCGCATATCAACTGGACTGGATCGGAACCTCGCTATCTATTGATATTACTATCTATACCCATAACTACATATACAGATAATTAGTACCGTAAACCGGGGTTACTTTAGGAAAAAATGGGGCTACTTTGATAATTTTGAATGTAGTATAAAAGCAGACCTATTTGAAATTAAGAAGATTTAATCGAGTATACATCAAGATAGAATACTAAAATATCCACTGCCACAGTTTACTCACAAGTAAAAACAATGATTTCGGAGAAAAACCAATTTGATCAAAGTCACCCCCCGAATCAAAGTCCACCGTAATAGACTAGCTTTTGCTCGCGACTTCGTCTTTTACTCGGTAGAGAGACACACGACGACTTTTTAACTGACTTCAAAAAAACCGGACAAGTGCGAGTTCAACTCGCGTGGTGAGCGTTCCGTATATAATCTAAATTTCGTAAGTGTTTTTGAATACTCAAACTTCTTATAGGTTTTCCTGTAATCTTTAGGCAAGGAACTATTTTCCATATTTTTTTCAGAATTTTAATCCTAGTAGTTTCGGAGATAAGGGGGGAATGGTCGATTTTCGTCTTTTTTCCTAAATTACTTCAAATCTGTTTATGCTAAAATTATTTAAAAAAATCTGACATGCTTACAACAACCCCCTTTCATTTGATAGGTAGGTATGTCACACAATACAGTTTGCGAAACTTTTTTTTTAATTTTCCAGTTTGCCCCCCATAAATGGCCCTCTTGTTCAGAATTCATTAATTTACTTTACGCGTCCATCTTTGGGTCACCAATTTACATATGTGTACCAAATTTCAACTCAATCGGTCCAGTAGTTTCGGAGCAAATCGGCTGTGACAGACGGACAGACAGACAACCGAGTGATCCTATAAGGGTTCCGTTTTTTTCCTTTTGAGGTACCGGAACCCTAAAAACTGTATATCCCTTGCATCCTTTACAAACAAAATTAAAATGTATCTTATCAACCTACAAATATCTAATGCATAAGCGGACAATTGACATAGCTCTTGAATTTCAATACCTGTAAATGACATCATACCTACACCTGCATTTCATCTTACTTACCTTAGCTTAGACCTGATTTGTAAACACATACTTAGCTCTGAATTAATTAATTGACCAGTGACCTCTCCTTCTCATTAACTAGCTTTTGTTACGTATAAGTTATATATTAAGTTCTGTATCTTGAAACTGAAAACCAGAGCCTAGCATATATTGCTGCTGGCATATGCTGAGTGGCATCCATTTTGGTGCATTTCATATGTAGAAACACTTGTGTAATTTCTTTGTCACACCAAATAAATATACCTATTTCTTTCTTTCTTTCGTCTATAATGGGCAGACCTCGTCGGCGATGGCGGGACGAGGGACTCTTTGAAGACTGGTCATATGAAGCTAAACATCGAAAGCAGTGGAAAAAAGGCAGTGGGGGGAGGCCTCTGCCCAGCAGTGGGACACATCAGGTTTCATATATAATCATATAATTCAATACTAGGCTAAGTTTTAGTACACGGCTGTGGGGGGCCGCTCGACTCTTTCACTCGGAAACTGTTAAAAACAATGAAATTATGTTTTGGAATAGCAATAGAAAATTTAAAAACGAGTGGTATTATCACTCGTATTCAATTATATCGGTCGAATGTAAAGTGATTTCAAATCAGCACTATACAATCGTATTTACATTAGGGTTAGTCCAGGCTAGACGTGTGCGCCGCGCCGCCGCGCCGCCGCCGCCGACGATTTTTCCACGCCGCCGCCGCCGATGAATTTGACCGGCGTGAAATCGGCGTGGCATAATTGCGTTTTTTCGGAACAGTGTTAATTATTCGATGCAAATTATTTAAGTAATTTTAATTCCAATGCCGAATAAGGAATCTTTACAGCACATGACGACTCTATAATTTTCTACATTAAAGAGTTTGCTTTAATTCGCTTCGCAATAAATTATAAATCGGCAATTCTGCAGTTTACGTATACATGCATGATTATAACATTCTTGCGAACAAACAGATACACGCCATGGCAGATTGGCAGATATCGTAGGCTAAAGTCACAAACCTCTTAATTCCATTTTTCAAATCATTTCCTTTTTTCATTACTTTTATTGTGATGTAACCTTGATGTAAATTAAATAGTTGGTTTTGAGCCTCCTGTAAAATTGGATCAGATAGAGTTAAAACGTTTGCGACTTTAGTTTTTTTTGTACTCAAGGATTAGAGGAACGACCTCTAATTCATGAGCGTGATCTTATTTCACCTAACAATCTATAACCATAATCAACTGGGGCATCTTCCAGTAACTAAAAGTTTTTTTAATCATTCCATGAAGAAATCTGTTCCCTAATACCTCTGGTCGGGTCCGGGTATACCACAAAGGGCAGATTCCATGGATATCCCACTACATAAGAAATGCTCTACCCGTAAATGTGATAATTATCGAACTACTTATCTCCCTTATATTCTTTGCTGGTACAGTTCTATTGTATAATCTAAACAAACGTCTAGAGTACTACAGAAGCGGACAAATTGCTATAGAGCAAGCGGGTTTAGTTAAGGGTAGAGGCACAAGAGAGCAGATCCTAAATATCAGGCAGTTAATCCAGAAGAGCAAAGAATTTAACATACCCATAAGTCCAAGATATAAGAAGTAAGAGTCCAAATACTTTAAGACCAATCGAGGCAGGGTTGCAACTGTCCCGGCAACTATCCGTCTTGTTCAGCGAACACATAATGCGCAGACTGCGCAGACTGCTTGAGAGCTGACAGGGCGGCGTTCGAGTTGGTGAAAAACAATTTTCAAATCACTGATGACATGACCCTAATACATAGTTGCATATGAGACTGAACTAGCTAGCTAGACTTCTAAAGAAAGTCGAAATGATCAGTGTACAGTAGGGCCTCAACGTAATCAGAGAAAAACGAAGCTAATGTTCAGTTCAGCTGGGTTGATGCAGAGGGCACGGGAACTACATGACCTGGACTTAGTAGAAAACTTTGTCTACTTTAGGCTCACAGATCTCCAATTACGACGGAGACTGTATGAAAAAGGTCATCAGAAGATCGAAAATTGCTTAAACAGCAGTAAAGCGCTTGGAAAATATATGGAATAACAGGAATATCCTCTGACTCCTATCTAGCATTTTGGCGCTCGTGTGCTCGAAGATGGCTTATGTAGCCTATCCTTGCGGCGAAATTCCGTGTACATTGCGGGCGCGTAAGTACGCCGTTCTGGTAGTTGTATGCTATGGCAGCAGGTAAGCGGACCTTTAACTGGTCGCGTTTATAGTCAAGGTCAACTTTGCGCTGATCCTCGAACTCGCGAACTTGGATGTTCACCATCCTGCGCCATGCTGACCGCTGTGCTGCCAAACACTCCCATTGAGAGGGCTCAATGTTACATCTCTTCATATGTCACTATTGGACATCCTTGTACCGGAGGAGTTGTCCGCCTTGCTTCCGCTTGCCCTCCATTTCAGAGTAGAAGATGCGTTTCACCACTCTCACCTCCGCCGTCTCGTACGACATGTGACCGCACCACCGAAGCTGCCGACGCATTAGATAGGCCTCAATGCCACCAACTCGGGTTCGTTGCAGGACTTCGGACTTTAGCACTCTGTCGCACCATCTGATCTTCATGATGGATCGCAGACATTTGAAGTGGAAACGATCCAGAGTGCGATGTGGTGACGGTACACACACAACGTCTCAGAGGAATGTAGGAGGTAACAGGAACATCTACCGCAACACCAAAGCCAGACTTATGCGCACCCTTATCTTCTCCATTTTTCTTTATGCCTCTGAAACATGGACTTGGAAGCCACGCTTGAGAGCAAAAATAGATACATTTGAAATGTAGCACTTGCGTAGAATATTGGTCATCTCATGTATACAAATCGCACTTATGTGTCGATACTCAGAGAGCTTTGTATCAACATCTGACTTTCAACTGCATGCTTCCAGAGAATAATGACATTATTTGGGCAAGTGGCCCGTCAAGACCAGTCCAGCTTGGAGAAGATGATAATGGTTGGCTGCGTTGAAGGAAAGAGGAGTTGAGACAGAGCACCCATACGATAGATTGATGCAATCCGCGATGCCACGCGCGTCAATATCTAAGGCGCAATATAAATAGCCCAAAGTAAAAGGGTTTGGAGAATGTTTTTGAAAAACTGCGCTCTTGGTAGTCACGACCCTCATTCTTGAGGAACCGACAAAGAAGAAGAAAAATCGAAATTCTTAATTGATATATTTTTGTTTTTTTTTTGGTGCAATTAAATATCAGAAAATGTTAAAACTAATTTATTTCACAATGAGAATTTACGCTTTATAGTTATTTTACCATACACCGAAAAAAAAGTACCACGCCGATTTCACGCCGATCACGCCGCCGCCGCCGATCAAAATCCCACCGGACGCCGCCGCCGATGATTTTGCCATCGGCGCACACCTCTAGTCCAGGCAATGAACTGACAACTTGTATGGAAAAAATGACAAATTTGGAAATAATTTATAATAGCATTTTTTTTTAATGTAACGGATACATTATCAATTAAATAGTTATCTAGAGGCAAAATCCAACAAAAATTCAGACATCAAAAAAAAACATTATTTAATTAGCTCCTAAAAAGTCCGGACAAATATTAATATATTTTTTTATCTTTATTTAGGTTCTTTTACATTTGCTTTACAATATTCAATATAAATAAAATAAAAAAGACAGTTAATGTTTAATTTAAAACTATATAATTACTTCCAGGTGGAAAATTTGTTGGATTCTTGAATAAAGCATCTTAGAATAACGTTTTAGAATGAAATAAACAAAAAAAATGCTATTATAAATTAATGTTTTTCGAAACCGTATTTTGCCTGTAGTATTAATTTTCGAGGGCACTATAGTCAAGAATCGCCTTCCTACAAAATTACCGGTATTATTTTGTTATATTACTTCGCTTTTAATATTATTTTTGATCGGGCAGTCTAATAAAACTTAAATGTTACCTAATTACATAATAGTCCTACATTAAGAGCCTAAAACAATTCAAAATATTAGACTACTTCGGAGATTTTTGAAAAAACCGGTTCCGATCCCTGCCCTCTGATTAGATAGATTTGTTTGTAGTTTTTTTTTTCGCAAAAATGCTGTCAGAATTTTTATGATGACAACATGTTTGTTGTTTATCAGTGTTGATTGTTCTGCGAAATGAATCGAAGAATGAATGATTCTGTCAGAGCATTTTAATCAAATGAGATACTCGTAAGATGTGTTTAAGGTATGTTTTTTCACCCAGCCTATTGGAAAAGCTTCTTTTACAATATATACGGTGTCTAAAACAAAATAACATACAACTATGTTCTATAAAATCTCTATAAACATGAAATCTTTTGAACGTTATAAATAAACGACCATGAATCTTCTCTAACGCAGACGATACTCGCGAAAAACGAAGGCTATAAGGAAACGATAGTTAATTTATTCCGAATCTAACAAAATACCGACGTAAATATATAAACAATAATAAAGTCACACAAAACAAATCCGTGCACAACACTAAGTACAAACCTTATTGCGAACATGAGTTACATGTTTTTTTTTTCTCCTAGTGATGGGACACACGCACCACAAATTACATCATTGTAGGGTTTGTAAACATTGTCTCGCAATGCGACGATACGCGGGCGTACCGCAATGCGTATAGCATTACACTGCCGATATGGGCTGTGTTGCCAGCGCAAGGAAGGAAAAAACTGGCGAAAACTATACGACAAATAACGTTAATGTCGGTATTATTAAAAAACTAGTGGCTCTGTGAGCTGTGGAAATCGCGAACCGGTCTCTTTTAAATAAAAAAAAAAATACACTGAATCGTTAAAAAAAAACTATATTTCACATGCTCACAAAATTTCACGACAATCGGTTGGGAAATGCAAACGGTAGAGGAGAACAGCCGGACATCCAGATATACGAAAGAATGTTGGCCCAAACTGAAACGGAGAACTTCGTTCGCTTCGTTAGCTCGTTCAATTACGATATCTCTCTAAATTAGCGATATTTTTTCGTAATTCCAAAGTGGTGTTTTAGTAGACGCTGAAATATTATATGAGTAGGTTAGAATACAAAAATATAAAGTAATAATAGGCGGAATACCGAAATTGAAACCAGTACAAATTTATGTATGAACGATTAATAAATAAACACTCGCGTTTTGTAGATACATTTACATGACACGAACTTAACTCGGGTCTAGCGATATTTTTTTACTTTTATTCCAGATCTTTCGACACGGATTTGCACCGGGGTGGTGGTTTTAGATGATATCATATACTTTCAAAAAAATTAAAAAAAATGTTTTTTCATAACTTATCGATACATAGGTGGAAAAAGGCTATTCCTCGCGTGGATAGTAAATGCTCCAAAAATACAGTAAAAAAATAGTATTTATAAGTAAAATAGTAAGTTCACTTTTTACCCTTTACAATTTACCCTTAAGAATAAGTGAAAAAAATCTCAAATATGTATAATTTTCATATTTACTAATCCATACGCCATCAGGCAACTTATTAATTATGTATATTTTCCGACATAACTTTTGAAAAGAAAATCCATTTCGGCATAATGATGACACAGCGACCGATTCACTGCCGCGAAGACACACAATGTGTCAATTGTATTGTATGTTTACTCCCTTTGTCTCTGTGTGTATTCTGTGTAGTGAACTAGTGAATAAATGTCTTCTTTCTTTCTTTCTATTTCTTTATACCAGCACCAATGTCACTTATTATTACAGAAAATCATTTACGGTAAATAAATCGTAGCTTTTACATACGCGTGACCTTGCAACACTGGCCCCTCCGTCTGTTCTACCGACCGCGCCGTCGGTAAAGCAGTGACGTCATAGGGTTACAAAGACTCCATCTGTATTCACAACCATTACTTTCATGCTAAGATTATAACCAGTATAAGGTACGTGGTTTCGTGACGTCGGTCATTGAAATTTACGTCAATTTAGGCGAGTAGATAATTATGCAAATCTTTTGAAGCGGTAACACTCTTAAACGAGCGGGCGGAAATCTTTTTCAATACATGATGTCATACAAAAAACCGGCCAAGTGCGAGTCGGACTCGCGCACGAAGGGTCCCGTATCTATAAAAACGGCAAAAAAATCATGTCTGTTGTATGGGAGCCCCTGTCCGACTCGCACTTGGCCGGTTTTTTAGTATTTGTTGTTAAAGCGGCAACAGAAATACATAATCTGTGAAAATTTCAACTCTCTAGCTATCACGGTTCTTGAGATACAGCCTGGTGACAGACAGACGGACGGACAGCGAAGTCTTAGTAATAGGGTCCCGTTTTTACCCGTTGCGTACGGAACCCTAAAAAAGAGGTAGATAGGTTATACGCGCTCGATAAATGGCACACTAAAATTTAGTCAATTGGCACAACTTGCCTCAGTTTCGAGTCGTCAATGGAAACGTTAGCTGTCAGATTTGGTGGTCATTTTAAACACGGAGTTTCGTATAGACAACATATCTACCTCTTTTTAGGGTTCCGTAGCCAAAATGGCAAAAACGCAACCCTTATAGTTTCTGTCCGTATGTCACAGACATTTTACTCGAAAATTATAAGGTGTATTATTTGAATAAAATTTTGAGGATACAAAACTATGTAGCGGCTAACACAAGGTTAGTTTTGTAATTAAAATGACGCAAAAAAAATATTTAAGGGTGCACTCCATACATAAAACTGAAATTCATTTTTTTTTTCATTGTAAGCCCACGTGTGGCAGATCAATCGATAGGCCTTTAAAAATAAATATAAGGTATCTCAGCATGTTTTTTGATTAAGTGAATAAGGTTGGAGACAACCTCCCCGAAAGTCACTAAAATTCTGTCCCCCCCCCCCCCCCCTAATTTGAAATTCCCCCCTAAAAATATGAAAAAAATCACGGACATTTCTTTCACCGAAAATTATTTTGAACAAGATCGGTTCAAAGGTTTTCGAGATATTGCTGAAAAACTGCCTTCTTTAAAGAAAAGGACGTAAGTGCCGTAAGATTTCTGTGAAGATACGACCTTTTTAATAGGTTGGGCTGGGTTTTTATATTACATCATTGCTTCAATAATGTGATTAATAAATTTCTTGTTGCGTTCGCTGAATCTTAGGATTAGGTGCTAAAGTGGCTCATAGAACGGTAGAACCGGGAAACGACAGGAGAAATAATGAATCTTATTTTTTTTTTTGTAGGACACTAAATACTAAGTTAAAAATAATCGTCGTCAACAGAATGCAACTAAAACTTTGCAGCTGCCTGAAAACTGCGAGTGATGGGTATTTTCGGCGGTTTTTAGGGTTCCGTACCTCAAGAGAGCCCGTCAACCCTTCAAGTACAATGAAGGGCGAGGAAAACCCTGCGGGTAGAACAAGCACCCCGAATGCACGTACACCCGCAACTCGGCCAGAGCCAGCGAAACCTGGGGGTAGTTGTGAACGTCGACATTTTCAACTACCCCAAGAAAAAAATCATGACTCCAATCGTCACAGAACTCGACTGCGACGTTTAACAATTAAGTCCCACAATATACAGCGGCCAGTAACAGATATGGTTAGGGATAACCTCACTGGGGCCTTGCCTAAATTCATACTTAAATTGTTAGTCGCGTCCCATACATTTTTAGACCCAGCGCCTGAAGCATGAAGGGCATGAAGGCAACGAGCAATACAAAGCTCCATACAAAGTTTCACCCCTTTTTCGTCCCCAAAAAGGAAGAAATTTGACAAACATTATTGCCTAGGTATGTCCTGTAGCCCGGGCATTAGAATACGGCTACGGTATCCCCTGCCTGTCGTACAAGGCGACTAAAAGGGGTCCTCGGGGTGGTACACGGTTGCAATTGGGGGCTGCAATCGGAAAAAAAAGGTAGATACCACTGGGGCATGACGATAGGGCGGCACTGGTGCGTTCCATAGGAGATCCCAGAGCCGTCCGAAATGCCTCGAGGAGGACCATCGGGGGGTTTTTAGTCGGTGCGCTATATAATAACTTCTTTATTGACGAAATAAGCATCCAAAACGACATTGGGCGAATATATCACATTAAAAAGCCGCCCGCGCGTTCGTCTTTACTTCCATCGGTCTCTTACAAATGAGGGTCATCACTTAAGGTACAGAATCGAATGGACTGTTTGTTTGTACTAGTAATCCTCGCAGCAGAACCAAGGTAGCCGGCCGATATAGCCCTCCGAATTGCTAAACTTAAGTGGCAGTGGGCGGGGCACATTGCACGTAGAACCGATGGCCGTTGGGGCGGAAAGGTTCTCGAGTGGCGACCACGTACCGGAAGGCGCGGCTTGGGTAGGCCCCCCACAAGGTGGACTGATGACCTGGTAAAGGTCGCGGGAGTCCGCTGGATGCGGGTGGCGCAGGACCGGTCAATTTGGCACTCTCTGGGGGAGGCCTATGTCCAGCAGTGGACGTCTTTCGGCTGATATGATGATATGATGGTGATGAGTAATCCTCGAACTTTTGTTGACGACTAACGCCACGTTATTTTTATCTTATTTCAATGACAGACGGCAATTTTTTTTAAATTTAATAGACAGGCCAAAGTTTCAAAAAGTATGGATGATATGCGTGACAGTGACCAATGACGGGTGAAAGAGAGGGCGATAACAAACACCTAGTATACCTAACTACTATAAAAGACCTAAACGTTTTCTATGATTTATTGCTCGATCGATTAACTTGTCCACTTGTGATAGGTACAGGCATATACTTACGACGTTAATTTCAGTCATTTGGCCGGCTCGTTGGGCGTGGTCTCATCGGCGGCGCTCAGCGGTTCGGTCCGTTATCCCCACTACGCCAGTACTCTGCGAACGAATAAATAGGGCCGTTACTCCGATTTACGTTTTATATTGCAACGAGCGTGTACACTGTGCACTCGTCTCTTTCGCTTTTATTTTTTTCAATCAACCAATCGACATGTCTGAACGCGTTAAAAGTGTCAAGAGGAAGGCCCGTTCCAACCGTGCCGGACTCCAGTTCCCCGTCAGCCGTATCCACAGGCTCCTCCGCAAGGGCAACTACGCCGAGCGCGTCAGTGCCGGCGCCCCTGTATACCTCGCCGCCGTAATTGAGTACCTAGCAGCTGAGGTGCTCGAGTTGGCCGGCAATGCAGCCCGCGACAACAAGAACACCGGGATCACCCCGCGTCATCTCCAGCTGGCCATTCGCAACGACGAGGAGTTGAAAAAGCTCCTCTCCGGTGTGACCATCGCCCAGGGTGGTGTGCTGCCCAACATCCAGCCCGTGCTCCTGCCCAAGAAGACCCAGAAGAAGGCTTAAGCGATGAACGCGCTTAATGTCCTCCTTCCTCTCTAACGGTATGTTGTTCCCTTGCACGCTTGGTTGTCGTCGTTGTGCATTTGTCTCCTGTGTGTAACACGTTGACACTTGCACCGTGCGTCCACCGCTGTTCGGACTTCACCGTTTACCAAAAGGCCCTTTTCAGGGCCACAATGTGATTCTGAATAACTTTATTAGTTTCATGTTATACATGACGTTAATCAAAGGCCATCACGGACTCAGCTACAAAATATATTAATATACATACAGTAAGATACCGAAATATATTTATACCTGATCTATAGCTAAGCATCACACACACACACACACACACACACACACACACACACACACATACACACACTCTGCAAAGACACCAAAATATATATTTTTGCCATAATTAAACTCGTTATTATCGGTTACGAAGTCACGACGTTGGCTCTCGACTCCATTCATTAATTTAATACATACTAGTTAATTATAATATAATTATAATATAATCCCCACTAAATCTCTAAATTAAAAAAGAATCAGCCAGTATAATTTCAGACTTTGTTTTGTCACGAATGATCTCAGCTTCCCATGAACGGAAAAACATGAAACATTTTTTATAGGTACATTATTATTCTGGCTTCCGGTTAGGATAGTTTTTATGCGACTGCGACAATTAATTAATTTTCCTAAAATCTGACCTCTTTAAAATGTTCATTTCTTTTTCTAATATATATATCGCTGCCACATCTGTCAAGCTGTGTAACGTCAAATTGGCAGAATGGCTTTGTCTATTTAATAATTTAGATCCGGTGGCGGTAAATAGTAAATTTGACAGCTAATGACCCTAGATAAGTATATGTTATACTAATGACGAGTTCACTATTGACTGCCGAGGCCAGGCCACAGAAACACCAAGTTGGCGGCGGAGTCTACGTTTATTCGGTTAAGTTCGGTGATAAGGGGGGATGGTATTTTTTTCAACATTTTCCTTTTAGAATGTGCAATTCAAGCCCTTCCTAGGATACCGCACTGGGCTTACTAACTAGACTTTTAATTTTTGCCCTCTCCCCTATCTTATCCGTTCTTTTTTATAGAAATTAAAAATATATTATTTAAAATTTTCATTTTCCATACACGTGGATTAGCTTTGTTTACAACTATTCCAAATTTAAAATTGATAGCATAGGTAGTCCCTGAGATATTTCACTTTGTGACAGACAGACAGACGGACGGAGTATAAGGGTTCCGTTTTTACCTTTTTGGTCCGGAACCCTAAAAAGGCGTTTGGAGTAAGCTTATCTATAAATCATGTAACTCAGCCATAAGGAAGCCCTTTTCGTTTCAAACAATCCATACTAATATTATAAATGCGAATGTAACTTTGTCTGTCTGTTACCTTTTCACGTTTAAACTGCTGAACTGTTTTGAGGTGAAATTTGGTGCACAGATACTTTGAATTCCAGGGAAGGACAGAGGATAGCTGTTATCCCAAAATTAATTACCTAAGGGAGTGAAAAGTGGGGGCGAAAGTTTGTATGGAGCTACGATGCAAACGAGTTTCACGCGGTCGAAGTCGCGGGCAAAAGCTAGTAATAATAATAAGCGTACAATTAATTAATAATCTGTCAATATTATATATATATATATAATACTAGCTTTTGCCCGCGGCTTCAATCTTACACAAATCGACCTAGTCCCAAACTAAGCAAAGCTTGTACTATGGGTACTAGACGACGATAAACATACCTACTTATATAGATAGATACATACATAAATACATTGAAAACATCCATGACTCGGGAACAAATATTCGTGCTCATCACACATATAAATGCCCGTACCGGGATTCGAACCCAGGACCTCTTGCTTCGTAGGCAGGGTCACTACCAACTAGGCTAAAGTGGTCGTCTATACACGTTGATTAGATGAATTTGTTACATTAACACATAATAGGACACAGTACCTACAGTATACTTGTTAAGCGAACCCAATTTAAATAGGTACCTGTTATATTGATTGAGAGCACTAGAAATATATTATATTCAAGTAAATAAATAATAATGATAACAATAATAACATTCCCCCTCTCCCGTGGAGATTCCGGCCTGATGACCGTAGCCCGAACGCTATTGGTAGACGAGTGCGTCTCCGCGCTCGTTCGCGATCCCCCGTATTGCCGGCCGCGACATTATCATAAAGGGCCATCCCACCAAATTACAATCATTCTACGCTTAACTCTCGTACTGGCAACACGTCTCCGAAGTATTATTTTGTTGTCTCCTGCCCTTACAATAGTCCATACACCATGCCGCTGCCGCACAAGACTAGCAGTAAGGCCGCCAAGAAATCCGGCAAGGCCCAGAAGAACAAGTCCGACAAGAGAAAGAAGAAGCAGAAGAGGAATGAGCGCTACGCCATCTTCATCTACAAGGTGCTCCAGCAGGTGCACCGCGACTTCGGTATCTCGAGCAAGGCCATGTTGACCATGAACTCGTTCGTGAACGACATGTTTGAGCGCATCGCAGACGAAGCCTCCCGCCTCGCCCACAACAACAGGAAGTCCACAATCACCACCAGGGAGGTGCAGACGTCCGCGAGGCTTCTGCTGCCTGGCGACCTGCAAAACAACGCCGTCAGCGAAGGCACCAAGGCCATCACTAGGTACTATACCTAATTAGTGAAAACTCGGCATTTTTTATTTATTTATTTATTTTATACCTTTGTACACACTACTTACACACGATCGCTGGCCGGACTGGTACAATGTACTCATCTCAAAACGGCCCTTTTCAGGGCCACAAATACGTTCTGAATAAATAAACCGTCTCTAGCCGTGCACACGGCGTCAATCATTCGTATACCGTATCATAGGTATACTCGTATTATTATAGTACCTACCAATATTATATGCCTGCATGTGTTGTGGCTACAGTAAGTTGAGTGAGTATATACATGAAAGGATATACAAAGAATTATATGTTGGGTTAGATTAGCGAAAGATAGGTTTGAATATGTTAGGTTTGGCGAAGTTAGGTTTGAAAATGTTAGGTTAAGTTTGCAATTGACAAAATTTTGTTAGGTTGGTTTGGGCTTACCTAACATTTTCAAATATGACCCAGCCTAACCTTACTTTGTCAAACCTATTTGTTGCTAACCTTTTTTTTTTTTTTTTTTTTTTTTTTTTTTTTTTTTTTTTTTTTTTTTTTTTTTTTTTTTACGTGGGGAAATGCTTTTCTGCATCTCGCCCGGCCGGGGAAGCCAGGGCGGGTATGTCGGACTCCCGGGAACCGCCCGGACTACCGACTAAAACCCCACGGTGTTCCTTCTCGTCACCACAGTGTCGGGTTACGGGCACGCCGAAGCACTCTTCCGCGACCCGACGGTGACTGGCCTGGTGACGGGCCCCGAACTCTGGCAGGTTACACGACCTGTGCCAACACAACGAGTGGCGCGCGGGAACACGCGCAACGCCATCTCGGGCCAGTTAGAGAAACGGCCGACAGACTTCCCCAAGCCTGCCGGCCCTGGCCACAGTTAGGGTGGAATTTGGCGATCGTAAGCTCGCCGCCTTCGCCCTATTCGCCGCCGGCGTCCGGGATCCACCGAGGTGGCCTCCCTTTCCCGTTCAGCGGCTTCTTTCTTCTCCATTACGGCCTCACAGAAGGTGAGGACCGCTTTCCATGACCTATCGCTGTCCACCATAGTGCGGATTACGGTAGGCAGCGAGAGGTCATGGCCTATTGTTGCGCAGAGTGTATGGCGCTCGTCTCTCCAGGCTGGGCACACCTCCAGCGTGTGCTGGGCCGTCTCCTCCGGGCAGTTGTCGCAGTGGTGGCACACTGCGGTCGGCTCTCGGCCTATACGGTGCAGATACCTCCCGAAGCACCCGTGCTCCGAGAGGATCTGCGTCAGCCGGAACGTCAGCGCGCCATGGTGCCGCTCCAACCACTGCTCGAAGACAGGACGAACTGCCTGGATCGTTCTGAGGCCTGCACCAGGTTGTGCCAGCCTGTCCTTCCACTGAACCACCATTTCTGTGCGCGCAAAGTCGCGCCATGCCTCCACCTCCCTGGGTGCTGGTGGGTCACCACGATCCTGCGCCTCCTTGCGCCAGCGATAAACCGCTGATCTGTTGCTAACCTAACCTAACACTGACGAACCTAATATTTTTAAACCTAAACTCTTAAAATTAATAGGAGGGGGCTTGATACAAATGTCTCGCTCACGACGACACTACATCAGTCCCTCTGAGTGCATAAAAAGGGTCCGCCGGAAAAATGCCTGCGCTTCCATTACTCGGCAGTCATGGCTCTCCAGGAGGCCAGCGAGGCTTATCTGGTCGGCCTCTTCGAGGACACCAACCTGTGCGCGTTCCACGCCAAGCGCGTGACCATCATGCCGAAGGATATCCAGCTCGCTCGCAGGATCCGCGGTGAGTTTGCGCGCTAAGCTCTCAAACTGGCTGGCTAGGAGCGCTTACACCATATTTTCCCGTGGCGTGTATGTGTCTGGCGCGGCGTGCGGAGACGGTGAAGTTCCAGTCAAAACAAAAGGCCCTTTTCAGGGCCACAGCATATGATTCGAAAAGGTTTCTTTGAACAACACTTACGTCGATCAATCAATTAAAAATTTTACTAATACAATGATATATACATACATATATATTTCATCCATCATCAGACAAGGAATAATATTAAGTACCTAATGCCTTAGAGAACTGACTTTAATATATCTATCTAGGAGTACATAAATGCGATTATGTTACTGTAGCCACATCGCGGAATGCACGCTTTTGTTTCAAAAGCCGTGCGTTTTGCACCCGGAACGCGGTCCGGCGGGAGATACCTGCAGCCGCCCTGCACCTACCAAGAACCCTTCGGTCGGCCAAGTAACCTTTGCCGCTCGCGCCGAACCCGGTCCCGCTCCAACGGACGCCCCGGGCAAGGTGCATAGCGGTAAGGGCCAAAAGCTGCACCGAAATGCACCACGGAGATCCCGTCAGCCCTTCCACTTCGATGAAGGGACAGGAGAACCCTGCGGGTAGAACTTGTCCACCGTAAACAGGTACTACCGCAGCTAAAAAGAAGACACCGAAACCGGCGGGTACTTGTGAAAGTCACTTTTCTCAAGTACCCCAAGAAAAGATGGAAAAAATCGAGACGCCAATTGTAACTGTTTTCGACGGTGACGATTCAACCAAAGATGCCTCGCTATCCCTAGCGACTCCAAAAGCGCCCAAATCTGCTGCGGGAACGTCGCAGCAAGAAGAGGACCCGCTGACTCCCACTCCCACCCAGGAATCAAGAGGCGGCTCCCGGCCGTACCTTGTCGCCGCTTGGGCCCCATTTGAGGTCCGGCCCCCCACGAGACCTCATGGATCATGACTGTATCCTGGTGGCCCGTTTGGGGGAGCTGGATTACTATTCCCCAGGGTTACATGCCTGGATGGCGGCCTATATCCGGCTGACCTCTTTTTTGATGGTGGACGTGAATCCTGCCCGAAGACTGTTCCTGGATTTCGTGCGGGATAACCACCCCACGATCCTGCCAAATGCTGCCTTGAAACGCAAGCACGCGCCGAGCCCGACGTCCGCCAGTCAGGGAACAAAGCGGGCGTGCAGGGCAGTAACGCCGACGCCAACAGATGCCGCTGCCGCCACTACCACCACGGAGCCGGCCCCCCTCCCTCAACGCCAACCCGAGCAAAAGAGGGAGCAGAAATAACCCCACACCCCGCTGCAGCTCCCATCACAGCCACAACAACAACAACAACAACAGCAGCCTAAACAACCGAAGAAACCGCGATACCCCGCTATAGTCGCCCCGTCCTCCCGGCCTTGGCCGGGGGTATTGCAAGCAATTAGCAGCCGATCTAGGCTACATACCCTACACTGCGCCCGCGGAAAGTGTCATCCGCTGAAAACAAAATTTTTGTCGTTCAGTTTTATGTATGTGCACCACCCTTAAAAAAAATTTTTTTAGTTTTTTTTTTTTTTTTAAATACAAAAAAAAACTAAAAATATACCTATCCTCAAAATTTTATTTAAATACACCTTATACTTTTCGAGTTAAATGCCTGTAACGTACGGACGGACAGACAGACAGACATGACGAATCCAGAAGGGTTCCGTTTTTTGATATTTGGCTACGGAACCCTAAACATGACACTGGGATCTACCTAACGCGCGTTCAGGACGTTACGTAATCACCCCTCTGATATCAGACAGACGGTACCCTTTACCCAGCCATCTAGCGAGATGGCTGGGTAAAGGGTACTCCTTGAGAAAATTTAGTATTATTACATTACTTGTTATTAACCACTACAGTACTGAGTACTGGTCATCAGTCCACCTTGTGGGGACGCCTGGTAAAGGTCGCGGGAGTCCGCTGGATGCGGGTGGCGCAGGACCGGTCAATTTGGCACTCTTTAGGGGAGGCTGGCTACAGAGGTCACAACTACAAATACAATAATTAACTACAACTTATTAGAAAAGTTGAAAAACCCCCGATTTTTTCATTTTAAATTTAATATCTCAAAAACGGCAGTACCGATCAAAAAACACGAAGAACGCTCGGGTTAAAACTATCTATGACACGAAAAAAACCGCATTCAAATCGGTCCATCCGTTTGGGAGCTACGGTACCACAGACAGATACACAGACACGTTAAACTTATAACACCCCTCTCTTTGCGTCGGGGGTTAAAAACCTAATTTGCCTGTAGTTTTTAAGGCACATTGTAACTATCAGTATATGGACCTATGGTCTGAAATAAAACATTTGAATTTATCGTGTCTCACCTGCAAGATTTTTATTTGTACAACATGCAAATACCAGGGAGATCAGAAACCTCCCCCCACCTCAAGGGGGACTAATGAACTGGTAAAGTTCGCGGGAGTCCGCTGGATGCGGGCGGCCAAGCACTGGTCACTTTGACACTCTTTGGGGGAGACCTATGTCCAGCAGTGGACGTCTTTCGGCTGATAGGTATGATAAATACCTATGAAAAAGAATAAATATTTAACCTTTTGACAGCGAGGGTGCAAAACAAAAAGGTGCCTAACTGTGGCCAAAACAAAACAATAGCCAGACAAAATATGAATAAAATTAAACTCCTTATTGACAATATTTATCAATATTATCATGTGGCCGTCCGTGGCTTCAGTTCAGTGGCACGAGTTTTCGTCCGCGTCCACAGCCGTCTTTAGCTCTCAAAGGGTTAACATCATTACAATGTCATTACATTATTATTATTCGATTATTTTTACACACTACGGTAAATACCTATATTATGATGAGATGTTTTAATATGTAGTACATAATAAGTTAAACATTGTGTGCCCTAACAGGGTGTCATGCATTGACTAAACTAACTGTAACACCTTATGTAATTATGTACATGACTATGCAATAAATGAAATTGTTATATACCTACGCGAGAAACAATTAAAGTCCAATGTTGTAGAATATTGGACTTAAATTGTAATAAAACTAGTCTTGTAAACACGACATTTGTAAGTGAAATCTCTGGGTCAGTTTTGGAACTGGGATCAATTTATTAATCACATAAAACTGTATGTAATTCAGTTTTAAGTAGGATTAAAGTAGTATTGTGATGTTTATAAAAGAGCCATCTAGCAAAACAAATGAGAACTATCAGTTACTACTACAATGGTTCGTCATCAATTCAGTTGCGTGTTTGAGCTCAGTTACCTCTTAGCGTATCGGACAAACGCCGAAAGATGGCAGCACTATGAATTAACTTTCATTTTGCTTATTTTGTTGCTAAGATAACAAATTAATTTGCGAGTTTTATAGGAAAGACATTTATTGGGTAGTTTTCTCAGAATATTAAAATTAATAAAGCAGTGTTGCTAATTGGATAGTAAACCATCAAATACTTGTAAGTAATAAAATAAAGTCTAAATTACGTTAAAACGATCATTTCAATTAAGATAGGTTTAGGAATTTAAACTAACTCATTGCACTGTTACCTTTTAAGCTTAAACCATGAACTAATTTAGATGAAATTTGGCATAGAGATAATTTGAGACCCTTTAAAGAACATAATGATAGTTTTTATCTCAGATCATCCCTTAAGATGGTACAAATTGGTTTGGGACAGCGATAATCAAGCATGATGTGCTTAAAATAATTTAATAACAATCATTTCCCTGAGACGATAACAATTTCCACGTGGACGAAGTCGCGGGCAAAAGCTTGTCTTTATATATAAACGTAAAAGTCCTGACTCACTTATATCAACGCCCAGCCCAAACCGTTGAACCTAGAAAGCTGATTTTTTCACAATAGGTAGTTTATATAACGTAAGTACACACTAAGAAGGGATTTTTTAAAATTTCACCCTCAAGGGGGTAAAAAGGGGGTTGAAAGTTTGTATGGGATGGAGTAAAATTTTAAGTGAGAGACTTGAAACTTTGTGTACGGACTCCTTATTACAATACAAGAAAAGTAATCTTAGGGTTTTGGAAAAACCCACCCCTAAGCGGGTTAAATAGGGATGCAAAGTTTGTACGGGGGAAATTCTTTTTTTGAGCTACAAAACGACCGATTTAGTAGAATTTTGGTATAGAGATAGTTTGAGTTCCGGGGAAGAACATAGGACACTTTTTATCCCGGATATCATTTCCTAAGGGGGTGTAATGGGGGATCAAAATTTGTATGGAGCTACGATACAAACGACTTCGGACAGAGTCGCGGGCAGCAGCTAGTAATTGATAATTGTATAGTATAGTATTAGTATGGTTCAACAATATCATTTATACATTTTAATGAAATCTATCAATCTGACATTCTCAGGCAATTGCAATCAAAATGAATATTATGTTAATGCTATTTCCTAGGGCTAATAGTAAACATGTAACGTGAATTAAGCAATTTATTAATTTCATATTATTTGGTATAAATAATTTTCTCAATATATTTTAATTACCTATATGAATCTAGATGGTTATTTTTTTAACTATTTTATTCAGAATGTAAATACAAGATTATGAATTATGATTAACATTAACTAAAATAAATTAAAACTAAGTTAAATCTAAAAAACCGGCCAAGTGCGTGTCGGACCACGCAAAACGAAGGGTTCCGTGCCTATTAAAAAGGTCGTATCGTCACAGAAATTTTACGGCACTTACGTCCTTTTCTTTGAGGAAGGCAGTTTTTCAGCAATATCTCGAAAACCTCTGAACCGATCTTGTTCAAAACAATTTTCGGTGAATGAAATTAATAAGCCCCATGTCCATGAATTTTTCCATATTTTTAAAATACACCGTTCAAAAATTAGAGGGGGGGGGACAGAATTTTAGTGACTTTCGGGGCGATTATCTCCGAGCCTATTGACTTAATCAAAAAAAATCCTAAGAAACCTTATATTTATATTGAAAGGCCTATCGATTGATGTGCCACACGGCGGGTCACAATGAAAAAAAAATTTTTGACTTTTAGTTTTATGTATGGAGTGCACCCCTAAAAATTTTTTTTTTGTCTTTTTAATTACAAAACTATGTAGCGGCTAACAAAATACACCTGTCCTCAAAATTTTATTCAAATACACCTTATAGTTTTCGAGTAAAATGCCTGTGACATACGGACAGACGGACAGACGGACAGACGGACAGACGGACAGACGGACAGACGGACATGACGAAACTATAAGGGTTCCGTTTTTGCCATTTTGGCTACGGAACCCTAAAAACCGGCCAAGTGCGTGTCGGACCACGCAAAACGAAGGGTTCCGTGCCTATTAAAAAGGTCGTATCGTCACAGAAATTTTACGGCACTTACGTCCTTTTCTTTGAGGAAGGCAGTTTTTCAGCAATATCTCGAAAACCTCTGAACCGATCTTGTTCAAAACAATTTTCGGTGAATGAAATTAATAAGCCCCATGTCCATGAATTTTTCCATATTTTTAAAATACACCGTTCAAAAATTAGAGGGGGGGGGACAGAATTTTAGTGACTTTCGGGGCGATTATCTCCGAGCCTATTGACTTAATCAAAAAAAATCCTAAGAAACCTTATATTTATATTGAAAGGCCTATCGATTGATGTGCCACACGGCGGGTCACAATGAAAAAAAAATTTTTGACTTTTAGTTTTATGTATGGAGTGCACCCCTAAAAATTTTTTTTTTGTCTTTTTAATTACAAAACTATGTAGCGGCTAACAAAATACACCTGTCCTCAAAATTTTATTCAAATACACCTTATAGTTTTCGAGTAAAATGCCTGTGACATACGGACAGACGGACAGACGGACAGACGGACAGACGGACAGACGGACAGACGGACATGACGAAACTATAAGGGTTCCGTTTTTGCCATTTTGGCTACGGAACCCTAAAAAGGCCCTCGAGGCACTGTACCGTACCGAGGATGCTGGCGGCATTTCCTCGCTGAATTGCAATGCTGTAGACACACTGGCACCGTCTCACCTCCAACGGACTACTTCTAAAGCGAGTGCAGCGGCGGAGAACGCCGTAAATCTGAAATGTAATAAATATAGAGGCCTCGGCAGAGAGTACGACTTTGTACCCTTTGGCGTCGAGACCCTCGGTCCGTGGGGTCCCAGTGCGCATAAGTTATTTGCAGAAATCGCGAAACGTCTGGTCGATGTAACTGGTGACCGAAGAGCTGGCGGCTTTCTCGCGCAACGCATCAGCATTGCAATTCAGCGAGGAAATGCCGCCAGCATCCTCGGTACAATGCCACGAGGGCCTTTTTTAGATTTTACTTAGTTTTCATTTATTTTAGTTAATGTTATAATCATAATCTTGTATTTACATTCTGAATAAAATAGTTAAAAAAAAGAACCATCTAGATTCATATAGGTAATTAAAATATATTGAGTCTCTTTACTTTATACTTAATATATTGAATCTATTTACTTGCAATAAAAAAAAAACAATGACGAATTTCACAAAATCGCCTCGAAAGAGAATACTGAGCATAAAAATGCCCGCATGTTGCTGTAAGCACTTGATATTATAAACGTTCAACCACTTCAAGCTTTTAATATTATAATCGAGTTTTAATATCCTATTAAGATGCTCCCCACCGCCCCCGCAAAATTCTGCGGACATTTTTGTACGCAAAGATGACATAAGGCTACTCCAGTTATGTATGCTCTAAAGGACCCAGACATACGCTGAATTGTCATTAGCAGATAACAATAGTCAAGATATACAGGAGCTAGACTGTTTTCCAAAAACGTGATTTGGACGACTACTTTCATTTTTCCGTGCGACCAAACCCTAGGCGCCATCAAAACTTGTTAACAATAGTTTCCATCAACACTATGGACAACCAAGATGCTTAACTCGTTTCTCACACACAAATTTGAACCTATAATAGTTCTGCGCAAGATCCAATCTGGAATAACACGAGCGCTGTTCAGAACACACTGGCGCAGTCAGTCAAAACGTAGTAAGGGGCTGGATGTTGAAGAGAGTTAAGACGATTTTGTTTCAAGTAAGTCCAAAATGAGATTGCCCGTACTGACGCAATGGTAATTTTCTCTTACATTTGGACCATTGTTCTTTGTTACGATCTTAAGGTGGGAACGGTTTTATCTTGCTAATTTCTGACGTTACGTTTTTATTATATCACTGTCGGCCTACCAGGAATAGTTTATTATTAGGAATTGTGCTAGGCTTTACGCAAAAGTGTTTCATGCTATTCGCAATTCTGCACAACAGAAATGCATTTCATTATTATTTTTTGTACAAAAATGTTTCTTGTGTTTGAAATAATAATGTATGTTAGGAAGAATTTATACCTACAACTTCCCAACGAACACTGATAGGCCCAAGGTATCAGGAGCACAGGGAAGCTCAAAACAACTTTTTACAGACTAGTAAAAGCGAAAAAGTCGTTCTTGGGAAATTGTATAAAATTCGAAAACACATTACCGAAATTACTGACTAAATTCAAATCTGTCGTAAAACCGACACTTATTTCAAAAGCATATTATAAGATAAACGATAACATCATGGATAGAGATATTTGGCAGTGATAAAGTCCTGTACTCTATATCTATCGCACAATAAATAGGCTTTCTACTGTAGCAATGTTATTTTATAATACTCTGATACTGAAATTATATTATGCTTACTGTTTCGAAAAATGACACTTCGCCGAGTTTTTTACGCCGGTTCTTCTCGAGGCAGAGGTTTTCTTTCCGAACCTGTGGTAGTTTATCGACATTCATACTATAGGTGCATGATGGGTGCATGTAATGTGCCTAAATTGAAGAATAAATCACTTTGACTTTGACTTACTATTCGCAGTATTCACTAAAGCATTTCACAATAAAATTAAACGTTTTGTATTTATTCACATTCCTCGTGTTTGTTGATCGTCGGAATAATGAAGAAAAAACAAGCTTTAGAGACAAATATGGCCGACGGTGTTTTTGTTGCCTGTCATCAACTTCATTGTGACGCTGACGATGAGTCCAAAGACAGGTTCATGTTGGGTAATTGGTAATGGATGAAAATTTTTGAGATGCCTGTTTTTTTTGGTGATGGAATAACCTTCCTTAGCACCAGAAAAAAGTTCCAGATTGTTCAGCTGCGTCAATTATTTTTGAAAAATATAAACAGTTTCCTCACTTACGTTTTGGGTTTAGGGCGAATTACTTTCCGTGATCTGTCTCAAATTACAAAAAAAAATCTTAAATATCTGTGGTAAACTAATGCTCCAAATAAATTAAAAAAAAAAAAAAACATTGGCAATTATATTGACAGCTGCAGCAGCTATATTTGTCATTGCCAGGATCAGATATTTAAATAAGTTTTTGTAATATTAGACGGATCAAGGAAAGTGTCTTATTCGCTATCAAGGAATATGTCCTAAACCCAAAACGTAAGTGAGGAAACTGTTTATATTTTTCAAAAAGAATTGACGCAGCTGAAAAGTCTGCAACTTTTTTCTGGTGCTAAGGAAGGTTATTCCTATCACCAAAAACAATCAGGTATTTCTAAAATTTTCATTCCCAATGGCGGGAGAAGATTTATAAACTCCTCAGTTCATTTGCCCATCTTCTGTCTACATTATCAGATCATCTTAATCATCATCATCATCATATCAGCTGAAAGATGTCAACTGCTGGTCATAGTCGTCCCCTAAAGAGTGCCACAATGACCTGGCTCTTGTTTTATTTTGGCCACAGTTGGGCACCGTTTTGTTTTGCACCCTCGCTGTCAAAAGGTTAAATATTAATTCTTTTTCATAGGTATTTATCATAGGTATTACCTATCAGCCGAAAGACGTCCACTGCTGGACATAGGGCTCCCCAAAGAGTGTCAAAGTGACCAGTCCTGGGCCGCCCGCATCCAGCGGACTCCCGCGACCTTTACGGAGGGACTTTTAGGAGTAGAAAAAATTATTATTATAGTACCTATGTTACTAATGAAATATAAGGACATAATAGGTTAATTTGACATTGGAAGAAGACAAATGAAATTACTTAATATGGAATCAATTAGTAGTACAACATGATTTAGCATGCAGCATGCAGATAATATATTGGCAAACTGAATTATGGTAAAATAATAGCTTATTGTCAAGTATACTTCTCAATATAGTCAGGTTAATTTACCTCCATCCTCTAGAGCATTCACTTATAAAGAAAGAAAAGAAAGAAAGAACGAAGACATTTATTCTTAGGACTCCATCTATTAAATCCTCTATCTACGAACGGACGTAACTTAACATCACCGACAATTTGAGCCTTAAATGTGAAATTGCGATATATAGAATAAACATATATGTTTATTCTATATGAGGGAATCCTCAGGTCAAATATACGGAAGACGCACTTAACCACCATTTGTAGGCTTGATTGCACTGGGATTGCGAAGCGCCGTTTATGCGACTTCGTTTGTACATTAATAATCAAGTCCTTGCGAGATTGTCAGCTCAGTTTGTCCGTCTGTTCATTTTCAAGAGCATATTTTTTTAATTTAATTTTTAGGGTTCCGATACCACAAAAGGAAAAACGGAACCCTTATTTAGGATCACTCGGTTGTCTGTCTGTCCGTTTGTCACAGCCGATTTGCTCCGAAACTGCTGGACCGTAGACCGTAGGTATATGTAAATTGGTGAACCAAAGATGGACGCGTAAAGTAAATTAATGAATTCTGAACAAAGGGGGGGGGGGGGGGGGGGGGGGAACTTATGGGGGTAAACTGGAAAATTAAAAAAAAAGTTTCGCAAACTGTATTTGTGCATATCAAATGAAAGGGGTTGTTGTAAGCATGCCAGATATTTTTTTTTAATAATTTTAGCATAAACAGATTTGAAGTAATTCAGGAACAAAGACGAAAATTGACCATTCCCCCCCTTATCTATTCTGAAAAAAATATGGAAAATAGTTCCTTGCCTAAAGATTACAGGAAAACCTATAAGAAGTTTGAGTATTCAAAAACACTTATGAAATGTAGATTATATACGGAACCCTCACCACGCGAGTTGAACTCACACTTGTCCGGTTTTTGAAGAACCCATGTGTGTCCCACTGCTGGGAAAAGGCCTCTCCCCGTGATCTCCTGCTAGGTGCTTCTACCGCCCAATTGTTGAGGAATCCAATAGCCGTAGCATGGTTGGCCTTATCACGCGACAAGTGGCAAGATAAGAGCGTCGTCTCGTTCTATCGAACGGTGTCAGCCAGTGACGCACGCTCTATCCTATCACCTATCGCGTGACAAGGCCAACCGTGCTACGGCTCCAGGTCGTCCCGCCATATCCGTCTAGGTCGGCCCCGTCATGTGGCACCCATTTCGTAGCTAGATGTCTGGATGCATGCGACAGACGTGGCCGGCCCAGTCTGTCTCCCAGAGCATAAATTAGAAAATACATTTTTTAAAGGCTAAAAGGCCTGAAATATGAATCAATTTTCAGACATATATTTTGTGTTGGTATCATGACTACTGACTGAATTTTTCGTTGAAGAAAAACATCGTGAAGAACCCAATGTGGTCGTTTTTCCTCTGGGTTGGAAAGTCAGGTGGCAGTCGCTTTCGTAAAACTAGTGCCTACGCCAAATGTGGACCATAACTCTTTTTACATTTCAAACTAAAATAAAATGAAAACTAATTATATCAGATGAAAACCGTTTATTAATTATGAAAACACATGAATAGGGATTTTATTTTTTAAAAATTACGTCATCCATATGTGATCCTTCATTATTTTGGCATTGCCGTAACCTGGAGCGAAAATTTTCAGTGATGGCCTGACAAGTGTTCCGAGAAATGTGGACCAAAAGTCCGTTAACTTTTGAATCGGTAGCTGCGTCGGGGAGCGGTGGCGGGGTAAGGCGGCGGGGTTACGAGCGGCCAATGGGAATTTAGTGCCATGGCGTCCTTCACCTCCCCGCCACCGCTCCCCGACGCAGCTACCGATTCAAAAGTTAACGGACTTTTGGTCCACATTTCTCGGAACACTTGTCAGGCCGTCACTGAAAATTTTCGCTCCAGGTTACGGCAATGCCAAAATAATGAAGGATCACATATGGATGACGTAATTTAAAAAAAAACCCTATTCATGTGTTTTCATAATTAATAAACGGTTTTCATCTAATATAATTAGTTTTCATTTTATTTTAGTTTGAAATGTAAAAAGAGTTATGGTCCACCCTGTACTTTCCGTCACTTTCTGATTAATGCTGTCAAAAAGTGTTAGAGAGTCAAGTTATGCTAGCAGGTGGCTATTAAAAAGAGAGCAAGTGTAGTTATTTTTTTAAGTTAAAAAAATTAATAAAAAAAACCCCACTTCAAACAAAAGATGCACTAAAAAGCAATAAATTATTGGGTATTTTTGTTTCTACAACTTACTTACAGTCAACCTATTTTAAACCCCCGACGCGAAAAGAGGGGTGTTATCAGTTTGACGTGTCTGTGTGTCTGTGGCATCGTAGCTCCTAAACGAATGGACCGATTTTAATGCGGTTTTTTTGTCCGAAAGCTGACAAGATCGAGATCGTTCTTAGCTACGTTTCAACAAAATCGGTTCAACCGTTTTTGAGATATAGAACTTTGAAATGAAAAGATCGGGGGTTTTTCAACTTTTCTACGTTGTAGTTATTTTTATTTTCTACTTAATGTATGATCTTTGCATAGATCCAAACAACACAAGAAGGTGGAAAAGACCCACTATAATGTACAATTAAATATTGCTATTTTTGGAATCGGTGTCAGCCAAAGGTGATGTCGTTGTTAGTTTGTATGTACAGTCGCCATCAGATATATCAGAGCGACGAAAGCACTCACAAATATCTGAACACGTCTCTAATGCCTCGACAATAGAGACGTGTTCCGATATTTGTGAGCGCTTTCGCCGCTCCGATATATCTGATGGCGACTGTACCTACCTAATCGTGGTACTCCCACACCGACTCCAAAAATAACAATATTTAATTGTACATTCATCATCATATCAGTCGAAAGACGTCCACTGCTGGACATAGGCCTCCCCCAAAGAGTGCCGAAGTGACCGGTCCTGTGCCGCCCGCAGCCAGCGGACTGTAAGACCTACAGCAACATGCGGGCATTTTAATGATCAGTGTTCTCTTGCGAGGCGATTTTGTGTATGACCATTAATCGATTGTGAAATTGTCTTTGTATGATTTTTTGCACATTGTGCAAGGTTTTCTACAGAGGTGTTAGTTACTGAAAGGCTACTCCAGTTATGTATGCTCTAAGTCCTGGACTGATTTAGAAAAAAAAAATCTTTGAAAGGATACCTTTCCTAGGTGGATCCCGTGGTCATCAAGTCAGGATCTGGGATCCTGGATAAATCGAGGGAGCTCTTCAAATTTCATAGACACACTTGAAGTAATTTGTGTACTGATTTGAAGTCGGTTAAAACTTTGTTTTTAAAGTAAGTTATAGATACACGAGTGCACCCGCGGGTCCAAGCTAGTGGTAATCCGACATTAACGTACATTGAGAATCAGATGTGTCCCCTGTTATATAATGGCCGGTTGCGTCACTGCGGACCAAGTCACGGGACGTAGCGGGTCTATACTATACCTGTAATTTAACTGTCATTTTTACCGACTTCAAAAAAAGGAGGAGTTTCTCAATTCGGTTGCTTTTTCTATGTGTGTTACCTGCAGGTTGCTATTATATTTAAAAAAATGTTTGGGTGTCATTGTTACACAAATCGAACTAGGCCTTTAGTAAGGTCAATAAGGCATGTGTTATAGGTACTAGATGAAGATATATAATAGATATAAATACTTACAGTAAATACAAGATGATGATTAACATTAACTAAATTAAATTAAAACTAAATTAAATTTTAAAAAGGCTCTAGAGGCATTTTACCGTACCGAGGATTCTGGCGGCACTTCCGCGCTGAATTGCAATGCGCTAGAAAGCCGCCAGCTCTTCGGTCACCAGTTACATCGACCAGACGTTTCGCGATTTCTGCAAATAACTTATACGCACTGGGACCCCACGGACTGAGGGTCTCGACGCCAAAAGGGTACAAAGTCGTACTCTCTGCCGAGGCCTCTATATTTATTACATTTATTTCAGGTTATCGGCGTCTTCCGCCCGCTTAAGAGGTAGTCCTTTGGAGGTGAGACGGTGCCAGTGTGTCCACACATGTAGCGTCCCAAAAAATGCATATTTTTTCTAAACTTTCAAGGATTATATCATTTTGATTTTAATTATATTTCGTAATTTGTACTTCATTACATTTAATTGATGGTTTACTATCGATTTAGCAACACTGCGTTATTAATTGTAACATGTGGAAACTATCCAATTGTGTGGGTCTTTACGTCGCCGCGCACTCATCACTCGCGCCGCCAACGCCTACGCGATGTTATGCCGATTCTGTCCACGGCTCCACAATTTCACCTCGTGTGAACAGGCACGCACAAGTACTATACAAACACCCTAAATTGTGGTACTGATGTGTTTTGACTGTGCAATAATGACCATGAAATAAGTGTCCGAATAGTTAAAGTACGATTTGTTTACTTTTGCTATTGCGTGATATTACATTTCGTTGGTTTCTTAAACTACTTGATTATTATTGCCCTCAATTACTTATGTTCTTATTCATCAACGTCTATTAAAGCAAATTGAAATGGCGTTCATATTTGCTTGTTCATCAGCTGTCACTGTGACAAGTGTTCGGAAGAAGAAATTTATTTTTATTAATTTATTCAGCTTAACATTTTTTGCATAATATAGGTAAATAAGGGTAAACATATTTATCTGGTAACTAATAAAATGTAGTTTTACGATTCAAGTATAGGTAGCTTGCTAGTCAGAGATCGGACTGGCGAACTGCTGTCAATACGGGTATCAATGACTTTGAACGCACCCGTCTTGAAGATCGGGACGCCAAACGCCAGTTCCGTAAAACTCGGCCCAAGCCCTCCTACCACTACACTTACTCAGTGGACAGCTTCACTGTGTCTCTTGCGGTCGTACGTTCAAAACCAAATTTGGTTTTACAAGTCACACTCGAGCCCATGCACGTAAAGTTTCCTAACCTTAGTTAATAAATTTTGTCAGTATGTCGCCGTCGACGAATACGTCTGGGAGGACATCAAGTTAAACTGTATTACGGCAAATGAAACACAATTTTTGTTAACATGTTCATTAAGTTTTGTAAATAAAGGTCAAGCTTAATACGATACTGTGTAGCCGTCGTTCTGCCAGTCCTTCAATGGTGTAATTAGAGCATTTTTTTTACACAGGGCTTTGTAGTAGTTCACGCTGTCTACGAAGCTGAAGGTCCTGGCTTTGAATCCCGGTAATGGCAAATATTTGTGTGACGAGCATGAATATGTTTCCGAGTCTTGTATGTTTCCTATGTATTTAAGTATTATATCTATTAAATATGTCGTCGTCTAGAACCTATAACACAAGCGGCCATGAGCTTACTATAGGTCTAGTTTGATTTGTGTAAGAATGTCCCCTAATATTTATTTATTTATTTACAAAACAACATGCAAACTTCGTATTCTCGGACAATTCACATTCGGTTTCTTTTTTTAAAACCATTCGACATTGTAAAGGGTTGACAACGCACATGTTCGCTTTGAGTTACGTTAACTCATAGGCTACGGTGACAGCTTACGATCAGGTGGACAAAACACTTGTTTACCACCGACTTTGACCTATTTAGTTTTCGAAATATGATTGACCAGGTTTATATGCTTTTTACCAACTTTATGGGAAAGCAACAAATACCTTGCCATATGAAATTGCCTACTAAAATAGAAGTAACACGGGACACATATCCTTGACCGATTTATGTTTAACTGTAAATGAACATAAAATCTGATGAGACTTTATTCTTATTGCGAAATCAATTCGGCCGCAGACAATGTCCTCAAACTACTAATATAATTAATGTGTTTGATTTACTGGCCCGTGTTATAATAAATTATGCAAAACAACGCCCAGATCGATATAATGCAGCATGTGAGCACACAATGGCCACTTTGAATTTCTAAGCATGCCTTTCGGGCTGGCGAGCGCGCCTGTACAAGATCTCAATTTCGTTACATCACGTGACCTTTGACTGTAATTATTTCCGCGTAACGTCTGCGCATCGTGCATTTGATCCATGCAACAGGTCGTCTGATGACGCTTCCATACAACTAGCGTATGCCTTATAGAGAGTGTATTGCGTCAATAAATTACTAATATTATAGAGGTAATGTTTGTGATTTGTGTGTTGAGGATAATTACTCTATAAAAGAAGAAGAAAATGATAATATATATATAAATAAAATTAAACAGATGTTATTAGTTAAGTCATACAACACTGTAAGCGAATTTTTTAATGACTTTATTTGGACCATGTTTGATATAATTTTATTCAATGTTGTATTAATTTTATATTTGTTATTTTTGATTTATTATAGGCAGAATGCACTAAACATGTTTTACTTCTAACATCTAAATGTACTGTATTGTGAAGTCTTTGTATGATCTTCTACAGAGGGGTAAGTTACTGAAAGGCTATAGTTATGTATGCTCTAAGCTACAGACCGACCAACATCCAATATGGCGCCAGCGGCTGTCATTCCATAGAAACTTGTCAAACTTTCCATACATTTAGATTTTAACGAAGATTGGTGCCGGCTTGGTGCATCCCACCCTAAGTATCATGTCAAACTTGAATTAGCTTTATGTAGGTTTTTTACGAGCATCAATTTAGTGTACACATTACCGAACAATAAATCATTAAGCCGGACAAAAAGCGTTTCCCATGTTGTCGATCGATGATCTCCGCGGAAAAGCGTGAGGCGCGAGTCGGGTTTGAACATGGAGTTCCGTACACGGATGTATGAAGCCGACATTATGATACGACAAACTCACGGTCTTCTACTCGCTCTATTTTTTTTCTATTTTAATTTCTAGCAACAGTAACTAGTTTCCGAGCTATGGCGGATCACATTGAGTATAAAAAGTTTCATGTTATTCTTCACGAATGTTTGTTCTCGAGTCTTGAATGTTTAATGTCTATTTAAGTATGTATTTATCTATATAAGTATGTTTATCCGTTGTCTAGTACCCATAGTACAGGCTTTGCCTAGTTTGGGACTAGATCAATTGGTGTCAATTGTCCCACTATATTTATTTATTTATTTATTATTTATTCTAGCAAGTCATTTTAAAATTAGAAACAAACTATGTTTGTATGGAGAGTCGAGTATCCCGGTCCTGGCGACCCTTAAAATTCTTGGGATATTTTGAGCGCTTGAATTATTTTAACCTCCGACGGAAAAAGAGGGGTGTTATCAGTTTGACGTGCCTGTGTTTCTGTCAGTGGCATAGTAGCTCCTAAACGAATGCACCTATTTTAATACGGTTTTTTTGTCTAAAAGCTGACGTGATCGAGATGGTTTTAGCTACGTTTTAATAAAATCGTTTAAGCCGTTTTTGAGATATTGAACTTTGAAATGAAAAAATTGGGGGTTTTTCAATTTTTCTAAGTTGTAGTTATTTCTATTTTGCTTTAAACGTTCGCGATGGGAAACACTTTTTTTAATTACATATTTTTATCCGCAAATCCTTGAGTTACAAAATGTACATTAAATGTATGTAATTTAAAAACTAAAGTTATTGTACCTACTTCTTAGCACAGTCCGTATGATGAAAATGAAAAATGAAAAATGATTTATGTATAATAAAAAAAAATGATAATTAGTTTGATACTTTTTCTACCCTGTGACAGCCACATCGGGGCTGGATTATATCACGGTCAAATCTCGCAAAGTATCCCAAACTTATCATGAATTGCGCGTATACATTATGGGTATAGGTGAAAAATTGCACGTAGAACCGATGGCCGTCGGGGCGGAAAGGTTCTCGAGTATCAACCACGTACCGGAAGGCGCGGCGTGGGTAGGCCCCCCACAAGGTGGACTGACGACCTGGTAAAGGTCGCTGGAGTCCGCTGGATGCGGGAGGCGCAGGACCGGTCATTGTGGCACTCTTTGGGGGAGGAATATGTCCATCAGGGGACGTCTTTCGGCTGATATGATGATAATGATGATGTGAAAAGTTGTACCCAAATATTATTTTTAGCGGAACCCTACCAAGTTCCTCGCTCAAGTCAAGGTGAAATTTATTAAAAAAAAGAATACGCGCCATTGTTAGGTATATCTTGATCGAGATAAGTCGTCATACAAAGACTAACATACACTTTATACGTCGCTACTTCTGCTGCTTCCGCTGCTTATTAAGTTTGCGAAGGGATTATACATATTTAATATTCAAAAAAAAACAAGTAGGAAATTACTGATAAGAGATCTTAACGCAGACGCGTTCCTTAACCAAAAAAAAATATAATTAATAAGGTTCCTTTCCACACAGAAATCAACTACGCAAGATAGTAGGAATGATAACCGGACACAACACCTTGAACAGACACCTCTATAAGTTAGGTATCACAGACAGCCCCATGTGCAGAGCGTGCAAGGAGGCAGAAGAAACGACTAAACACATTCTACTGGACTGTAAGCAGGTAGAAGTATACAGGAAAAAGCACCTAGGGTCTCCGGACACACTACGGAACGCAGTCAGTAATACCAAGGCACTCTTAAACTTTTTAGAGGAGCTGGGGTGGTTAGAGTAGCGCCACCCTGCCGTTTCACGCAAAATAGGCACATTTGGATGTCGACTTGCGGAAAATGCCCAGTAAAACTAACTAACTAACTAACTAAGGTTCCTTAAGAACGTTATGTCGTATTTGCGGACAAGAATGTCTGCCGAATTTCGCGGGGGCGGGGGAGCATCTTAATAGGATATTGAAACTCAATTGACAACATTTCATTTTTTCATAGCGGCTCAAACTAAAAACATTCAGAGATTTGGGCTTGCTAAATATATAAACAATAATGGATTTTTATATTCGCTAGTTCGTGAGAAAACTGGGAATTACTTTGAAGAAGCCATTTAAAGGCTGAATGCGGATATTCCATAGCTGTGCTTATGCATCTTGTAAGAAAAAAAAATGTAGCGACATTGACAGTTATTTGACTCCTCCTATCTTGTCGTTGTCAATGTCAAATGTCACTGTCACAGACACAGCATGCTATTTACTTTTTAATTCGATAAATTGACCACAGTACTATTTAATCTTTAAATGTACTTATGCCCTTTTCGAAAGTGGTAGTTTAAACACCCAAATTAAGGGGGTTTAATTTGAAATAAAATGAAAAGAAAAAATACGTGTCTCCTAACTTTTCAAATACAAATAAATGCCTAAACTAGAAAAATTAAAAAATGTTAATTGTATATTGAAAGCTTGAATTGGTTGAACGTTTATAATATCAAGTGCTTACGGCAACATGCGGGCAATATGATGATTTATGATCAGTGTTCTCTTGCGAGGCGATTTTGTGAATGACCATTAATCGATTGTGACATTAAGTCTTTGTATGATTTTTTGCACATTGTGCAAGGTTTTCTACAGGAGGGGTAAGTTACTGAAAGGCTACTCCAGTTATGTATGCTCTAAGCCGTAAATGGGGTCCACGACCATTTTAATAATGGGTTTACCTCTTTCTGCTCCCAATATCCCAAATATGCGAAAATAAAGTAGTATATAAACTTTTTAGAAGTAAAAATAAACATGGCAAATATTATTGACATCTCTGTCTATAAAAAAAACTCACTTACAAAGCTTGCGAAAAGCTGTCCTGTCAGGTAAGTTAATGGTATAAGTCTAGAACTGTTGTGTCGCGGAGAAAAAAGCCATAAATTACGTGTTGTTTGTACTCCTCTTCAATTAATCGCGCAGCGACGAGAGAAAGTGCAGGCTGTGGCCACAGCGGCAGCGGGAAACGCTCACTTTCCGTTGGGTACGCTTTCTAAGATTGTCTGGGAGAAATCTCGTTGTATAAAAATGTTACATTACTTACATTTTTAAATCTATTGACGCAAACAAAATACGAAACTGCGAAATATATCTTTAATTGCATCATATAATTTCACGATATAATTACGTTTTTAACATTATTATATAATATGTTATATTTAATTATTTTGCCAGCATCTTCGGAACAGAGAGGCAATTTATTATGCGTTTATACTTATTATTTGATATCTGTGTTATTATATGAATTACCTATGTTTTATTTGTTGATAAGAATACCTACTGCTTAACTCGTACCAACCAATTCATGATAATTTTTGCGACATATTAGCGTTTAAAACACAACCATAACTTCCTCATTTTAAGCGTCAAATTTTAACGTTTACGCCAAAAGACGCGGATTTTAATTCTGTCAATTTTGGTAAACATAATAACTCGTACACTTCACAAGGGCTTTCGTATCCCTTTTCACTAGAGCCCCAGCTACTGTTGTGATAATCATCATCATCATCATCATATCAGCCGAAAGTCGTCCACTGCTGGACATAGGCCTCCCCCAAAGAGTGCCACAATGACCGGTCCTGCGCCACCCGCAACCAGCGGACTCCAGCGACCTTTACCAGGTCATCAGTCCACCTTGTGGGGGCCTACCCACGCTGCGCCTCTGTTGTGATAATAAGTTGTTTTAACTCCTCCGTACCCCACGCAAGTAACTTTTTTTAATAAGAACAATTTACTTAACACTTAAAATGAAACATTGTTCCACAAAGCTGTAGTAACAGTTTGACTGTGGGATCGGCAGTCTCTAAATAAGACATGCATAAACATAAATAACAGTGTCCATAAATCAGTTATACTATACTAAACTTACATTCACTTACCTTGTTTGAAACCGTTGCAGCATTAGTGGCATATCTAAAAAAACCGGACAAGTGCGAGTTCAACTCGCGTGGTCAGGGTTCCGTATATAATACACAAAAATATTGCGAATTTTCCCGTTGCTTTGAATACTTAAACTTCCTATAGGTTTTTTGTAATTTTTAGTTAAGGAACTATCTTGCATATTTTTTTCAGAATTTTAAGACTAGTTGTTTCGGGGATAAAGGGGTGGGGGATAGTCAATGTTTGTCTTTTTTCCTAAATTACTTCAAATATGTTTTTGCTAAAATTATAAAAAAAAAACTGAGATGCTCACAACAACCCCTTTCATTTGATATGTCACACAATACAATTTGCGAAACTTTTTTTTTTAATTTTCCAGTTTACCCCCCAAAAGTGGCCCCCTTGTTTAGAATTCATTAATTTACTTTACGCGTCCATCTTTGGGTCACCAATTTACATATGTGTACCAAATTTCAACTTAATCGGCCCAGTAGTCTCGGAGCAAATCGGCTGTAACAGACGGACAGACAGACGCACGAGGGTTCCGTTTTTTTCCTTTTGAGGTACGGAACCCTAAAAAGTGCACATTTTGGTACCACTTGACATTTCTATACACTTACTGGCGTCTTATTCGCGCCCTATAGCGCCGCGATCGTCATTGCCCCGCCCGCGGTATAGCCGCAGCCTTAAGTCATGTGCAAACGGAGATGCATCTAGATTTCTTTGAGCACTGAACGTGACAGCGTTGTTTGTTGTCTTAGAGCTGTGGCACACAGCAAGATATGACACAAAATATTATATCTTCTTGTTCAGCGTGCAGCGTGTACAAGCGCCCTCTTGGACATACACCTCTCAAATTTTCTTCCATTAAGCCGAATTTGTCAGGTATTTAGTCAGGTTAATTTACCTCTATCACTTTTGGGATGGATTCCATATATTAAATCCCGTATCTACGTGAAAACACATCTTATATATCTGGTGAAATAAATGATAGATATACTAGTATAAGAGACTACGGAGGCATCATAATAAACAACCAAAGTTGCTTTAAACAGTATTTATTAATCCAATGAATACAGCGACAATGGCAGGTAAATAGAGCTAGCGCTTTCTGTATTAGTTATTACGGTGATGTTACAAACCTTAATCTGATGCAACTATGACAGAACACCAGATACCACTAACAAACTATGTGTATTTATGTTTTTATCCAGCGAGTGTTAGTAACTTAAAATAATAATATCCTCAATTCATCAGCGACGCCGACCCAAGGACGAATAATGGCGGTCTCCCGCGGTCTTGTCCTCCAAGTGCCGTAGTCATTACTCTTACTCTTTAAATTAGAATTACTTGAGAAGCCATTATAAATGTGTGTAATAATCATAAATAACAATATAATATTTTATAAGTACGTTATCCTTACACTAGGTATTTTGTATAATATTTTTTAATGGGCCTGCCTGGGCCGGGCTCGCCCCCAGACTGCCCCTGCGATCGTTGTCAAAGTGATCTGACCATCTTGACGGGGTCTTCGGCAGGTGTCTATGGCACCGAAACGACGGGAGATAGAGCAGACGCGTTCTAGAACGGAAGCCTCGCTCGAATCCTTCGTGCATTATACTGTACTAGCTTTTGCCCGCGGCTTCGCCCGCGTACTAAGAGTAATGTTAACCGTCTACAAAAAAAGGTGCATCTCAGTTTCAGTCTTTTATATATTTAGATCGACTCTACTTAGACTCTGCATATCGAACATAGACTCTACATATCGAATCTACATATCGACTCTACATATCGACTCTCCATATCGACTCTACATATCGACTCTACATATCGACTCTACATATCGACTCTACATATCGACTCTACATATCGACTCTACATATCGACTCTACATATCGACTCTACATATCGACTCTACATATCGGCTCTACATATCTGGACCCCATATAAAATTTCACCCCCTCTTTTGTGTTGGGTTGGGTGCAGATTTCCAAAAAAAAATGACGCACGATTTTTTTGTTAGTCACAAATAGTCCGCATACCAATTTTTAGCTTTCTACCTTGAAAATTGCGGAATGCTCCATACAAACTTCCACCCCCCATTTTGGGGAAGTGGGGGGTTAGAAAGAGACAAAAAGTAGCCTATGTCACTCTCCATCCCTTCAACTATCTCCACTTAAAAAATCACGTCAATTCGACGCCCCGTTTTGCCGTGAAAGACGGACAAACAAACAAACAAACAAACAAACAAACAAACAAACAAACAAACACATACACTTTCCCATATATAATATTAGTATTAGTATGGATAACTGTATAATCATGAGTGCAATAGATAAATAAATAAATAAACCGGCCAAGTGCGAGTCGGACTCGCGCACGAAGTTTTCCGTACCATTATCTATAAAAACGGCAAAAAGATCATGCCTGTTGTATGGGAGCCCCAGTCCGACTCGCACTTGGCCGGTTTCTTAGTATTTGTTGTTATAGCGGCAACAGAAATACATAATCTGTGAAAATTTAAACTCTCTAGCTGTCACGGTTCTTGAGATACAGCCTGGTGACAGACAGACGGACGGACGGACAGCGAAGTCTTAGTAATAGGGTCCCGTTTTTACCCGTTGGGTACGGAACCCTAAAAAAGGGCCGCGCCAATAATCTTTAAGCATCGCAGATTACCCCGCTTAACATAGCTTAGCTAGACCGTGGGGAGAGACCCTAGGTTTAAACCTGTCCGTTACCCAACCACCATTTAAGCTATGCCTTTACGCAATAAAAACATCTAGACGTTAGCACTCCTAGATTTCAAATCTAGCATTAATTAATTATAATATTTAGAAATTGACATTTACGAGGTAAACGATATGGATATTTTGCAATTTAATTACTAGGATTGTGATGTAATATTTAGTGTGGGAATATTCCTCAGTTATTTTTTTTTATTGCACAATAAATGCTAAGTTTAAGACTTGGATATCACTTAAACTTGTAGTTAATAGTTCCCAGCACGCTCGACTCTCCATACATATATAAGTTTAGTTCTCATTTTAAAACGATATGCTAGAATAAATTGAAACTTTGTATATACAGCCTTGGTCAAAAATGTTGAGCACCCATGCGTTTTTCATACAAAAGTCAAACTTTATATATTTCATAGTAAAAAGTTGTGTATCTATCGAAAAAAATCGTCATATTAATTGACGTTAAGGAAAATTCCGTGAAAAAAATGCAATTAAACCTTCATTGTAAAACCCGACTTTTTCTAGCTTCAGTTTTCACACGCAAATTGCAATTTCAAAATGATATATATTAATGATTTGCACATGACCAAACACTTATTATATTTTACGTCTTCGTGTATTTATGAAATTGAAAAATAATACTTTATCCATAAGTTGCAAAGGAAAACGTGGGGTGCTCAATACTTTTGGCCAAGGCTGTACAGTAAGGGAAATGTATTCGCGTACCACCGTAGAACTCTGTCGCAATTGACAGGCCACAGTCACTCAAACTCGAATGATATGTCACCTTATTGCGATAGGGTTCTACGGTGGTACGTGAATACATTTCCCTTGTACATACAATGTGATCCGCTATATCTAGGTTGGAGACTAGTTTCTGTTGCTAGAAATAAATAAAGACAGAAGAAATTATTCATAGAAAACTTCAAATCGCTCCATTGTTTTGGAGTCAAATCGCTTCATTAAATAGAAGTAATTTTTTTATATAATATTGTGTGAATCTATTGACCAATCCATAGTATCCATACTAATATTATAAATGGGAAAGTGTATGTGTTTGTTTGTTTGTTTGTTTGTTTGTCCGTCTTTCACGCCAAAACGGGGCGTCAAATTGACGTGATTTTTTAAGTGGAGATAGTTGAAGGGATGGAGAGTGACATAGGCTACTTTTTGTTTCTTTCTAACCCCCCACTTCCCCAAAATGGGGAGTGGAAGTTTGTATGGAGCATTCCGCAATTTTCAAGGTAGAAAGCTAAAAATTGGTATGCGTACTATTTGTGACTAACAAAAAAATTCATCATTTTTTTTTGGAAATCTGCACCCAACCCCTTAAAAGAGGGGGTGAAATTTTATATGCGGGTCCAGATATGTAGAGTCGATATGTAGAGCCGATATGTAGAGTCGATATGTAGAGTCGATATCTAGAGTCGATATGTAGAGTCGATATGTAGAGTCGATATGTAGAGTCGATATGTAGTCGATATGTAGAGTTGATATGTAGATTCGATATTTATAGTCGATATGTAGAGTCGATATGTAGAGTCGATATGTAGATTCGATATGTAGAGTCTATGTTCGATATGCAGAGTCTATGTAGAGTCGATCTAAATATATAAAAGACTGAAACTGAGATGCACCTTTTTTGTAGACGGTTAACATTACTCTTAGTACGCGGGCGAAGCCGCGGGCAAAAGCTAGTAAATAAATATGCAGTGCGAGAACCCCTCTTATGAAAGGGTAAAGGCCTCCTCTAGAGATGTCCAGTTGCTATCATAGCACTTTAGTTATGACTATGACATTCCAAAGACAACAGACATTATTCAGAATAGATCGAGTTGTCAATTTTCCATTTGTGCCGAATTACAGTAAATCCCTCATATGTCTCTAACATTACGCCAAGCAAAATACGGTTTTGAAAAACATTAATTTATAATAGCGTTTTTTTTGTTTATTTAATTCTAAAACGTTATTCTAAGATTCTTTATTCAAGAATCCAACAAACTTTCCACCTGGAAGTAATTTTATAGATTTAAATGAAACATTCCTTGTCTTTTTTATTTTATTTATATTGAATATTTTAAAGCAAATGTAAATGAACCTAAATAAAGATTTAAAAAAATATTAATATGTATCCGGACTTTTTAGGAGCTAATTAAATAAAAAAAAATTTGATGTCAGATTTTTTGTTGGATTTTGCCTCTAGGTAACTATTGAATTGATAATACATCCGTTACATTAAAAAAATTAGCTATTATAAATTATTTCCAAATTTGACATTTTTTCCATACAAGTTGTCAGTTCATTGCCTGGACTACATGGTCAGACAAACCGAAGAGGTATCACAATATCTTAACAATTACAGAGTGATCTAAGTACATGAGAATGTACACACGGTTCTAGGCTTTAATCACCAACCAACAACCAACAAGATTGCGTGAAAACGAAAGTCACCCAAAAGGCAATGCTGGGAGTATCTCTGCGTGATCGCATCAGAAATGAGGCTATCCGCAGCAGAACCAAGGTAACCGATATAGTCCTCCGAATCGCTAAACTCAAGTACATTGCACGTAGAACCGATGGCCGTTGGGGTGGAAAGGTTCTCGAGTGGCGACCACGTACCGGAAGCCGCATCGTGGGTAGGCCCTCCACAAGGTGAACTGATGTCCTGGTAAAGGTCGCTGGAGTCCGCTGGATGCAGGTGGCGCAGGAACGGTCATTGTGGCACTCTTTGGGGGAGGCATATGTCCAGCAGTGGACATCATTCGGCTGATATGATGATGATGATGATGAATGGGATTTAAGTCTCTCTGACGCTCAAATGCGGACATTAAGTAACAAATTTTTCTTAGTAATTTTATGAACATTTAATATTAAAGCAATCTTTCTAAAAGCTATTTTAACGTCTCAAAATTATAGTGGTTACATCTTTTGATCCAGGAGGCAGAAGAATCAAACAGGCGCGTTGTCTACCCTTTATCCATTCAAGGGTTAGCCCCTCGACATCTAGAGACAGGTGTAATACCAGCCTACCCAGATTTATGCAATTCCGACGAACACTAAAGATTGTGAAAAAAATAAAAATCAGCCTTCAATTGGGAATGGATGAAAATTTTAAAAGTGCCTGATAATTTTTTTGGTGATAGGAATAACCTTCTTTAGCACCAGAAAAAAGTTTCAGATTTTTCAGCTGTGTCAATTATTTTTGAAAAATATAAACGGTTTCCTCACTTACGTTTTGGGCTAGTTTTTCGGCGAAGGAAAACATCGTGACCTGCATACATCTGCTAAGAAACTCAAAAGGCGTACGTGAAGTCCCCAACCCGCACTTGGCCAGCGTGGGGACTACTGTCCGTTCCCTCTCATCCATGAGAGGAGGCCTGTGCCCAGTACACACACGAACGTACGGTACGGAACGGTAAACACTTGATACTTAACCTTTTAACAGCCATAGTCTGATTTATAAGTCATAAAATATCCAGCTTATTTCGCCCCAGTCTGATATGTAAGACAAAGTTTTGATTTGCTTTTCTCATATATTTTAATAGTCCTGCTCTGGAGAGTCTGGATTGTACCGTCGTATCGGCGGCGACACGAGCATGCCCGATGAACAATTCTAAAGTAGTTCTGCCGAAACGTAAGTTAAAAGGACACGAATTCTGTTTTTTTTAAAGAATGTACGCAAAAATTATCTTGCAGTATTCAACAATGATTTTGCTCTCTGAAACTGAAAATTAGTCAACTTCCACATTTCACTCCATGAAACCCGAGTAAAGAAAGGAAGTATACTTATAAGGAATAATCGTGCTATCAGCATATTTTTAGGGTTCCGTACCTCAAACGGAAAAAAACGGAACCCTTATAGGATCACTCGTGCGTCTGTCTGTCCGTCTGTCACAGCCGGACCGCTATACCGATTGAGTTGTCATTTGGTACACATATGTAAATTGGTGACCCAGAGAGGGACGCGTAAAGTAAATGCTTAAATTCTGAACAAGGGGGCCACTTTTGGGGGTAAATTGGAAAAAATAAGTTTCGCAAACTGTATTGTATGACATATAATTTTTTTTATAATTTTAGCAAAAACAGATTTGAAGTAATTGAGGAAAAAAGACGAATTTTGACCCCCCTCCCCTCCTTAACTCCGAAACAACTAGGCTCAAAATTCTGAAAAAAAAAAAAAAATAGTTCCTTGTCTAAAGTTTACAGGAAAACCTATAAGAAGTTTGCGCATTCAAAGTAACGGGAAAATTCTCAATATTTTACGGTACCCTCCCTCACCACGCGAGTTGAACTCTTGCTTTGTTGTTGTTATCGTTTTGTAGTCTCGTTATAAGAAACTAAGTAGCTGCCTTAGTGTAAAGAACATTGGCTTAGTTCCGGAGACGACTTCTGCAGCCTAATAGTTGGTTTTGGGATGACCCTGTCTACGAAGCCCCTTTAGTCCCATGTCATAGCAAGATTTGGTAGCTAGCTTCGAAATGGGAGAAATAATTTCCACTTCGAAGCTGGCTGCGAAACGGGAATCTTTTAGGCCCATCTCGTAGTAGCCAGCTAGCTACCAAATGTGGCTACGAGATGGGAAAATCGTTCCCAATTCGAAGCTGGCTGCGAGACGGGAAACCACATATCCGATTTCGGAGCTAGCTACCAAATCTTGCTATGAGATGGGACTAGAGGATTCCCGCTTCGTAGCGAGCTTTCATCATCATCATCATCATATCAGCCCAAAGACGTCCACTGCTGAACATAGGCCTCCCCCAAAGAGTGCCACAATGACCGGTCCTGCGCCACCCGCGAGCTTTGTATTGGCATTATTTCTCTCATATAGAAACTAGCTACCAAACCTGACTACCAGATGGGACTACAGGATTCCTGCTTCGTAGCCAGCTCCGTATCGGGATTGTTTCTCCCAATTCGAAGCTAGCTATCAAATCTGGCTACGAGGTGGGACTGAAGGACGAAGCCGGAGTCCCGGGTTCAAATAAGGTAAGGGCATTTATTTGTGTGATGAGCACGAATATTTGTTCCTGAGTCATGGATGTTGTCTATGTATTTACATAAGTATGTATATCGCCGTATAGTACCCAAAGTACAAGCTTTGCTTAGTTTGGGAACAGATCGATTCGTGTAAGATTTTCCCGAAATATTTATATATATTTATTACCCCCTACATACAAACATACAAACTGACAATACTCTGATCCGTTTTAAGCGATTAGCCTCTTTATTGCAAGCGATATAAAGTGTAGAATAACATGAACATTTATGGCACTTTAGTCAGGTCACAGATATGCATAAAGGGATATCTCCAGAGTTTAGCAGTGTTATAATATGAAGTTTACAAGGCCTCTAATTCAATTATATAGTCTCTCAGTGCATGCAGCAATAGGCTACTCTACTATTGTTTGTAATATATTTTAAAAAGTTCGTATAGATTCGATAGTCAATTGTCGTTGCTTTATGCAAATAAACAATGATTGAAATTTGAACATTATATATTCGCGCCAAAAAGGCAGCCGCTGTTATCGTGACGTCATAACTGCAACACCAAACCACAGACAATTAAAAAGATACTATGTGCAGAAACTTCAAATGTCTTTTTAAAACGAAAACTTGTTTTTGCATTTGCTATTCCGACGTCACTCACAGAAGACAAACTGGCAGTCAGCGTTTTAGTGTAGTTTGTACGTAACATACAGATATTAAAACTATGATTTTAATTTTAATTGTTAAAATAAATCTTATGTTTTTATAACAAAATAGGTTATGTTCGTATTTTTTATTGTAAATTCTATATAAAAAAATACTATGATAATTTAATTTTGATAGATGAAAATACCATATTGTCTGCAGGGTGACCGTAATGTTAGTACCTACCTACATATGTAAGTAGATTTATTCTAACATTTATTTTTATCTCTATTATTTTATAGAATCAAACGGCAACCAATTCATGCAGTCAGAAAAGTATTCATTAAATAGTATTATCCTTTTGTTAATAATTACTCGATACTCGTATACATGTGTATTATACGGATTACACATTTTTGGTTGATTTCCAAATCCCATTTTACTGTATGTCGTTGCCAACGAGGATGGGAAAAACTGTTTATTTTTACTGAATTTGGCAATAAAAGGGTTTAATTAATCCTAATACCACCTTTAATATCCACTCCACTGTAAGAATGAATGTTCACATACCTAGTATATAAATTTAATTTAAAATAAGAATGATGACATATGTAATATTTGTAATATTATTAATTGACTTATGATTTAATATTATTTTTATTATATTTTTACTATGTACATTTCATGTAAAATAAAACTCCAACTCATTTATTTAATTCGTATATTGCTAAACCTTAAAAAAACAAAAGTATGTTTATAAAACATAAAAAACAATGTACTCTTACATCGGAAAGTAACCCAAGCCTTTGTTCAACAAATATGTACTTTAAGCCTCACTGGTTAGGTTCAAAATGCCTTAAGACCTTGTATTTTTTAGATTCCTGAATATAATTTGAACTTTTAGTTTTCAATTGAACATATATGTAGTTTAAAGTTAAGAAAGAAAGGCCTTAGAAAAATTTAATTAACTGTGAATCTATGAGATAAAATTGCAACATATCAACGATAATTTTATGTAAAATAATTTATTATTAATCAATCTGATATATCTAAAATCTGATTTTATGTAAAATAATTTATAATTCAGACGTGTCAGATTACTTTAATTTAAATAAATTACATTAAAATAAACTGACATAAAATTCATATTAAAATTCTAATAACAGTGTTTTAGCATCGAATGAATATTAAAATTTAAGTTACAATTTCACGTATAGATACAAAATGAGGTAACAAAAGAACCCTTGGATTTGCAAATTTTTTACAAATTCAAAAGTTTTCATCTCGCTCATGCGCACGCAATGCAAATTACTGTCGCTTGCGTTAAGAGACGCAGCTACAAGTTAGAAGGAGACCTTCTAACGCACGTCCGTCAAATAAACAATCGCAAACATAATTCGCACTGCGTACTTCAAAACATTACAGAATTTACAGAAGTGGCGTGGTTTCAATGACTGACAGAAGTGGCCAAAAGTCCGTCAGTTTAAGAAACATTTATTTTCGGCCGCTTCTGTACACCATATTTATAACATCGTTTGCCGTACCAGTATTTGCCACCTAGCAACTAACGTGGCAATATCCTACATTACAGTTGCATCAATATTGACTCTGAGAATTGTCTTTGTCTCGAGCTTCTGCTATTGAGACAGATTCTGTACTAAACACGTTCTCTTTAGTCAAGCCTGTTCAAGTTATCCTAAGATTTGTCAATATTGATTGAAACTTTGAAACACCTTTTAAAAATACTGGCCTTTTAGAAACAATTGCGGTTTTAGAATGCCATTCACTGTCAATCTAGTGATTAACTTGTCTCTTCGAGAGACAGGACTGTAGTGATCTGACTTCGATAACAAATTGGGCTTGAACAATAGCTAAAAACACAATGGTTCTAATAATCTCTGATCCTTGAATGTTACATGTGTATTAATTGACTTGTCAATGAGCTCCAGTGATGAAAGAACATGTGCTGCCGTTATCTAATAGCCATTCTTTAAATGTATCTTAGTCACAACACTACATGAGTTAACTGACCCAAACTATAACATAACTAACCCCCTAACTTCCCATTGAGTACTTTAATATCATATTTACAATTGGTAACTGGTAACAATAGTTAACAAAATGACTACAAAGAATAAAAAACAAAAGGACCAACGAAACTACAAAATGGTATTCCATATATACAAATAAGTTTCGGATATTAGACCATAAGAATAAAAGAAAAAATCTCCTGTGATTTACTCTTATGGTCTATCCTTCTGCCTAAACCTGCATTACATTATCATGAAAATTCATAATAATCGTCACGACATATGAGACATAGATACTGTCCATATCTTCACCAAAGATCATGTTTAACATGATAATGTAATGTAAACAAAGTGGTTACCTATTTATCCCATCCGTGGTGCTCATGGTGGATCTGCACCCACTCTTTTTGCCAAACTGGTTTCCATACCTTTTTCCACGCTGGTACCTCCACAGTCTTCCATACAGGTACCTGAATCTGCTTCCACTTGTCTACCCAGATCTTCTTTTGTACTGGCACCCACACTTCCTTCTTCACAATCTTCCATATTTGAACTTTCTCTTCTATCCATTCTTGTTTCTTCTCTGTCACCCACGCTTGTTTCTTCTCGGTTCTCCAGATCTGTTTCCATTCTTCCTTCCATTCCAATTTCTTTTCCGTCACCCATTCTTGCTTATGCTCGGTCTTCCAAACTTTTTTCCACACGGGTTTCCAGATCATCTTCTTCCTCCACAAATCGTGGCTGGTGTATTCCCATCCGTGGTCATCCTTGCCCAAGAACTTTTCTCCGGGAACACCCTCTTTCACCCATTCGGGGACGTAAGATTGTTTCCATTCGGGTACCTGTACAAAAGTGCAAAAATATTGTGAAAATACAAAAAATAACATTATATCCAGTGTGCGTCAGTGTATAAAGAGTATAAATAAAGGAAAGCCATCCATAATATCGGAAAAAAACCTAATAAAATGTCGCCATGATTTAAAGGGCATGTATTAAGAACTAATCAAAGGAAAACAATAGATATCAAAATTAAAATCAAACTCCACATTTAAAGAAAATAGACAAGATATACAATGGCAACCAAATTATATCAAGATTTATATAAAAAGTGACCACCTACTATGTTTTAAAGCGACAAGCGACAACCTGACGATACAGAACAATATGGACAAATTGAAAACTTTAATGAAATAGAAATTCTACAGCTTATAAAGAAACTAACACCAAGAAAAAGCCCTGGACCGCTAGAATATAGCCTAGAATCTAAATGGAAATGGGCTGGTCATGTAGCCCGAATGCATGAAGAAAGATGGACGAAAATAGCTACTCTGTGGGCGGGGCCAGAAAGAAAAAGAAGATTGTGTAGACCCAATGCAAGGTGGTCCGATTGGCCAAATACAGCACAAAACAGAACAAGATGATAAGAGCTGGAGGAGGCCTTTACCAGAGAGGGGTCCTAACCAAATTACGGTTTATAATTAACAGAAGAAATTTAAATTCTTTTTAACTACTTTTTTTATTTATTAGTTTCTTTTGTTATGGAATAACTGGGATTTTTATTTTATTATTTTATTTACCTGTACAGTTTTAGTAACTGGGACTTTAATTTCCTTCCACACTGGTTTCCAGACTTTTTTCGAATCTGGTACCTGTACCTCCTTCCAAATTGGGACCTGTATTTCCTTCCAAATTGGCTTTTGGACTACTTTCCAAGCGGGCACCTTTTCTTCATGCCACTGTTGTACTTTCTCAGTTTTCCACGCTGGTTCTTTGTCCTTCTTCCACTCTGTTTTCCAGGCTAGTTTTTTCTCTGTCTTCCATATTTGTTTCCACTCTTCTTTCCAGACGAGTTTCTTTTTCCAGACCCCTTCGGGTTGGGAGTGCCAGCCGCCCGGAGAACGTTTTTCTCTGGTCGCCTCTGCTACTTCCTGGGGTACAGGGACTGCTAGGGCAGCCGCGAAAGCCACGAACAGTAGCTGCAAAGAAAAATACACCTTAATACTCTGTGGCAACTTAGTTCTCTCAATATTCACTGATTAATTGACTGCAAATAAATATTGATTGATTGAACGCCTTCGTTAGGGCTAAATATATGTTAAAATACTTATAGAAAAATAACGCTTTCAAAAACATTTCTAGTTCCGTTATTCGTTCCAAAAGGGACCATTTACGTGCAATCCCCACTTTTCTCATAATACCCATTTGTCAAGTTTAATACTATGACGCTTTGTGACTATTTGTTTTTGTATGATTTACTTTATAAATTAACATAACTTATTAGTTAAGAGAATTAATGATTATGAATGGTTCAAAAGTTACAAAATGTTTTAGGCTTTTAGTTCAGCTACTTCTCAAATTGAAAGTACGCCTAGCTAAAGAGGTAGCCAAAGCATCTTAATGTACCTAAGAAGGATACCGAACCGACCCTAATACAGCTCAGAACTATTGTAGACTTATTATTCTACTTAATTCTTTGTAAGTCCACAGCCATCTTTGTACGGTGGTATTTTCATTTTAGTCTACTTCATTTCTTTAAACTTTAGTACTTCAAATGTAAAGTTGCATATCTCCGTTTTTCTATAGAAGGGAAGGCCTGTCTCTGACCAGTCGGCTATGTCGTAACGCGTACTTGTGCCCGGGCGCATGACAAATGGTCTGTGGTTATGAAAGGAACACAAACACAACACCAAAACTATTCCGTTAATTATTTTTAATAGTTCTATGTGTAAACAACAGATGTTTCTATTCGGTTGAGCTTTCACAATTTTCATTTGTTTGCGGAACTGTTTACGTATATATTTTTAATTTATCGCAACATACACCCACCACACCCGCGTAATAATATTTTAGACTTAATAGTGAGGCATTATTGTATCTAGCTGACGATACGACGAATCCTCAAATCTATAATGGGTTGACAACGCGCTTGTGATTCTCCTGGAGTCGCAAGCGAGCTTAGGCTATGTTGTCTGCTTGCCCTCAGGCAGTATTTATATTTGGCACCATCCTTGAATAAAAAAAAAGTTACATGAGCTTTTTTATTTTAAAGTACTTCTACTACACGTATCGCCGTATTATTGTTTGTATTAATGCGATGAAAAAACAACACGGCATAACTAAAGGTAGTTTGAAGATATATAGTTACAATACAATTAATGTCTTGTATATTATTGTTTGTAGGACTCAAAAAGTGACAAAATTTTCAAAAACAAACTCACGCTATTGCTCAATGAGAAGGCTTATTACTCAATAGATGAGTTTATAAAAAAATTGACAAATAAACGGACGGATCATTGACCCAGCGCCGTATTAAACGGAATTCAAATGAATAAATAATTGTAATAATATTAATATGTTGCATGGTAAAAACCTTAAAATATTGGGTGTATATTATATTGAAATTGTGACATGTGAAATGCTTATTTTACCAATAAATTCTGTATTCTGTATTCACAATCCATTTCCAAGAAAAGATTTCACAATCCTTAGATAATTCGTAATCCGGTCACCGATCCTTTAATGACGATCGTTGCCCAATGCCCAACCCAAGCCATCGATTGCCCACTCAATTACCATTCTACAAACTCATAAGTAAGTTCCTTAATACTAGTATACATATTATCTGCCTTTAATTCTAACTGGGGTACCTCTTTTCTTGTACTATAGCCTCGTAAGTCCTTGCATAGGTACTGTCGAGTTTTCCTTTATCAAGTTCAAGTTTCTTTATTTGTCCAAGTAACAAAATAACGTTACATCTAGCTATCTATACAGACAATCATTTTTAAGTACGAGTATCATCTACATATATTATGCGTCTTGTGTGTCAATAAATACTGCGTATAGATATTTTCGAATGGTAATGGAATTAACGAAGGTTCCAATAAAATAGAAATAACAGTATGAGATTTAGGCTAAAAGAAGTATTGATGTTATATTTAATAACGATTGAACAGGATTATTGATAATTTTTATCGCCTTGGATTTTGTTCAATATTTTTTAGACCAGATTTAGACAATCAGTGAGATTCGGCGTCAATAGTCGTACTGGTAATTAAAATTCATCCAATTCAAGTGACAAATTAAATTTAAAAATCAGTGTTTGATAAAATAATACTGTATAAACGAACAAATACACTAAAAAATACGTTAAATATTTATATATATTTATTTATGTACGTGCGAATGAAAATTCAAATATAATTTTTTTATAAATTGACAGTTGGATTTCCACCGTTTACGCTGAACAAAATAGTGGTTGAAGTAAAATTGCATATCACATCAATATTTACGTGAGTTAACATTCGTTCACAGGCAAAAATTCATTGAGTCGGAACCGTGTCGATATCAATGAACATGGTTTATTTAATTGTTAAATTGACTGTGACTAATTAATTTGAATTAACGAAGTTGAAATGCATTACTCTTATTGAATCAAGGGTTTTAATGTAGCGTCCGTTTACATTCATTTTATTACGCATATTATTTCATATCTTTGGTTAGGTAGCCTTTCGGAGTACGGAAATCAAAGTATTATTTTTATATCAACTTGTTGAAACAGGTGATAAAACAAGGTATTTGCAGCTTTCTTGCAAATACGCGTGAATTGCAACAGATCTGCATTTAGAAAATGCCGCATTTTTCGAATAACGTCGAAGGAATTCTACCGGCTGACATTAAATGTAATTACTTATACCATATCCTTCTCAGAGAATGATGAAAAAAACTGGTCATATACCAATTTATTGCTTAAAAAATTTCATTTAAATTGATTCAAAGTGATTTTCTTAATTGCGTAAAGAGAGTTTTTTTTACCGATGATTTTTATCGTTATCAGCAGCAACATATATTTATTTTAATTGTTCTGTATCTAGTGAGTAAATTTTGTAGTTGCAGCGGAAGTATTTATTGGCAAATTTTTGTCCAGTTACATTTTATTTACAATGTCAATAAAACCATAAAAGTGGTTTCGTTAATACTTTGATTATTTATAAAACACTATCACAAATACGGAATTAATTTAAAACGCAAAAAAATATACATTATTCCGGTACCCATGATACATGAAAAAAACCTTCGCTATTAAACATATTAATTGTAAATTTGGAAAAGCCTGAACGCACTATTTTTATTTCAACATATCGGTGAACAATTTATGAACCTACAGAACGGTGTCCTATATTTTTTTACTGTCATTACTTTAGAGAAATTACTGTTATAGTTTTTGATCGACCGCACAGCTATAAAGATCCTATAGCACTCACTATATCTCAATATTTACAAATTTGGATGGGCACACTAACTATAAGCACGCACAATATTTTTAGCACAAAATAAGATCAAAAATCATTCAACCCTACTTTGGCTATCTTTAAATGCACATAACTTTTTGTCACCGTTTTGCATTTTAAGAACGGTTTTTTTTTGCTTTACCGCGAAAAAAAACCCAAGTTTATTTTTTATTTTGCCATGTTATTCTACTCATTTCGCCACACACAAGCCTATCACGCACTATCCCTTTACGCTAAAACCTGCACACGGGCGATCTACATCACATATATCTACACAGCACTGTCACTTCACCCACCGTGTATGTGAGAGCTCTCATCTTGAAGAGTGAGCCTGCACTACAACTCTGCGCCCGCGCAGCTGGTATATATCTAGAACGCTGCCCCTCTCTCAGCCCCGGAAACGTGTACATCATTTTATACATCTATAATCTATAATATCACTACAGAAATTTACTGACATCGTCAATTTTGTAACATTTTCGGTGAAGCATTGTCAACGATTCGTATCAATTTAATGGTAATAATTAATTTGCGTTAATATTATCCTTAATTAACGATTGGGATCGATAATTATCTATAACAATTCCCTAACATCTGCACCGCACATGCAAAAAAAAATCTGCTTGCAAAAATGTTTTTCAGCTTGGGCAAAAAATATTCCGTATGTCTGGCGGCGTCGGTCCAGCTGTTCTCTTCTACAGATCGCATTCCTCAACCGATTCTCGTGAAATTTTATGAGCAGGTTCTAAAGTTGTATAGATTTTTTTTGTTGATTCGGTTTTTTATGTTGAACCAGTTTTTCGTTTTTTACCAACCCTTATAGTTTGGTCCTGTCCGTCTGTCCGTATGTCACAGGCATTTTACTCGAAAACTATTAAGGTGTATTTGCATAAAATTTGGAGTATGCGTAGGTGTATTTTGTTAGCCGTTACATAGTTACGTAATGAAATGACCAAAAAAATTGTGTACATACATATACGCAAGTGTAAAAAAAACATTGTAAGTCCACGTGTGGCATCGTAGGCCTCAAATTTATATATTTCAAACGAAATATAAGGTTTCTCAGCATTTTTTTGATTAAGTGAAGTCGGAGATAATCGCCCCGAAAGTCACAAAAATTGTATCCCCCCCCCTCTAATTATCGAACGGTGTACTAAAAAAATTAAAAAAAAAATCAAGGACATAGTGCTTATTAAATTCTTTCACTGAAAATAATTTCGAGATATTGCTGCAAACGTGCCTTCCCTAAAGAAGAGGATGTACTTAAGTGCCATAAGATTTCTGTGACGATATGACATTTTTACAAGCTTTATATTAACTTGACCTGTTCGTATGTAACTAAGTAAGTATGTAAGTTGTCCGTCAAAATTTGCAATCCATTTTTCAGTCACTTGCTGTTATCCGATTGAGCTGAAATTTTGGGTAGTAGTATAGTTTGGATGACAATTTAATATTATGGTACCATCGAGCGGATCTGATGGAGACAGAAGGTGGCCATGGGAATTCATTAAATTTTTGACAGAAACTTATTAATAGGCACCGACACGCACTTGGCCGGTTTAAAAGACAGGCTGGCGAATTGTACTCACAAAGCCACTGGTAAATTAAGTAGTTATAAGGAAACCAGTCACGTCATGATTTTCTATGGTCAAACACCATAATTAGGGTTCCGTACCTCAAAAGGAAAAATCGGAACCCTTATAGGATCACTTTGTTGTCCGTCTGTCTGTCTGTCAAGACCCTTATCTGGGGAACGCGTGGAAGTATCGAGTTGAAATTAAAAACTCAAGTTTTACACTCCCTTGAAGCTGTGAAAAAATCAAACTTTTATGTTAACGTAAAAAAAAGATACGGCTATTTATGCCGCAGAAAGCGTACATTTCGACAGTCTCAAGAGAATCAAAATTTATAGGGTACTTTCCGTTGACATAGAACTATGAAATTTGGCAAGTAATATCGTCTTTTACTACAAATACACCGACGACGACGACCGAATAGCCTAGTGGTTAGAGAACCTGACTATGAAGCTTGAGGTCCCGGGTTCGATCCCCGGTCGGGGCAGATATTTGTATGATAAATACGAATGTTTGTTCTCGAGTCTTGGATGTTTAATATCTATTTAATTATGTATTTATCTATATATGTATGTTTATCCGTTGTCTAGTACCCATAGTACAGGCTTTGCCTAGTTTGGGACTAGATCAATTGGTGTGAATTGTCCCACGATTTTTTTTTTTTTTTTTTTTTTTTTAAATACAGAGATAAATCTGAACACTTTACACTGGTAATTTTGTACGGAATCCTCGGTGGGCGAGTCCGACTCGCACTTGTCTGGTTTTTTTTATCGACTTATTTGTTTTTTTTTTAAAGCAGAATGAAGTTGAAGGTTGTTATCCGAATGTTTTTTTTTATGGTAATGTAAAATTTTCTCTTTTTAATGCTGTATAAATGTATAATACCGTATTCATGATTGTGTGTGTATTGTAAATAAATAAAATAAATAAATATTAGGGGACATTCTTACACAAATCGAGCTAGGCCTATAGTAAACACAATAAGGCTTGTGTTATAGGTACTAGACGACGATATATATAATATATATAAAAACTAAAATACATAGAAAATATCCAAGACTCAGAAACAATGCTCATCACGCAGATTGCCTTTACCGGGATTCGAACCCAGGACCTTCAGCTTCGTAGACAGCGTCACTACCCACTAGGCTAACCGGTCGTCAAAAATGTGTGTATTGTATAGATGTACAGTCGCCATCAGATATATCGGAGCGGCCAAAGTGCCTACAATAATCTGAACACGTATCTATTGTAGAGGCATTAGAGATGTGTTCAGATATTTGTGAGCACTTTGCCGCTCCGATATGTCTGATGGCGACTGTACAAAGTCTTACAAGAACAGATTCGCTTACGCCTTGGCAACGACTTTGGTCTTAAGCGAACTGCGGCAGCGGTTTTTCTAATTCATTGCGCGTGATCCCAACTAACCACAGTGCGTTGCGCGTCTCGACCGCGCAATGAACAGATAAAACGCTGCCGCAGGTCGCTTAAGACCAAAGTCGTGGCCAATGCGTTATGCTCGATAACATAGACCTTTCCCTGTAGGTAGTCTAGTGTACGTAGGTAGGGTATTGGCAAACATTGCCCACAGTAGGTACCTACCCCTTGAAATAGAATAAACTTGTCCTAAAAAAATTACGGTGCCATTCGAACCAGTTTTTGGAGAGGAACAAATGTTTGTATGGGAGCAACTACAATTAAATAACATATATACCCAAAAAAAATAGTTAAAGGTAGACCTCGCTGGCGGCAGCCGAAACGTTTCATACTAATTGACATTGAGACGTCACAGTTTGAAATTTGTACTAATCGTTGTATGGAAAATCAAGTAAATTGGGTACCTTAAGTTTTTTTAAGTGGTCCATATTATATTCTTTGTAGTAAGTATACGGTTAATGGAGTTCATAGCTGTAGCTAGTTTTTTTTTATTCGTTTCTGTTTTTTATAAAAAAATTTTTGAATATCTAATTTGACAGATGAACACAGTTGGTGATATGAATAGAAGTCGTGCCTAGGTCTACGATATGACTTCCGATTAAAAAAAAACGTCAAAACCGTTGACGTCTGACACTTCTGACGCAATATTAATTTTTATCAGGACTTTTTAGGAGCTAATTAAATATATATTTTTTTGATGTCTGATTTTTGGTTGGATTTTGCCTCTAGGTAACTATTTAATTGATAATATATCCGTTCCACTAAAAAAATAGCTATTATAAATTATTTCCAAATTTGACATTTTTTTCCATACAAGTTGTCAGTTCATTGCCTGGACTGTCGCGACATACTGCGTTTAGATCCATAGTTGTTGTACAATTTTGATTCTATAAAAGCGCACGGATTCTATTGATAGCTTTAAATTTACTTTTGGACAATAAAAAAAATGCATATTTTTTCTGAACTTTCAATGTCCATATCTTTTTATGTTTTTAATTATATTTCGTAATTTATACTTAAATTACCCGGGATAAAAACTATCCTATGTCGGATCCTGAAGAAATCGACAGAACTCTTCAAATTCTATAAGCGAAGTAGGTTAAAACTTTGTTTTTAAAGTACTTAAATTATCAATTTAACCGAAGTCTTCTCAATGAATTTAGCTTTTAATTTATGTCCTTCTAGTGACATCCATAATAAATAATAAACTGTGAGGTGTGACCTAAGATTTTTTTTACGATGCCATGGAAACCAGTTTTTGGAGAGGAACAAATGTTTGTATGGAAGCAACTCCAATTAAGGAATATAAATACCCAAAAATTTGGGACAAAGATCGACCTCGCTGGCTAGAGCCGAAACGCTTCATACTAATTGAAATAAAAGTATGATGTTACAATCCGCTATGTGTACGTAATCGTTGTACGGAAAATCAAGTAAATTGCTGTTTCGGTCGCGAAATACTGCGTCTAGGCCCATAGTTATTGTAAAATTTTGTTTCTATAAAAGCGTAAGGATTCTCTTGGTAGCTTTAAATTGACTCTTCAACAATCATATATTTTCTAAACATGCAAGGTGTGTCTTTTTATGATTTTAACTATATTTATTATTTATATAATAACTTGATGGTTTAAGTACTATCCCGAAGTTACGGTAGCCTAGCGGTTCAGGCATGCGGCTGTCAAGCGGCGGTCGTGGGTTCGAATCCCGGCCCGTACAGTCACGGACTTTAATCGTTGAGCCATTTAGAGCTCACTTTACTAGCTGAACTATTAAACACTAAAATTAATTGACACCTTAATGGCTCAACGATTAAAGTCCGTGACTGTACCAATGTCTTTTTCGGAACTCATGTACGGAATGTGTATAAAACGATGTATACTGGGTGGTTTACCCAATTACCCGACAGATGGCGCTGTTAGCTGCGAGCCTATTTGTACAACGCGCAAGCGTTTGTTTCCCGTAGTTTCGTAAGGTGTTTGAAGATTTTTGGTTGTACTTATTGAGAATCGTGTGGAGATATCCATTCATTTAATTCCCTTTCAAAACCTTAGTGCAGAAATGTACAGAATGTTTACCTTTAGCTTTTCGGTGAAGAAAAACATCGCGAGGAAACAGGAAACCGGTCTAATCCCAATAAGGTCTACCAAGTCTTCCCTCTGGGTTGGAAGGTCAGAGGCAGTCGCAGTCGTAAAACTAGTGCCAATGCCAAATCTTGGAATTGGGAATGGATGAAAATTTTAGAAATGCCTGATTATTTTTTTGGTGATAGGAATAACCCTTCTTAGCACTAGAAAAAAGTTTCAGATTTTTCAGCTGCGTCAATTATTTTTGAAAATATAAAAACAGCTTCCTCGCTTACGTTTTGGGTCAGGGACGGCACTTTAGTCGATCGGTCTCATATAAAAAAAAAAAAAAAACTTAAATATCTGTGGTAAACTGACACTGGCAATGATATTGACAGTTGCAGCAGCTATATATGTCATTACCAGTGTCAGATTACCACAGATTTAAGATATTTTGGTTGTAATATGAGACCGATCAAGGAAAGTGTCTATTGACCGTCCTTGACCCAAAACGTAAGTGAGGAAACTTTTTATACTTTTCAAAAATAATTGACGCAACTGAAACATCTGAAACTTTTTTCTGGTGCTGAGGAAGGTTATTCCTATCACAAAAAAAAATCAGGCATTTCTAAAATTTTCATCCATTCCCCATTAGGTGTCAAAGCGAACCCCGGGCTACAACCGGGAATAACGCTAGATAAGATAAGATAAGGTATAATTTATTGGTAGCATATAAGTACAAGTCAAAGGTGTGTCTTATTTAAACAATTACAATTTTAAATAGTAAAAAAATATTTCGTACGTATAAACACATACCTAATTGGATACAATTTTATATTAATTAATTAAATATCTAGTCATTGGTAGTTCCATTACCTCATTATTATATTATCTCATTAACATTAGCTATACAAGTTTTGCGTAAGTAACCATGCTTCCAACTTGCTTTTAAAAGATCGAAGAGAAGAAGAGCTAGGAGGACGAAGATGATGGTTTAAGTTACTATCCATTTAGCAACACTATGTTATCAATTTTAACATGAGTCTACTTACACCCCTATTATGAATAAACAAGTTGTCAACCATAAACGAAATGGACCTTACTGAAATTGCGATTTTGTTGGTTCCGACGCAGACCAGCTTTATGGTGCCTTTATCCTCTGATTTACACAAATGTTCTACTTAAATGTCAATTCGGTTAGACTTCGGCAAGTTGGTCTAATTTGACTTGCAAGATTTGACCTAAACAGACTAACATCCACTGCAAGTTTAATATTAATATTTGCGGACAATCCTACACAAATCGACCTAGTCCCAAACTAAGCAAAGCTTGTACTATACTTATATAGATAAATACATACTTAAATACATAGAAAACATCCATGACTCGGGAACAAATATTCGTGCTCATCACACAAATAAATGCCCGTACCGGGATTCGAACCCAGGACCTCTTGCTTCGTAGGCAGGATCACTACCAACTAGGCTAAAGCGGTCGTGAAAATTTTGATATTGAGGGTAGATTACGCTAGCGATTTTTAGCAGTACCCTCGAAATATTTTATTATTTAATTTATTTATTTCATAAAACAACTTAACGGTAAGTATACATTTTCTGTTTCGCCAAACTGAGGGCAGTTTGTCCGCGAATGTCCGCTCCTTTCTAACATTTAAACATCGTTGTGTTATATCTACCTACTCACTAAATGACTTATTCTAATAACACTGAACTTAGACGACGACGACACACTCAACCAGTAATCTGTGAACCTTATAACAACGGCGTAAAGTCCACAAATAGTCAGTTATTAAAATCGTATTTATAGGATTTCAATATTTCGAGGGTTTTATTATGTCCCACTGCTGAGCAAAGGCCTCCCCCTTCTGTTTCCATTCATCGAGGTCTTGAGCAATATCTGGCCAGTGTTTTAAAAAGGGGTCCAAGTTATCCCGCCATCGCCGACGAGGTCTACCGCGTCTCCGTTTTGAGTTTTGTGGCTTCCACTCCGTGGTCCCTTTGGCCCACAGCTCATTCGGCATGCGGTAGACGTGACCAGCCCAGTCCCACTTTAACTTGGCCTCCTTCCGAGCTACATCCTCTATTTGGGTCTTGGAGCGCAGCGTGGTGTTCCGGATGCGATCCATTAACTTTACACCTAATATGCTGCGCTCCATAGCTCGCTGGCAAACCCCGAGTTTGGACTTCTGCGCTTCCGTCAAAGACCAAGTCTGTGCACCGTAGGTGAGAACTGGAAGTATGCACATGTCCATGAGTCCATTTCGAGGGTACTTCTAAAAATCGCTAGCGTAATCTACCCTCAATATCAAAATGTATATATATATTTATATATGTATATGTTGTATATGTACTCGTATGTATATGTTGGTTTTTGTAGGGAAATAAACAGTTCAATTTTTTATTAAGCTCGCCAGCCGCTTAACCTCGCCTATGAAGCCGCAACGCGCCGCACCCACCTCAGTCTTGTAAAATCTAAAATATCTAAAATGACGCGTCGCGGCATAGGAGGCAAAGGCATAGGGAAAGGAGGCACGAAACGGCACAGGAAACTTATTCCGGACAGCCTCCAGGGCATCACCAAGGGGGCTCGCGCGCCGCGGCAGCGTCGAGAGAATCTCCGGGGTCGTTTACGACAGAGCCCGCGGCATGCTCAAATGTTTCTCGAAAACGTTATCCGAGATGCGGTTGTCTACACCGAACACGCAAGAAGGAAGACCGTTGCGGCCATGGACGTCGTTTATGCGTTGAAGCGGCAAGGAAGACTGATTTTTACATCACGGACGTCAATCAATATACCTCATCATCATCATCATCAGATCAGCCGACAGACGTCCACTACTGGACATAAGTCTCCCCCAAAGAGTGCCAAGGTGACCGGCCCTGCGCCACCCGCATCCAGCGGACTCCCGTGATCCATCAGTCCACCTTCTGGTGAGCCTATATTTTCTATCATAACTAGTGTATTTACACCCGGAAATCACAAATTTGGAGAAGTGGAACTGATGATGGAGACTACAAACGACTTATGGAACTCGTACTTAAAACTGTAAAAGTGCCTTACTGATTCTGATATGATTCCGTTGAAATAGCAACTAATGAAGTCCTTGTCAAGTGTGTCAAATCGATGGAACTCCTCAAATAATATCAGCCCACATACAGTGATATGGTTTTCGTCTGTAACAGACGAGAACGCATACGCTGACGCTATATTAGGAAGGTAGTACATACACGATTTAATTTTATCAAGTTTATGTTTGAAAAATGCTTATATTAGTCTCAACTGTTCCACAACGTAAATTGACGGTCGACAATAAATAAAGATATTATACTACCCTCAATATTATCAAATTTACGTCGTTGTGCCCCCACTAGTTGCGGGCCTGAGATATATATATCAGGCCGCCAAAAGCTAGGGCTTTATGTCATATCACAATGGACAACCATCAGCAAAACAGGACACGCTCGTCAAGAGCTGGGCTCATTTTCCCGGTAACCCGCATACATCGTTTGTTGAAGAATGGGAACTACGCGCGCAGAGTTGGAGTAGGTGCAGCGGTGTTTCTCGCGGGGGTGTTGGAGTATTTAGCTGCCGAAATATTGGAGTTAGCCGTGACCGCCGCCGTGGCTAATAATCGAAGCCGCATCACCCCTCGCCATATTGTCCTGGCTGTGCAGAATGACGATGAGCTCAGGAAACTCCTCGCTGGCGTCATTATACCTAGTGGAGGTGTGCTGCCCTTAATCCATCGAGAACTCCTGTGAAGACCAAGAATCGCCGATTCGATGCAGTGAAATGCCTTCGTGTGTAGTCAGACAAACTTCTTTTGAAGCGAAGGCGACAAGCGCTTGCTGCAATGAGAATTGAATGAATAATAATCTAGTGAAGAATAATTTATTATTGTTAAGTAATCAAATCATGAAGAATTTTAATTTTGCCCTTTATTTATTTAATTATAATATCAATGTCCAATGTCCTTTTCAGGACAACATCTGCTTGTTTCTGTAACAAGACTGTCAATCCAAAGGTTAGGGCGAAATGATTAATTTGAGTACAGCCTCTCATATAATCAGCACACCAGTGCAGTCAGCATCATAAACATGTATACACTGTTCGTTATATCTTCTTATCTCACGCAGCGCCACTGTCCCTGATCCGTATCTGTGTGGTTTCTTGACTCCTCCGGTAGCTGGGGGCGCTCTCGTGGCTAGCTGCTTCCTGGGTGCCTTTCCTTCCGTCGATTTGCGCGCGGTTTATTTTGTACGAGCCATTTTGGTATCGTGTTTGGAATGTGAGAGATATGACTGTTTTATTTTGTGCGCAGTTGAACACGACGGTTTGGCTCTAGTTTGGTTTGGTTTTGTTCTCTCGTATCCCCACTACGCGGGCAGCAGATGTTTGTTTGAATAAGGGGGTAGATTCGTTGTGTTGAAATTAAATCTACCCCGCAGTTTTCAATGCAGCGGTGGTTCAGCCTTTGCTTAAGTACCGTTATTCTATATTTTTTTTGATGAATTTGATGATGACCTATGTGTATAGTCAACAGCAAAAGTAGGTTATAATTTTTTCACCTTATTGCAATGGAATAAGGTACAAAAGTGATAACTTACTTTTGCTCTTGACTGTACAAAACATTTTTTACCTATGCATTATGTCTGAACTGAACAATGTTACATGTTCTACTTTTTAGGGTTTCGTACCTCAAAAGGAAAAAAACGGAACCCGTATAGGATCACTTTGTTGTTCGTCTGTCTGTCTGTCAAGACAGTTCATCTCGGGATCGAGATAAAATTAAAACCATATACTCAAATCTATAGTACCTTGAAGCTGTGAAAATGCCATGCGGGCATAGATGACTAGTCAGACTTCCGTTGTTAATGATGTCCCATATAAAGGTGCACTTTCAGACCGAGTGCATTGTAAACATATAATTAAACTGGCCCCGTAGCATGGTTGGCCTTGTCACGCGATAGGTGATAGGATAGAGCGTGCGTCACTGGCTGACACCGTTCGATAGAACGAGACGATGCTCGTATCTTGTCACTTGTCGCGTGATAAGGCCAACCATGCTACGGCTCCTGATTAAAAGATACATATGGACCTTGGAAGTTTAGACAAAATATGATTTTTTTTATTGTCCAAGAGTAAAATTAAAGCTACCAATAGAACCCTTACGCTTTTATAGAAACAAAATTGTACAACAACTATGGACCTTAACGCAGTATTTCGCGACCGAAACAGCAATTTACTTCATTTTGCATACAACGATTAGTTCAAATAGCAAAGTGTGACGTCATACATTTATGTAATTCAGTATAAAGCGTTTCGGCTGCTACCAGCGAGGTCCGTCTTTGACTCAATTTTTTGGGTATTTATGTTCTTTAATTGTAGTTGCTCCCATACAAACATTTGTTACTCTCCAAAAACTGGTTCGAATGGCATCGTGAAAAAATCTAAGGTCACAAGCCTTCAGTGCTAACTTGTATACAAACTTTTCTAGAAATGCTCACCTCTACGTTTTTGTGAATCATGACATATCTACATTAGCAAACGCGTGATGTCATTCAAATCGTACCAAATAATGACGAAACTTGGCCTAAAAATGAGTAAATAGTTTATGCACGCCGCGGCTTTTGTCGAACTTGGCCTAATTTATTACGTGACGTGCTTGACAAAGATGAGAAAGTGATTTGCGGTTTAGAATACGCCTTGGGGTACAATAGCTTAGCCATATCGTGGTCTTTTTAAAAGGTACTTACCAAGGAGCGTCTAGCAAGTATACCTTTAAGCGCCAGCTTGTTGACGCTCCAAAAATCCCAACCTTAACCCATCCAGCACTTTTAACATCCCAACCGTGTCGCGCTTTATGCTTTGTATTTTTCATCCCGTTGTGCTACTGTTTTATATTTAAAAAAAATCAGATTTATTACATTAATTATTTATTTATTATGTTTCTACTATCTAATAGAATACTGTGTTGCGTTCCGTGGGTCACTTACGGTGCTGTCTGAAAACCAGCGCTGTAGGTGTCTGTCTGACATCTCGGCACAATGCTGAGACAGCGACCGTTTCACTGCCGCGAAGACACACACAATGAGTCAATTGTATTGTATGTCTACTCCCTTTATATCTGTGTGTCTTTTGTGTAGTGAATAAATGTCTTCTTTCTTTCTTTCTTTTTACCTACAGTCATCGGCATAGATACAGCCTTGGTCAAAAGTATGGCTACTGAGTGCCACTACAGTTTGGACGCTAATTCATTTTATATTTTCTCTGAAGAAAAAGTCAAGGAATCGCGACCCAGCTATCCAGCCGGAGGCGACCTTTTTTTTTTTTTTTTTTTTTGTTTAGGGGGGGAAAATGCGTTACGCATACCACCCGGGTGCAGGGGGTGACCCGAGTGGTTATGTGGGACTCCCGTATAAGCTGATGAGACTCACGGTATACCCACTAAAAACCCCCCCCACTTGCCGCCTCGCCGCCATGTGGCGAGGTCACGGGAACGCTTGCGCACACATCCGCGACCCCGCCGGCGGCAGCCACCCACAAGCGGCTCCCTCGCGGACGCCCGAAGGCCCTCCACGGGAGGCACGCCAGATGTTTTGGCGCGCCTGCCTCCTCCATCTCCACACGTTCAGTAGCGGACCCCCCTGAGTCCGCTACGAGGAGATCATGGGTGCGGGAAATTCCAGCACCCGGTGGCGGATCAGGTATGTGGTTCCGCCACCGACCACGCCTCGGCCGCAGAGGATAGGGAAAGCGGCGCACCGTAATACCGGCATTCCTCTTCCTCTGCGGCCCCACCAATGCCGCTTCCGCGGAACGGCCCCGCCAAGTTCGCAGGGGGTAGGGAGAGTGGCGCACCGTTATACCAACACGCCTCTCCCCCTGCGATCCCACCTCGGCCGCAGAAGATAAGGAGGTACTCCTTTTCTGCTGCGGCCCCTGCCCAACGCATCCTAAGCGGGCAATGCACAGCCCGCTAGGAGCGCTCTCCTCGGGCCAGCCAGCAGGCCCCACACAGGCCGGCCCTGGGTGCCTCTTAGCTTCGCCGTGGGTTGCAGGCCACGGTTACTAAGCCCCCCCGCCCCGACAAGGCGGGCACCCTCGAGGGGGAGCCGGAGGCGACCTCCCACAACATACGGAAGCTCCACAGAATGCGGGAATAGCCTCGCAAGAAGTGACTAGCGTTACTGGCGAACTGGCACCCGTCCCCCAAAAATGGGGAATGGAAAACCAATAAAAACGAGGGTGGGTAGACCGCGATCAACTGATCGAAATCTACCCACCACCAGCCGCTCGGAAAACTAAGCCACCGCGCAGGCTTGTGTGCTTATAAGCCTGTCACTATACCGACTAGGGCATCATCATCATCATCATCATATCAGCCGAAAGACGTCCACTGCTGGACATAGGCCTCCCCCAGAGAGTGCCAAATTGACCGGTCCTGCGCCACCCGCATCCAGCGGATTCCCGCGACCTTTACCAGGTCATCAGACCACCTTGTGGGGGGCCTACCCACGCCGCGCCTTCCGGTACGTGGTCGCCACTCGAGAACCTTCCCGCCCCAACGGCCATCGGTTATACGTGCAATGTGCCCCGCCCACTGCCACTTAAGTTTAGCGATTCGGAGCATGACTAGGGCATGCAATCCCGGAATTGATTACTACTACAATACCGGGATCAATACCGGGATTGCATGGTCACAGTTGATCGGATGATGGAGACAGAAGGTGGCCACAGACCGCTTAACTACACAAGGTATGTTTGTTCTCATTAGAACCCACTCAATGGCTAGTTCTGATGACTGTGCCAAAAATCACTAGATAGCGACAAGAATGGGGAATGGATGAAAATTTTAGAAATGCCTGATTATTTTTTTGGTGATAGGAATAACCTTCCTTAGCACCAGAAACAAATTTCAGATTTTTCAGCTGCAACAATTATTTTTGAAAAATATAAACAGTTTCCTCATTTACGTTTTGGGTCAAGAACGGTAAATAGACATTTTCCTTGATCTGTCTCATATTACAAAAAACTATCTTAAATATCTGTGGTAAACTGACACTGGTAATGACCAATATAGCTGCTGCAAGTGTCAATATCATTGCCAGTATCAGTTTACCACACATATTTAATATATTTTTTTGTAATATGAGACCGATCGAGGAAGGTGCCGTAACTGACCCAAAACGTAAGTGAGGAAACTGTTTATATTTTTCAAAAAAAATTGACGCAGCTGAAAAATCTGATTTTTTTTTCTGGTGCTAAGGAAGGTTATTCCTATCACCAAAAAAATAATCAGGCATTTCTAAAATTTTCATCCATTCCCAATTGTTGAAGGCTACTTAACTTAAATATTACATATCTATCCTCGAAGACATGACTATTTCTACCGATGCAACGAGTGTGGACTGTGGACAAAACACGATATAGTACGCAATGGGGAGTGAGACATTTGCTACCAAGTTAGTTAGTTTTACTGGGCATTTTTCGCAAGTCGACATCCAATGTGCCTATTTTGCGTGAAACGGCAGGGTGGCGCTACTCTAACCACCCCAGCTCCTCTAAAAAGTTTAAGAGTGCCTTGGTATTACTGACTGCGTTCCGTAGTGTGTCCGGAGACCCTAGGTGCTTTTTCCTGTATACTTCTACCTGCTTACAGTCCAGTAGAATGTGTTTAGTCGTTTCTTCTGCCTCCATGCACGCTCTGCACATGGGGCTGTCTGTGATACCTAAATTATAGAGGTGTCTGTTCAAGGTGTTGTGTCCGATTATCATTCCTACTATCTTGCGTAGTTGGTTTCTGTGCGTCTTGATTAGTGCAGTTGTGAGTTTGTAGTCGCGCTTCGACAGAATCTCTTTGGTCTGTCTGCATGTGTCTATCTCCTCCCAGTATCTTTGGTGTAGGTCTTTGGTGTATTGGTCTAGTTTGTTATATATGTAGCTTTGTGGCAGGGCCAAGATTGGCTCCGGTCCGTATGCCGTTGTTTCTGACCCTTTCCTGGCCAGTTCATCCGCTGCATCGTTTCCTCTTGAGCCACTGTTTGCTACCAAATTGAACCAACTAATAATCAACATCATATCAGCTAAAATACATCCACTGCTGGACATAGGCCTGCCCCAAAGAATGCCACAATGACCGGTCCTGCGGCACCCGCATCCATGGGACTCCCGCGTCCGCGAGGAAGAAAATATAATATTTATATTCTTACTAAAAATGTTTTTATTTCTCTAATAATATTGATTAGAATTTTAATACCAAGTATATAAGGGGTTAAGAAAATGAAAAAAGAGATACGCAAAAAATAACATCGCATTTTTAATTTACTTCCACGCAACAACAACGGAAAAGTTGCACAGTGTACGTAAACCTACTTTAAAATGTCGAGGTTGTATGTATACCTACCTACCTACTTTAAATTCAAACTCAACGATAAGCTTATTATCAGTACGCTTAGCATGAGAGCCTATAGAATACTTACAATAGTAAACTTCTCTCGATATCGAGCTAACGCGCTTCGACTAGATTTCGATTCTCGCAAGTTCGAGCTGTCAAATGCGCCGTACTCATGGTGCCGATATACTACGAAAACAACTACAAAACGTTACTCGCTAGCGTCTAGTTTTCGATGTGTAATCTAAACTTTCGAATCGTATTACCAAACGGTAGCGTGAGTCACAAATTTGACATTTCGAATCGAAAAATACCGTAGTATCTGTAGTTTACTATTTCACTTCCAAAATGGTGCGTGATAACGTATTATTTCGTCAAGATTTACCGTAGATCCGATCGATACCTATCTCAAATTAAAGAACTTATAAAAATAAGGGTTTTGAATCGACAACTTATATCCGCAAAATTCGGATTGTCGCGTATTTTGTATTTAAAAATGCAAATAATTGGCACACGTTCCGCCATATTGGGTCGACAGACTTAGATGAGGATCATCGCACACTGTTAAAATTATACTTAATGTCGTTAAGCTTAAGGTATAGATTCCTTTAAAGTCTTTAAACTTTGGCGTTGGGGAATTTTTCGACGTTGGCCATGCGCGTATTCTGTAATGTCATAACCGACAAACGCTAGCATTTAAATTGAAACGATAAATGCTTGTAATTTAAGGCTGAATATTGAAAAATCTATTAAACTATACGAACAATCGAGTTAACTGTTGCGAGAAAAGTATACTTATATGGGACTCGGGGTACCGATTAGATTTTTAGTTCTGTGAGTGACCGCCAGGGGCGGTGTATAGAGTTTTCATACAAATCTTTAACTGTTGTCGATTGTCGCTAGCGTATTCCGACTTACTGTAAACTCACACTAAAGCTACAGAGCCCGGATTTCACACGGCAAAACAAAACACTATCGTAATCTAGCCAGTGGTAGAAACATTATTTTATCGATATCGATAATTGTGTAGTAGAAGAAAAAAAGTCAGCAAATAAAATAAATATTTAATAAAAAAAATACGTAGCGTAGGTATATCAAACACGTCGGTTTCAAAGCGTTATAAGAAATAAATAATATCTATACGTAATTTATGTTTTATACGTAAAGAAATGACGTTTAAAGTCTTATGGAGTAATAAGTTTCTATTATGACTGTATTGTCTATTACTTTCAATGAGGTGGTATAGTCATTATCGCGACTTTTTAGTTGGCTCAAATACCTTATAGCGTTTTCGGAAGAAAAATGAGAATTTATTAAGGGTAAAATTTTATGTAATTTTTTTTATTTAATATTTTTTTTTTATTAAAAAACTAAGTTTTTTATTAAAATATAAAAAAGGTTGTTTTGTACACTGTAAATTGTCAATAATGTAAAAATATATGGGCATGTTATATTTATACCTAATAATACTCGATATCGATAAAAGAATGTTTCTATCACTGTCTAGATTACGATAGTATTTTGTTTTGCCGTGAAATATCCGGACTGCTTATTTAAAAAAAAAAGTACAACTTAATTGTAATTTCCAACCTTAAAATAACATATTCATTTTAATATATACCAATATTTCACCAGTGTATTTGATTGCCTATTGTTAAACATAGATTCCAGCTTTGTGGCGAAACTGCTATTTTTATTACGACAATATACGATTATAATACTAAATTTGCAACAAATTATCATAATTGACCACGCAACGTAGGTGTCACACTAAAATTAACACGACCTAAGAAACACGGTCGATTTGAAAACGCTCGAATACCATTTTGTCTTAAAAAACATACTATCACAATGCATCCCGAGTCAATAGAGCTTAATTCTGGTGCCGTACCGTACGCGCTTAAGACCTATTTAAGCCACAGCTGAGTTGTATGGTCTCATTTACATAGGTGGCCTTGAGACGTGCTTATTTGCTTTTGTTAGTGTCATTGACACGATATTGCCAAACATTGACAAACAAACACAAGTCTGGGTAAAGCCCAGTAGCATACAAATAGACGTATACAAACATGCAGTGATCGAGGCTACTTCGATTGTGCACTGTCACTTTTATTGTGTGACGTTATTGATTTTCAGGGCTTTCGGCTGATATAATGATGATGATGATGACCTACACACGTTCCCGAGATAAAGGGTCGTGACCGACAGACAGACGGACGGACAACAAAGTGATCCTATAAGGATTCCGCGACGACCAAATAGCCTAGTGGTTAGTGAACCTGACTATGAAGCTTGAGGTCCCGGGTTCGATCCCCGGTCGGGGCAGATATTTGTATGATGAATACGAATGTTTGCTCTCGAGTCTTGGATGTTTAATATCTATTTAAGTATGTATTTATCTATATAAGTATGTTTATCCGTTGTCTAGTACCCATAGTACAGGCTTTGGCTAGTTTGGGACTAGATCAATTGGTGTGAATGGTCCCACGATATTTATTTATTATTATTTATTTATTTATTTATTTTAGGGTTCCGTAGCCAAAATGGCAAAAACGGAACCCTTATAGTTTCGTCATGTCCGTCTCTCCGTATGTCCGTCTGTCCGTATGTCACAGGCATTTTACTCGAAAACTGTATGGTCTATTTGAATAAAATTTTGAGGATAGGTGTATTTTGTTAGCCTCTACATAGTTTTGTAATTAAAATGACTAAAAAAAGTTTTTTTAGGGGCACCATTTACCATTTTATAGATAATGGTACGGAACCCTTCGTGCGCGAGTCCGACTCGCACTTGGCCGGTTTTTTTTCCTTTTTAGGTACCCACGGAACAATAAAATTATTGGCCCTGTACCTTTGTAACGTTCGGTAATATTTGTTTTCGGAAATGAAACTGCGACACTTACGGCTAAAGGAAAGGGTGAGTATACTTTTACTTTTGCCGTACTTGGACCGGTCGGTGCAGAGGTATGGGCTGGCCGTAGGTACTTGGCAAGTGGGTTATGGAGCCGGGCAAGCGCGAACCGACTATTTGGAACCAGGTTCTGTACTCCAAAACAATGATGTAATATAAAAACCGGCCAAGTGCAAGTCGGACTCGTGCACGGAGGGTTCCGAACCATTATCTATAAAAACGGCAAAAAATCATGTCTGTTGTACGGGAGCCCCAGTCCGACTCGCGCTTGGCCGGTTTTTTAGTATTTGTTGTTATAGCGGCAACAGAAATACATGATCTGTGAAAATTTCAACTCTCTAGCTATCACGGTTCTTGAGATACAGCCTGGTGACAGACAGACGGACGGAGGGACAGCGAAGTCTTAGTAATAGGGTCCCGTTTTTACCCGTTGGGTACGGAACCCTAAAAAGAGGTAGATATGGTGTATATACTAAATTCCTTGTTTAAAAATGGCCACCAAATCTGACAGCTAACCTGAATAATAATACTATCGATTAGTAATAAAATAGGGAGTGTTTGTTTTTTTTTTTTTTAGTTGGTTTGAGTGCCGGGCGAGGCAAGCGAGTTTTAGAATATCTTTGAATGCAGTTTTGTTTCTTTTTAAAAATAAAGAAATGGTTCCTTTAAGTAAAATGAGCCAGCTTAAGGATTTAAGGTAGTTTCCCTCCAGGGCCCGACTTATCTTTCCATTCCACCCTGTTTAAATACTTTAAATTACATTTTTTTCTTGTATGACACACTTACACAGTAGGTAAATATAAAGAAAGGACAAAAAGTGTATTCGCCAACAAACTGCCATGCAGTTTGGCGAAATTTGTGCATGTACAATAGGTCAAAAAAAATTACAAATTACATAAAAAACACCATAAAAACGTGACGAAATTAAATATTTGGGGTACGTTAGTAGGTACAATTACCTATAATAAATTAAAATAAATAATAAATATTTGGGGACAATCTTACACAAATCGAATAGTCCCAAACTAAGCAAAGCAAAAGCGACGATATACATACGTATATAGATAAATAAATATTTAAATACATAGAAAACATTCTTGACTGAGGAACAAATATTCGTAAAAACCTATATGAGTAAAAAGGACAAAACATAAAAGTTTTTTTTAAACGCACTGGTGTACAGTCAGGCACGCGGTCTACTAGTTTTCGACTCTATTACTAGCATCATAAGGTTCAAATTCAAAGTGGTAGGCCGCTTGATTCGCTGATTTTTAAGGGTTTCAGTAAACAATAAGGAACCTTAATAACTAGTTTGATGCAAATAAAACTGGGTCAGAGCGATTGGTACGGATCTTTGTTATATAATATACTGTTGTCGTGATATAAATAAAATATCTACATAAGTATGTACAGTAAGGGAAATGTATTCACGTACCACCGTAGAACCCTGTCGCAATTGACATGCCGCCGTCACTCAAACTCGAGTGGTATGTCACCTTATTGCGATAGGGTTCTACGGTGGTACGTGAATACATTTCCCTTACTCTACACACGACACCCAACCAGGCGGCAGGCGTAAACGCATTTCCCCAACGATAAAAAAAAACCGGCCAAGCGCGTGCCGGACCACGCAAAACGAAGGGTTCCGTGCCTATTAAAAAGTCCTATCGTCACAATAATCTTACGGCACTTACGTCCTTTTCTTTACGGATGGCAGTTTTCCAGCAATATCTCGAAAACCTTTGAACCGATCTTGTTCAAAATAATTTTTCGTGAAAGAATTTAATGAGTTCTATGTCCATGATATTTTTCATATTTTAAAAATACACCGTTCAAAAACTAGAGGTGGGGGGGGGCAGAATTTTAGTGCCTTTCGGGGCGATTATCTCCTATCAAAAAAAATGCTGAGAAACCTTATATTTATTTTGAAATGCCTATATATTAATATCGAGCCTAGCTACACGTGGGCTTACAATAAAAAAAAAATTACTTTCAATTTTATGTATGGTATTCCCTAAAATTTTTTTTTGTCATTTTAATTACAAAACTTTGTAGCGGCTAACAAAATACACCTATCTTCAACATTTTATTCAAATACACTATATAGTTTTCGAGTAAAATGCCTGTGACATACGGACAGACGGACATGACGAAACTATAAGGGTTCCAATTTTGCCATTTTCGCAACGGAACCCTAAAAACGGATAGCAGCTGATATAAATATCCATAACGCCACTCAAAACGATAGGTAAATATAAATCTAAAATATAAATAAATAAATAAAATATCATGGGACAATTCACACCAACACAACACAATTGATCTAGTCCGAGACTAGGCAAAGCCTGTACTATGGGTACTAGACAGCGGATAAACATACTTATATAAATACATACTTAAATAGATATTAAGTTTTAATAGAAAATTATATACTTGACACATTGCAGTCCAAATGTGTCGATTCATTGCATTGAAAAGGTGTGTGGTGTGTGAAAACTTGCCAAGTAACATCATTAAAAAGTACTGAAAATAATAAATGTTATCAGGAAACTGCTAAAAAAACCAGTGTGCGTTTCTCTGACTATTATAGTTTTAGGTATTTCTATGTAACGTGATACTTATTCAAAATGTACCTTAAAAACTGCTGGAAATCAAGTGTGCATTCCTATAACTATTTATGATTTGAGGTATTTGTATGGAACTTGGTACTTATTCAGATCTCACTTCTTTTATAGGCGAAGCTTCCCATAGTATCGAACTTGGCAGCCTTTCACATTTATGTTTTTGATGGGATTTATACATATATCACTAATGGGGGGGTCAAAAAGGGAAAGTTATTACAGTATTAAGGACTATTTTAACGACTAGGCACAGACATTCGCCTCTCATTGCATTATAGATATTTATTGACATGCTAATTACAATTGTAAACTATGTAATTCGTATTACTCTATTGTATTTTTGATGTTAATTTAAATTTATATATACGTTGACACTTAAATTCGGATTCTATTATGTTGTATGTACAGCATTTTAATGGTTACGTAAATAATTTTAATCATCATATGTTATATACCAAATTTTCGTACGCCACACGGCACATCATACTTATAACTATCACCTATTTTTACCTATGTTTGACGAAATAAATCATTTGATTTGATTTGATTTGATTCGATTTGAAAAGTGGCCGAAAAAAAACCTAGCGCGATTTGTCCACAAGCCCTAAACCTAATATGATACAGTTTTCGAGCATCAGAAGTGAAATGGATTTTCTGGATGGACAGGACATAGGCTGTGTTTTACCCTGGTTTGCCTGCGTTCTTTGCTAAACTGGGCGCGGCCGCGCGGGCAGTTATGTATAATGAATGATGTTATAGATTACTATGACCTTTGGTATCATCACATGACTTTCGTCACATTTTGCACAATTCACGAGAAATCTCTAGTCTAGACTGTTTCTACGTAACTGGCGTCGCTGGGTGTGGATATGCAACCCATCACTAAGGCTTGTTCACGAAAATAAAATCCTGCACTAGAAATCTGTCGTAAAATAAATAGGCTTTCTACTGTAGCAATGTGATTTTAATATTTTATAATACTCTGATACTGAAATGATATATTGTATACTGTTTTGAAAAAATGACACCTCGCCGAGTTTTTTACGCCGGTTCTTCTCGAGGCAGAGGTTTACTTTCCGAACCGGTGGTAGTTTATCGACATTCATAGGTGCTTGTAATATGCCTAAATTGAAGAATAAATCACTTTGACTTTGACTTTGACTTTAAGAAAAACCAAGTGCGAGTTCAACTCGCGTGGTGAGGGTTCCGTAAAATATTGAGAATTTTCCCGTTACTTTGAATACTCAAACTTCTTATAGGTTTTCCAGTAATCTTTAGGCAAGGAGCTATTTTCCATATTTTTTTCAGAATTTGAAGCCTAGTAAGGAGATAAGGTGGGAATGGTCAATTTTCGTCTTTTTTCCTAAATTACTTCAAATCTGTTTTCGCCAAAATTATAAAAAAATATATCTGAGATGCTTACAACAACCCCTTTCATTTGATATGTCACACAACGGTTTGCGAAACTTTTTTTTTTAAATTACCAGTTTACCCCCCTAAAAGTGGCCCCCTTATTTAGAATTCATCAATTTACTTTACGCGTCCATCTTTGGGTCATCAATTTACATATGTTTACCAAATTTCAACTCAATCGGTCCAGTAGTTTCAGAGCAAATCGACTGTGACAGACGGACAGACAGACGCACGAGTGATCCGTTTTTTTTATCATTTTGAGGTACGGAACCCTAAAAAGTAGCCACTGTTGTATATAATTTGACGACCGAATAGCCTTGTGGTTAGAGAACCTGACTATGAAGCTTGAGGCCCCGGGTTCGATCCCCGGTCGCCGCAGATATTTTGTTCTCGAGTCTTGGATGTTTAATATCTATTTAAGTATGTATTTATCCTATATAAGTATGTTTATCCGTTGTCTAGTACCCATAGTACAGGCTTTGCCTAGTTTGGGAGTTTTGGGACTAGATCAATTGTGTTGTGTTGGTGTGAATTGTCCCACGATATTTTATTTATTTATTTATATTTCAGGTTTATATTTACCTACCGTTTTGAGTGGCGTTATTTATTCATTTATTTGAAGATATGTATACATACCCTTACAAAACTATTCAGATTCGACATGACACTTAAAATTAACATATACAACAAAGTTATTACAAATAACAATCAGGTACAATTATTGTTACCAATTACAGTTTCACGGTTGTAGACCTCGCATCCTAGTCCAGGCAATGAACTGACAACTTGTATGGAAAAAAATGTCAAATTTGGAAATAATTTATAATAGCTAATTTTTTTAATGTAACGGATATTTTATCAATTAAATTGTTACCTAGAGGCAAAATCCAACAAAAAATCAGACATCAAAAAAATCAATATTTAATTAGCTCCTATAAAGTCCGGATAAATATTAATATTTTTTTGTCTTTATTTAGGTTCATTTACATTTGCTTTAAAATATTCAATATAAATAAAATAAAACAGACAATGAATGTTTAATTTAAATCTATATAATTACTTCCGGGTGGAAAGTTTGTTGGATTCTTGAATAAAGCATCTTAGAATAACGTTTTAGAATGAAATAAACAAAAGGGGTGGGCTATTTGAGTAGTTTTAATATATCAGTTTTTTATTCTGCCTTAATTTCTAAACTATTCTATAGATAATAATAATTCGATTTATTACAAAAAACGCTATTATAAATTAATGTCTTTCGAAACCGTATTTTGCCTGGAGTATCCATCATCTCACAGAATCTCGGGCATTCTTTCCTCACAGACACCCATCGCCACGCAAACAGGTCGCACTTGGGTGTTGATGCCTACGGATATTTGTCATGTCCGTCTGTCCGTCTGTCCGTCTGCCCGTCTGTCCGTCTGTCCGTATGTCACAGGCATTTTGCTCGAAAACTATAAGGTGTATTTGAATACAATTTTGAGGATAGGTGTATTTTGTTAGCCGCTACCTAGTCTTGTAATTAAAATGACAAAAAAAAATTTAGGGGTGCACTCCATACTTACAACTGAAAGTAATTTTTTTTTAAATTGTAAGCCCACGTGTGGCATATCAATCGATAGGCCTTTCAAAATAAATATAAGGTTTCTCAGCAATTTTGATTAAGTGAATAGAGTCGGAGATAATCGCTTCGAGTCACTAAAATTCTGCCCCCCCCCCCCCCCCCCCCCTCTAATTTTTGATTTGAAAAAATCATGGACATAGGGCTCATTAAATTCTTATAGGGAAAATTATTTTGAACAAAATCGGTTTAAAGGTTTTCGAGATATTGCTGAAAAACTGCCTCCCGTAAAGAAAAGGACGTAAGTGCCGTAAGATTTCTGTGACGATACGACCTTTTTAATACGCATGGAACCCTTCGTTTGCGTGGTCCGACACGCACTTGGCCGGTTTTTGGACTAACTTTAAGGCGCAACCGAAATAACGCTAGGAAGATTATATGTGTAAGTAGGTACGTTTAATAACACTCCTTTTTAGAAGTTGTTTGAACTCTTATTGGCTAAAGGGCGCGCAAGACTCGCTTGCAACCTCTGACCTGCACAATCACAGTTTGACATGGTTCCATATTGCATGTTTTGTGTACTAGTTAGAACGTTGTGTCACTCACAACGGGATGTTACATCGCAGGTCAGGAGTGTTTTCCGCGTTCAAACGCGCACACGACGTTTATCAGAGAAGCCTTAGGCGAACAAGATAGCTTGACCTCTAGGCACGGTTAGTTGTAAAGGATATCGAGGTCAAAGTAAGTTGGACATTGAGGTGAGCCGAGACAAGTATATATCAGGATGTCTTGAGCATTATGGACCAATCGATTCATCTTTTTTTTATCGTGAGGCAAATTGAGTGTGTTGCCAGTGATAACATATGGCACTGAAACGTGGTCGCTTACTATGGGCCTCGTAAGAAGGCTCAAAGTCACCCAAAGGGCAATGTAGAGGGCTATGTTGGGAGTTTCCCTACTTTCCATGCGTGATCGCATCAGAAATGAAGCTATCCGCAGCAGAACCACAAGGTAACCGATATAGCCCTCCGAATCGCTAAACTTAAGTGGCAGTGGGTGGGCACATTGCACGTAGAACCGATGGCCGTTGGGGCGGAAAGGTTCTCGAGTAGCGACCACGTACCAGAAGGCCCGGTGTGGGTAGGCCCACAAGGTGGACTGATGACCTGGTAAAGGTCGCGGGAGTCCGCTGGATGCGGGCGGCGCAGGACCGGTCAATTTGGCACGTTTTGGGGGAGGCCCATGTCCAGCAGTGGACGTCTTTTGGTAGATATGATGATGATGATGAGTATACGGGGTAATGATTGACGAATATCGCAGGAAGCTAAGTGTGCCTACGGCCAGAGCCGTAGCATGGTTGGCCTTGTCACGCGATAGGTGCTAGGATAGAGCGTGCGTCACTGGCTGACACCGTTCGACAGAACGAGACGACGCCCTTATCTTGTCACTTGTCGCGTGATAAGGCCAACCATGCTACGGCTCCTTTGCAAATTAAATAAGATTCAAATCAGACAAGAATGCTATTTTTACTTTGTCATTAGAAAGTTACTAAAGGTGTAGGTAACTAAAGAATTTGCATACCACCATAGAACTCTTCCTGGCTTGCGTAAAATAGTTACCCATTATTCGTAAATAATGTATGTAGGTACATTCATTTCCAACACATTTAAGGCGTTTTAGTATACAATATATCTTAATCAATGTTCACAATTAACACTTCAGTGTGACTTATGTGACTAGGTACCTAATTAATTAAAATGTTACATAAATGCTTGTTGTTTTAAATGTAATCCGTAGCGTAGTTTGTATGGAGCAAGAATTTGCGAAAACCCTTTTTAGGGTTCCGTAGCCAAAATGGCAATAACGGAACCCTTATAGTTTCGTCATGTCCGTCTGTCCGTCTGTCCGTCTGTCCGTCTGTCCGTATGTCACAGGCATTTTACTCGAAAACTATAAGGTGTATTTGAATAAAATTTTGAGGATAGGTGTAGTTTGTTAGCCGCTACAAAGTTTTGTAATTAAAATGACAAAAAAAAATTTTTTTAGGGGTGCACTCCATACATAAAACTAAAAGTCAAATTTTTTTTTTCATTGTGACCCCCCGTGTGGCATATCAATCGATAGGCCTTTTAAAATAAATATAAGGTTTCTTAGCATTTTTTTTGATTAAGTGAATAGGGTCGGAGATAATCGCCCCGAAAGTCACTAAAATTCTGTCCCCCCCCCTCTAATTTTTGAACGGTGTATTTTAAAAATATGGAAAAATTCATGGACATAGGGCTTATTAATTTCATTCACCGAAAATTGTTTTGAACAAGATCGGTTCAGAGTTTTTCGAGATATTGCTGAAAAACTGCCTTCCTCAAAGAAAAGGACGTAAGTGCCGTAAAATTTCTGTGACGATACGACCTTTTTAATAGGCACGGAACCCTTCGTTTTGCGTGGTCCGACACGCACTTGGCCGGTTTTTAATTAACAAGCTTTTATTAGGTCGACCTGTATGTAACTAACTATGTAATGAAATCTTGCAGGTTAAATTTGACCAACTTCCCGGAGTCCAATCAAGTTGAAATTTTGTACAATTATGTAAGTCGGATGACAATGAATATGGTACCATAAACCTGGTCTGATGATGGAGATGGAAGGTGCCGTAGGAACTCCTTAATTACAGAGGATAAACCCGTCGTGTTTGGGCTCGTTACAATCCTCTCAATGAGCAGTTGATGAGTGTGCAAAAAATAAGTACAGTCGGTAAAAAAATCCAACATGGCGGAACACCCAAGATGGCGGGCTAATAGTTATTTTTAATGCACTTTTTGTTTGTCATTTTAATTACAAAACTATGTAGCGGCTAACAAAATACACCTATCCTCAAAATTTTATTCAAATACACCTTATAGTTTTCGAGTAAAATGCCTGTGACATACGGACAGACGGACAGACGGACAGACGGACAGACGGACATGACGAAACTATAAGGGTTCCGTTTTTGCCATTTTGGCTACGGAACCCTAAAAAGACGAATTTTGACCATTCCGCCCCGCCCCGCCAGTTATCTCCGAAACTACTAGGCTTAAAATTCTGAAAAAAATATGGAAAATAGTTCCTTCCCTACAGATTACAGGAAAAGCTATAAGAAGTTTGAGTATTCAAAGTAACGGGAAAATTCTCAATATTTTACGGAACCCTCACTACGCGCGTTGAACTCGCACTTGTCCGGTTTTTTTTTCCCGTTTTCAGTGGCTTTTTGCTGCTGCTTTTTATCAATGAAATAAGCCAAAGCCCTGTTGACTTTGGGCTCAAAACTGGCAAGAGTTTTAACATTAGTACGGAGTTGAACTCTAAGTTTATTGGTAGATTATAGAGACAGAACAAACATCACATTCCAAGCACCATGTTGTTGTCATCTTTGCACCGGTCCTATCAGTTTACAAACTAGGACAACTTTGCCCACTTGGTTAGATAAAAGGTGAAACTTTGCCCATAAAATGCGTCATTAACTAGGAGCGGCGTGACAAGTGCTCTTATCGTGCGCCTGCGACGCTCTACACACAAATCGTTGTATTACTAATATACTTGGATTTCTCTTTTTTTAACCGACTTCAAAAGAGGAGGAGGTTCCCAATTTGTCGGATTCTTTTATTTTTTCACACCTCTCATTCGGGAAAGTATAAGTTTTTATTTATTCATTGGCATGTAGCATTTACGCAATGTGCCAATTGAACACAGATCTTAATAAAATAATAGATTGTAATTTTATCGTAATCGATTAAAAACGAACATATTTAAAATTTTAACTTTAACAACTTTATATAAAAAATTGTGAATTTTTCGTAATATTAAAAAAAATGTCACAATAAATGATACGTTTTACTGAAATCAAATCTATCGATGTGAAAAATTTTATCTGTCACTCAGGAGCAAAAATATTTTCGTCATGGGAGTTAACGCTTGAATCCTTCGTTACGCTCAGGAGTCTAACTTAGAATCCCTCGCTACGCTCAGGTTTCTATCGTAGAATCCTTGGCTTCACTCTGAATTCAATGTACCGCCCTCGCTGTAAATACGTCATTTTGCTCCCTTGAGACTCAAATAACTGTTTATGACGACGCCCGGACCGATTTTTTTTGTTTGAAATGATATTCTTTCCACGTCATCAGATCAGACCATGGGGGTCTGATCTGATGACGGGATCTTGAAGAAATCGAGGGAACTCTTCAAATTCTATAGGCACACTTGAAGCGAAAAACTGAAATGTAGTACTAGGTAGTCGGTTAAAATTTTACTTTTACAGTCAATACTCTAGGCAAAAATTTTATAAAAAATTTCGCAAACTGTATTGTGTGACATATCAAATGAAAGGGGTTGTTGTAAGTTTCATCAAAAACAGATTTGAAGATTTTAACAGCCACATAACACGGCAATTTATTACTTATTCTCTGTGGTTTCTACGATTAATATTACCTATGCATATTAGACCTTATTCATATAACCAATTTATTGAATCCATAATTACACGACGGAATAAACATACAAGTTGATAATTTACATTAACTAGTTTAAATATATTGGCTAGATGCGATACAGTAGCAAATTATGAACACAACACACAACAAATAGAGGTACAAAAAACCAATTTACAATAATTACAACTAAATAAACTAAACTTAAAACTGATCCCAAAAATGAAAAATACTCGTTATAATCGGGTTATTTGTAAAAATTTCCCATAACCTAATGAAACAAATAGTCCCTTGTTCACAGTTTATTTACGTCAAGTGTAAAATCATTCAAATACATGTCAAATATAAAACATTCTCTGATGGCCAGTTCAACAGTATCAAACAACCCGCCCCGCGTCCCTCCTGGTGCAAAGGTGCCCATTACGCTAGCCGCATTGCCGCGCTGAACAGCTATGGCTAACCTTTGCACCAGAAAGGGCCCAGAGCGGGGATCCAGCCCTCTTTCCTGCAGACGACGACCCACTTCACTAAAAAAGGTTTTGGCCTCTGCGCACCAACACCCAGTCGTCTCCACGGCAAGCGGAACAAACAAGTAATTTAGGAAAAAAAATGAAAATTGACCATCCTCCCCCTTCTTATCTCCGAAACTACTAGGCTTAAAATTCTGAAAAAAAAACGGGAAATAGTTCCTTGCCTAAAGATTACAGGAAAACCTATAAGAAGTTTGAGTATTCAAAGTAACGGGAAAATTCTCAATATTTTACGGAACCCTCACCACGCGAGTTGAACTCGCACTTGTCCGGTTATTTGAGACTGTTTGAACATTTTGGCTTGTAGAAAGGGCTGTTGAGACTTATTTCTAGATTTCATGAAAATAAACAAACATTTATAAATTTTGGCTGGGTTATTATTTAAAATTGTATGCCAAAAAAGGGTAAACACTGTTGGAACCTATAAGATGCATAGGTACTATACATATAACATACCTTTGTACCCTACACAGTATTTTATAATATTTTTTTCTATTCTATTCTCTTAACCTAAAATGTAAATAAAAACAAACGTATTGAAGGCTTTTTAGTTAAATTGCTCGAATGGACGTTTAAGAATAAGGACAACTTATTTTATATCATCATCATCATATCAGCTGAAAGACGTCCACTGCTGGACATAGGCCTTCCCTAAAGAGTGCCAAATTGACCGGTCCTGCGCCACCCGCATCCAGCGGACTCCCGCGACCTTTACCAGGTCATCTGTCCACCTTGTGGGGGACCTAGCCACGCTGCGCCTTCCGGTACGTGGTCGCCACTCGAGAACCTTTCCGCCCCAACGGCCATCGGCTCTACGTGCAACGTGCCCCGCCCACTGCCACTTACTTAAAAGTAATAATAAAGTTGTATAAGATCGAATCACCCTGTATTGCTTTAATCATAAATAAAGTATATGCAAACTTGTGACGCAATCATTCGTAATTGCTTTAAATGAAAAATATACCTACTCATTATAACCCAAAATCCACACTTAATTACAAAAGGTTCTAACTCTACGAGTTACCGTACGACTTGGAACTGTTTCAAATATTCAATGTTCGGTAAAGTCGCATATACACGAGTTACTGCGTACCTAAAGTAAGGCGGTCACGCACTAGTCGACATAAATGTTCAAAACAAGATAATCAAGACGAGCAGACTGGATTCTAATTAAGACTCTAAGTCACTGTACTAAGATTCGAAATGGAACGCATTGTTTGCACTTTGACATCTAACAATACACATATTACAATTTCATACATTCGTATTTGCATTTCGGTGTCGTTCAAATTTGAGCTTTATTTACCGTATGGCACGGTTTCTTTTAAAACAAAAGAATCGAGCGTGATAAGACATTTGTACAGTTACAGTCTAGAATATGATCAGTGCTACCAACGTATCTTTGCAGTTTGCAGCGGCAAAGCAAAGCGCGTCCCTGTTGAAATTTGTATCGGATGCAATTATTATTAGCGTTCGCCGGACGCATTTAGTAAGTTTGTTTCGCATTACTCTTGATTTAGTATCTTTACATAACTAGTGGCATCGTGATCCAATGCGTACTTTCACTAAGTTTGACCTCTTACTCGCTTTTAAAGGTCAACGTACTGCATGGAATATTTTTTTCTAATTACAAAAAATGAGGTTCACTGTTTTCGTGACGTAATAATCATTAAAGTAAATCATTACTAATACGTTGCTTCGCAACGCTGTTTCTTATATACTAGCAGCCAATGGACGTTACGATACGTTGGGGCGGAAAGGTTCTCGAGTGGCGACCACGTACCGAAAGGCGCGGCGTGGGGTAAGCCCCCCAAGGACTGATGACCTGGTAAAGGTCGCGGGAGTCCGCTGGATGCGGGTGGCGCAGGACCGGTCACTTTGGCACTCTTTTGGGGGAGGCCTAAGTCCAGCAGTGGACGTCTTTCGGCTGATGTGATGAAGTAGGTAAAGTATTCCATATTTAAATAGTTATTCTGCAATTTTTTTAAGGATCGATAGTATCAACGATTAACTGGAATTTCTTGTGTAAGGATCGATAGTATCAACGATTAACTAAACTTAAGGGGCAGTGGGTGGGCACATTGCACATAGAACCGATGGCCGTTGGGGCGGAAAGGTTCTCGAGTGGCGACCGTCGTACCGGAATTCGTGGCGTGGGTAGGCCCACAAGGTGGACTGATGACCTGGTAAAGGCCGCGGGAGTCCGCTGGATGCGGGTGGCGCAGGACCGGTCAATTTGGAACTCTCTGGGGGAGGCCTATGTCCAGCAGTGGACGTCTTTCGGCTGATATGATGATGATGATGATGATGTAGGTACACTTTTTTGAAAAACGCTCATTGCCCAACTCAGGGGTCGGCAAACTTTCTAACAAAAGAGCCAAATTCAGTAAAAAAAATATATTTTAAGAACCGTTAAGAGCCATTTACACAATGTTTGATCTCACATTTCCTTGAACCTATCTTTATGAGGGGTCCTCGAGCCGCAAATGGCCCTTCAAAGAGCCGCATGCGGCTCGCGAGCCGCGGTCTGCCGACCTGGCTTAACTTATATTTGTTTCTACATGATAAAAACAGTTATAAACTACAAGTTTTGGTAAGGCACGCTCACGCATTGTTACTTAAAGTTTGGCTGCATACATCGTTGTAAAATCAAATCGGCCGCCATATTCGGGTCGTTTAATACTCGACCTCAGCGGTTGCATAAGTGGAACAATATGTTTCTCATCTCAGTAATTTCTCTTATGCAATGTAATCAAGTATAGCTAAACTACCAGGTCTATTGCACTCGACTAGTCGCGTATCAATGTGGCATTAAAGGTGTCGCTCTTCTGACTCGTTCCGACACGCGTTTCTGGAATACAATAGTACATTGTTTAACGAGGGGCGTAAGTGGAATATTGCTAACGAGAGTCTATCAGAAGCCCGACGCCAAAGGCGGAGGGCTTTTGATGACTCGAGTTTGCAATATTCTTACGCCCAATATACACAATGTTTTTCATCAAATTTGGGAGGAAATAAATAAATACAAAAGACAGAAAAATCTAAGCTTCATACAGCCGCAACAATCAAAAACCGGCCAAGTGCGAGTCGGACTCGCGCACGAAGGGTTGTCTGTTGTATGGGAGCCCCAGTCCGACTCGCACTTGCCCGGTTTTTTAGTATTTGTCGTTATAGCGGCAACAGAAATACATAATCTGTGAAAATTTCAACTCTCTCTAGCTATCACAGTTCTTGAGATACAGCCTGGTGACAGACAGACGGACGGACGGACGGACAGCGAAGTCTTAGTAGTAATAGGGTCCCGTTTTTACCCGTTGGGTACGGAACTCTAAAAAAGACTGCATACTGGTCATTCTACGACTGCGATATTTTAATTAATTGTTTCATATTTTTTGAAATTGTATTTATTTGCTAAGTAAAAATGTAAATCTATGACAGTGACATATATACTTAAGAAACAAGCAAAGGCACACATTTTCGGTCGTTTATAATAAGTTATTGAATTCCAAAAATCACGGCAGGCTACGGTAATGAAAGGTCTTCACGGTAATGAAATATAAGGTGCTGGTAATGAGATTAAAGGAACCGGGGGTGATTTTTAGGTCACGGTAATGATTACTTTTTCATATATTTTTTCTCGGGCGAGCTTAAAAGTAAAATAATACGACAAATATCGGTATGAGTGTGATTGGTCTGTAGTTGCTCGGAAGTTTCTTATCTCCTGTTTTAAAGATGGGCTTTACAATAGATACTTTCAGAACATCAGGAAAAATACCTTGCTCAAAGGTTAGATTTATCAGGTATGATATTACAGGCGCAATACAATCAGAAGTGAACTTGATTACATTTGTAGGGATGTCATCATAACCTACCGATTTAGTCTTACTGAGATTCTTTATGATTACAGTTGGAAAGGACCATAAACATACAAACTGCTTTGACAGCATACTATGCCTTTGCACACGCATGGCTCGGTCATGGCATAATTTTATGGGGCAATAGTACTAATCCAGATGACTTATTATTCTTACAAAAACCGGACAAGTGTGAGTTCAACTCGCTTAGTGAGGGTTCCGTATATATAATACACAAAAATATTGTCAATTTTCCCGTTACTTTGAATACTCAAAGTTCTTATAGGTTTTCCTGTAATCTTTAGGTAATTTTAAGCCTAGTAGGTAGTTTAGCAGATAAGGGGGGGGGGGGGGGGGGATGGTCAATTTTCGTCTTTTTTCCTAAATTACTTCAAATCTGTTTTACCTACAATTGTAAAAAAAAAATATCTGAAATTCTTACAACAACCCTTTTCATTTGATATGTCACACAATACAGTTTGCGATTTTTTTTTAAATTTTCCAGTTTACTCCCCAAAAGCGTTAAATAAATAATTGAATTCTGAACAAGGGGACCACCCCTTGTTCAGAATTCAATTATTTACTGTACGCGTCCATCTTTGGGTCATCAATTTACATATGTCTATCAAATTTCAACACAATCGGTCCAGTAGTTTCGGAGCAAATCGGCTGTGACAGACGGACAGACAGAACGCACAAGTGATCCTATAAGGGTTCCGTTTTTCCTTTTGATGTACGGAACCATAAAAAATGCATACGTAACTCGTACAAAACAAATCGACAGCTGTAAGCCACATTTCAGAAACCTTCGGATCTTCACCGTACTTTTGTATGTATATATTTGTAACGCGTAAAGTAAAATCACATGCAGAGTTCTACAGTAAGAAACCCTCCTGCATTTGACATCATTATGTCATGTTACTTAACACTTTTTCGGTATCATTAATAATATATTGATTTTGAACTCTTGCGTTTTTAGCCGCGCCTACAAGTAGTTTTACTTGCGTAATACTTGCGTTACGTTTTACATGTCTCACGCACTCAGTCCATTATGGCCCCATGACTTCGAGCGGGGGCGGAAGCGGCAGCGGCAGCGATCTGCTGTACGTCACCTCTCACGCAGCACCTTAGGAAAACACGATGCAACGCGGCGTCATAGAAACTCACGGCACGGCGTGATTTGCAATAAACTCGAGTAGCGGCGCCACGCCGCGAAATTATGCGTCGCGGCGCCGCACCGCAGACATGGGCCCTTAATGACATTGACAATAGAGTCATCATCATCATCAACATGTTAAAACTATAATAATTTATAATCATGATCGACAAAAACAAAGAACATAATATTAATATTAACACGATGACAACAATAGTACGTTGTTTAACGAGGGGCGTAAGTGGAATATTGCTAACGAGAGTCGATCAGAAGCCCAACGCCGAAGGCGGAGGGCTTTTGATGACTCGAGTTTGCAATATTCTTACGCCCGTGTTATACACAATGTTTTTCATCACATTTGTGAGGAAATAAATAACTACAAAAGACAGAAAAATCTAAGTTTCATACAGCCGCACCAATCAAAAAATGACAACTTCACTTCCAGATCAGTGCTAGTGGAGTTCAATATTTCAACCAATCACAGAGCAGTATTCTTGCGGGGCGGGGCCGGCTTGACCAACTAGTTTTTTTTTTCAACCAATCACAGAGCAACCAGATTTGCTTAAGCCAATCAGAGGGTTCTATATTTTAAAACTAAACTTAACAGTCCGTGGGAGGTAAAACGGCTATAACTGCTCTGTACGCTCGCAAGTAATAACGCCATTGACGAGCAAGTGTGATGAAAAGTAAATTACCTACACAATAACAAGCGATTAGAAAAACAAATATAACGTATAATTAATTATACAAAGACAATTTCACAATCGATTAATGGCCATTCACAAAATCGCCTCGCAAGAGAACACTCATCATAAAAATGCCCGCATGTTGCTGCAAGCGCTTGATATTATAAACGTTCAACCACTTCAAGCTTTCAATATACAATTCAGTTTCAATATCCTATTAAGATGCTCTCTCCGCCCCCGAAAAATTCGGCAGACATTTTTGTACGCAAACACGACATAAGGCTACTCCAGTTATGTATGCTCTAAAGCGTTACATGATGGACGCTGCATTTGGTCAGGCGAGATCGGAATGTTGTATGAAACCTTACCGAGAGTTTACTATTAAGAGGGCGTTACAGTGCTCACTAGCGCCACTGGTAAATAATTGTGATTATTTAAATTTCACGATAGATATTTAAAAAAGGAGGCCACTACTCACTGTATTTTGTATTTAAGTACCTTCTGAATACACCAAGCTAGTTTGTATGTTGCTGGATTCGTCGATCTATGAACTCAAAGGAAAAACGGCCGTTTTTACTTTGGACGCATAGATTGACGAATCCAGCAACATAAAAACTAGTTTGGTGTATTCAGAAGGTACTTAAATACAAAATACAGTGAGTAGTGGCCTCCTTTTTAAAATATCTATCGTGAAATTTAAATAATCACAATTATTTACCAGTGGCGCTAGTGTGCACAGTAACGCCCTCTTAATGTCCCCGATTACCAAACTTGTTCATTATAGTCGTGGCTTACAAATGACCAAGGCCATAGTGTTATACATTAATATGTGACAAACAGTAGCATTCTACGGGTCATGACATGTTAATTAGTCATGATTTGTGTCAAAAAATTCTTTTTTTAATTCAGTTGCTCAAAAAGTGCTACTTTACGTAGCTGTTTAGCGTGCGGAAAGTTGGTTTTCGCGCACTAGTGCTTTTCACTTTTCCTTTTACAAATTGTACCATTAATTATTATGTCAATAAAAAATAAATAAGATAGAACTGTATTCAACTGTATTAAACCTATTTTTTTTCAACTGTATTACAATGATGTTACAGAATGAATAACATAGAAATTTCGAATTCTTACTTGTTGTTTTTCTTATTTTTTCGCAACTGTATTAAAAACGTAATGACATACTTTCCGCACTAGCATCGAAATGTACTATTTCTCGAACATGCAATGAAATGTCATCATTACGTGCGTTATAACAGTCAAAGTATCACGTCTCGGGCGGAACAACTCCAGAGAACTGTAAAGGAATTTCGTACATAATTAAAGGCCTAGGCCGGAAAGTGTTTTTTTTTTAATTGTAATGTAAACGCTCTCTGTGTTCATGAAACGGTTAAACAGCTGAATTTTATTTTTTGACGTGTTTTTTTGTCTTCGCTTTGGTTACCCCGATATTAAATGTTTTCTCAAACATGCAATGAAATGTCGTCATTACCTGCGTTATAACAGGCTTCAAATTATCACGTTTCGGGCGGAACAACTCGAGAAAACTGTAAAGGAATTTCATCCTAAATTGAAGGCCTAGGCCGGGAAGTTTTTTTTTTAAATTTTAATGTATACATGTAGTTCTGTGTTCATGAAACGGCTAAACAGCTGGATTATATTTTTGCCTGTGCTTTTTTGTCTTCGGTTACCGCGATATTTTTATTTTTGAGTGGTGCATTTTTTATTTCATTGCATATGTTTGAGAAAAGCACTATACATGCCTGGCCGTGAAAAGGGCTTGCCGGTTTCGTATCACTATCCGTCTATACCTACTCGGCCGGCAAGCCCTTCTTTCCCGGCGTCTGCAGTAATGTACTATTTCTCGCAATATATTTGAACAGGCACTGTAGCCAATCGGCAAGGCACGTGAACTGGAGATCCTGGGTTGGAAGTGTTGGAACGCTGGCTCGTACAAACTTCAACTGACCATTCGTGAACCTTATTACAATGCGCATAAAGTGCACGGATGGTCAGTTAACTGTGTTGGCGATGGTACAGACACGGACTTTAATCGTTGAGCGATTTAGGTGCCAACTAATTTTGGTTTTTATAGTTAAGCTATGAATATCCAGTAAAAGGTGATCTCTAAATGGTTCAACGATTAAAGTCCATGAATGTATCACTACCACTAAGTTTAAGTAAAAGCTTAGAAACGTAATATCATTTTGATAAAACATGAGCATGAAAACCTCCTGTAATGCACCGTAAAAGCACATAGTTTACATTACCTACACTTCAGCCCAGAAATAGAGTCAACTTGAACGATCCATAATTTATTTTTGGTTTTTACGTGCATTTATAAAAGCGTGTTTTTCTAGTGTTTTTTTTAATTATGATCAGTGTTCCCTTACTAGGCGATTTTGTGATCGATTGTGAAATTGTGTTTGTATGATTTTTTGCACATTATACAAGGTTTTCTACAGAGAGGTAAGTTACTGAAAGGCTACCCAGTTATGTATGCTCTAAGCCTTACACCCGTGTAAGGTAATCTTCTAAATATTTCATAAAGATAGCCGATCTATCCGCAACCGCACAACTAATATATCCTGACCTCTACTCTCGAAATAACTGAACACGATCGGCGAGATTTACTCTGGTCTGTCTACAGCACTGAACAGTAGTATTCTTGTGAATTTGGTCGATATGGCAATGGTCGTCAGGGGCAATGAACTCCATATATGCATGTTTAAGGCAGGTCGGGAATCAGGGCCGTTATTCGCTACGCGCAAATGCGGCTCACCCCGCCTGTCACCCGTTACGAAACTAGACCTCTGCCTAAGCTTAGTAACTACGCATCGCGGTGTCAAGATATATTTGTGGGTGAGCGTTCAGGTGAGCTTAAACAAGTTACAGAATAGGGGGGCAGTACGTAGTAAGTACGCATGGTTTCGGGAGTGATATGAGAGTTTAAGTACTATTACTACTAAAACCAGTAATATTATGTTAAATATTGTATACCTGTACAATGTGGGGTATGTAATGGGGGCAAACCACAGAACGTTGAGGTTATATTACACGACTGCACCAAAAGGGTTAATGTTTTTTAACCGACTTTAAAAAAAGGAGGTTCTCAATTCGGTTGTATTTTTTATTTTATTTTGTTCATATAAAAGCGGAAGGATTCTATTGGTAGTCGCGGCGAGATAGACTATACGTCTCTTTCTAATTGGATCACTTAACATGTTTTTTTTTTTTAAACCCAACTGCTTTTTTGCAAATATTATAGCCTATGTCACTCCCACGATTAAGAGGAATCCAACGACACCTTATATGTCGAAATCCGTCAAACGGTTTAGACTGCAGGGCGCGCCAAAGAATAAAACATACACACATAGATACATACATACATACGCTCGAAAAACATAACCCTCCTTTCCTTCGGCAGTCCTTCCTTATTCCTATCACCAAAAAAAAATTCAGGCAGTTCGGATATTTTCAATTTCATTAATTCCCCATTTCTCTCCTGTTTATTTTGTGAACTTTTACCCGTAATATAACATTCACTAGAATCTTCATTACAAGTGTATCACCACCAAAAATATAAATATCAATCATCAGAGCAGTCTCTATGAAAATTAGAGGAACGAGAAGAAGAATAGAAAGATTTGGACGCGAAGACGGCTGCGGAATACCCATCATAGAACATTAAATTCCCCCTATGATAATATTTTATATATATACTGTATTTAACGTAATAAATTTATTCAGTTTAAAAAAAAAACCGGCCAAGTGCGTGTCGGACCACGCAAAACGAAGGGTTCTATTAAAAAGGTCGTATCGTCACAGAAATTTTACGGCACTTACGTCCTTTTCTTTTAGGAAGGCAGTTTTTCAGCAATATCTCGAAAACCTCTGAACCGATCTTGTTGAAAACAATTTTCGGTGAATGAAATTAATAAGCCCTATGTCCATGAATTTTTTCATATTTTTAAAATACTCCGTTCAAAAATTAGAGGGGGGGGACAGAATTTTAGTGACTTTCGGGGCGATTATCTCCGACTCTGTTCACTTAATCAAAAAAAATGCTAAGAAACCTTATATTTATTTTGAAAGGCCTATCGATTGATGTGCCACACGGGGGGTCATAATGTTTTTTTTTTTTGACTTTTAGTTTTATGTATGGAGTGCACCACTAAAAAAATTTTTTTTTGTCATCTTAATTACAAAACTATGTAGCGGCTAACAAAATACACCTTATAGTTTTCGAGTAAAATGCCTGTGACATACGGACAGACAGACAGACGGACATGACGATACTATAAGGGTTCCGTTTTTGCCATTTTGGCTAAAAACAGCACCCTTGACAGCTACAATACTATCGTAAGATTCGTAAGCTCGCCATATCACCAGCTACCCAACAACCACGTCGAATGCTAGGCCGGCGGTTATTATCTGTAATTTCTCAACTCGTGGCTAACCGCCCCCGCCGCAGAGCACGGAAAAATACCCGCCGTAATACCACGGGCATGTATTAGAACATTAGAAGTGATTTTAATAGTAGGTGAGTATGGTTCCGCTGTTCATAATATGACATAAATATAGTATGGGTTTATTCAAGAAAAGCGCTTGTGTATAAGTTTTAACTAACATCTCTGTTAACAGGAGCAAAAAATTAAACGTTAGATTATTACGCTTGTGAGCAATTGTTTCTAAGTGGTTTTAATTGAAAAAAAATATTTTTTTTGTTTTTTTTTCTTCAACTTAAGTTTATGTGTAGGTATTTTTTTACTCTACTGGAGTGATATAAGTAACTTTTTATTTTAAAAACACTAAAAAAAAAATTAAAAAATCACAAAAATATCTAAAAAAAAAAAAATATGACTCAATACATGATGTTACCTCAAAATCTGCATTGACTGTGCTATGATGCCGTGGTGCCAAGATACATTACTCGGAGGTTTTGGAAAAATAATGGACAAAAGGGGTTACTACAGATGCTCTAAGGTGTCTCTTGGTCACCTTGTGAACATGGTCTTCCTTTCTTTTCTGACACTATGTTATTTGGCAAAAAATAATCCTTATGATGAAGCCTTTCGATCGGTATGATAAAGCTACAGGGTAATTTTTTTTCTCGTGTAGCGGGTTCAATTCCCGGTTCAACCATGTAATTATTTAAAAATCTATGAATGCAGGTAAAATGTTCCATCTACAATATTCAGGGTACTTTCCCTCCATGTGGCATAGCCGTGGGACGCCCTTAGTATATTATATATACTTTTAATTAATCCATTAAACAGATTAAGTGATGGTCGGGTCTCTATTAGTATCGTAGGCTAACTGGAAATACTTTTGTTTTAAGACCCTAATATTCGGCATTTGGCAACGGCGCATCACTATTCAATTGGGTTGTGTCCTAAACTAAACTGTCACTGTCACCAATCATTACCATAGACTTGTCGGTCTTTTTCTTTTTTTTAATATTAAGTGGCTACCACACGACCATGCATGTTGTGTTAGAGTAAATTATTATAAGATGTCTTTTTATGTTTATTTTATATTTCATTTATTGTATATTCCTTTCAATAGTTTATGTTCTTCCTATTTATTTATTTTTACGATTATTTTTGTAAATTGTCCTCGTGTGCGATCGTGGCGTCATCTCACTTAATGGTCACAACGGAAGACCAGCGCTGGCGCTGCCAGCATCACGCTGAGTTGTAACCATTTCGTGGCAAATGTGTTTGTGTGTATTGTGTGAATAGTGTCTATACAGTTTGTTTTTATGTGTTTTGTCACGAAAAATGTTCTTTCTTTCTTTCCTAATTATTTTACGATTGTATGGGAGCAACTACAATAAAAAAAACATAAATACCCAAAAAAATTACTTGAAAATGAAATTAAAAAAAATGAAAAAAAGTTTATTCAATTAAACAACCCTTGCTTTACATTATTTTCTTCTGCCAAACTGCAGGACAGTTTGTTAACTTGACTTGTTGTTGACTTAAAGACGGACCTCGCTGGCGGCAGCCGAAAACGTTTCATACTGATTAACATTGAATCGTGACGTCACAGTGTAATATTTGTACTAATAATTGTATTGAAAATCTATTTTTTTTAATTTATTTAATTGGGCTCACAAAACAAGTTAAAGTCTATGAAATAGTACAATTTTTGCAATAATGTTCGGATCTGGACTTTAACTCAAAATATGTGTGCACAGAAAGAGTTATTTTAGGATGAAATTAATTTTTAGAGGATGGCCGTATAATTTTAGTCGGTGGTTGTTAAACTACTTAAATATTTAATATGATGAGGTGACAGTGAAACAATATGATTAATCAAGTAAATTGCTGTTTCAGTCGTGAAATACTGCGTTTGGGACCATAGTTGTCATACAATTTTGTTTCTATAAATGCGTAAGGATTCTATTGGTAGCTTTTAATTTGCTTTTGGACAGTTAAAAAAATGCATATTTTTTCTAAACTTTCAAGGTCCATATCTTTTTGATGTTAATTATATTTCTTAATCTATACTTAATTACATTTATTTGATGGTTTACTATCAATTTAGCAACACTGCGTTATCAATTCTAACATGTGGAAACTACCCAATTCTAAAATCGATTTCAACAAAAACATTATAATTGGCGTCTGAGATTTCACAAGCCAAACACTATGTTTGTGGAAATGGAAACCGAGTTATATGGTAATTTGTATAATTGCTACATATCGGCGTGGTGCACAACATATTATACACGACGCGTTATGCAATGGGTGACCATCGTCAGTTTGTTATGTGGGACTTTCCGATTTCATTTTTATCTCTAAATATGATCTTTTTCTCATCTAAATTCCGTGTACGAGAATGTAAATAGATTGCCTACTGTTTCTTTTCTTGAAAATAATCAAGTACTTATTACGACGCGACGCCCGAGGTAATACTCTGATACTGTAATGATATATTGTATACTGTTTCGAAAAAATGATACCTCGCCGAGTTTTTTACGCCGGTTCTTCTCGAGGCAGAGGTTTTCTTTCCGAACCGGTGGTAGTTTATCGACATTAATAGGTGCATGGTGCATGTAATATGCCTAAATTGAAGAATAAATCGCTTTGACTTTTTGACTTCGACTTTTCATCACATTTGCGAGGAATCAAATACATATTTTAAACGAAACTACCTTATGCTAATCGCAATAAATTGTATAAAATATTAGTTGTTGAATTTGACGTAACGCAAAGCCCTTTTGGCATACAGCCTCGATTTAAAATCACAGTTAAAAATATTTTACACTAGCTTCCGCCCGCGACTTCGTCTGCGCGGGCCCGGGATAAAAACTATTCCATATTTTAATCCAGGCTATAAACTATATTCGGGCAAAATTTCATTCAAATCGGTTGAGCCGTTTAAACGTGATTGAGTAACAAACATCTAAACATCCAAACTTTCGCATTTATTATTAGAAGGAAGGATAGGAGATAATAGGATAGAAGGATAAAAAAAGTAAAAGTAGATTAAAAAATATACTTTTTAATTTTTAAATATTTAAATTATTTTGATAATTTTGTTGCGTCAGTGTTTTTACTTTTAAATTAAATATATTCATAAATACGTTTCTGAACACCGCATTTGCAAAAAAAACATTACGCCTATGGGCGTAATATAGGCCAATGTAGCTCTGTATTTCTACGCGTTATGAAGCACTTTACGAGCAAGTGTGATGAAAAACCCATTGAAGAGAAGCTAGAGGTTGTTAGGAAGGTTCACATTTGTAGGTAGGTAATATATCTACAAATAATACAAATACTTACGCAAAACTATATTACTCAGAATACGGCTATAGAATAACTAGTGATTGTATAGTATACCTAAGCTTGTTTTATTAGTTTAATTAAATCATATTAATATAAAATGTCGATCCATGATAGTTATTAATATAATTTAATTGGAAAAACGTAATAAAGATACGATTTTTTTTCTGATGTTATAGGCATTTGAAATCTGCACGCGCCGGCACCCACAGATAACGATATCAAAGGGGCATAGACTATGACGTCACAATCCATATTCTCGGCGCGTTTACTATGGAGTTAGTCATTCTTTTGTAATTTTCTCCTTAAAATTTGCGTTGAAATCTATACTTGACATACAAAATATCATTTCTAATTCAATATTCTGTCTTACTGTTATGTAATTTTATCGAATTAAAAAAAAAAAAAAACTGATTTTAATGTGAGATACAACACAATAGTTTTTTTAGGATTCCGTACCCAACGGGTAAAAACGGGACCCTATTAGTAAGACTTCGCTGTCCGTCCGTCCGTCCGTCCGTCCGTCTGTCTGTCACCGGGCTGTATCTCAAGAACCGTGATAGCTAGAGAGTTGAAATTTTCACAGATTATGTATTTTTGTTGCCGCTATAACAACAAATACTAAAAAACCGGCCAAGTGCGAGTCGAACTGGGGCTCCCATACAACAGACATTTTTAATTCTAATTTTAATATATAAATTATGTGAAATTTTATACCTTTATCAACTACCTACATCTTTAACATTACTACTTGCGAAGAAATATAGAATTAGAAAGTTACAATTATTATGATTTAAATTATAATTTATTTTATTTCATTGCTGTGCCCTTACAGGGTTCATGTTGAACTGTAATCTCTAATTGAAGAACTGTATACTAACATGAGTGCAATAAATGATTTGATTTTGATTTTGATTTTGATGATTTTTTTGCCGTTTTTATATTTAAATATATATTTCTGTTATATGATATTTCTACGTATATACTTATCGATTGAGTGCAATTTATTCAAAATTGAAGTCCCATGTATATTCCCTATTGACTGGTCACCCTACACACACCCACAGTACGCCTCGGGCCCGCATTGACCATTACGCGCTCCTCTTGTCACCCACTGAATACAACCTGGTGCCTATTCTAACAACTTAACGATTGTACAGTGAGGGAAATGTCTGACAGTTAATATTGCGTCAGAAGTGTCAGACGTCAACGGTTTTGACGTTTTTTTTTTTAATCGGAAGTCATATCGTAGACCTAGGCACGACTTCTATTCATATCACCAACTGTGTTCATCTGTCAAATGAGATATTCAAAAAAATATTTGTAAAAAACAGAAACGAGTAAAAAAAAACTAGCTACAGCTATGAACTCCATTAACCGTATACTGACTACAAAAAATATAATATGGACCACTTAAAAAAACTTAAGGTACCCAATTGTTTTAGCTTATTTATGAAAACTGTATTTTTTATTTCTTGTTTTATTTACCACGACCCAAGCGGAACACACCTCTAACTTGCCTTTCACCTTTATTTATTCACAACTTACCAACAGCTTGACAACCAAAAATCATTCCAATTTGCACCTTATCACGTTTTCGATAAGGTACTAGTCGTTTTTGAGTAACTGAAATTCAGCAATTTCTAAGATGCTCATCACTCTTAGAGTTAACCAAGTACAAAGAAGCGGGTTATGGTATGTTAGGCCTAATTACATGGTTGGTATAATTCCATTGACCAGTCAACGGTGTCGATGTAATGATTTGAATAAGTTTGTAAGCGTTTTTCAAAAAAAGTGGACATGAACTTTTTTTTCAGAATTCGATTTTTTTGGATTTTTCTCACTCAGAATCGTTGAAACTATCGATCCTCATACAAGAGAAAAAAGTGTCCAAAATATTCTATTCCAGATCGTCACATTTTTGTACTTATGCAGTCTTTTTTTATTTAGGTAAACTTACATAGCACTGTGTAGTGGCAGTGGGCGGGGCACATTGCACGTAGAACCGATGGCCGTTGGGGCGGAAAGGTTCTCGAGTGGCGACCACGTACCGGAAGGCGCGGCGTGGGTAGGCCCCCCACAAGGTGGACTGGTGACCTGGTAAAGGTCGCGGGAGTCCGCTGGATGCGGGTGGCGCAGGACCGGTCAATTTGGAACTCTCTGGGGGAGGCCTGTGTCCAGCAGTGGACGTCTTTCGGCTGATATGATGATGATGATGACATAGCACTGGAAGAAAAAGTTTACATAGTAAAATCTGGGACAACTTTTTTCTTGTATAAGGATCGATAGTATCAACGATTCTGAGTAAGATAAACCCAAAAAAATCGAATTCTGAAAAGAAAAGTTCATGTCCACTTTTTTGAAAAACGCTCTTGTATCAAAAAAAATCGTTTTTGGTACGAATTCTTAATGCCAACGGAACTTTTTTTGCACTATTATCAACTATGATGGAATCTTTTGTAGTTTAACCCTTTTTAGGATTCCGGTACCTCAAAAGGATAAAACGGAACCCTTATAGGATCACTCGGTTGTCTGTCTGTCCGTCTGTCACAGCCGATTTGCTCCGAAACTGCTGGACCGATTGAGTTGAAATTTGGTACACATATGTAAATTGGTGACCCAAAGATGGACGCGTAAAGTAAATTAATGAATTCTGAACAAGGGGGCCACTTTTGGGGGGTATTCTGGAAAATTATAAAAAAAAGTTTCGCTTTTTGGAAAAGTAAAAAAACCGTGTTGTGTGACATATCAAATGAAAGGGGTTGTTGTAAGCATCTCAGATACAAGTAATTTAGGAAAAAAGACGAATTTTGACCATCCCCCCCATATTTCCGAAACTACTGGACTTAAAATTCTGAAAAAAATATGGAAGATAGTTCATTGCCTAAAGATTACAGGAAAACCTATAAGAAGTTTGAGTATTCAAAGTAACGGGAAAATTCTCAATATTTTACGAAACCCTCACCACGCGAGTTGAACTCGCACTTGTCCGGTTTTTGCCCTACGCGGCGCAAACGAGGCTTGAAAACTCATGTTTTTATGGTTCCGTAGCCAATATGGCAAAAACGGAACCCTTATATAGTCCAGGCAATGAACTGACAACTTGTATGGAAAAAATGACATATTTGGAAATAATTTATAATAGCTAATTTTTTTAATGTAACGGATATATTATCAATTAAATAGTTACCTAGAGGCAAAATCCACCAAAAAATCAGACATCAAAAAAAAAAACAATATTTAATTAGCTCCTAAAAAGTCCGGATAAATATTATTATTTTTTTTATCTTTATTTAGGTTCATTTACATTTGCTTTACAATATTCAATATAAATAAAATAAAAAAAGACAATGAATGTTTAATTTATATCTATATAATTACTTCCGGGTGGAAAGTTTGGTGGATTCTTGAATAAAGCATCTCAGAATAATGTTTTAAAATGAAATAAACAAAAAAAACGCTATTATAAATTAATGTTTTTCGAAACCGTATTTCGCCTCGGCTAATAGTTTCGTCATGTCCGTCTGTCCGTATGGCACAGCATTTTACTCGAAAACTATAAGGTGTATACGAACAAAATTTTGAGGATAGGTGTATTTTGCTAGCCGCTACATAGCGGAAACATAGATTTTTCTCTTTTGTAGTTGTTTATTTCCACGCAAATGTGATGAAAAACATCATGCGCGCACGGTTAGATTGTTACAAACTCGTCATCAAAGCCCTCCGCGTTGGGCGTCAGGCTTCTAATAGACTCTCGTTCGTAATTCATATCTTACTGTACTTGTAAAACAATGTACTATTACGTCTCCCCTTGGTATCGAAGTGGGTTTGCCCGCACGAGTCGCGGGCGCTTACGTCACTATATGGCCTGATGAGACGACAAAATACTAACTATAATAAGTACCTATATCCATCCTGCCCTGCTAGCAAAACTTGACTCTATACTCTCACGCGCGCGTGATAGACTATCTGTAATTATGAGATCGATTGGAACGGAACAACTAACCCCGCTATGGGGCTGGTTGTTCCAACCTTTTTAAATACTTATCCTTCAAAAATTTAACCTCAGTTCACACACGCTAAAAGGGTGTTTTGTAGTTCGTCAAAATATGTGTTTATTTATGGTGCACTATCAACGTAGTTAACAAAAAATGAAAGGCAAAAATATATTATTTCGTCGGATTAGTTGTTCCGTCGATTTAGATTTTTTCCATAACTACTATTCTACCATAATGGAAACAATTAAAACGGCACCTGCAACGGCATAGTATCATAACGTTTCGCGACAAACATCATACGAATTGCTTCGTTGTTCGACTTGTTTCTGTATAATAGTGTAGGCAAACTCCATTCTAAAACTTATGTTTATGGCGTAATTGAACACTTGTGTTTTTGACAGCATTAATCAGAAAGTGACGGACAGTCTGTCTCGCGCGCGAGTAAACAACATATATCTCACCATGGTGCAATAAATGAATAAAAAAAAATAGAGTATGCTAGCAGGGCTGTCACACACTTTATATCCCGTCTCGTCAGTACCTAGGTCACATTTTATTGGTTCCATTCACCCGGTGTGAATAAACGAATAATGAATAAGGAACAAACAACAGGAAATAATGTATTCCAACCTTCGAGATAATGCAACTTGTAACTTGCACGGGCACTAAATGATTCTTGTAAGTATCTTTTAATCCAGGCAATCAAAATATTTGGTTCCTTCAATATTTATGTGATTGTTGACGACCGCTTCAGCCTAGTTGGTAGTGACCCTGCCTACGAAGCAAGAGGTCCTGGGTTCGAATCCCGGTACGGGCATTTATTTGTGTGATGAGCTCGAATATTTGTTCCCGAATCATGGATGTTTTCTATGTATTTAAGTATGTATTTATCTATATAAGTATGTTTATCGTCGTCTAGTACCCATAGTACAAGCTTTGCTTAGTTTGGGACTAGGTCGATTTGTGTACGATTGTCCGCAAAATATAAAAAAATATACGGGGTGTTTCCTGTAACAGGAGCAATAAATTAAACGGAGGCTTCCTTACTGCATTTGTAGTAACCCCTTTTGTCCATTTCTTTTCAAATGTTTTTAACTCGGAGAAAAATTGATCTGAAGTTATGACCTCCGAGTAATGTATCTTGGCACCACGAGATCATAGCACAGTAGTCAATGCAGATTTTGAGGTAGCATCATGTAGTGAGTCATAATAGTTTTTGCATTTTTGTTTTCAAAAGATATTTTTGTGATTTTTTCAATTTTTTTCAATTTTTTTTTGTGTTTTTAAAATAATAAAATACTTATATCACTCCAGAAGAGTAAAAAAGTACACCAAAACTTTAGTTAAAGAAAAAAAAATCCGAAAAAAATATTTTTTTTTTCAATTAAAACCACGTAGAAACAATTGATCACAAGCTTAATAATCTACCATTTAATTTATTGCTCCTGTTACAGGAAACACCCCGTATATTGTATTAATAAAATCTGATAAGCAATGCTTAAAAAAACCAGCTTGACTCCTTTCTCCTCTAGGGCGGCTGGGTGGCGGATTACGCAGCGGTATTCGTTTTTGGATTTCGGCATAAAGCGGATGGCGCTTTCCGTGGGCGCAGTGTAGGGCGTGGATCCTGGATCGGCTGCTATTGCTTGCAATAACCCCCGGCCAATGAGGACGGGGTGACTATGGTGGGGTATCGCGGTTTCTTCGGTTGTGTAGGCGGCTGCTGTTGTTGTTGTTGCTGTGAAGGGGGCTGCAGCGGGGTGTGGGGTTTCTTCTGCTTCCTCTTTTGCTTGGGTTGTCATTGAGGGATCCCGCACGAAATCCAGGAACGGTAAGTCTTCTGGCAGGATTTCAATGTCGTCCACCATCAAAAAAGAGGTCAGCCGGATGTAAGCCGCCATCCAGGCCTGTAACCCTGGGGAACAGTAATCCAGCTCCCCAAGCGGGCCACCAGGATACAATCATGATCCAGGGGATCCCGTGGAGGGCCGGATTGCAGATGGGGCCCAAGCGGCGATAAAGTACGGCCGGGGGCCGCCCTTTTATCCTCCATTGGGTGTTGGGGGTGAGCGGCTCCTCTTCTTGCTGCGACGTTCCCGCAGCAGATTCGGGCGCTTTTGGAGTCGCTAGCGATAGCGAGGCGTCTTTGGTTGAATCGTCACCGTCAAAATCAGTGACAATTGGCGTCTCGATTTTTTCCATCTTTTCTTGGGGTACTTGAGAAAAGGGACTTTCACAAGTACCCGCCGGTTTCGGTGTCTTCTTTTTAGCTGCGGTAGTACTTGTTTTCGGCGGACAAGTTCTACCCGCACGGTTCTCCTGTCCCTTCATCGAAGTTGAAGGGCTGACGGGCTCTCTGTGGCGCATGTCAGCGCAGCTTTTGGCCCTTACCGCTATACACCTTGCCCGGGGCGTCCGTTTGTGCGTGACCGGGTTCGGCGCGAGCGGCAAAGGTTACTTGGCCGACCGAAGGGTTCTTGGTAGGTGCAGGGCGGCTGCAGGTATCTCCCTCCGGACAGCGGGCCGGGTGCGAAACGCACGGCTTTTGAAACAAAAGCGTGCATTCCGCGATGTGGCTACAGTAACATAATCGCATTTATGTATCTAACTATCTACTCCTAGATAGATATATTAAAGTCAGTTCTCTAAGGCATTAGGTACTTAATATTATTCCTAATGTCTGATGATGGATTGATGTTTGTATCTATGAAATATATATGTATGTATATATCATTGTATTAGTAGAATTTTTAATTGATTGATCGACGTAAGTGGTTGTTCAAAGAAACCTTTATAAATTTTCGAATCATATGTGGCCCTGACAACTGCCTTTTGTTTTGACTGGAACGTCACAGTCCCCGCACGCCAGACACATACACGCCATGGAACTATTGGTGTAAGCGCTCCTAGCCAGCCAGTTTGAGAGCTTAGCGCGCGAACTCACCGCGGATCCTGCGAGCGAGCTGGATATCCTTCGGCATGATGGTCACGCGCTTGGCGTGGAACGCGCACAGGTTGGTGTCCTCGAAGAGGCCGGCCAGATAAGCCTCGCTGGCCTCCTGGAGAGCCATGACTGCCGAGCTCTGGAAGCGCAGGTCAGTGTTCAAATCCTGGTCGATCTCACGGACCAGACGCTGGAGGGCAGCTTGCGGATAAGCAGCTTGGTTCTCTTCTGGTAGCGACGGATGTCACGGAGGGTGACGGTGCCGGGCCTGTAGCGGTCCGGCTTTTTGACTCCGCCGGTGGCGCGCGCACTCTTGCGGTGCCTGTTCGCGGTGTCCGGCGAGCGCACGCGGCCCGGTGCGAACGCTCTCACTGCTAGAGCGCGAACAGCCCTAAACCATATAATGCAGGAAGCCGACGGCATAGACATATTTGCTGACAGTATTGGTGTGTTCTGTAGAAAAGTTTTAAATTTGTTATCATCTAACAGTGTGTTAAAATTTAAACTGCGCCTTTTTAGGGTTCCGTAGCCAAAATGGCAAAAACGGAACCCTTATAGTTTCGTCATGTCCGTCTGTCCGTCTGTCCGTCTGTCCGTCTGTCCGTCTGTCCGTCTGTCCGTCTGTCCGTCTGTCCGTATGTCACAGGCATTTTACTCGAAAACTATAAGGTGTATTTGAATAAAATTTTGAGGATAGGTGTATTTTGTTAGCCGCTACATAGTTTGGTAATTAAAATGACAAAAAAAATTGTTTTTAGGGGTGCACTCCATACATAAAACTAAAAGTCAAAATTTTTTTTTTCATTGTGACCCCCCGTGTGGCACATCAATCGATAGGCCTTTCAAAATAAATATAAGGTTTCTTAGCATTTTTTTTGATTAAGTGAATAGGGTCGGAGATAATCGCCCCGAAAGTCACTAAAATTCTGTCCCCCCCCTCTAATTTTTGAACGGTGTATTTTAAAAATATGGAAAAATTCATGGACATAGGGCTTATTAATTTCATTCACCGAAAATTGTTTTGAACAAGATCGGTTCAGAGGTTTTCGAGATATTGCTGAAAAACTGCCTTCCTCAAAGAAAAGGACGTAAGTGCCGTAAAATTTCTGTGACGATACAACCTTTTTAATAGGCACGGAACCCTTCGTTTTGCGTGGTCCGACACGCACTTGGCCGGTTTTTTTTGTTGAAGTTGTATATGAGTTATCTTAGTTTTTTATAAAAAAAAATATTTTATAATGCTGAGCCATATTTTTGTTTACTGAAATACCTACATTTGTTGATTTTATTTGGTTTAACGAGACAGTTTTTTTTTTATTAGTATATATAAGAGTTTAGGTTTGCAAATATTAGGTTCGTCAGAGGTAGGTTAGGTTAGCAAGAGATAGGTTTGACAAAGTTAGGTTAGGCTACGTCATATTTGAAAATGTTAGGTTAGCCCAAACCAACCTGACAAAATTTTATCAATTGGGTACTTTCCTGGGTAAATAAAATATACTTAATTCTATTTATTCCGTCAGTTAGATTATCAAAAATACTGGACACGTATATTTTTGTTTGTCAATTAAACAAAAAAATACGAAGATATGGCCCGTTAAAGTTCCGCGTGACGTCACATTATGATAAAAGGTGTACCATAATGTGACGTCACGCGGAACTTTGACGGGCCATATCTTCATATTTTTTTGTTTAATTGACAAATAAAAAATACGTGTCCAATATGTTTTGATAATCTAACTGACGGACTAAATATATTTCTATAGAAAAGTAGCCAATTGCAAACTTCACCTAAAATTTTCAAATATTTCGCTAATCTAACCTAATATTCTTTGCATATCCTTTCATGCATATGCTCACTCAACTTACTGTAGCTACAACACATGCAGGCATATAATATTGGTAGGTACTGTAATAATACGAGTATACCTATACGATACGGTACACGAATGATTGACGCCGTGTGCACGGCTAGAGACGGTTTATTTATTCAGAACGTATTTGTGGCCCTGAAAAGGGCCGTTTTGAGATGAGTACATTGTACCAGTCCGGCCAGCGATCGTGTGTGAGTAAGTGTGTAGAAAGGTATAAAAAAAAAAAAAAAAAAAAATGCCGAGTTTTCACTGACTAGGTATAGTACCTAGTGATGGCCTTGGTGCCTTCGCTGACGGCGTTGTTTTCTAGACCGCCAGGCAGCAGAAGCCTCGCGGACGTCTGCATCTCCCTGGTGGTGATGGTGGCCTTCCTGTTGTTGTGGGCGAGGCGGGAGGCTTCGTCTGCGATGCGCTCAAACATGTCGTTCACGAACGAGTTCATGGTCAACATGGCCTTGCTCGAGATACCGAAGTCGCGGTGCACCTGCTGGAGCACCTTGTAGATGAAGATGGCGTAGCGCTCATTCCTCTTCTGCTTCTTCTTTCTCTTGTCGGACTTGTTCTTCTGGGCCTTGCCGGATTTCTTTGCGGCCTTACTGCTAGTCTTGTGCGGCAGCGGCATGGTGTATGGACGCTTGTAAGGGCAGGAGACAACAAAATAATACTTCGGAGACGTGTTGCCAGTACGAGAGTTAAGCGTAGAATGATTGTAATTTGGTGGGATGGCCCTTTATGATAATGTCGCGGCCGGCAATACGGGGGATCGCGAGCGAGCGCGGAGACGCACTCGTCTACCAATAGCGTTCGAGCTACGGTCATCAGGCCGGAATCTCTGCGGGAGAGGGGGAATGTTATTATTGTTATCATCATTATTTATTTATAATATTTATCTGTTATTAATATATATTTCTAGTGCTCTCAATCAATATAACAAATAGGAATAAAGAAATAGATAAACATTTAAATTGGGTTCCCATAACAAGTATACTGTACTGTGTCCAATTATGTGTAAATGTACCAAATTCATCTAATCAACGTGTATATAATATTGACAGATTATTGATTAATAGCACGTTTATTATTATAATTATATAAATTAACGTGTCAAGTCGATGTTTCTTTATACGTGACTTCGTAACCGATATAAATATTTCCGTCTGAGAGCGTACGCCCGCTATAAATTTAATTATCGCGTTTAATTGACGTCATGTATTAACATGAAATTAATAAAGTTATTCAGAATCATATTGTGGCCCTGAAAAGGGCCTTTTGGTAAACGGTGAAGTCCGAACAGCGGTGGACGCACGGTGCAAGTGTCAAAGTGTTACACACAGGAGACAAATGCACAACGACGACAACCAAGCGTGCAAGGGAACAACATACCGTTAGAGAGGATGGAGGACATTGAGTGCGTACATCGCTTAAGCCTTCTTCTGGGTCTTCTTGGGCAGGAGCACGGGCTGGATGTTGGGCAGCACACCACCCTGGGCGATGGTCACACCGGAGAGGAGCTTTTTCAACTCCTCGTCGTTGCGAATGGCCAGCTGGAGATGACGCGGGGTGATCCCGGTGTTCTTATTGTCGCGGGCTGCATTGCCGGCCAACTCGAGCACCTCCGCTGCTAGGTATTCAATTACGGCGGCGAGGTATACAGGGGCGCCGGCACTGACGCGCTCAGCGTAGTTGCCCTTGCGGAGGAGCCTGTGGATACGGCTGAAGGGGAACTGGAGTCCGGCACGGTTGGAACGGGCCTTCCTCTTGACACCTTTAACGCGTTCAGACATGTCGATTGGTTGATTGAAAAAATTAAAAGCGAAAGAGACGAGTGCACAGTGTACACGCTCGTTGCAATATAAATCGGAGTAACGGCCCTATTTATTCGTTCCCAGAGTACTGGCGTAGTGGGGATAACGGACCGAACCGCTGAGCGCCGCCGATGAGACCACGCCCAACGAGCCGGCCAAATGACTGAAGTTAACGTCGTAAGTATATGCCCGTACCTTTCACAAGTGGACAAGTTAATCGATCAAGCAATAAATGAATATATAAAACGTTCAGGTCTTTTGTAGTACCTAGGTAGGTATACTAGGTGTTTATTATCACCCTCTCTTTCACCCGACATTGGTTACTATCACGCATGTCATCCATACTTTTTTTAACTTTGGCCTGTCTGTCAAACTAAATTAAAAAATTGACTTCTGTGATTGAATAAAAATAAGTACAATAACAATATTGTGGCGTTAGTCGTCAACAAAAGTTCGAGGATTGCCAGTACAATTAAACAGTCCATTCGATTCTGTACCTTATGTGCCTTAACAATATGACCCACATTTGTAAACACGCCACCATAACAATGGTGCTTGTAGGTGTAAGAGACTTTTTCTATAATCGTTAGGAAAGTAGGTAGGTAAGGTAGGATTATGAAATTTGTGTGCCTATCTATCTATAGGACAGTTTTCTTCGTATGTTGTTTCCTTATATAGGTTTTATGGTACCTAGGTAGGCAGGTAGGTTATATGTACCTAAATAATAATTGTACTTGATCGATTGACTTGGCCGTGGTCACAGGTTAGGAGTTCTACGCGGACGAAGTCATGGGCAGAAGGTAGTAGACTATAGAACCATGGTAACCAGTTATAATCTAGGCTTATCTAAGTACACCATTAGGGCATCGAGTAACAATTTAAGAATGAATTTATACAAGGCCCCAGTGAGGTTATCCCTAACCATATCTGTTACTGGCCGCTGTATATTGTGGGACTTAATTAAACAACGTCGCAGTTAATTTCTGTGACGATTGGAGTCGTGATTTTTTCTTGGGGTAGTTGGGGAAATGGACGTTCACAACTACCCCCAGGTTTCGCTGGCTCTTGCCGAGTTGCGGGTGTACGTGCATTCGGGGTGCTTGTTCTACCCGCAGGGTTTTCCTCGCCCTTCATTGTACTGCCTGTGGCGGACGGACAGACACCGAGTGATCGCATAACTCTGCCTGTGACAGACAGACGGACACCGAGTGTCATCCGAGTGTCAGGGCCATCACTAGCCCGTGAACGCCTTCTGCTGAGCCCCTTCTTTTTAGGGTTCCAGACCAAAAAGGTAAAAAGGAACCCTTATGCTGTGACTCCGTCCGTCTGTCCGTCTGTCACAAAGTCAAATATCTCAGGAACTACTAATGCTATCAATTTGAAATTTGGAATAGTTGTAAGCAAAGCTAATACACGTGTATGGAAGATTAAACATTTAAGTATATATTTTTAATTTCTATAAAAGAAGGGCGGACAAGAGGGGGGCAAAATTTCAAAGTCTAGTTAGTAGGGCAAGTGGGGTATCATATGAAAGGGCTTGATTTGCATATTCTACAACGGTTTTTTTCTGCAGTGGTAAAATTTTGTTGATAAAGAAAAATGATGAAAAAAAAACCCTTCGTGCGCGAGTCCGACTCGCATTTGGCCGGTTTTTTATTTATTTTATTGTATCAGTCATTCTCACGTCAGTTAAAAATGTATAAGAATTGTATCAGTCACTCATGTTTTAACCGTACACCAACTTTTTCTGCAAAAAATTTCATTACTTACACACAAAACCTCCAAATCCATGACTTGCTATGACACATTACTTACAAAACGCGTCTCAAATGTTGGTTATGTCAGGTCCAGCTGCTGGATCGCCGCCACTTGCCTTTGGGTCCAGTTGCTGGTTGCTGCCACTCGAAGGGTTATGTTACCTGTTCCTAGCGTGCTTTCCAGCTTTGGCAAACGTTTTGGCGATTACATTAGGGTATCAATCTATAACACCTTGTTCAAGAATTGTAGTCTTACAAGCTGTACTATAAATGAAGCAAAATACACTTACTGACTCTAAATTCAAATCTGTCGTAAAACGGACACTTATTTCAAAAGCATATTATAAGATAAACGACTACATCATGGATAGGGATATTTGGCAGCGATAAAATCCTGCACTAGAAATCTGTCGTAAAATAAATAGGCTTTCTACTGTAGCAATGTAATTTTAAAATTTTATAATACTCTGATACTGAAATGATATATTGTATACTGTTTTGAAAAAATGACACCTCGCCGAGTTTTTTACGCCGGTTCTTCTCGAGGCAGAGATTTACTTTCCGAACCAGTGGTAGTTTATCGACATTCATAGGTGCATGTAATATGCCTAAATTGAAGAATAAATCACTTTGACTTTGACTTTGACACTTATTTTTAAATTTCTTCATTCACTTAATTATGCAGACACCGAAGACATTTTAGATATCTAAGTTAGTTTCAAAATCATCCTTATAAGTTAATATAAAGGAATATAATTTTATTAAAAGTGAATACAAGATTATAATTAACATTAACTAAGATAAATTAAAACTAAGTTAAATCTAAAAAACCGGCCAAGTACGTGTCGGACCACGCAAAACGAAGGGTTCCGTGCCTATTAAAAAGGTCGTATCGTCACAGAAATTTTACGGCACTTACGTCCTTTTCTTTGAGGAAGGCAGTTTTTCAGCAATATCTCGAAAACCTCTTAACCGATCTTGTTCAAAACAATTTTCGGTGATAGAATTTAATAAGTCCTATGTCCATGAATTTTTCCATATTTTTAAAATACACCGTTCAAAAATTAGAGGGGGGGGGACAGAATTTTAGTGACTTTCGGGGCGATTATCTCCGACCCTATTCACTTAATCAAAAAAAATGCTAAGAAACCTTATATTTATTTTGAAAGGCCTATCGATTGATGTGCCAAACGGGGGGTCACAATGAAAAAAAAATTTTTGACTTTTAGTTTTATGTATGGAGTGCACCCCTAAAAAAATGTTTTTTTGTCATTTTAATTACAAAACTATGTAGCGGCTAACAAAATACACCTATCCTCAAAATTTTATTCAAATACACCTTATAGTTTTCGAGTAAAATGCCTGTGACATACGGACAGACGGACAGACGGACAGACGGACAGACGGACAGACGGACAGACGGACAGACGGACAGACGGACAGACGGACAGACGGACATGACGAAACTATAAGGGTTCCGTTTTTGCCATTTTGGCTACGGAACCCTAAAAAGGCCCTCGAGGCATTGTACCGAGGATGCTGGCGGCATTTCCTCGCTGAATTGCAATGCTGATGCGTTGCGCGAGAAAGCCGCCAGCTCTTCGGTCACCAGTTACATCGACCAGACGTTTCGCGATTTCTGCAAATAACTTATGCGCACTGGGACCCCACAGTTAGTTTCTAAGTTAAAACTTTTTAATGCTCATGTTGTTTCTCCGCGATACAGGCGTGGCCTAGTATGGGGACTCCTGGTAAATATGTAACAGAATGTGTTTGAAATAAATTTTATTTTTTATTTTTAGTTAAGGAGGTTTTAACTCAAACACGATGTTTGAAAACGTATTTGTAAATAAATTTAAACGTAAAATAATTAATAAAATATGATTAACAGTATGATTTAAAGATTTAAAAACTTAAATGTAGCAATTTAGTGTCCGTGTAAAATATTTTTAACTGTGATTTTAAATCGTGGCTGTATGCAGAAGGGTCTTTGCTCTAAGCGCCTCGCGTCAAATTCAACAAAATGGACGACTGACATTTTGTAGTTTTTATTACAATTAGTAACGATTTAGTTAAAAATGTATTGGTTTCCTCGCAAATGTGATGAAAAACATTGTAAAACACAATATACTATTATGATTTCTATGACGTCACGCACCTTAGTGCAACGCCGCACCAACATTCCTCACTCGGTCTTGTAGCTCATTTATGTATAATTCAGTAAGCGTCTCATTTTCCATGTTTCAATATGAATTTGGTACGTGAAGAATAAAAACACCAAGCTCTTGTCAACCTCTTTGTGTCGATCTTGATGCAATCACCGGATGCCTTCGAGGTCCCAGTCTAACAATACTATCTCGATATTCTCGATCTAAGCTGGGCGTTCACTGACGCCTGATGAGTCAGCTACGACTGAGCGGCGGCAGCAACAAACCTGCCCCCCTATTCTGTAACTTGTTTAAGCTCACCTCAACGCTCACCCACAAATATGTCTTGACACCGCGATGCGTAGTAACTAAGCGTAGGTAGAGGTCTAGTTTCGTTACGGGTGAGAGGCGGGGTGAGCCGCATTTGCGCGTAGCGAATAACAGCGCGGTAATCTTAAGTGGTGATCGTTAAAATCTGAATGTAAGAAAAGTTTGACAAGTTTCTATCATCATCATCATCATATCAGCCGAAAGACGTCCACTGCTTCCCCAAAGAGTGCCACAATGACCGGTCCTGCGCCACCCGCATCCAGCGAACTCCATATCTATATCGGTTACCTTGGTTCTGCTGCGGATAGCCTCATTTCTGATGCGATCACGCAGAGATACTCCCAGCATAGCCCTCTCCGTTGACCTATGGATGACTTTGAGCCTTCTTATGAGGCCCACAGTAAGTGACCACGTTTCCGTGCCATATGTCATCACTGGCAACACACACTAGTCAAAGACTCTCGTCTTGAGACACTGCGGAGTATTGGACGAAAATATGTGCCGTAGCTTCCCGAATGCTGCCCAGCCGAGTCGAGTATTTATATATTTCTATGCTATGATGCTCGTTACCTGATATGGCGGACTCAACGCCCTCCACCCGACGTCTACGTGCCAGCTTCGTAGCAACTGCCACCTGGTCGCAGAGCCATGGCCCATTTGGAGGGCGCTAAATAGGCTCAGATCGCAAGTTGGCCACGTCTTCGGCCAGATGGGGACTGCATCGTGGCCAATCTACCCAATGTGTTTGCGATACAGCACCGCAAACCATGGCGCACCTGATGGCGTGCCCCACATGCCCACACTCCTGCTCGGAACACGACCTGAGACTCCTGAGAGACGCGACTGCCAGAGCTGTCCACACCGCTGCCCACTGGGCATCTCTTATCTGAGGAACCTAGACACGAAGAAGAAGAAGACAAAATTCTATGGAATGATTAGGATCCAGGATCAAAGAGGTAAAAACGGTGACCCTTATGGTGGTGCGACTCCATCCGTCTGTATGTCTGTCACAAAGTTAAATATCTCAGGAACTACTAATGCTATCATTTTGAAATTTGGAATAGTTAACAAAATGAAAAATGTAAATATAGTCTAGTTAGTAGGTCAAGTGAGGTATCATATGAAAGGGCTTGAATTGCACGTTCTAAAACAGTTTTTTTTATATAGTGGTAAAATTAAGATTTATAAAGGAAAATGATGAAAAAACACCATTCCCCCCCTTATCTCCGAAGTTATTTTAACGTAAATATATTACCGCAAAAGTATAACGAGACTTCTATCTAGCGTAATTTTTATTTTATTCTTCAAAATTAATTTGTTAATAAAGTTTGCAATTTAATATTTCTGTGTTTAATTTTTTTCGTTCAAATTCGTATGATAGTATTCTGAAACTACCTTCTAGCAAATAAAAACGGAATGATCGAAATTAATTCACTTGATAATGAATTATCGCTGAAAAACCAACATAGTTGGTGTCAAAATGCACCGATAGATGGCGCTGTAAGTACTCATGACTTAACTACGTGTTAAGATTTTTCCAAACTTAATGGGCGGGGCAAGACGGGTATGTTGTATGGAATTGTATTCGGAACCCTCGGTGCGCGAGTCAGGCTCGCACTTGACCGGTTTTCTTAAGTTGGTGCAACTCGCACTAAGTCGTGGCCGAGCCCTGACGCGTCGTTTGTTTCTGGCAATGGATACATCGATCCAAATGGATGGACGTACACTCTCACGGGCGCGCTACCTAGATACCGTTTCACCGATGTCGGATCCAGCGGAAGCGTTCACGATGACGCCAATAGGCTTGCGTCCTAATTTTTTTTTACGATGCCATTCGAACCAGTTTTTGGTGTGGAACAAATGTTTGTATGGGAGTAAGTACAATTAAAGAACATAAATAACCAAAAAATTGAGTTAAGATTAAGACGGACCTCGCTGGCGGTAGGCGAAAACGTTCCATACTGATTAACGGTGAATTATGACGTCACAGGGTAATATTTGTACTAGTCGTTATATGGAAAATCAAGTAAATTGCTGTTTCGGTTGCGAAATACTGCGTTTAGGACCATAGTTGTCATACAATGTTGTTTCTATAAAAGCGTAAGGATTCTATTGGTAGCTTTAAATTTACTTTTAGACAATAAAAAAAATGCATATTTTTTGTAAACTTTCAAGGGCCATATCTTTTTATGATTTTAATTATATTTCGTAATTTATACTTAATTGCATTTATTTGAAGGTTTACTATCAATTTAGCAACACTGCGCTGTCAATTTTAACATGAGGACACAACCCAATTACCTTGGCGGGGTACCTATGTTCCTACGTCGAATTTTGATATTCAACGTTGACTTCCCAATCTTCCCATCCGTTTGGATATCCGAAGGGCGCTAACTATTTTTAAAGGCTACATGTTGAACCTTGAATTGATGGGGCGGTCGCGAATAAGCAGATGTCTTGCGCTCAAACATGCATTTGCGGGCGGGCAGACCCTTTCTGTCGTTAAAAAAACCGGCCAAGTGCGTGTCGGACCACGCAAAACGAAGGGTTCCGTGCCTATTAAAAAGGTCGTATCGTCATAGAAATCCTACGGCACTTACGTCCTTTTCTTTGAGGAAGGCAGTTTTTCAGCAATATCTCGGAAACCTTTCATCCGATCTTGTTCAAAACAATTTTCGGTGAATGAACTTAATAAGCGCTGTGTCCATGAATTTTTTCATATTTTTTAAATACACCGTTCAAAAATTAGAGGGGGGGGGACAGAATTTTAGTGACTTTCGGGGCGATTATCTCTGACTGTATTCACTTAATCAAAAAAAATCCCGAGAAACCTTATATTTATTTTGAAAGGCCTATCGATTCATGTGCCACACGTGGGCTCACGATGAAAAATTTTTTTTTGACTTTTAGTTTTATGTATGGAGTACACCCCTAAAAAAATTTTTTTTAGTAATCGTAATTACAAAACTTTGTAGCGGCCAACAAAATACACCTATCCTCAAAATTTCATTCAAATACACCTTATAGTTTTCGAGTAAAATGCCTGTGACATACGGACAGACGGACAGACGGACAGACGGACAGACGGACAGACGGACAGACGGACAGACGGACATGACGAAACTATAAGGGTTCCGTTTTTGCCATTTTGGCTACGGAACCCTAAAAACCGGCCAAGTTTCGGACTCGCGCACCGAGGGTTCCGTAAAAACCTGCACGGCTATCACAAGACGGCGCGCGAGCTCTCTCGATTTTTCTCGCACTATCCGTCTCTCTCTTATTAGAACACTAAGAAAGAGAGGTATAGTGCGAGGTCTTGTGATAGCCGTGCTGTAGGTATATAAGTAATTATTAAAAAATTACGGTTTTCGCAATGTTTTCTTTATCTGTGCTATAAGACGTTGCTTCTTACCAAATTTCAAGATTCTGAGTTCGCGAGAAGTAAGGGTTTGATTCCCTTGCGAGTTTCGAAAATTTGCGGCATAAACGGCTGTATCTTTTGATTGCGTTGGCTTAGAAGTTTTATTTGTTCATAGCTCCAAGGGACAGTAGACCTGAGTATTTGATATAAATTTTAGCTTGATACCTCCACGCGTTCCTGAGAAAAAGGGTCTTGACTCTTGACAGACGGATGGACGGACGGACGGACAGCAAAGTGATCCTATAAGGGTTCCGTTTTTTCCTTTCGAGGTACGACACCCTAAAAATGTCTAAACACATTGCTAGGAAGGTAGCACGCAATCTAGCAACTGATTTACATGCAAGATTGAAGGCAACGGCTCTGGAGGGTGTAGTCCAATCAGATGATCAGCCCAATCCAAGTCCGCGTCACTGAAGTGAACATCGAACTTTGCAATGCACTCCACGATACAAAATTGAGACACAGGTGACGATTTCGAAGAAACTTTGCTTCGCGACCCTCAAGGAATATAGTAGGCAGTTAGTAGAAACTGGAATTTCGAATCTGGCCAGACATTACTTAAGTATTTCCAATGTAATGTAGCTTTCTCAACTCATCAACATGTTGACAGACACATGTTTACACAGCATTGAAACAACTGATTTATCCACACACAGTTTAATAACTTTAACAGCGCATAAAATAAAACCAACTTCCATTTACCGTTCACGTCCGCGGTTGTTTCTGAGGTTATAAAGTGACAAAAGTACAGGAGATTAGTCATCCCATTGTGGGCTTTAATATTGTGACCGTTAGAAGTATTCTCCTGTGTAAAATACAAGCGACTTATGACATTTCTGGCGGCCCGTTAGAAGTTTAAATTTTTTTTTCACAGACAGGCGTACGTTGGTGGCTCTGGCTGTATAGGAAAATATTGACTGTTAATGTTTGTAATTTTGTATGTCTTTAACACATTAGCGAGAACGGTTGGAAAACAAGCAAACAGTATAAACGACCTTCGCCGGGTAAGTGTTTAGGCTGATCAAATAGAAAAATACTGCTGTTTAGATTGTTCAATTTACAAAGAATCGCTCCAACTCTTAGGCTTCCTGACTTTTTTTTTCGATCTAATACGGGATTCTTCGGTAATAAAAAAATAAAAACAAAAAGTGTGAAAAATTAAAATATGTGAGTATCTGTTTATTGTTAATCTACGAAAGTTGGTACAAATACACGTCGTTATATGTGCATTCTACCCATGAAATTAAAATTGAATTATATTTCATAGTTTATTTTTTAAAATTGTTTTTGTGTTTCGGGTAACCCAAATAAAGCCAAACTTTGCGATTTTTTTAAAAATAAACTAGAAGAGATATCAATGTGGGACTTTCAGTTTAGTGATTTAAATAACAAAAGCTATTCAATTCTGTAAAAAAACTAGATGAGACTAAAACAGGGTTCATAAAACACTGTGCGTCATGCGGTATTCTTGTACGAGGCCCGAGGGAGCGAATCGAAGTATGTTCAATAATTTATTAATTATACTTATAGATTTTTCGTCGATTCAGATTTACGAAACTAAATAAAAGAAGCTCAGAGAGCCAATTGTGTATTCTGACGTCTACTGACACTCACTTATTAACTTATTATTATGACGACCGGTTAGCCTAGTGGGTAGTGACGCTGCCTACGAAGCTGAAGGTCCTGGGTTCGAATCCCGGTAAGGGCAAATATTTGTGTGTTGAGCACGAATATTTGTTTCTGAGTCTTGGATGTTTTCTACGTATTTTAGTATTTATATCTATTATATATATCGTCGTCTAGTACCTATAACACAAGCCTTATTGAGCTTACTATAGGCCTAGCTCGATTTGTGTAAGAATGTCCCATAATATTTATTATTATTACCTACTATATGCGCCGTAGTAATATCATGCGCGAAAGCGAGGCAATGCGCTTGCAGTACTGCCTCGCCGACGCATCAGTAAAGACTCGGTACTGACTCCAAAATAAACTGCGAAGAGCACCAGACATCAAACCGAATTTAAAAAATGATTTCCGTATACCAATATTGCTCCAATACTTGTCATAACCAAATAAAATCCAGTGGCGAAAACACGGCTAATATTGACATAATATAAGCATTTATTTCAAAGTGCACCGTAATGCGACGATCATAAGGTTGGGATTGTTTCAACTGTATATCAAGACGTGTTTGCTCTTTAACCTTGACATAGATTGACTTATTATTACTCCATTGTTTTACAAGCTTTATATTAACTTGACCTGTTCGTATGTTGTATACAGCGTGTATTTTTGATATTACCTACCTCAAATTGTAACCAGATGTAGGTGTTAGGGCTGTGAACCGATATTGCAAGAAAATTTTAATTTAATCTTAACTACCGAAGCGTAATTAATTTTTGAAAATTTATCAAGCAGCAATGTATTGCGTACACTCATTTGACTCATGGAAGAAGCGGGTCACTTGTGACAGTTATGACGTCGCGTCAGTAAGACAAAGTAGTGATCCATTGCGTGCTGAATTATTTTATATGGACAAAAAAAGTTGGTAGTTAAGAGAAATTTCTTGCAATATCAGTTCATAGCTCTGACACCTACCTCTGGTTACAATTTGAGGTAATATTAAAAATACACGCTGTATAAGTTGCCCGTCAAAATTTGCAATCAATTTTTCAGTCACTTGCCGTTATCCGATTGAGCTGAAATTTTGGGTATTACGAGTAGTATAGTTTGGATGACCATTCAATATTATGGTATCATCGAGCTGATCTGATGATGGAGACAGAAGGTGGCCATGGGAATTCAGTATACCGGTGTTTTCTCCTTACAAATTAAACCGGTATTACTTCGTTCTTTGGTTATGATATCATTTTTGATCGGGCAGTCTAATAATACGAATATGTTACCTAAATACACGATAGAGTCCTACATTAAGAGCCTAAAATAATTCAAAATATTAGACTACTTCGGGGACTTTTGAAAAAAAACCGGTTCCGATCCCTGTTGTGAATACAGAAGCTATCAAACTTAAACGAAATGGACCTTACTGAAATTGCGATTTCCGTTGGTTGTGACGCAGACCAGCTTTATGGTGAGTTTATCCTCTGATTTACATAAGTGTGCTAAATGCTTAGAGCATACATATAACTGGAGCATACATACTAGCCTTTCAGTAACTTACCCGTCTGTAAAAAACCTTGCACAATGTGCAAAAAATCATACAAAGACAATTTCACAATCGATCACAAAATCACCTCGCAAGAGAACACTGATCATAAAAATGCCCGCATGTTGCTGTAAGCACTTGATATTATAAACGTTCAACCACTTCAAGCTTTTAATATACAATTGAGTTTCAATATCCTATTAAAATGCTCCCCCGCGCCCCCGCAAAATTCGGCAGACATTTTTGTACGCAAATACGACATAAGGCTACTCCAGAGGGGATACCGCGAAACGAAATTCGTTTTCGTTCATATATCTCCGTCTCTGTCGCACTTGCTAGTTCGAGCGACAGAGACGGAGATACACGAACGAAAACGAATTTCGTTTCGCGGTAGTCCCTCAGGCCCCGTAGCATGGTTGGCCTTGTCACGCGATAAGTAATAGGATAGAGCGTGCGTCACTGACTGACACCGTTCGATAGAACGAGACGACGCTCTTATTTTGTCACTTGTCGCGTGATAAGGCCAACCATGCGACGGCTCCAGTTGTATGCTCTAAGACTAAATGTCAATTCGGTTAGACTTCGGTAAGTTGGTCAAATTGACTTGCAAGATTTGACCTAAACAAACTAACAACCACTGAAAGTAAAATAAAAGTTTGTACAAAGGGAGGATATAGAAGTCTCATCCAATTTTGTAAGTAAGTAAGTAAATATTTATTTGTGATACACAGGTTACATAATAGATGACAATACAAAAAAAAAATACAGTACATACGCTGTGACCTACCAAAAAGGTGTACAAATGTTCAGCCTTACAAGAACTAAAGAAACAACTACTTAATTCTAATTCAAATTTTTATGAGCATTCAATTTACTTAATCATTCCTAAAATACATATCTGTAGAAGAACATTCTGTAATTATATTTATATTTTTATAACATGTTTAACATATTTATGAAACTTCTATCTAAAAAAACGCATCAATGGTGTAATCAGGGATCGGATACCGGTATTTTCTCCATACAAATTAAACCGGTTGTTATTTTGTTATGTTTATTTTGTTCTTTGGTTATAATATCATTTTTGTTCGGGCAGTCTAATAATACGAATATGTTACCTAAATACTCGATAGATTCCTACATTAAGAGCCTAAAATAATTCAAAATATTAGACTACTTCGGGGATTTTTGAAAAAACCGGTTCCGATCCCTGGGTGTAATATGCTCTCTCTATAAGTTTTAATTTTAATTTGTTTTTAAACATTGACATATTTAATTTCTTCAGGCTTTCTGGTAAGAAATTATATATTTTGGAAGCCATGCCTAGTATACTCTTTCTCAACAAAGCTGTCTTGCCACTCACGGTTGGTATTGCATGTTTGTAACGATCGCTTCTCGAATTCATGTTCAGCCTTAAGGGAAACAGTGTGGAGTTTGATAGTGGGTAGTGTCAATATAATATGAGGAATTGACTTATGTAAATAAATAATCAGAATCTAGAAAAACCTTTCTGTTTCTTAGAAATACAACGTCAAAAATCCGGTTTTTCGCTTATTCTTGACGAATTTCAGTAACGCCCTCTTAACAAATACTGCGATCTCGTAAATATACAGGCAGGCCTATACATCCATCATTATACGATTTCAATATTTGGAGGGTACTTCTAAAATCGCTAGCGTAATCTACCCTCAATATCAAAACTCGCCACTCAACCTCGCGTATGAAGCCGCAACGCGCCACGTCCACCTCAGTCTCGAATTAACCGCCAACCAGTGCTGTTATTCGCTACGCGCAAATGCGGCTCACCGAGGGACCCATTAACTAGACTTCTACCTACGCTTAGTTACTACGCATCGCGGTGTCAAGATATAATTGTGGGTGAGCGTCGAGGTGAGCTTAAAACAAGTTACAGAATAGGGGGACAGTAAACTATACTCGTAATAAATGTAAAATGAAGGGTCGCCGCAAAGGCATTGGGAAAGGAGGCGCGAAGCGACACAAGAAACATATCCGGGATAGCCTCCAGGGCATCACCAAGCCCGTAATAAGGCGCCTCGCGCGCCGCGGCGGCGTCAAACGAATCTGAGCCGTAGCATGGTTGGCCTTATCACGCGACAAGTGACAAGATAAGAGCGTCGTCTCGTTCTATCGAACGGTGTCAGCCAGTGACGCACGCTCTATCCTATCACCTATCGCGTGACAAGGCCAACCATGCTACGGCTTTATAACGAAGCCCGCAGTATGCTCAGAGTGTTTCTAGATAACGTTATCCGAGATGCGGTTGTCTACACCGAACACGCAAGAAGGAAGACGGTTACTATCAATGATGTAATATAAAAAAGAGGTAGATAGGTTATAAGAGCTCCAAAAATGGCACACTGAAATTGTGTCAATTGGCACCAACTTGCCTCGGTTTCGAGCCGTCAATGGATACGTTAGCTGTCAGATATGGTGGCCATTTTTAAACACGGAATTTCGTATAGACAACATATCTACCTCTTTTTATATTATGTACATCATTGGTTACTAACATGGACGTCGTTTATGCGTTGAAGCGACAAGGAAAACTGCTTTATGGTTTCGAAAAATATTGAAGATTTGTGATCAAATATTTACTGTAGTTACCTAATTTTTATTCTTTATTTATTGTGTAATTAATTAATACGTTACTACCTACGTTACGAAGTCAAGGTCCTTTTTAGGGCCGCAGTTGGTCGTGTTTTGCACGGATGTCAATCATAATACCTCATCATCATCATCATATCAGCCAAAAGACGTCCACTGCTGGAAATAGGCCTCCCCAATGAGTGCCAAAGTGACCGGTCCTGCGCCAACCACATCCAGCGGACTTTACCAGGCCATCAGTCCAACCTACCCATGCCGTGCCTTCCGGTACGGGGTCGCCACTCAAGAAACTTTCCGCCCTAACGGATATCGGTTAACTTGGTTCTTCTGCGGGGATAGCCTCATATCAGATGCGATCACGCAGAGAAACTCCCAACATAGCCCTCTCCATTGCCCTTTGGATGACTTTGAGCCTTCTTATGAGGCCAGCAATATACCTGCCTAACATTAATCATTTTATTAGTGACGAAAACCATATCACTGTATGTGGGCCGATAATATTTGAGGAGTTCCGTCGATCTGGCACACTTGACATTTAGGACTTCATTAGTTGCTATTTCAACGGAATCATATCAGAATCAGTAACGTACTTTTACAGTTTTAAGTACGAGTTCCATAAGTCATCTGTGATCTTCATCATCAGTTCCACTTCACCAAATTTGTGATTTCCTTACACCCGGATACACTAGTTATAATAGAAAATACCGAAATTACTACATGCGTGCCTTCTATATTTGAGGAGTTCCGTCAATTCCTCATGGTTTCCATCATCCAACTGAAATTTTGATAACAATGGGACCAACCTGGAAGCATATACATTCAAATAAAAAAAATTGTTTGAATCCGTTCATAAATGACGGAGTTCTGAGGTAACAAACATTAGGGTAGCAGACACGCTATGTGATGATCTGGATGTAGAGAGGGAGCGCCGAGCGTTGGCGGTCCGCGGTAATATGCTGGCGCGTAGGTTCGCACGATGCAGTGAGAGTGTGAAAGTTACCCTGTTTAAGGCATTCTGCCAATCTTTCTACTCGTGTGCACTATGGGTTAGCTATACGCAGCGGGCCGTCAACGTACTTAGGGTGCAATATAATAATGTGTTCAGGATGCTGATGGGGCTCCCTCGTTATTGTAGTGCGTCCGGCATGTTCGCGGCGGCGGACGTGCCGGGATTCCACGCAATCTTACGCAACAGAATGGCGTCTATGATGACGAGAGTGAGGAGCAGCACCAACAGCATCCTACAAACATTTGCTGAGCGGGCGGATTGCCCGATTATGCGACATGGGACCAGGCGCACGCTCCAGTTCTTGCCTCCCCCCGTCGATTTTAGTTCTAGATTATTTTGTATGTAATACCTATCTTACTAACATTAGCTGTAAGTGTACTGTAACTAACAAATTATGGACCTCGAGTCCGAAATAAATCATATTTAATTTAATTTAATTTAATTAAAAAAAATACAACCGAATTGAGAAGCTCCTCCTTTTTTTAACAAGGAGTAGGTTTCATACCTAAAGTTGCTGTGTCCATCTGAATGCTCAATTCTTTTCTGGTGAAATAATTTTTGAAACGAATCAGTTACCTACCTAGTTCCCAAAATTACCCATAGGCAAGGCACATACACATTACACACTGACAAAGTGACAAACATCAACACTTTTTAATTAGCTAGGTATAACCTACCGCCAATAACAGACGAGGACGCATGCGCTAACGCTAATTAGGTATGTTGGTAGGTACATACACGATTTAAGAAAAAAATGCTAATATTAGTGTCAACCTGTTCCACAATTGAGTAGATTGACGGTGGATACTAAATAAAGATGTTATACTACCCTCAATATTATCAAATTTACGTCGTTGTGCCCCCACTAGTTGCGGGCCTAAGATATATATATCAGGCCGCCAAAGGCTTTATGTCATATCACAATGGACTCCCAGCAGAAGAGCAAGTCGCGCTCATCAAAAGCTGGGCTCATTTTCCCGGTAACCCGCATACATCGTTTGTTGAAGAATGGGAACTACGCGCGCAGAGTTGGAGTAGGTGCAGCGGTGTTTCTCGCGGGGGTGTTGGAGTATTTAGCTGCCGAAATATTGGAGTTAGCCGTGGCCGCCGCCGTAGCTAATAATCGAAGCCGCATCACCCCGCGCCATATTGTCCTGGCTGTGCAGAATGACGATGAGCTCAGGAAACTCCTCGCTGGCGTCATTATACCTGGTGGAGGTGTGCTGCCCTCAATCCATCCAGAACTGCTGCCTGCGAGGGCCCAGAAACCGGCATCGCAAGATGATTGAACTTGCTAAGAGATAGCAGCGATATGCCTTGGTGTTAAGACAGACAGGTGTCTTTTGAAGCAAAGACAACGGCGCTTGCCGCAATGATAATTGAATGGTGTTGAGAATAATAATCTACATAGTGAAGAATTTAATTAGTGAAGAATTTAGAAGCGAAGAAAGTAATTTTGCATGCTGCATGCATAATAATGAATGAGACAATGTCCTTTTCAGGACAGCATGTGCTTGTTTCAGTAACAAGACCGTCAATCGAAAGGTTAGGGAATAACGATTGATTTGAGTACACCCTCTCATATAATCTGTACTACAGTCAGCATCGTTAACATGTATACACTTTTCGACTTTATCTCTAAGCAATACGGTCGTAGAACCACCTAAAAGGTGGGTAAAGGTAATATGTTTAAGATCGCCGTTTTCTCGTGGTCCCATTGATTTTTCCCATCAATGCCATGAGGGAGACTTGTTTCTTGCACAAATCACGCGAGGTTTTTTGGGCTACTTTTTGACCCCTTCTCCCTTGGTGATATTTGATGAGGTTCCTGGCTACCCCTCTCCCCCCACATAACCTCACGTATATTTTTAGGGTTCCGTACCTCAAAAGGAAAAAAAACTGAACCCTTATAGGATCACTCGTGCGTCTGTCTGTCCGTCTGTCACAGCCGATTTGCTCCGAAACTACTGGACCGATTGAGTTGAAATTTGTTAAACATATGTAAATTAGTGAGACAAAGATGGAAGCGTAAAGTAATTAATGAATTTTGAACAAGGGGGCCACTTTTGGGGGGTAAACTGGAAAATTTTAAAAAGAAGTTTCGCAAACTGTATTCCGTGACATATCAAATGAAAGGGGTTGTCGTAGGCATCTCAGATAATTTTTTATATAATTTTAGCAAAAACAGATTTGAAGTAATTTAGGAAAAAAAACCAAAATGACCATTCCCCCCCCTTATCTCCGAAACTACTAGGCTTAAAATTCTGAAAAAAATATGAAATATAGTTCCTTGCCTAAAGATTACAGGAAAACGTATAAGAAGTTTGAGTATTCAAAGTATAACGGGAAAATTCTCAATATTTTATAAAATTTAGATTATATACGGAACTCTCACCACGCGAGTTGAACTCGCACTTGTCCGGTTTTTATTCATTCGACTTACTTGTAAGATAAATAGTTGTTGTATGGGTCGTTCTTCTTTTCGACCGACAATAGCCTGTCCTTCGTCTTACTACGGCATCTCATTTGAGTAATGATTTTACGGTTTTATAATGTTCGAAAATGAACGTCCATATTATTTTATTAATTAGTATTAATTTAATATTTTAGTTTCTCTAACTAGCATTTTTTTAAACGTATTTTTATCGTAGAAGTCCGTGACAGAGTGGTAAACCAAAATGTAGTCCCCACTGAAAGAGTCCACTTTGTCACATTTTTTTTTTAAAACTAACCGTAAACAAATATGTATATTGGCCGGAAAGGAAACTTTAATTAGTGTTAATGAAGAAACCAATGCAGTTTTTTTAAAATCGCACTTCAAAATCACAATTTTGGATAGTTCAAAAACCAAAAAAAAAAGGAAAACCTCGATTCAGTGTCGGTAAAAAAGAAGAACGACCCGTATATAGTAAATCCTGTTTATTTTTTTATTTTTACTCCTGAGGTAGATATTTTTTCTTAGCTTCGTTGACTGTAGAAAAAGTTTCTGTCAAAAATTTCATTTTTGGTACAAGCTTTTATTGCAGACTGCACTTTTCTGTATACCGTCATCAACTACTCATTGATACGATTCTAACGAGCCCAAACTCGATGAGGTTGTGTCGTTTCATTGCCAAGTTCCTGTGGCCACCTTCCAGCTCCATCATCAGATCAGCACCATGTCATCATAATATTGCATTGTTACACATGTATGCAAAATTTCAGCTCAATCGGAAACCGGGAAGTGGATCAAATTTAACTTGCAAGATTTGATTACAGACAACGGTCAGGTGAAAGTAAATAAAAGCTTGTAAAATACACGTGATATCACCAAAGTGATCTGTCGTGATTTTTTCCTGACCTGTAGCTGATACTGTAGCAATTTATATTCATCAAGTTTCAAAGTGCCTGAACACAGCCACATATTTTCCACCGACGGCTCCAGGCGATGTGGGAATAAAAACTTGACACCTACTCATTTGATGTAGTGTGACGAATGTTTTCGCAACGCATCGCCTCGCTTCGCTGTTGGAAACCACGCATTAGGTACACTACGAAAGTATTATAAATGTATTAAATTTAAAAAACCGGCCAAGTGCGTGTCGTACCACGCAAAACGAAGGGTTCCGTGCCTATTAAAAAGGTCGTATCGTCACAGAAATTTTAAGGCACTTACGTCCTTTTCTTTGAGGAAGGCAGTTTTTCAGCAATATCTCGAAAACCTCTGAACCGATCTTGTTCAAAACAATTTTCGGTGAATGAAATTAATAAGTTCTATGTCCATGAATTTTTCCATATTTTTAAAATACACCGTTCAAAAATTAGAGGGGGGGGGACAGAATTTTGGTGACTTTCGGGGCGATTATCTCCGACCCTATTCACTTAATCAAAAAAAATGCTAAGAAACCTTATGTTTATTTTGAAAGGCCTATCGATTGATGTGCCACACGGGGGGTCACACTGAAAATTTTTTTTTTGACTTTTAGTTTTATGTATGGAGTGCACCCCTAAAAATTTTTTTTTTGTCATTTTAATTACAAAAGTATGTAGCGGCTAACAAAATACACCTATCCTCAAAATTTCATTCAAATACACCTTATAGTTTTCGAGTAAAATGCCTGTGACATACGGACAGACGGACAGACGGACAGACGGACAGACGGACAGACGGACAGACGGACAGACGGACAGACGGACATGACGAAACTATAAGGGTTCCGTTTTTGCCATTTTGGCTACGGAACCCTAAAAAAACGTGCCATGTGCCCCGCCCACTGCCACTTAAGTTTAGCGATTCGGAGGGCTATTCGGTTACCTTGGTTCCGCTGCGGATAGCCTCATTTCTGATGCGATCACGCAGAGATACTCCCAGCATAGCCCTCTCCATTGCACGTACAACCGATGGCCGTTGGGGCGGAAAGGTTCTCGAGTGGCGACCACGTGCCGGAAGGCGCGGCGTGGGTAGGCCCCCCACAAGGTGGACTGATGACCTGGTAAAGGTCGCTGGATGCGGGTGGCGCAGGACCGGTCATTGTGGCACTCTTTGGGGGAGGCCTATGTCCAGCAGTGGACGTCTTTCGGCTGATATGATGATGATGATGAAAAAAAAAACATTTCAACAACGAAATGAAGACTATTTTAAGCCTACTAATAAGAGGGTAGATTCGTTGTGTTGAAATTACATCTACCCCGCAGTTTTCAATGGAGTGGTTGTTCAGCCGCTGCCTAAGTACCGTTATTGTATATTTTTTTTTGATTAATAACTTAATACCTACACCTCTGTTGTATACATTTTTAGGGTTCCGTAGCCAAAATGGCAAAAACGGAACCCTTATAGTTTCGTCATGTCCGTCTGTCCGTCTGTCCGTCTGTCCGTCTGTCCGTATGTCACAGGCATTTTACTCGAAAACTATAAGGTGTATTTGAATAAAATTTTGAGGATAGGTGTATTTTGTTAGCCGCTACATAGTTTTGTAATTAAAATGACAAAAAAAATTGTTTTTAGGGGTGCACTCCATACATAAAACTAAAAGTCAAAAATGTTTTTTTCATTGTGACCCCCCGTGTGGCACATCAATCGATAGGCCTTTCAAAATAAATATAAGGTTTCTTTGCATTTTTTTTTGATTAAGTGAATAGGGTCGGAGATAATCGCCCCGAAAGTCACTAAAATTCTGTCCCCCCCCCCTCTAATTTTTGAACGGTGTATTTTAAAAATATAGAAAAATTCATGGACATAGGGCTTATTAATTTCATTCACCGAAAATTGTTTTGAACAAGATCGGTTCAGAGGTTTTCGAGATATTGCTGAAAAACTGCCTTCTTCAAAGAAAAGGACGTAAGTGCCGTAAAATTTCTGTGACGATACGACCTTTTTAATAGGCACGGAACCCTTCGTTTTGCGTGGTCCGACACGCACTTGGCCGGTTTTTTTACATATGCATTATGTCTGACTGAACAATGTTACATGTTTTAGGGTTAGTACCTCGAAAGGAAAAAACGAAACCCTTATAGGATCACTATGTTGTCCGTCTGTCCGTCCGTCTGTCAAGACCCTTTTTCTCAGGAGCGCGTGGAGGTATCAAGCTAAAATTTATATCAAATACTCAAGTCTACTGTCAAAAAGCTGTGAAAAAATCAAACTTCTATCTAAGCCAACGCAATCAAAAGATACAGCCGTTTATGCCGCAAATTTTCGAAACTCGCAAGGGAATCAAAACCTACAGGGTACTTCCCGTGAACTTATAATCATGAAATTTGGTACGAAGCAACGTCTTATAGCACAAATAAAGGTAAAATTGAGAAAACCATAAATTTTTAGTTACAACATATAATAAAAATATTTTTAATAATTTACTTATATGCCCTCGGTATGCGAGTCCGACTGGCGCTTGGCCGGTTTTTTCTACTTTATTAGGGTTCCTCAATCTCCACAACCTCAAAAGGAAAAAAAATGGAATCCTTTGTTATCCGTCTGTCTGTCTGTCTATCTGTGTGTCTGTCTGTATGTATGTCTGTCAAGATATATACTCAGGCCTAACAGTCCCTTGAAGCTGTGAAAAAATCATACTTCTACGGACGTTTCGACGGCCTTACCCTATTATGTCAACAATTTTAACTGTCAAGTCGTCAACCATCCTGGTGCATTATCCCTGACCTTGTCGAAATGTCAAGTTTCTGACAAACCAACCACCAGACTCTTCATTACAGTGCAGTTAATTATAAAGCACTTTACAGCATCATATAAGGAAAAGTGAGTTTGTAAATTGCATTCTTAATTTGGGTGTTGGCGATACTTTTAGGGTTCCGTACCTCAATAGGAAAAAAACGGAACCCTTATAGGATCACTGGTGCATCTGTCTGTCCGTCTGTCACAGCCGATTTGCTCTGAAACTACTGGACCGATGGAGTTGAAATTTGGTAAACGTATAGAAATTGGTTAGCCAAAGATGGACGCGTAAAGTAAATTAATGAATTCTGAACAAGGATGCCACTTTTGAGGGGTAAACTGGAAAATTAAAAAAAAAAGTTTCGCAAACTGTATTGTGTGACATATCAAATGAAAGGGGCTGTTGTAAGCATCTCAGTTATTTTTTTTATAATTTTAGGTATAACAGATTTGAAATAATTTAGGAAAAAAAACGAAAACTGACCATCCCCCCCCCCCTTTATCTCAGAAATTACGAGGCTTACAATTCAGAAAAAAAAATGGAAAATACTTCCTTGCCTAAAGATTACCGGAAAACCTAAAAGAAGTGTGCGTATTCAAAGTAACGGGATGATTCTCAATATTTTTGTGTATTTTGTATGGAGCGCTTAATGCTTAGAGCATAGCGATTTTACGGAACCCTCACCACGCGAGTTGAACTCGCTCTTGTCAGGTTTTTTTTTTAAGGCAAACGAGTGTACAGACTGACGTGCATCCTCGAAAGCTATAGCGACCTTAAGGTCTTGGCACATTATAACAACTCAACAGCGACTCGATTCTATGCCAAATATTGAAAATTTATTTAAAAGAACAAGGATAATAAAGACAAACAATAAAACAACAACTTGACCTACAAAGACAAAAAAAAGACTATAAATTAAAACTTAAAGATAAAAAAATTGCCCCAAACCGCTGTCAGAGGGTAGTGTGCCCAGAAGGCTGGCAGCATTGCCACGCTGGATGGCAATGCTCACCCTTTGAGCAAAATATAGGCCAGCCCTCTGGTCACCGCTGGCGTCTATTAGGCGCGCCGACAAATCCTTATAAAGTCGGCGCGCGCTTGGACCCCATGGTCCCAGTGTTTCGACCCCAAACGCCTCAAATAAGTAACCACTCCCTAGGGAGGCATGCTTGCGGCGTTTGAGGTCATATTTTCTAGGTTTAATTTCAAACAACTTAGAAAAGTTGAAAAACCCCCGATTTTTACATTTCAAAGTTCAATGTCTCAAAAACGGCTGAACCGATTTTGATTAAACATGGCTAAGAACACTCGGGTTAAAATTATCTATGACACAAAAAAATCGCATTCAAATCGGTCCGTCCGTTTGGGAGCTACGATACCACAGACAGATACACAGACACGTTAAACTTATAACACCCCTCTCTGCAAAGTAGTGTATGACGTGTGGTCTACGCATCGTACACTTAAGCCCCCCTATTCTGTAACTTGTTTAAGCTCACCTCAACGCTCACCCACAAATATATCTTGACGCCGCGATGCGTAGTAACTAAGCGTAGGTAGAGGTTTAGTTTCGTAACGGGTGACCGGCGGGGTGAGCCGCATTTGCGCGTACCGAATAACAGCCAAGGTCAGGCGTGACAAGGGTGCCAGATGTCCGGTATTTAAGCGTACAGTCCGTTATTTTCGAGGCCTGTCCGGTAAAAAATAAATGGTCATACCGGACAGAACAATGTCCGGTATTTTGAAGTCGGTACTACTGGTCACAAGCGCTTACAAAAGTAGGCATATGAAATCCCTCAAACGCAAAACTGGCGCGCGCTCTTTTTCTACGCTAGCATATCCCCCCCCCCCCCCCCCCCCCTTTTGGGGTTGTCCGGTATTTTTTCGCGACTCACCTGGCAACCCTACGGTGACGGGCAACCATTTGCAGGCATTTTTCGTTGACCCCGCGTCGTCCACTCGTTACCTTCGGCGTCGGGCTTCTGTTGGAGGTTTCATTTTGTAGCCGATATAATCTTGGCCGACTCCGTGTTTTCATAATTATTACTATTGTCACTCTTGTCAATGTCTTACTTTTTAACCTATGTGCTGAATAAACTGTGATGTGATATATTTTTATAAATATGTGGTTTCATTACCAATTATAATAGCTTCTAATAGACTCGTTCGTAATTCATATACTACTTGTAATACAATGTGGGTCGTTCTTCTTTTCGACCGACAATAGCCTGTCCTTCGTCTTACTACGGCATCTCATTTGAGTAATGATTTTACGGTTTTATAATGTTCGAAAATGAACGTCCATATTATTTTATTAATTAGTATTAATTTAATATTTTAGTTTCTCTAACTAGCATTTTTTTTAAACGTATTTTTATCGTAGAAGTCCGTGACAGAGTGGTAAACCAAAATGTAGTCCCCACTGAAAGAGTCCACTTTGTCACATATTTTTTTTAAAAACTAACCGTAAACAAATATGTATATTGGCCGGAAAGGAAACTTTAATTAGTGTTAATGAAGAAACCAATGCATTTTTTTAAAAATCGCACTTCAAAATCACAATTTTGGATAGTTCAAAAACCAAAAAAAAAGGAAAACCTCGATTCATTGTCGGTAAAAAAGAAGAACGACCCATGTACTATTATGGCGCCCCTGCCGAAACAGAAGAGACTAGGCGGTGTAAATGACACTGTCGTGTCTGCATCGTTAATCTTTGCCGCTAATGATGGGAACGTGGAGCAGGAAGTCAATGGCGGCGTCCGCGCAGCTTCCGCGGATCAGGGGCCGGCGACACCGCGATCGGTTATGAGGGTATTAAAAAATGTGTACATATGTAGTTACGGACTTAAGGTTAAGGTTTAAGATCATTTAATCTTATAAAGAATTGTACAATTCACTTACATGAGATAAACGGGTCGTTCTTCTTTTCGACCGACAATAGCCTGTCCTTCGTCTTATTACGGCATCTCATTTGTGTAATGATGTTTACGGTTTTATAATGTTCGAATGAATGTCCATATTATTTTATTAATTAGAGATATTTAATATTTCACTTTCTCTATCTAGCATTTTTTTTAAATGTTTTTTTTTTCGTAGAATGCCGTGACAGAGTGGTAAAACAAAATGTTGTCCCCACTGAAAGAGTCCACTTTGTCACATGTTTTTTTTTAGAAACCAACCGTAAATAAATATTTATATTGGCCAGAAAGGAAACTTTAATTAGTTCTAATGAAGAAAACTATGCATTTTTTTAAAAATTGCACTTCAAAACCACAATTTTCGATAGTTCAAAAACCAAAAAAACAGAAAAACCTCGGTTCATTGTCGGTAAAAAAGAAGAACGACCCAAACACATTATTAAAAACAAATAATTGTTATGAGCGCACAAAGACACTAAACTATAAAAAAAAAAAAAAAAAAGTACCTACTTGTACAAATAAATTATCGAGTGCCGCTCGCACTGCATGCAGCGAGCGACAATAACAGCAAAAACAAATGTAAAAATAAGACTTACTTTTACCAACATCAACATTTTTTTATATAAATAAATAAATATCGTGGGACAATTCACACCAATTGATCTAGTCCCAAACTAGGCAAAGCCTGTACTATGGCTACTAGACCACGGATAAACATACTTATATAGATAAATACATACTTAAATAGATATGAAGCATCCAAGACTCGAGAACAAACATTCGTATTCGTATATCCTTACGAATACAAAAGAAACGAATATTAAGTTACAAATTGAAGTTTTTTATTCTTAACTAAGTAGCTTCTGCCCGCGACTTCGTCCGCGTGGAACTCGTTTATATGATAGCTCCATACAAATTTTCGCCCCCCGTTTCGCCCCCTTAAGGAATGATTCCCGGGATAAAAAGTACCTATTCTATATGTTAATCCAGGCTATACACTATAGTGTACACCAACATTCATCTTAATCCGTTCAGCCGTTTTTGCGTGATTGAGTAACAAAAATCCAAACATCCAAACTTTCATATTTATAATATTAGTAGGATTAGTAGGATTTTATTTTAGTTAGTTTCGTAGCTGTCATTCGTAGCGATCAAATCCGGACATACCAGATCTAGTATATTTTTCCCCTAACTGCTTTTTTACAGTCACGGATTTTAATCGTTGAGCCATTTAGGTGTCAACTAATTTTGGTTTTTAATAGCTAAGCTATGATAACCAGTAAAAGTGAGCTCTAAATGGCTCAACGATTAAAGTCCGTGACTACTATAAAAAATACAATCATATCAAAATGTATGAGCATGTGTTATACATTCCCAACACATTCGATTAGGCAATCTAAAATCTTAAAATAATTAAGATTACGCCTTATCGGTGAAAATGTAAATTGGTTTTTTAAACAGTATTTTTTGTACAGCACATTCCAACAGTCTTTGGTAGGTTTCTGCCTCAAAATTATTGATATATTAGGTTGAAACCATGGTGAACATGCACTAGCTAACATTTCCTCTTAAACCGCCGTTAGTAGGTATTTGTCGACACCGTACCACCGGTCTGACGACTAGAAAGTTAAACAAAGACAAAGCCGACGCCAACAATTAAATGCGGCCTAACCAGCGATTAAGCATTAGATAATAAGAAAAAGGTGCAAAAATTGGAACAATGAAGGTTAAGATTATATTTTTGTCGTTATAAGGAAGAAGTGTTAGGGAACTGTACCTATAGGATATGTTTTTTCAAAACACAAACGCAAATGAACGCGTTTGCGTTTATATATCCACAAAACTAAGTCGCGAGTCGGGCAATAAAAATATTTTTTTGTGCGTAATAATTATCATAATAATAATATTTTACGACCTGACTCGCCACTTAATTGGCGGATAGTGTAGTCTCAATTTGTACGGCAACAAATAATTACCACCAAATGCCACCAGGGGCGCTGTTCGCCTTGCCATACAAATTGAGACTAAACGCAAACGCGTTCGTTTGTGTTTACTTATCTCGAAAAAAATACATACTAGAGTTACCGAAACTTGGCACGGAAACGTGGTCGCATACTATTGGCCTCATAAGAAGACACCCAAAGGGCAATGGAGAGGGCAATGCTGGGAGTATCTCTGCGTGATCGCATCAGAAATGAGGCTATCCGCGCAGAACCAAGGTAACCGATATAGCCCTCCGAATCGCTAAACTTAAGTGGCAGTGGGCGGGGCATTGCACGTAGAACCGATGGCCGTTGGGGCGGAAAGGTTCTCGAGTGGCGACCGCGTACCGGAAGGCGCGGCGTGGGTAGGCCCCCCACGGTGGACTGATGACCTGGTAAAGGTCGCGGGAGTCCACTGGGTGCGGGTGGCGCAGGACCGGTCAATTTGGCACTCTTTGGGGGAGGCCTATGTCCAGCAGTAGACGTCTTTCGGCTGATATGATAATGATTATGATTTTAGGGGTAAAAGATGGGATAAAAAAATCCCAGCTGCGACAACTGGTAACAAATTGGTGGCAACAGGTAGGAATAACCCATTTCACGCACTAACACAGACACGCTTCAGCAATAAGCGGACTATGGCAGACTGTCGGTGCACCAGTCACGTGTGCCGCGCATGAGCCACGTAGAACTGCTGGTCGATTGCGTTTCGTACCTACGTACGTAAGACAGATCAAAATTCGACGACCGAATAGCCTAGTGGTTAGAGAACCTGACTATGAAGCTTGAGGTCCCGGGTTCGATCCCCGATCGATGAATACGAATGTTTGTTCTCGAGTCTTGGATGTTTAATATCTATTTAAGTATGTATTTATCTATATAAGTATGTTTATCCGTTGTCTAGTACCCATAGTACAGGCTTTGCCTAGTTTGGGACTAGATCAATTGGTGTGAATTGTCCCACGATATTTATATTTATTTATTTAAAGCGGTTCGCTCGTTCGTCTAGTTTTCAACGGAGCGCAGCTCGCAGTTCAATGAAGGTCAATTAATCTTACAACAAATAAATATACTATGAGGGCATGTTCATTAATTTATGTCCCTTAAACGGACAATTACGGATAGTAACAAAACCGACAGTCAATGTCAATCGCATACGTTTAGTAACAGAACCGGCAGGCTAGACGTGACTTAAACATCACTTTGTTTTTGAAGCTTCCCCAATACAAAGAGAACGAATGTACAGTCAGCATCATAAACATGTATACATTCTAGGCCCTTATTGCTTGGAGATCAGGTCGAAAAGTGTATACATGTTTATGATGCTGACTGTACATACATACTATTTATCAACACACATATATACTATAAACGCGCTAAAATGCGTCGAGAAACTGGCAGTAATGACCAGCATTATATCAATAAGATTTATAAATAGTAGTTTACTGTATATAATTAAGGCCTTATTATGTTCAGTTGCATACGAGTACACTACTTTATCTACACACATATCATAAATCCTCAATTATGTGTTCGGGAACCATTAGAATAACCGCCATTGCACCGCCACGGCCGATTAGATTTCAAATCATGACCAACTAGATTTCCACCGATCAGTATCGAAGACTGACCTCTACATTTGAAAGTCATTACTTTATCAATATCGATATCTTAATGAACCTACAAAATAACCTACGGCCAGAGACAAGTTAACACAATAACAAGTTATTAAGAGACCCATATCAGCAGCAGATAAGTTACATAAGTACCATGAGTATGATAACAGTATCACCACTTATCACTAAACTATTTATATACGGACACAATTGTATTATAACTGATACATTCACATGATACATAACCAAGATGCCGTGTTTGAGGATATTGACGAATATTCCAAGCAGCCGAATACCAAAGGATTTTGTGAATAAAGTTATACCGGTGCTCTCAAAGCTGGTCAGGAAAGATGCGGAGGTAAGCTATATAATTTATTAACATATTAAAGTTAACACGTTTACGGACAGTACGGCCACAGGCGCAAATTGAGACCCTCCTGATACGGCTGTGGCCGGTGATCGGTGACCTTCTCCTCGACAAATCTACTACTCCGTCCACGGGCGACATACTCTCATAGGATTATAATGAAGGCGGACATGTTGTGCCGCTTTAGGTACATTACAGTTTTTCCTAGTGCCACAGCAAAAGCTTAAAGGGCCACCTCAATTTTACATGTGGGGAATGACGCGTGCTGTGACACAATACGTATGTAGACGTTACGGCTGCGGCCGTGCTGCCACAAGAGGAGAGTTTGAGTTTGTAAAAAATTACATACATACCTGGACGAAACAGCGGCGGCACAATATTTGCCTAAACAGTGATGTGGCAGTACAAACAAATGTACGAATGTTTTATGTATACAATTTTCAGAATGGTGCTGTGTCCGTGAACGTGTTTACATTTCCAGAAGTTCCTCTGCGTGATATCCGGAGACTGCCAGGTGTCATTCGGCGGGGACTCGTCCGCGCCCGGCGCCGCCGCCACCCTGGAGTCCATCGGCCACGTGGAGCCAGCAGACAACCAGCTCATCGCCAGGGAACTGTCCCGGTTCGTGCATGAAGAGCTGGGGATACATCCTGACAGGTCAGTCGTCATCAGCCTATACGACCCACTGCTGAATACACAGGACATACACCCCCTGTTATAAGTGAGAGGGAGTTAGACGATAGTCTCCAAGTGAAGCTGAGAGTACAGTAAGGGAAGTAGAACCCTGTCGCAATAAGGTGACATATCTCTCGAGTTTGAGTGACGGCGGTCTGTCAATTGCGACAGAGTTCTACGGTACCACCGTAGAACTCTGTCGTGAATACATTTCCCTTACTGTACATACGCACCACTGCTAGACACAGAACTGGTCAGTAGGAATGCTGGTAATCTCCACGTTGGGCTTGGAGTACATCCTGATTGGTCAGCAGAACCGGATAATCGCCGGTCTCTTCTGCAAGTGCCATGCGACGGGGAAATGTTCTCAAACGCCTGCGGAGCGTTTTGCCAATCGCATTTACTGTATCGAAAGTAGAAAGATTTTTCCTTACGAAAATTATAATTTATATTGACACCCAAGCGCCTCCGGCCAGATGTAAAAACTTACAAGCGAGAGTTATTTGCCAAATGTTGCTCGCAGAAAATTCAAGGAGTTTTGCTGCTTGTGTGTGAATATAAACGAGTTTCACAGGTAAATTTTCCAAGAACCTAGTCCTATGAAATTTCTTTTTATACCACATTGGTGGCAAATAAGCGTACGACCCGCCTGAAGCAGTCATCTTACGTAGCCAACTCCTGGCGGTAAAACATGCGTTCGACCCTTTAAAAATGTATACCTAGTCCCAAATTGGAACGCAAAACTACAGCGCCTGATAAAAGTGTGCGGGCAACTGTCAACGCACGCTTAACTGCCATGAGATTTTATTGAGTGAGATTCTCTCTCTCATATACTTACGTAAGCATTTAGCAACGGTCAAAGCAAATGTATTTTTCTATCTTAGTAAAGTAAATCCTTTTATTATATACAAAAACTCGTATTATTTCTTCAGTTTCTTAAAGAACCTCATGTATTCCTTCAAGTAAACCTCGGCATGGGACCTCATTCCACAACCGGAATTCGAGGGAGGATTTTTTCTGGAAGGTAGTTTGTAAGCACCGTTGTCTCCTGTCCCGCGAGTAGCTCAGACATCTTATTTGCACAAAGTACCTATAGAAAATATGTTGTGAATGAGATACGATACGTCGGTCTGGTAGTAGGTATGGTCGCGCGCGTTAATTTAGCTCCCCGGAACTTAAATGAGTAGAAGTCTTATTGTACTTGGGTTAAAACGCTACATCGTCAAAATGTACAATGGTCAAAATGTTTATTAATTAGAATTTGTTATAAAGAACAGATGGCAAATTAGGTACATGACAAAAACCGCATGGGGCAAAACGTGTCTATGCCATAATGTGCCTGCGACAAAATGTACAATAAAGGAAATGATAAGTAAATATTATATAAGGAGTTTTTGTTATAAGAAGTGGTTCTTTATAAAAGAACTCCTTGATACCACTTGGCAGCTTAGAAATCATACTTGTCACTGATAAAATGTAATTACTGAATTGGATATTAAAGATTCTAAATTGGATACCACTAAAGGTGGAGTTAAACTTTTGGCCGGTAAAGTCTCACTTCGGAGCACCCGTTAATAAGGCATTTATCTTCATCTGCCGCAACTGCTCGTCTTAACTGATTTGTCGTAGAAACTTCCATTTTTCCTCAAATCCCACACGATTTGTGACTGACTGTATGAATGTCACGCTACCTGTCAGACAAATAATTCTTCACGAAAACAAAACAAAAATCCATAGATACATTATAACCAACAATATTATTTTCAGAGGTGGACAGTTTAGGCCTTGAGGCAATTTGACCATTACACGTTAGGTCGATTGCACATTTTGGCATTGTAGTATTCTGTCATAGGATCATTCAGGTCGCGAGAACATTATGACCATAGCATATTGTACATTTTGACTATATAGCGTTTTAACCAAAGTACAATTAGACTTCTACTCATTTAAGTTCCGGGGGGTAATTTAGGACCCTTTTCGCAAAAATATTCTTTGTATTCCTATACAATTTGACAGGATCGTCAACCTTAGATGGGTCCCAAATTTAAGCTCGTGACTGTACCTACGGTACAATTTCTGTACCTACTTTTGTTATGAAGCGAGCGCGCACATCGCCAACAAACTGTTCCGTTTGGGGAAAGTATGTATTTACGGTACACATATATAATAGATTCATCATCATCATCATCATCATATCAGCCGAAAGACGTCCACTGCTGGATATAGGCCTCCCCCAGAGAGTTCCAAATTGACCGGTCCTGCGCCACCCGCATCCAGCGGACTCCCGCGACCTTTACCAGGTCATCAGTCCACCTTGTGGGGGGCCTACCCACGCCGCGCCTTCCGGTACGTGGTCGCCACTCGAGAACCTTTCCGCCCCAACGGCCATCGGTTCTACGTGCAATGTGCCCCGCCCACTGCCACTTAAGTTTAGCAATTCCTAGGGCTATATCAGTTACCTTGGTTCTACTGCGGATAGCCTCATTTCTGATGGGTCACGCAGAGAAACTCCTAACATAGCCCTCTCCATTGCCCTTTATAATAGATTCATTTTAAATAAATTAAAAAAAAAGTTGTTTGTTTGTAAAAGGTCTTTATTTATCATACAAACAAGTACAGTATAAGAACACTAACACATACACTTACACACAAAAACTAAAATTAAAGCTACTTTATACAGGCTAGTTTTCGCCTTTAAAAGCTGGTTGCATTGATAATAAGTTTTTTTTTTATTACATGGAGAAACTGATTACATATATGTTCTAAGTATGAAAAACTATACCTAAGGGTATTTATTTAATGGGACCCGTGGTATTGAATATAATATTATATCCAATTGCATTTTTTGCATAAAATTCATTTAAAATCCTACTAATATTATAAATGTGAAAGTTTGGATGTTTAGATGTTTGTTACTCAATCATGCTAAAACAACTCAACCGATTTGGATTAAATTTTGCACGAAGATAGTTTATAGCCTAGATTAAATTATAGGATAGTTTTTATCCCGGGTCCACGCAGATGAAGTCGCGGCCGGTAGCTAGTTAAAAAAAACCGGCCAAGTGCGAGTCGGTACCATTATCTATAAAAACGGCAAAAAATCATGCCTGTTGTATGGGAGCCCCAGTCCGACTCGCACTTGGCCGGTTTAGTATTTGTCGTTATAGCGGCAACAGAAATACATAATCTGTGAAAATTTCAACTCTCTAGCTATCACGGTTCTTGAGATACAGCCTGGTGGCAGACAGACGGACGGACGGGCAGCGAAGTCTTAGTAATAGGGTCCCGTTTTTACCCGTTGGGTATGGAACCCTCAAAAAGATAAAAACAAACGAAAATTTTTGAATCTCTCCTAACGTTACCAATGCGAAACACCATGGAAATATCGTCTTACTGACGGACCTGTCAAACGTCATCTTATAAACGAATGAATGATGAATTTTTTTGAATCTCTCCTAACGTTACCAATGCGAAACACCATGGAAATATCGTCTTACTGACCGGACCTGTCAAACGTCATCTTATAAACGAATGAATGATGAAATAGTAAACGCTTCTTTTTCCTCTGTTTCAGATTTTTCATGAGCATCTACGACTTGAAAGGCACAAATATTGCCAAAGGCGGTATAACACATTGAAAAATAAAGAATATAATATTTGCAACGTCGTTTGTGTCGAATTTTTGGGGCTCTCACTGAAAATCAACGTCAAGGTCTCCGTGAAAACATGCGGAGTGCGGGTCCTACCTACTTAGCACATTATTTATGACATTATATATCATGCATGTACCTTTCTTTATTGTTCTTTTTCTTTACTTGTGTACTAAATAAATAAATTCTCATTCTTATATACTGACTTCACGTTTGCGTCTTATTGGAATCATAAGTAAACGGGGGTCCCTTATTCAATTGACGAATGTTTCACAGAACGCATTGGTTCGCCGAATTTACATTTCAAAGTGTTTTTCATCACGCTTGCTCGTCAATTGTGTTATTCCATGCCTGTACACAGAAGGATAATGGCCTGAATTGTTCTCGCTGGAGTTATGGCTAGTTTGTAGTCCCTAGGAAGTAATGAGGTAGTGTGTGATTGGTTGAAAAGAAAACTAGTTGCCCACGCGCTGCAAGAATACCGCTCTGTGATTGGTGGAAATATTGAAGCTGCGCGCTCCACTAGCACTGATCTGGAAATGAAGTTGTCAATTTCGTATTTTTTTGATTGCTGGTAGTATGAAACTTAGATTTTTCTGTCTTTTGTAGTTATTTATTGCATTGTGTATAACACGGGCGTAAGAATATTGCAAACTCGAGTCATCAAATACCCTCGGCGTCGGGCTTCAGTACTCTCGTTCGCAATATTCCACTTATCGTTGAAGAATGTACTATTTTTCTCAGAAACTGTTAACTTTTTAGGCATTGTTAAAAGGTAATTGTGTAGTAGTAATTCGATGAAACGTTTGACGATAATACAAATAGCAGCAGGGAGTGATAGGTTGGTATAATGATCGTTATTCATTTTCTTTTTAGGCACAAAAAACCGACGCTGCATTTTTCTTACTTTAAAAAAAATGACGAAGCTGAGAAATCTGAAACTTTACTCTAGTGCTAAGGAAGGTTATTTCTATCAAAAATAATCAGGCACTTCTGAAACTTGAATCGATTCCCCAATAAAAATTGAAGAAAATGTTTTTTTTTGTCGTCATCCAGCTCCTTACTAGTTTCATACTATTCTGTAGGCTAACCAACATTTTCTCGTTCTTGCAGAGTTATTGCGTAATTTTCCAAACGTTAGCACATAACAGTTAATTTCACACACAACACTCACGATATAATCTAAACAACGCTTATCATATCTTATCTATTTGAGGGCCCTTTCGGATACACTTCAACCCAGTGGGATATTTTGTGCATTTGCCCTCCCCTTTATAGCTACTCCCAAGCTCGCTCCATCGTTTCCACAAAGCGGATGATGCAGCTCAGTGGGAGCACCTTGAATTCCTTTGGTTGCGGGTAGCCGTTACCAAAGTGATTCATTCTTTGTCTGGCAAGGGCATGACATTCACACAGTAAGTGTTCCATAGTCTCATCCTCCTCGCCACACATTCTACAGTATGTACTGTTCGATAGTCCCATCTTGGCCAAGAGGGGACCTGTGGACACCCCAGATATAATCCTGAGTAGCTTCCTGCTGGATTTCCAGAGTTTTTTGGTCCAGCCCGAGTCCACTCCTTCTAGCTTTGAGTGCCTTAAACCCGCCTCATTCCTCCACTCGTGCTGGTGTTTGGTGGAGGCTGGTGATGGATAGACGGATTTGGATGCGGCTTTTTTTGTGTCATAGACAATTTTAACCCAAGTGTTCTAAGCCATGTTTCATCAAATTCGGTTCAGCCGTTTTTGAGTAATTGAACTTTGAAAGTTATAATCGGGGGTTTTTCAACTTTTCTAAGTTGTAGTTATTCCTCATTCTCTTCATTGTTTTTATTAATTTCTTCAGCTCTCGCTTTCCAGGTCTCCAGATTAGCCGTGGCCATTTCCAGCATAGGTGTAGTGCCGGGGAACAGCTTGGCTAGCACTCGGTAGCAGGGCAGGCAGATTTGGCTGAGGAAGCCCACCTGCATGGAACATACGATGGGGTCACTAACTTGCACAAAATGATGATGGATTTCATGGCGGTTACACTACATAATTGGCTACTTTCCTAAAAAAATCTATTTAGTGCGTCAGTTAGATTATCAAAAATTGGACACGTATTTTTTGTTTGTTAATTCAACCAAAAATGATGAGATATTTAAATTATAATCTCTACTAATTAAAGTTCCGCGTGACGTCACATTATGGTACACTTTTTAGCATAATGTGACGTCACGCGAATATTTAACGGGCTATATCTTCAACAATTTTAAAATTTCGGTATTATTATGGTTTCGATGGTGGTCGGACTATTGACGCTTCGGAACTTTTCGGTGTTTCCGTCTCAAGGACATTGGAAGAATTGACTTTCCTTACCTGGCAAACGGGCACCTGATCTTGGCACCGGCGGTCCATCATCGGCACCGGTGAGCGGCCGGCTAACCGCTCCAAGTCCCCCTGCTGATAGAACTCGGTGACGATAATGTCAACCGTGGTGAGCTGAGTAGCAAAGGGCTTCGCCGATGCGCTCAGGTCCGCGCCAGTCATGCAGAAGCTCTTTCCTAATTGCCTGTTGAATAGACTTGTTGTTTAATAATTTACTTTAAAAACAAATATTATTCAGTACTCTTCAAATGTGCCTATAGATTTTGAGGACTTCCCTCGATTTCTCCTTGATCACATAATCAGATCGTGAAGAAAAGATTTCAAGGAAGTCTCCTTTTTTAAAGTCGGTTAAAAATGAACGTAACCTTATTACCAAGTACACACCCTATATAAAAATATAGCAATCAAGCATACAGAAACAGATAAATACAACTGTTTCACTAAGACTTCTCATCTCAGTCGATACCAAGATTCGGTATTGAACTCATGAAAATCATCATCATAATCATCATGATCATATCAGCCGAAAGACGTCCACTGCTGGACATAGGCCTCCCCCAGAGAGTGCCAAAGTGACCGGTCCTGCGCCACCCGCATCCAGCGGACTCCCGCGACCGAAGAAAAACATAGTGAAGTGTAATTATAAATAAATTAATAAATATATACATAAACAAAGAAATAAATAAATAATATTAGGGGACAATCTTACTCAAATCGACCTAGTCCCATAGTAAGCTCAATAAGGCTTATGTTATGGGTACAAGACGAATTATATACTTATGTTTTTTTACTTATACTCGTAAGCCTGGACAAATTACCACAAGTTGGCTACTCGACAGGGTAGTATTTTTTCTAATTCAGTTTTTAGAGGTTATATAATAGTTAAAAAGCAGTAGTTTATTCTATAAAAACAAAATACAAATAATACTACTCCCGGTTTAAAGGTGCCCATCACACTTAGAATAAATAATAAATTCAAAAATGGCAACATTTCTCACGCTATCTCTCTCACACTATGGTGTAGTAGCGAAATGGCGGGAGAAATGTTGCCATTTTCGAAACTAATCTTTATCGGCACGGCTAATTCTAGCGTTAAATATCTCTTAATCTAGTAACTTCTACGGCAACACAATCTCGCCAGTGACAACTGACAAGTTACCAAAAGTAAACCTACCGCGAGTGAATTCACCGCTAGAGGCGCTAGTGGCGCGTCGGGGCTTCAAAATGTCAAAATGCCGTAGTTTTTGAGTGGATTTTGCGGGTTTTTTCATAATTCCTAATAATGTTGTAAATATTTTGCATAGCTGAGATTCATTATGGCAAATGTGTGTTTCGGGTCAATGAATCTCAGTGCTTTAAAAGCGAATATTAGAAAAACTCGTGCAAAAATAAATCGGAAGTAATAATAAGCATGATTTAAATGTAAATTTCGTTTTACGGCAGTAATAACAAACTTTAATAAGTATATTTTTGGACCGACACGCCAGTGGCGCCAACTGGTGAGCGCAAAAACGGTAGCCCTCATTCGCATGGCGGCGGTATACAGTAATAATTTAGTACTAAATAATACTTCGCGCTTGAGCAATATTTATTTTTACAACTAGTTACCTATGACTGGCATCATCCCAGTCAAATTGTGGTGTCTCGAACACGAGTTCATTCATCTTCTTTAAATTTGGAAAGAACGCCGCCAGATCTGTAGCCAGAATACATTGCCGAATCGAATCCAAAACATCTTTATACTCTTCGCCCGACATTTGGTAAAAAATATTGTGGCCTTCCTGGGGAAAATGACGGAAACTTAAGAGAGGTTAGTAGATCTAAGATGCCAGAAAATTTCAAAGAGTAACATAAGATAAATCATCCATACAAAATATACAAAAATATTGAGAATTTTCCTGTCACTTTGAATACTCAAATTTCTTATAGGTTATCCTGTAATCTTTTGGCAAGGAACTGATTTCCATATTTTTTCAGAATTTTAAGCCTTAACTTTTTTTAAGTTTCGGAGATAAGGGGGAGGGGGGCATGATCAATTTTCGCCTTTTTTCCTGAATTACTTCAAATCCGTCTTTGCTAAAATTATAAAAAAAATATCTGAGATGCTTACAACAACCCCTTTTATTTAATATGTGACAATGCAGTATGCGAAACATTTTTTTTTAATTTTCCAGTTTACCCCCCAAAAGTGGCCACCTTGTTCAGAATTCATTAATTTACTTCACGCGTCCATCTTTGGGTCATCAATTTATATATGTTTACCAAATTTCAACTCAATCGGTCCAGTAGTTTCGGGGCAAATCTGCTGTGACAGACGGACAGACAGACGCACGAGTGATCCTATGAGGGTTCCGTTTTATTCCTTTTGGGGTACGGAACCGTACCGTACCTACAAGGTCAAAAACTATCATTCAAATGTTTTTTTTTTTTCTATTCTTACCGTTTTAAAACTATGAAAATGTGAATCAGTACTGCGTAGAACGAACCTGTTGTAGTATCGTGACTGTCATATTGAAGTGATGGTGTTCTAAAGTAGACGTGGTGTATATAGCGGCCAACGGTGAAGCTATTTCGCTCGTGAACTTATTCGTGTATCCCCTGTGATCCAAATCATGGCACAGGCAGGCCACGAACAATGCCAGTCTCTGGAAAAATATTTTATTTTATGTAGTGTTCTTTCATTCTTAACCTTTTGACAGCGAGGGTGCAAAACAAAACGGTGCCCAACTGTGGCCAAAACAAAACAATAGCCAGACAAAATATGAATAAAATGAAACTTCTGATAAATAATTGTCATGTCAAAATGACAATATTTATCAATATTATCATGTGGCAGTCTGTGGCTTCAGTGGCACGAGTTTTCGTCCGCGTCCACAGCCGTCTTTAGCTCTCAAAGGGTTAAATATGTATTTTAGTAGATTAAAGAACGTGAAATGATTATGTGTGTGTGAAACGATTACTTACATTGTTAAAATCAAATCTGTTGTCAGTATCATTTTTCAACATCACATACATTGTATTAGCTACCGCCCAACCATGATCAAAATTGTGGTATGGCACTTTTCTATAATTCTTTTTCACAGTTAAAACAAATCTAGTCAATATTGTCAAATCAAACTGTGTCATATCAAACAAATCTACAAACATATTTAGGATGCTCTTGCATTTCTCAATCTCGTTTACTTCAAATGGATTTAAAGCGAAATCGTTATAGTTAACTTTTTCATCATTCGTTCTTTCTTCGAGTAATTTTGTAACGTCTTCTTCGCTGCATGTGTTATGGTATCCAAGCACTTCTAATGCTACTTTATACTTTTGTTCTTTTCTTTTAATTTTATCGTAGAGCTTTGCGTGATGTAAAGCAAGACCGAAAAATGTGGAGAACACTTGGAAAGCTGATTCATCATCAGGCCCAAACACCTTTTTGTCCCTTTTGTTAACCATTTGAACAACTGCTAGGACCTTACCTCGTACTTTGATTGGCATGCATAGTATGCTGACAGTGTGATACCCAGTAGCCTCATCTACTGCTCTGCAATTTAAGGTTTCTTTTTTCAAAATATGTCTAATTAAAAACTGAATCTACTGTTACTATTGTGTGTCCCAATCCCAAACCGTTAACGTGCTACGTGTGTATTTAGTAGTTAAAAACATAATTCCATAACTTAATGTTTTTATGCGGAGTAAAATTATTTAGTGGTTTAATTTAAGTGCCAATCACACAACTAGCATAAATAAATTTGCTTTACATTCTCCAACTTCAACTCGGTGCAATGTGCAGCAACAGTTCGACTTACTTATTGAATCTTTCATCCAAATACGCGTCTGGTATATTCATCGTTTCTCCAGACATTGCTACGTGCCCTGCAATGCCCTTATTAATTGGCATTCTTATCTCTTTCTTGCAAAATTCACTGTCCTGTTTGGTTTCATATCGAAGGTCAAATACAGTGGACACCAGTTCCAAATTCCTGTGATCGACTAGGAACAGCGATGCTCTATCGGCGCTGACTAGGCGCTGGGCTACTTCCAAAATCTTCTTAATCAGTTGATCAAGAGATATCATTTCTTCAAATACTGCCCTGGGACGTCAATAACGTATTTATGTTTGATGTGTCGGGTGTAATGCAATAACGAAAATAAAATAGTATACCACAACTGACATCCCCCAAAAAAGTTTGTTTAAGTTAAGGGAAGCAATAATACTTACTGAGCCACCTGCAGCAATATCGCAGACATTTGCGATTCCTGCAACAAAGACTGATACTGCCGATGATACGGTAGAGTTATGTTAACGATCTGCTGAAGACTTTGAAGCAACACCGTCACCTGAGTACTAAATATCTCACCCCAAACTTCGATCACAATACTCCCAAAGTTAACCTTTAATGGGATGAAGGCCACGTTGTAATTTTTCTGAAACAAGAAATATTGACTGTTCTAGATAGCTCGAACCCCTTTTCTCCCGAATCGTCTTACCATACTGACGCTGTTGATTATAAAAAAGGTCATTACATAACGTGCACTTTGTCAAAACAACCGACAGAAACGCAGCTATACTAAGAAGGAGACAGCTCTTTGCATCGAATTGCATAGTGACTAGTGACAAATTGCAAGGCGAGTAATGGCCTTAAGATTTGATCTTAAGTAGGGTATATTTAAAAAATACCAAATATTATCATATAACAGTGTTAACATTTAAACTGTGCTATTTTTTTTGTTGGAATTGTATATGAGTTTATCTTAGTTTTTTTCTTTTTTTAATTATTTTATAATACTGAGCCATATTTTTGTTTACTTAAATACCTATATTTGTTGATTTTATTTTGTTTAATTCTATTATTTCATAAGTGTTCATTTACTTATATTGTATCCGTTAACTATCATATAAGTGCTTTGGTGTAGTTACTGTTAACTTATATGTGAATTAAATAAATAAATAAATAAAAAATAAAAAAAATGTTATTATTTGTGGTTCTCACGTGGAACTTGTGGATGATTACGTAAAAGTGTTAATCTTTTGGGCAAGAGACCCAGGGGAAAGAGGTCGCGCGACGAATCCATCTAGGATGGGGTGCGTTCAGTAACCTGGCGGATGTCCTAAAGTCTAATATCCCACAGAGCCTTAAGACAAAGGAATTCAATCAATGTGTCTTGCCTACCCTTACTTACGGAACGGAAACTTGAGCATTCACCAAGGGAGTACTGCACAAACTAAATGTAATGCAGAGAGCCATGGAGCGAGCCATGTTAGGCATCTCCCGTGTAGGTCGTCCCTAACACTGAAATCCGGCGCCGAACGAAAGTAGTGGGACGTCGTCAAACGAATTACACGCTTAAAATGAGGGTGGGCGGGACACTTGGCGAGAAGAAACGATGGGAGATGGACAAGACGGGTTAATGAATGGTGTCCAAGGTCATCGAAACGGTCAGCCCGATGGACCGATGATACCTATCTGCCGAACAGGAAGCAAACAGTGAGTGAGATTAGCACAGGACCGAGGAGAGTGGCGTAATAAAGAAGAAGCCTATAGCCTGAGCCTCAACAGCGGGTGGATACGGGCTGAGATAGATACGAGGAGATATGGTCTAAAATAAAAGACATTAGGTATCTCGAATGACTGACAGTTAAACGAAGTCACTTTCAGTACGATTCAGAATGGAATTGAAACTAAAGCAAAATACGGTGTTACCTGATAAGATCGAGACAAAGAAGAAGAAAGAAAACGTTAGACAAAAGATTCGAACGAACTGGAAGCTCTAGTGATAGAAGGTGACATTGTAGATGATGATACATGGTATTAAAGGGAAATCATTATGATGCCAATATACCTCAATATTCTGTTTCTTTCATTGCCTACTGCTTTTTTTGCACAGTACAAGTAAAAGAGTTTGTGTATTTGGGGACATTATTTACTGGAGACGGAAAGTACGAGAAAGATATTGAAAGGAGTGTGAATGCAGGGAATCGAGTGAATGGGGCACTGCACGCCGCGTGGCTGTGCATAGAGGAGTGTTGGTGCCCATACTTATGTATGGTACAGAAAGTTGGGTGTGGCAGAAAAGACATCAAAGTCGAGTAAATGCAGTAGAAATGAGAGCGTTGAGAGGTATGTGTGGAGTGAAATTGAGTGATAGAGTCAGAAACAGTGTGATAAGAGAAAAGTGTGGAATGGATGGAGATATAGTCATAAAAATTGAGAAGGGTATGTTAAGGTGGTTTGGACATGTAGAGAGGATGGATGAAAGAAGATTAACGAAGAGAGTGTATATAAAAGGAGTGGAAGGGCAAGTTGGAAGGGGAAGACCTAGGCGAACTTTCTCTGATCAAATTGGAGAAAAGTTACAAAAAGACCAGGTCAAAAGTACCCTAAACCGACGAGCATGTATGAGAAATGTGTAACTGAACTTTCGTGAATAAATCAAATTTTAGCTCAATCGCATATCAGCAAGTGGATGAAAAATGGTATTCAAATTTTGAAGTACAACTTACTCACATACACTTACTTACGAACAGTGCAAGTTTAAAAAAATCATGTAATAAGTTCGTAAAGTTGTGATTACAGAGAAAAATAGAACACGCAATGTCACTCGGCATACACAATTTCATACTTACATTAAAGTAATGCATCATATGTTTAGGCGGGTTTAAGAGTCGAGGCACATCTTGTCGATTTAGAAACCACGGCCTCCCTTCAGCTATCACTCGTCTGATGATTCTCTCATGCTGTTTTGTGGTGTATTCCTGAAAATGATTTATATTGATAGCCTTGGCCAGATTTTCTATCATCTGATCATCGGACGTGCCTTTTTCAGCAGTGTCGGGCTTATTCAAACTTTTGTTTTCAATCATAATCAAATATTGAAGTTAATTTTTGCCTTCCAATAAAATTATATTGGCTATTCATGTTCATGTTTTTAACGTGTCTGTGTATCTGTCTGTGGGATCGTAGCTCCCAAACGGATGGACCGATTTGGATGCGGTTTTTTTTGTGTCATAGATAATTTTAACCCAAGTGTTTCTAGCCATGTTTCATCAAAATCGGTTCAGCCGTTTTTGAGATATTGAACTTTGAAATGAAAAAATCGGGGGTTTTACAACTTTTCTAAGTTGTAGTTATTATTGTACAAGCAGCAATTCAGGCACTCTTAAGAATTTGGACAAGATACATGAAGAATCAAAGGAACTTTTCAAAATGCAGTTTGGCACATGGACTGTCTTTCACCCCGTATAGATTGTAGTCCTATTTGGCGTATTTTAAGAGTAATACGACCTCTGAAGTGCATATTGCAATTTTTATTTCAAAATCATCATCTGAGTAAAGCAAGCAAACAAGGAACTCTAGAACAGCGGTCGGCAACAGGCGGCCTAAAAGGTTCATTCATTCATTCATTTTTGCTAGCTCCTATGGTGCGGGTGGCGCAGGACCGGTCACTGTGGCACTTGGTTATTCACTTTCATTACAACCTCCACCTTTACAGACCGCGTCTCAAGCAATGAATAACAAACAATCCCTTAAATCATAAATTATGTACATTTTACGCAAATAAAGAATTTTGTATTTGTATCCAACTCACCAGACGATCCCCCAAAATACAGTACAAATCTCGCTGTTGGTCTACTAAGTAAATTTCAACTAAGGCATCAGGGAAGATTTTCACAACCAAATCCTCAACCATCGCTGTAACATTCTTCTTGTGATCGTCCAGAACCTTTAAGAAAGACTTGTTGATAATTCTTCGAGAAGTATAGAATTTAACACGTTCACGGACAGTACGTCCACATGCGTAAATTGAGACCCTTGATACGACACTACGGCTATGGCCGGTGATCTTCACCGCGATGAAACTGCCACTTCGTCCACGGGCGACAAATTCTCATAGGATTATAATGAAGGCGGACATGTTGTGCCGCTTTAGGTGCATTACAATTTTTCCTAGTGCCGCAGCAAAAGCTTAGGTCAACTCCATTTTACATGAGGGGAATGACGCGTGCTGTGATGTGACACAAAACGTCTGTAGACGTTACGGCTGTATCCGTGCTGCCACAAGAGGAGAGTTTAGTTAATAAATTACATACATAGACGAAACAGCGGCGGCACAATATTTAGACTAAAGAGTGATGTGGCAGTACGTCCATGGCCGGAGAAAATAATGTTTCAATTTTATATGTGACACATCACACAATTTTCAGAATGGTATTGTGTCCGTGAACGTGTTAAATTTGAAAGAAAAATTTATACATAAGTAATTGCTGAGGAGGCAACTTCAAAAGAGATGTACAGTGGAATATCAGCTCACTCGTATTTGGAGCAGCTGAATTTGAAAAGTACCTCCACCTTGCTGAAGACCATGGCAATAATAACACTACCACTTGTACGGTAGGTATGTTATGTCCTTGAGAGTGAGGTGTAATAGTACATTATGCCACAAGTACGGAAAGATATGAATTACGAACGAGAGTCTATTAGAATCGAGAGTCTAATATTTAAATGAAATTAAAAAATTACAAATAAGATGTATGAAATACCTTGTCAGTAAAAAAACTAAAAATAACCTTAGAGGTGATTACGACAGGTTATACAAGATATGTAAAATATTACCTATACACCAGAGAGTGCAATATATGATAGCTGTAGAAAACTATTTTAATAATGAGTATAAGGTTTTAACACAAAATAAATATAAAACTAAAAATGTAAGGGCAAAGAAATATGTACAGAATTCTGCTAAAAACTACTATGGCAAAAGAGCTAATATATTTATGATACCAAAAATATATAACGAGACTGATTGGTTAAGAGAAGAAAAAAAGTGCAGCAAAGTTGAATTAAAAAATAGATTAAAAAAGACATTTTTGGAAAAATTACATTAATACTTATAGGTAAAAAATACTTGCAGTTAAAAAAATAATTAAAAACATAAATAATTGTAAAGTATAGCACTTTAAGTGCAGGGGTGAAGTGTTCAGGCATTGTCATGTTTAGTGTGTAAGTTAGTGTTTAAGATTATATGTAGTTCACATAGCATGCATAACATAGTTTTAACGTAGGTACTTAACACTAGTTAAAATGAGCGCGGTCTCGCCAACAAACTGTTATCGCAGTTTGGCGAGTAATATAACATTGGTAATTGTTTTGTACTTTAGATAAATAAATAAAAAAAAAAAAAAAAAAGAAGCCGTTGTAACAATGTTACCACACACGTATACAAAAATTAGATGATCTTTAAGAAATAGATTGTATAGTATTTAAGAAATTGAATAATAAAGCTACAAAAACATGCAGATAATTATTCACTTACCGGCACTAATCGTCTAGGTTTTGCGCCTCCGTTCGCTGGTGTAGCATTCGGATTTTTTACTACGTGGTGCGTCTGCACGACTGGGGGTTTCCAGGACTTCGATAGATGTATTTTCGGTTGCTCATGCGATCTGGAAGGCCATACCTTTAGCAACCTCAAAGCCTTCGCTTCTGGAGAAGTCAAAGGTGATTCTGGTGAGTTTTCTGCAGCCTGCACCATCACTTGTGGTGCCTCTGGGATCGATCGTGGATGAATAGGCACCTCCAGACACCTCCTGGTTCTCGTTGGTTGCTGTTGTTGTCGTTTGACAGAGTGAACATAGATGTTTGAGCCATTTAAATGGCCTATGCTCTCTCGTTTTACAATTTTTCGGCTCGTGATAGGTGGCGTAGGAACCATTTCCTCTGACGTAGACCAGTCAGAGAGGCTGTCCTTTGATACACACTCCGTAAAAGATTTGAACTGCGAACAACGTGAACACAAATGCCACTAAGCCAAATTTTGGTTTACGCAGAATGTCCCTTTGTCACTTTTATAAATGTCCCATTCCCAAAACGGCCCTTCTGCAAAATATCCCGTTCTCAAAATGTCCCTTCACATAAATGACGTCCCTTTCGCAGAAGGTCCCGTTCGCAATAAGTACGTCTCTTTCGCAGAAGGTCGCTTTCAAGAAAGCATCCCCGAAAGTCCCGTATAAGGTCGTGGTCAAATCTATTTGGGAAAGTCTGCCTTAATTTCGGTGTCTCCTTTTAAACATAACTGACAGCTGCTAACTGTAGACCGAAGAAAAAACTACTTCAGCTATTGATTGATTAATAAAACCGGACAAGTGCGAGTTCAACTCGCGTGGTGAGTGTTCTCACCACGCGAGAGCCCTCACCACGCGAATCTAATTTCAACTCAATCGGTCCAGTAGTTTCGGAGCAAATCAGCTGTGACAGAGACGCACGAGTGATCCTATAAGGGTTCCGTTTTTTTCCTTTTGAGGTACGGAACCTGATAAAAATAATAAAAGAAAAAACATTTTGTATGTTTAGTATTACGAGTAGCCATCTAATCCTCAATTTTTGCGATCCTCTAGCGATTTAATTGAGGACAAAAGGTTAGACGATATAGAATATGTTGTCTATGACAATCGTGTCTCCATCATAACAAATTTTTAACAATTATAGGCTTCGTTTCCTGAAAAAAAACTACAGTCTTACGTTGGGTGTGCTCGTCTCTGATGATCTGTGATCAATCGAAGCCGTTTCCGGGCTTGTACCATCCAATTGTCTCTTGTTCCGTAGCCAGTCCTCTAGCACGACTGCAGGTATTTCGTCCGCAATGTAGTTAAATAGGAAATCTCGGTGTTCGTCCAGAAACGAGCGCATGGAGTCAAAGTCTTCGGGGTCTGAAATAAAACGGGTAATTAAGTTAAAGTCAAAGTCAACATCTATCTGTACTAAATAAATAGATAAAACATTAAAAAAACCGGCCAAGTGCGAGTCGGACTCGCGCACCGAGGGTTCCGTACAAACCTGTAGGTTTAAAGTCGGATCGAACGGCTTACGGGGCAATGGTCGAGAGAATCACCTATACGCTGTTCAAAATTATGTAACAAAAAAATGCATGGATAATGAACCCGGTAAATATCCCAATAGATTAGATTAGATTAGATTAGATTATTTATTTCATGATAGAAAATACATTACAAATTTGTATACATGTCAAAAAAATAAGATTCTTTATCACGATCGTCAAAATTAATTAAAAATAAATATACAATAATATGACGATGTCAATAAATGTGTACACTACACAATAATTTGGAAATTGTAAAATACAACAAAACCACAAAGCAAAGCAAATATATCAACCATTAGGTATCGTCAATAATATGAATTTAAGTTTAAATAAATGATTTCAAACAAATAATTATAATAATAGTTTAACATGTCAAATCGAGATTCATATACTCTTGAACTGAGTATAATGTATTTTCCAATAAAATGCTTAATTAATAAATCTAGGATTTAATAATTTATTGAAAATTTTCTAGGTTTTATCGAAATTGTACACGTTTACAGGCCCGGCTCTATCTATAGTGCAGGGGGTGCGGTACACCCGGGCGCACGGTCCTAGGGGGCGCCCGAGCGCCATTTGACGGGGCGTCACTCGCGGCTAGCGCGCGCTAGAGGGCGCTAGCGTAATGCTTGCACCCGTGCGCTACATGGGCTGTAGGTACTTAACTCGTTCGCTGACAGTACGTCGATCATATGTAGGCTTAATTGACAGAACTGTCAGCGAAAGTGTCCCTCCGACATAAGCATAACAACCAAGAAGATTATCATCATAAAATAAAATTTAGCAAGAATATAGCCTATTATGACTAATATGACTATTTTAGATAAAAACTTACATCTGTAGCGTGCTCGCGTGCTTTTCTTCGGGTTATGTTGCCGCTGCCGAGCTGAAACTAAATACATATTGACAAATGTGATAGGTTGCAATGTCGTACATATTTAGTGCGTTTTAGCTCACCTTTTACTGGATATTCATAACTTAACTATTAAAAACCAAAATTAGTTGACACCTAAAGGACCCGCAGTGTCTCAACTCAAGACGAGAGTGTATGAGTATTATAGTGTGACTAGTGTGTATTGCCAGTGATGACATATGGCACTGAAACATGGTCGCTACCTATGAGCCTCATTAGAAGGTTAAAAGTCACCAAAAGGGAGAGGGCTTTCTCGGAACTAAGGTAACCGATATAGTAAAGCCCTCCGAATCGCTCAACTTAAGTGGCAGCGGGAGGGGCACGTTGCACCTAGGACCGATGGCGGGGTTGAAATATGGTCCTTCGAACCGGATTTTATTAGTTCAACATCACAAAATGATTATTTAGATTTTTTTTTTGTCAAACATCGCACTCCTAATTTGATCCCAGAGTCCTACTGAGTTGAAATTTTGTCAACAATGTTTTATTTATATTACCATTGAGTAGGTCTGGAGTGCAATTCTTTAAAACAATTATATCTTTTGCGACGGCTTCAACTCATTGTTTACCTCAACTCTCACCTCACCTATCACCTCACGCCTCTTGTCACAGATGATGTTGGAGGCGGAAGTTGGGCATAGGAATGCTTAATTTACTTATTACAAAACCAACGTTTCAGTGCTCGTTAGAATCGTGTTCGAGATAACTAGATATATACCTAGTTGACTAAGTTCCTACCTACGGTGCAAATAAAAACAGACGACAATAAAAGCCTGTCCCAAAAAATGCCATAGTTGCCAGAATCTTGTTTACCAATACTTTTATAAGGGACCTTCAAGCGGACAATAATTAAACACAGGTCTCCTATAATTATATGAACAAACTGGTATATAATTATGTGACAAGTAAATTGTACCTATAAATATTTTTTACATGACATCCATTTCGTTCCTTCCTGTCGATCACAACGGACAGCTGGCCACACTTTATCTACTTTTTTTTAACAATTCGCCACCAGTATAAGGCCTCTCACAGACTGGCGCGGCCTGGCCGCGGCGGTCATTAGTAAACTCGTCATTAGCTGTCAAATTTACTATTGACCGCCACCGCAGGCCACGCCAGTGTGATGCGGGCATTAATCTGATGTAACAAGCGGGCAAAAATATCTGACATATCCTAATAGGCGGTCATTACACTGGCGCCGCATCCCGCTTCGGAACCGCGTACAAATGCCGCACGGAGGTGCAGTGCAGTGTGCGTATTTTGTATACAAACTGAGGTACTTGTATCAACGACAGAACTGTCGCGCCGCACGCTGCAGCGGTATGCCGCGCCAAACCGCCAGTGTGTAAAGCCTGCATCACACTGGAGCGGCCAGCGGTGGCGGGCCATAGTAAATTTGACAGCTAACGACAAGGTTACTATTGTCCGCCGCGGCCGGGCCGGGCCAGTCTGTAAGAGGCATAAACCGCCATAAAGTTGAAATAAAGTCGCGTCTGTCAGATGTTTATGCTGTGCGCTTTGTTGTGGTAGACTTTAATGCCGGTGACAGTACTTACGCTGTGTCTGCTTAGGGCTGTGCTGGCAGTGTCTGTGGTAGTACGACCAGGGCTCCGGAGACGACGGCGAAGGCCGCGGGGGCTTCGCTGGAAACAGATTCCAATTTTACATTTTAGGTTAGGCCAGGCATTCCTTAGTTGCCTCAATTTTTTTTTCATTGGTTATCACAAAACGGCGCGCGAGCTCTCTCGATTTTTCTCGCACTATACCTCTCTTTCTAAGTGTTCTAATAAGAGTGGACGGCCCGCGAGCTGTGTCGCGCCGACATAGACTATCCGTCTCTTTCTAAGCGCTCTGCGGGGCTAGCACAACTGACGCCGCGCCGCGACGCGAGTCGAGAAAGATCTACCCTCCTTTTTCTAACTTGTACGGTGCGAGTGAGATAGGAGACGCTTAGTCGCGCGCGGAGCGACTAAGCAGCAAGTTGTGCTAGACGTACTGAATAGGAAGAGACGGATAGTTTAACTCGGCGCGACCGTCCCGTGATAGCCGTGCAGACCCCAGTAAAGCAAGCTAAACATTCATGTTTATTAAAAAAAAACATAACTACAACTTAGAAAAGTTGAAAAACCCCCGATTTTTTCATTTTAAAGTTCAATATCTCAAAAACGGCTAAACCGATTTTGATGAAACATAGCTAAGAACATTCGGGTTAAAATTATCTATGACACAAACAAAACCGCATTCAAATCGGCCCATCCGTTTGGGAGCTACGATACCACAAACAGATACACAGACACGTTAAACTTATAACACCCCTCTCTTTGCATCGGGGGTTAAAAATACCTGACACTGGCCATGATGTTTACGTTTCTTGGGTAACTTTGTAAAACAAGTATTCGTTAAAACCGGAATGTATGGACAGTGTGATGAGTTTCTATAGAATTACAGCTCCTGGCGCCATAAATATTTAACATTGATCGGACTGTAATCGTAAATTGTTGCAACCTTTCCTTAGTAAATAAATACTTGAATACCTACCGCTGGAGCTGGCAGTGCTTTCCGACTGGATCGGCGGCAACCGCGGCGTCAAAGGCTTAAGAGTCAACAGCAGAGCTGGTGTAGGACTGGTCTCCTTTGACCGGAGCTCGCGAGGAGATAGGGTCGAGCCTGCCATAGCTGCGCCGCGCTGCAAGCGAATATCAACCTTCGTAACTCCTAAAGATACCAAAGAGAAAAGAATCCAAATACGAGGTCATACGGATGTTGTCAACGTCATAAGAATAGTTATTTATGATACAAGCGCGGAAAGTAGGTAATTCCCAACGAGTGATGATGGTCAAAAACACGACCGTATGTACCCATGCTCTAAGGCTCCCTCGCATCCTGACGAACAATGGCAACAATGAGGCGCAGGCGTTTTCACATAAGGCCCACAACACACTGGCGCGGCCTGCAGTGGTGGTCCATAGTAAATTTGACAGCTAATGACAAGATTGCTAAGGCCTCTCACAGACTGGCGCGGCCTGGCCGCGGCGGTCAATAGTAAACTTGTCATTAGTTGTCAAGTTTTATACTGTCCGACACCGCAGGCCGCGCCAGTGTGATGCCTAATCGCATGAAAACCATCAACCCCGGCTTCCGTAAACATGCTCGAAGCACTACACCTCCGATGAAGCCCCAGCAATGGCCCAAATGCGTTATTATATCCTCTATCTACGGAGTACGCATTAATTTCGGACTATCCGTTTCATACTGGCATCACACTTGGGGTTGCGTGTTCGCGTTGCATCGTTACCTCTCTTTCATTTGCGTTAGGAAGGAAAAAGATGCAACACTAATATTTGGGCAAATACCGCCAAGTGTGGTGCCATCATTATAAATACTTCACGTTTGTTATCCTAACTAAGGTTACAACTGTTACAAGTACAAGAACCTGAAGTTGACAAGACAAAGTTCCTGAAGCCAGTTTTGAAGGAATTACAAAATTTCGTTAAATAAATACGCATTAAAATCTAACATATTGAGTACGATTTTATTATTTCTCCGAAATACGACTTTTTTTAAAGCTGGTATACGATCCATGAATTTGAATTTATTCATCTGGCAGCCCTGGTCAGTGACAAAACAAAACTGTCAAAAACTATTTCACTGTTTTCGTAGTTGTTTATTGTTTTACTTTTACAAATATTGTGTGGAATAAATACGACTTGTAAGTTGAATATTTATCGTAAGGCATTTTAGTCATTGGATTCAATATACAACTTAACGAACAAAAATAGGCCCGATATCTCTTGTCAGAGAACATTGTTCTGCCCAAGTTGGATCAACTACTATATTACAATACACGAATACAATTCAATTTAATCTTTATGGCCCCAACTGTAGTATCAATGATTCCGCCAATATCAACGATACGACTGGGTTGGGTCGCACCAAACTGTCTGTAATTATCGTAAGCGGTGTTCGTTAAAATCTGGATGTATGGAACGTTTGACGAGTTTCTATGGAATGACAGGCTGCCAGCGCCATATTTAACATGGATCAGTCTGTAATCATTAGTTGGTGGTCCTATTTATTGTTATATATTTGACCTTACTAGATGGTAATCCAAAAAACAAAGGACAATCTAAAACAAGTGTTCAACTGGATTAGAATATCGTCATTCTGTAAGTACAATCTTGATTCCATTTTCGAATTTTTGTCAGGGTACCCTTAACTGATAAAAAAGTGTACAGAAAAGTTAGAATTTAACAATATCGAATTAGACGCTAAAAATGGACACTGAAACTACCCAACAAGACTTTCTAAATTCTGATTAGGAAATATAGGTACATTTAGGCTAAATTAGACTCCGTTTACATGGAGACATCCGATCACCGATTCCTTGCAGGAACTGTTTTTTTATACACCTGCGTTCACACAAGCATACGGTTGCAGGATCTGGTAATAAGCAATGCTTGTGTGATCGCGTGCATTGAAATACTGTTGCCACTAAATCAGATCAAAAATCAGTTCCCGCTAAGAATTGGATGTCTCCGTCTGAACGGGCTCTTAGGTGTAGTAACCAGCATGCTGACCCTAATGCTTGTCATTTCCTCTATTTTAGGTAGCAATAGACATGACTGCCGCTCTGGTAGACCTGATGCAAAAGCTCAGCATAACGCAGTACTCCGTCGGCTCCAAACATTGGGTGAACGTCACACACATAACAGACCCTGGCAATTTTTACGTTCGGCCAACTGCTTACAGGGATTACTTGCCTACTTTGAAAAAATACGAAGGACCAGTCGACCCGTTAAAGCTACAAATAGGCAGCACTGTTGTGTTCAAATCGGAAACTACCAAGGACCATGTTAGAGGCCAAATCCGAAACGTCAAAACTAAGGATGAGAGATTGTTATATGATCTGTTCGCTCTAGACTACGGCTTTACCGAGTTGTCTGTGCCCGTTGATGATTTAAAAAAGCCTCTAGAAGACCACCCAATGCCAGCTCTAGTCTTGCATTGCCAACTAGGAGATTGCCAGGCGAAAAGCAGCGAGTTTGATAAAGACGCGATAGATGCTATGATATATTACGTAGGGAAAGAGAGAGCGAAAATGATAATACAAGGGAAGACAGGTGACAAATATATAGTGCAACTCCTCAATACGTGTCCAGAGGACATTGCTACTATGTTGGCGCTGACCGAATACACATACCTCGGTTACGGAAACAATGCAATAAGCCGAATGCCATCCTTCAACCAACCGAAGCTATACTACTCATATAAACAAGTGAAAGTCGGCGATACACTCAATGTTAGAGTACAATCCGGAGACTCACTAAAAAGTTTCTATGTGTGTGAAATAGAAGACTACAAACAGCATGTCAAGGAGCAGGACAATTTGAAAGAATATTACCATAGAGAAGAGAATTTTAGTTCTGAGAATTTAAAGTGTGGGAATGCTGTCGCTGTCTTCTCTGACTGGTATTTGAGATATGAGCGAGCGCTTATAACTGATGTTGTTATACCGGAAAAGAAAGCAACAGTCCAAATGGTAGACCTGGGCACAAAGACTGATGTTTACACGGATGCGACTAGATTGAAGACATTGTCCAGGGAATACTACTTCCTAAGGCCAGCAATGGCTATTTACTGCCGGGCGGACGAAAAACAGGTATGGGACAACGAGCTACACAGATTCCTGTATCCGGGTTATGAATTCGTGATGACTGTTAAAAAAGTCGGACACCAATTTGATTCACCGAACATAGTTACTATTTCTAAGACAGCTCTGAAATGAATAGTAAATAATCTACTAATTGTTTATAGTTGTCGAAAGACCCTTCGGAATTGGAAATGAAGTCTGTAAGATTTCCTGAAAAACGAAGTAATTGAAAATGAAATCCTAAGGCACTAAAAGGTGCTCTAATTGGATACACAGATACTGGATACAAAAGTGTACTGTATAATACAAACATGTAAGATTTGTTGATACATACTTGTAACACTATGTACTATTATTTAACAGATTTTAAGAACACAATAGGTCTCAAAAACACATGCTGAATATTATGCGTTTGCTAATTGTGTTGAAGAGGTACCCCCTAGAAGAGGAATTTTGGGTGATTTACATGTGACAATAAAGGACCTTAGAGCATACATAACTGGAGTAGCCTTATGTCGTATTTGCGTACAAAAATGTCTGCCAAATTTTGCGGGGGCGCGGGGGAGCATCTTAACAGGATATTGAAACTCAATTATATATAAGCTTGAAGTGGTTGAACGTTTATAATATCAAGTGCTTACAGCAACATGCGGGCATTTTTATGATCAGTGTTCTCTTGCGAGGCGATTTTGTGATCGATTGTGAAATTGTCTTTGTATGATTTTTTGCACATTGTGCAAGGTTTTTTTACAGAAGGGTAAGTTACTGAAAGGCTACTCCAGTTATGTATGCCCTAAGTAAAGGACAGTGTAAACATATAAATACGGGTGCGATAGGTTTAGCTAATAACTGAAAGTTTTCCAAAAATAAGCATATCGAGTAAGTAATATAAGATATAAGTTATCATTTTGTGTATGATTGTGAGAAGAACGATTTAATTAATGTAAAAACGATTTCTACTGAAGATCAGATTGGTGATATAAGTAGGTACTTACCAAGTCTGTGTAAAGTTAAATTTCAGACCCTAAGAGATATGTTAGGAGTTAATGTACTGTATGCTGTATGTTCATATGTAGAAGATACAGTTTAAAAAAAAAGTTAAAAGGGATACTAAATCAGGACTTCAGGAGGCGTGTTGAAAGACGAACTTATGATTTAGTGTACCTTCATGGTATTTTTAACTTTTTTTTGTTGTTATTCTGTCCCGGTAAGCCAAGAGAAAATAGTGACAGTATTTCTTAGAAAAAAAACCATACATTGGGCTCCTATCATGGTAAGTGTAAGGCCTGAGTGGACGCTCCGCTGTGAGCGGGGCGTGCAGCGTCCATATAAATTGCATTTGTTTTATATGGACGCTGAGCGCCCAGCTCAGGCCTTACACTAAGGATTCGCCCCACCATAGCATGAGTCCACCAATATAACACAAAGACGTGTTTAGTCTTAGCCCCATAAAAGCATAGATTTAAAGAGTGACCCAGAGGACGCAACCACGGCAACGAGCAACAAAAAATAGTTGATTAGAAAGAAAGCAGTTGATAAGCTGTCTAAAATTCTATTGTGTATTGCTATGGGTTCTTATGTTCCAATTTTAATATATTATATGTTTGATACATACGTATTTCCATTTATTCCAAGAATAGTTGTAATTATTAACCTTTTAACAGCGAGGGTGCAAAACAAAACGGTGCCCAACTGTGGCCAAAACAAGACAAAATATGAATAAAATGAAACTTCTGATAAATATTGTCATATCAAAATGACGATATTTATCAATATTATCATGTGACCGTCCGTGGCTTCAGTGGCACGAGTTTTCGTCCGCGTCCACAGCCGTCTTTAGCTCTTATTCCAAGAATAGTTGTAATTATTCATGAGGGGTACCGTTTTTGCGCTCACCAGTTGGCGCCACTGGCGTGTCGGGTGGGACGTGTAATCGATGCTGTAGCTTCCGCTAAAGTGGACAAACTTGGGCTTTTATTATTTAACAATGACTTCTTAAAAAATTGTCATTGAAAGTGGTATCTTGGTACCTTGGACCTAGAGTTGCAATTGAAGCAATGCGGCCAACTCAAATAACTAGTCTCAATATAGACTAATGATGATCATTATATCATTAAGTTGTTTAACTCTCTAATCTATCCGTCAGAGTAAATATTGTAGTACTATAAACAGTAATTGCAATTAATCAAGTATTGTGAAGGGTATGTAGGTATTTGGAAAACGGTTAATGCACGCAATACTATATAAGGGGTTATTTAACTATCATTTTATACGAAACTCCCAACCTTTTAAGTATCCACGTATAATAATGTTTTTCACACCTTTCATTCGGAAAAGTAAGTTTTGCTCCACGACGAGAGGTATCAAAATGCTACTTTTCTGTTCAAGTTACTTTTTTTAATTTATTCAATTGGCATGTAGCATCGTAATAAAATAATCGATTGTAATTTCATCGTAATCGATTAAAAGTGAACATATTTCGAGTTTTAACTTTAACAACGTTTGAAAATTTTGAATTTTTCGTAATTTAAAAAAATGATTACAATAAATGATTTGTTTTACTGAAATCAAAACTATCGATGACTGATGTATTTTCCTCATAGTCGGTGTGAACAACTGAATGTGTCACTCAGGAGCAATGTCATGGGCGTGGGCTGTTTTTTTTGCGATTTCGTGGTTGTTCCCATGGAACAAGTTGTTCAGTATGACCATCTTGTTCGCTTTTGGCCATTCCGAATCATGACCCCAAAATCATCCAGGCTTAGAGCATGACATAACTGGAGTAGCCTTATGTCGTATTTGCGTACAAAAAAGTCTGCCGAATTTTGTGGGGGCAAACTCAATTATATATTGAAATCTTGAAGTGGTTGAACGTTTATAATATCAAGTGTTTACAGCGACATGCGGGCATTTTTTTATGATCAGTGTTCTCTTGCGAGGTGATTTTGTGAATGACTATTAATCGACTGTGAAATTGTATTTGCATGATTTTTTGCACATTGTGCAAGGTTTTTTACAGAAGGGTAAGTTACTGAAAGGCTACTCCAGTTATGTATGCTTTAAGCACCCAGTAGATAAATGATAACGCAGGCAAGCATCCACAGGGAACTGTGATTCATCAAATGTACCGTATAAAGTTTATTAAAAAGACTAAAAGCTTACCAAGAGCTCGACTCGAGCGGTCCAAAAGTTCCACCACACAATTCTTCATCATTTTAGTAGTATCTGATCTGATATCAATAGACGATATCTGTATCCCGCATGGCGAGTCATAAGCTTTCGGCGATTTCCAAAATGGGTTTTTATTTATCGCTTAACCACCAGCAAAATACTGACTTGCACATCAAGATTTAACAATTGCACATCTGGACCCTATTTCACCATCTCGAAAATTGTCACCTGACAATGACAATTCCACGTACATTGCTGGGTCAATAAGTAACATTGAGTGAACCACCTTAACCTGTCAACGCAGCCTGTAGGTAAGTCGAATTGTCATTGTCGACAATTGTCGATTTGGTAAAATGGGGGCCAGAACCAAATTTAGATAAACGATTGGTCGTCTAGTGTACGGCATCTCAAAATTGAAATACATGTGAAGATGTAGCCGCATTGCAGTGGCTAGTATTTAGAGGCACTTTAAAATAAACCTTATACCTAGCTAACCTAAAAAATACTGATTTGAACAGCTAAAGCTACAGCTGTCGAGGTTCCTCAAACTTGGGTGTTGTCTGTTTATCTGTTTGTCTGTTTATGTGTTCCCTCATCACGTGAAAACGGCTGAACGGATTTTGATGCAAACTTTACTAATTTGTCGAAAACATCCCCGGCCAGGTTATAGCTATAAAAATGATCAAAATGGGGTTAAACTTTGTATGGGAACTAAAGACTTGAAAATTGATGAGATGAGCATAAACTTGACTGGAAAGTTAAAAGGACTCCATTCAAACTTTATAATTATAGGTAAACCAATACAATCCTGTATTCCTGTGACTTAGGCCGTCACTCAATAATTAATTCGGCAGACAGAGCCAATATAGTTTCATTGAATCCAGTGCTGATAAAGAAGCGATAACAACAATATGTATATCGACGCTTTTTAATTCGATAACCTGTATACTTTAATACACTTAGTTAATTATAATTAAGCTGTGGGATCAGCAAATCGTAAATGACACGCTATTGACTCAAAACTAAATATATTTTCTAACCCACAATAATAACAAACGTAAATAATATTTCATCATTTGACAAGAAGAATTAAGCTGACAGAACCGCAACAAAACCTATATCGCGATTAACGCGGCGGCGTAGTGGCCAGAGGGCCTACCGCGAAAGGCATTCGAAGTTTTCCCTCTCTGTCAGACTTGCGAGTTCGTACGTAAGTGCAACAGAGAGGGAAAACTTCGAATGCCGTTGGCGGTTGGCCCCCAGAACGTCGATATGCAGGTGGAACGTGGGTTCATAGAGATAGTACTGATGAGAGGCGCTACACCAGCCCCCCTCCAGCCCTGCTAACATAACTTGACTCTCGATTCTACTCGCGCTTGAGATAGACTGTCCGTCACTTTGTGATTAATGCTCTCAAAAAGTGACAGATAGTCTATCACGCGCGCGAGTAGATTAGAGAGTCGTTATGCTAGCAGGGCAGATCCTTAGGGTCGATAACAGTCGCGAAAACGCACAACTCGTCCAGGCGCCACAAAGCAGTCACTGTGACAGCCCCTTTATGTTTGGTATGCTCTAAGCCACCTACAATACATAACTACAACTTAGAAAAGTTGAAAAACCTCAGATTTTTTTCATTTCAAAGTTCAATATCTCAAAAACGGCTGAACCGATTTTGATGAGACATGGCTAAGAGCACTCGGGTTAAAACTATCTATTACACAAAAAAACCGCATTCAAATCGGTCCATCCGCTTCGATACCACAGACAGATACACAGACACGTTAAACTTATAACACCCCTCTCTTTGCGTCCGCAGTTGAAAAAACAAACTTAAAGCTTTACCTCCTTACAACATTTAGATATATAGACAACGCCCGACCTCCTTGCTGTCTTTTCGTAAAAATATAAATCTGACAACTGTCATTTAGCCTCAACAAAATTAACAGTATGTGAGCAAAATGCGCGCAGTAAAAAACAGCAATGCAGCGAATGGGGTGCCATGGTTGTCGGATATGAGAAAACAGAAACACTTACGTCGCAGCAGAAACTTATAGCTGGAGTCATATCTGGAATAACCACGAGGTCGGCTTGGTATCCATTTTCAGCACTTATTCGTAGACGTAAGCGAAATGTATTCACGTACAGTCGTGCGTTTATCGTCATGCGATTTGAAGATGTGACACGTAAAGAAAATAGTATTTTTATGTTTCATCATCATCATATCAGCTGAACGACGTCCACTGCTGGACATAGACCTCCCCCAAAGAGTGCCAAAATGACCGGACCTGCGCCACCCGCATCCAGCGGACTCGAGCGACCTTTAACAGGTCATCAGTCCACCTTGTGGGGCCTACCCACGCTGCGCCTTCCGGTACGTGGTCGCTACTCGAGAACCTTTCCGCCCCTGGACCATAGATTCTACGTGCAATGAGCCCAGAGAGAAACTCCCAGCATAGCCCTCTCCATTGCCCTTTGGGTGACTTTGAGCCTTCGTAAGAGGCTCATTAAGCGACCGCGTTTCCGTGCCATACATCATTGTTAGGTATGTTTGAAAAGCACTAAATGATCCAAAAAATGTATGTAATAATTTATTCTGAGTATATAGGTGTTTAGAGAATATGACGTTTTAGGTCAAAGTCATAATGAATTTCGTTCATTTTAAGAATGAGACTATTTGACATTTAGTTAGCCCATGGTAATTTCAAAATTAGGGGTATTAGTGAATAATGCGATTTGAATGATATTCTGTGGTTTTAAGCCCAAAGCAAAAGTTAGTCCAAGGATAATCTATTGTATTGTATTAGTATTACTTGAATTAGGCTAAAATATGTATTTCCTACCTACTTGCCAGTTATGGAAGAGCGGGCCATCCTAACACAGGTTTACTTACCTAAAAGGAAGCCCCAATCACTGTCTATTGTACTTTAAAAACAAAGGGAAAAAATAAACAATTTTTCATTTACATTTTTTTCATTTTTCATACTTAATAAGCAAAAGTTTTTTCGTCAGGTTCATAACCCAGCCACTAGACATTGTGAAAATCCGCACACAACTCCAATCGAAACCACAATACAAGACATGGCTAGGTCTCTCCTGGCGAATCCTAAAGGAAGAAGGGATATACACGTTTTGGCACGGCCACAGTATCGGACAGGTACTGTTTACGAGTAAGTCAGTAGGCGCAAGTGCGCCACCGGGGTAAGTGCGCATTTCATCAAAAAATATCGAAATCTATAGATATCACACAACTAACGACCTCTTACATTATGGATGTTGGATCCGTGGGGAACCAAGTAAAACAAGTTTATTGTATGGATCATGGATGTATAATGTTGTTTTGGTGAAAGGCGCACTAACCCCGGTGGTGCACTTGCCCCTACTGACCCTATTTTTTTTACACTCATCTTTGGCCTTGTACGATCGGGGTAAAGTTGCTGTCAGAAAAAAAACACTTGGTAAGAATTACTTTAAAAACAAAGTTTTAACATTTAACCGACTTCAAATCAGTAGCCAAATTTTGCCTATAAACTTTGAAGAGTTCCCTCGATTTCTACAGGATCCCATCATCAAAACTGGATTTTGGTGACACCGGGACCAATCTGGAAGTATATGCTTTCAAACAAAGAAAGAATTTTTCAAATCGGTTCATAAATTACTGAGTTATCGCGTAACAAACAAAAAAAACATAGTCGAATTGAGTAGGTACCTCCTTTTTGAAGTCGGTTAAAAATCTGAGGGCATCAGTTGAGTGTGATTGGTTCTTACAGTGCTGCAGTGGTCAAAGTCAACATCAAAAGCTAGCTACGTAAAAGAAGACGTCAAAAGTCTTTTCTCAATTCTCAACTCTCAGTCATTACGTGCGTACAGGCTTCAAGGTATCACGTTGTAAAAAATTGAAGACCTAGGCCGGGAAGTATATATGTTTTTAATTTGAATGTAAACATGGCGTCTGTTTTCATGAATAGGCTAAACAGCTGAATTATATTTTTTGAGTGGTGTATTTTTTATTTCATTGCATATGTTTGAGAAAAGCCCTATACATGCCTGGCCGTGAAAAGGGCTTGCCGGGTGAGTAGGTATAGTATAGACATAGACGTCCGATCGTAGGGAGGCCGGGCAGTGGTACGAAGCCGGCAAGCAGGCTCTTTCCCGGCGTCTGCAGTAATGTACCTACACTATTATTGAAAGGGAATTAGAACTTTTGACGGCTTCGATTGCGTAGTTACTTTTGCTGCGGTGAACGATGAAAAAATCCACGAACAGCGTGGCTGGCTGCGCCCGCGCATCGCTTCCCATTGGTTGAACTTTTTCTCTCGCTCACCGCCTCGCACCCTCGCACCGTTCTGTTCTGCGGGGCTAGCGCAACTGACGCCGCACCGCGACGCGAGTCGAGAAAGCTCAACCCCCTTTTTCTAATTTGTACGGTGCGAGTGAGATAGGGGACGCTTAGTCGCGCGAGAAGCGACTGAGCAGCAAGTTGTGCTAGACGTGCTGGTGGATCAGTATGCTTACCCTAAAGCTTGTAATAAAATTACATTTTTTTTTGTCATATATAATAACCCATATCATGTTGAACAGGAACGTAAGGTCATTGGTGTTCCAGGTTCATTCCATCATATCCGTCGCCTCCCAGTTCCACGCTTATGAGATGAGCACGAGATTAGTCGAGGACCACGCGGGTCCCGAATTCAAGTGAGTATTCCAATGGGGTGTTGGGGGGTGAACGGATTTCACTTAACCTCTTATATGCTGGGACACTTACAGCGCTAAAGGAATTAGATTTTTTTGTTTCTGTCACAGATTCAATTTTCGATAGCCCTGATCAGTGCAGATCTGATACTAAGCATACGAAAGGTTACAGGTGATTTTCCACCGGCGTGGATTGACGAGACGAGGCGTGGCGTGAATTGAAATCGCGCTGACCCTTTTCCACTTAAAATATTTCAGTTCACGCCGCGCCGCGCCTCGTCAATCCACGCCGGTAGAAAATCACCTACGGCAGTTTCGACGAATTAACAACTAAACACCTGTAGCGAAATGTTTGTTTCTGTTGCAGAGTTAATTTAATCTCTATTTCAGAAACAATACGGTTTATTTATATACAAACAAATATTTCAATTCACGTCGCGCAAATTCTCGTCAATCCGTACTATTTCCACCGAAGATGCGCCGGGAGTGAATTGAAAATTTGCCATACAAATTTCAATTCACGCCGCGCCGCGCCTCGTCAATCCACGCCGGTGGAAAATCACCTTAAGGGTCGCCAGGACGCTCGACTATATCCATACAAACGTATGTGTATAACACGGGCGTAAGAATATTGCACTTACGCCCCTCGTTAAACAATATACTATTCCAGACTCCTCAATTTCTATTCTAACTCCTTTAATTTACCTATCTGGAAATTGTTGTCAATCATTGTGTATTGCAGGAAGCTCCTCCTGTTTATGTGTGGGATATTCGCGGGGTGCGCCAGCGCCGCGCTGGTGTCCCCTTTGGACGTCATCCGTGTCCGGCAGATGATCGCCAAGGTAATGTACAGGCACAATACAACACACCACAAATATTAGTACTTCAAAAGAAAGAAGGTAAAAAAACCGGCCAAGTGCGTGTCGGACCACGCAAAACGAAGGGTTCCGTGCCTATTAAAAAGGTCGTATCGTCACAGAAATTTTACGGCACTTACGTCCTTTTCTTTGAGGAAGGCAGTTTTTCAGCAATATCTCGAAAACCTCTGAACCGATCTTGTTCAAAACAATTTTCGGTGAATGAAATTAATAAGCCCTATGTCCATGAATTTTTCCATATTTTTAAAATACACCGTTCAAAAATTAGAGGGGGGGGGGGGGGGGGGGGGACAGAATTTTAGTGACTTTCGGGGCGATTATCTCCGACCCTATTCACTTAATCAAAAAAAATGCTAAGAAACCTAATATTTATTTTGAAAGGCCTATCGATTGATGTGCCACACGGGGGGTCACAATGAAAAAAAAAATGACTTTTAGTTTTATGTATGGAGTGCACCCCTAAAAAAATTTTTTTTTGTCATTTTAATTACAAAACTATGTAGCGGTTAACAAAATACACCTGTCCTCAAAATTTTATTCAAATACACCTTATAGTTTTCGAGTAAAATGCCTGTGACATACGGACAGACGGACAGACGGACAGACGGACATGACGAAACTATAAGGGTTCCGTTTTTGCCATTTTGGCTACGGAACCCTAAAAAGGCGAAAAAATATGCCTAGTGACGAAAATCCCATTCGAATAGCTCAAAATATTACGAAGCTACAACCGTTTTAATGTTGCTTGTTAGAGGGAGAAAACGTCACGATCCCCGAGCGTCATAGTAAATGAAGCGTTTCATATGAAAAGTGCGTTTTGCGGAAAAGGGTCAGAATATAACTCCTCTTAAAACTTTGGACACTTATAACTTTGTGATTATTTAACCTCTTGCGTTGATTTTTTCTCCATTTGACTACATTTTTAATCCTTTTTCGAGAAAATACAACATTAATGAATATTTTATTTAGTGTCTACACCCCTATTGTTCACCAAAAAAACTATACTATAAGAGAAAAAACCGGCCAAGTGCGTGTCGGAACTCGGACCACGCAAAACGAAGGGTTCCGTGCCTATTAAAATGGTCGTATCGTCACTCATATTCATACTCATACTCATTCATTTAATTAATACCAAACGTACCGATTGCAAATATAAATAAATGACAATGTTAGGTCTATCACAACAATATAGTATGTATAATTAGGTACGTCAATTTGGCACTCTTTGGGGGAGGCCTATGTCCAGCAGTGGACGTCTTTTGGCTGATATGATGATGATGATGATGATGAACTAGGTACGTAACTAACACTCACTGATTAGAGTGAGATGGTTTATCATCCCTCCATTCCCTCCCCCAGTTAGTGCACTGCATGTAGCCGGGTCTAAAGCCGCCTAAGAAAATAAGTGAGTATGAGTATGAGTAAAGTTTTCATGTTAATATCGACTCCATAGTCTCCTTTCGTCTCACCGTGCGATGAAAAATCCGAGCCCTGGTCATTAGACTATTAGACAACATGTCACCGATCTATTGCCCGTCTCTTTCCTCAGGCACAATACGACGGCTTGTGGGAGGGAGCGCGCAATGTGTATCGCAGCGGCGGCATTCCGGCTTTCTACGAGGGGCTACCAGCCACACTGATGCAGGTTCGTGTTAATCGTCAGCTAATAACGTGATGATGATGACGTCCTTCCAGACGTATCCGTCGACGGCGACATCCTGATAAAAATATTAACTAAGGTTGGGAAACTTTACGTGCATGGGCTCGAGTGTGACTTGCAAAACCGGACCATCACCGCTGGACCGCCTACTTGCAGATAACCAGCTAAGGGCTAAACTCACCAGTCCAACCCCCACCACCAGTCTCCATCGCTTTCTTTTTTTTTTTTTTCTACAAGCCGGGCCTCACAGGACCCTTTTGCTCGGCGAGGAGTGTGCGTGAATGGCCGCAGACTACTACTCGCGACATCACACACACTTGGTTGTTGTACAATTGTGTGGCGGGGGCCATGTCAGTACTTTCTGTACTTTTTGGCTGCTTTTTGTCGCGATTTAGGACTCTAAATCGGTCATTTCTTTACGGCTTGCCATGTAAGCCTCATGCTTGGCATGGTTGGCGGCTCTTGCTGCTTTTTGTTCTTCTGGCGTCGTGTTCTTAAATTCCAGATACTTTTTCATATACTCATCCCAGGGTTGTCCTATGATTGTGTACAGGGGTATCGTCATTTCCCAGGTTAGTCCTCCTACTGAACCCAGGGGTGTCGTCGTTTCTGCTGCGGGTGCGGCAGGTAAGCGCTCTTCTGCTGCGGGGGCGGCAGGAGCGGGTGGAGGGGGTTCCTCTACTGCGGGTGCTGCAGGGGGGGGGGGGGGGCTCCTCTGTGTTCTTTTTCTTCTTCTTTTTCGGCTTGGTTGCCTGGGATGGGGGCCTGCGGTCGCCCCGCCCCTTGTGGGCCATTAGCGTTGCCGGCGCCGACTCGTCCACCGTGGGCGTCTTCACTGATGCCCTCGTCTCTGGCCCTCTGGGCCTCACAGGACCCTTTTGCTCGGCGAGGAGTGTGCGTGAATGGCCGCAGAGGGCCACACAGCAAGATTTATATACTTAAAACTAATTGCTTAATCTAAAACTTAAAACTATAGTTATATAATGACTAGTGCCCGCTGACCTTAGCGGCTAGCGGGTCTTTCTCTCCCCGGAGTGGGGAGGGGAATATTACTACCCCTGCCTACTGACAATGTTACAGATTTGGATGTTTGGATGCTCTCCCTGGCACAGGGGGAGAGTTGTTTTGAATTTTGGGTGAGGCCCTCGGAAATGGTATCCAGGGGTAGTGTAGGGGCGACCGTGGGGAGCCACCTCGATGTCGGTATAGGGTTGGCCTGTAGGGCACCCTGGGCTGTGATCCTGGAGTCTCCATCGCCGCAGGACATGCACACTTTATCCAAATTCTTGCCAGGAGTCATCAGCGCGAGAGTATATTAAAGTGGGTGAGCGTTCGTTTCGTTTCGTGAGCTAAGAACGTAGGTAACTTCGGTCTGCGGAGATCAGATTACCCCCCAGCCGGCAGCCCCCCACGCAAACTAACGATCTTTACCGAGTCACTAAGATCGCCTCGACGCTGAACAGGCTCAGAGGAAGCCCCAACGGCATCCTAGGTGTCATTGCTGACGAGTACGACTGCCCTATTTTAATACAACTGGGTCAGCCAAGTAAAAGCGGTTACGCAATTTAGAGCTAAGTAAATATACATAGCCTCAGAAATGAGGCTATCCGTAGCAGAACCAAGGTAACCGATATAGCCCTCCGAATCGCTAAACTTAAGTGGCAGTGGGCGGGGCACATTGCACGTAGAACCGATGGCCGTTGGGGCGGACAGGTTCTTGAGTGGCGACCACGTACCGGAAGGCGGAGCGTGGGTAGGCCCCCCACAAGGTGGACTGATGACCTGGTAAAGGTCGCTGGAGTCCGCTGGATGCGGGTGGCGCAGGTCCGGTCATTGTGGCACTCTTTGGGGGAGGCCTGTGTCCAGCAGTGGACGTCTTTGGGCGGATATGATGATGATGAAAATATACATGTTTAATGCTAACTTAGATTAGGGTAGATTGAAAAAAATAGTACATAGTTAAGAGCCTTAATCTGATCTACGCTTAAGTTTTTTCCATTTGTGTAACGGCAATTGCCCATACATCTTATATGGGTAACTTTCGTTACACAATGGAAAAAAGTTAAAGCATAGATTGGATTAAGGCCCTTACCTGTACAATTGTTTTGCAACCCCTCCTTTAAGATTAACTAACATTAATATGGATGTCCAACGACTGAAACAAAAATTCTTTAATTTTAATTTAATTAATATTTGCTTTTACGTCTGGCAGTTTATTTTTTAAATTACATTTTGTCACCTTATTGCATTTTTTCGTGAACGATTTTTTGGCTCCATACAGCGCAATTTTTTGCCAAGTTTAGGATATCTCAGAAGCGGGATGAGTGGAAATCAAGAGGGGAGGCCTTTGCCCAGCAGTGGGACACTCTATAGGCTTGTAAAAAAAAGTTAAGGGTCAGTAGGGGCAAGTGCTTAACCGGGGTAAGTTCGCCTTTCATTAATACAACATTATACATTCATGATCCTTGCAATAAACTTGTTTTACTTGGTTCCCCACGGATCCAACATCCATAATGTAAGAGGTCGTTAGTTGTGTGATATCTATAGATTTCGATATTTTTTGATGAAATGCGCACTTACCCCGGTGGCGCACTTGCGCCTACTGACTTACTCGTAAACAGTACCTGTCCGATACTGTGGCCGTGCCAAAACGTATATATCCCTTCTTCCTTTAGGATTCGCCAGGAGAGACCTAGCCATGTCTTGTATTGTGGTTTCGATTGGAGTTGTGTGCGGATTTTCACAATGTCTAGTGGCTGGGTTATGAACCTGACGAAAAAACTTTTGCTTATTATCCTTGGACTAACTTTTGCTTTGGGCTTAAAACCACAGAATTTCATCGACCCTATAATGACCCCCCTACTGACCCTATAATGTGTACGTTTCCAGATGGGCCCACAGGTGGGCATCACGTTCGCTATATTTCGTCAAGTGCAGCCGCTTCTGCTGGAGTTCCTAACTACGTGCGAGGGGGCCGAGTGCGAGGGCGACAAGGCGACGAAAGTCAACAAGAAGTAAACGTGCTTACATATTTATGTAGACTAGCGTGTAATGATACCCAGATGAGCGCCACGTTCGCTGTAGTTCACGTGCATCGGGTTTTCTACTGGAGTACAATGCCAAGATTGTCAATAGGAAGTAAACGTTCATATTACACATGTACCTAATCTTAGCACAATCTGAAAGTTTGACAAGTTTCCATTGAATGACAGCTTCGAGACCCCCCCGACGTCAATCAGTAGTCATTAGAAGAGGCGCTTCAGAACTACTAAAACAAAAACAACAAAAAAAGGTGCCGCGTGCGAGGAAACACCAATAGCAGTGTTAGCCTCGCTCTTGCATCTCTCCCTATTGGTGGATTTTTTCCTCGCACACCGACTGAAAGTCTAAATATTTTGGAATGGGCGACTTAAATGCAGAGAGCGCGTAGCAACGGGTCGCCATGATTCCAATTTTGTCTTTTTTCTTTGTGTTACTGTCAAATATCGGTTTTGTCACACAGAGGACCTTCCGTGCCTACTATTATTAATTTGGTGCTACGGTGTCGCAGCGCTTGAATTTCTGTCAAAAATTTCATTTTTGGTACAAGCTTCTACTGCCGACTGTACTTTTCTGTACTTAGACCGTCATCAACTATTGATTGAGGCGGTTCTAACGAGGCCAAACCTTTCAGTTTCTCCATCGTAACTGCCGACTACTCACCCATATATTAAACAAAATAATATAATTTTCACACTGCCGTGATGAGGCACATTACCTATTAGAGTTTTAAGAAATAAGCAACGCAGTGCACAGGGCGCATTGGGAATAATGTAAATATTGTAATATATTATTTTTAAAACACTATGACATTCGTTCAATACAAAAACCGATTGACAGAGACAGCGCTGACAGACTCTTACTTAAAAAATACAAAGAGTCTAGTCTTCATAAAGATGCCCAGCGTTATACTCGAACAACGAGGTTGTGTCGTTTCATTGCGAAGTTCCTATAGCCACCTTCCAGCTCCATCATCAGATCACCACCATGTAATCATAATATTGCATTGTCACGCGTTTTACTAATGCATACAAAATTTCAGCTGAACGGGAAGTGGATCAAATTTAATTTGCAAGATTTAATGACAAACATCGTGACAGGTGAAACTAAAGGTTTTGGGCGTCCTCATGCTAAATCTATGATGGTTCCTCGAGATAGAGGCACTGAAACCTGGCGTGTGTTAAACCTAACTTTTTGTCGCAGGAATCTCCTTATATCTTCGACCATCGCCGGCTCCCTGGCGGGTTTCTTCTCCAAATCCATGACCTACCCCTTCGACCTGGCTAAGCGAAGACTTCAGATAGGAGTAGGTAATCTTTATGCGTCCAATTCGGTTGACGTCACCAGCATAAATATCTACCATCACAAGGCAGGCAAAAATATCTGACATGTCCTAACTGCCCTCGAAATAGATGCGCGCTTTGTTGTGGCAGATATTAATGCTAAATGTACTTACCTAAATTTTACCATCCGACAGTAATTTATAATTTTTCTTGTCTTAGTCCATAGAGAGAGGTATGGCGCAGCGGGGCGTCATCATCATCATCATATCAGCCGAAAGACGTCCACTGATGTACATAGGCCCCAAAGAGTGCCAAAGTGATTGATCCTGCGCCACCCGCGACCTTTACCAGGTCATCAGTCCACCTTGTGGGGGGGGGGTCTGCCCACGCTGCGCCTGCCGGTACGTGGTCACCACTCGAGAAGCTTTCCGCCTCAACGGCCATCGGTTCTGCGTGGAATGTGGCCCCGCCCACTGCCACAAGTTTAGCGATTCAGACGGCTATATCGGCACATCTTTTCGTCCAACATTCCTCAGTGTCTCAAGACGTCTTTGACCAGTGCGTGTTGCAAGTGATGACAGATAGCGGGGGGTCATCCATCTCGCTCAATTTGGGGTAAGATGGGGGAATCGCGGTCGCTTAAACAGTAATTGTTTATTTTTATTTTAACTCAACGGTAAAAGTAACTTAATTTTTACATAGCTTATTTTAGTGGACTGAAGATATCTATTACATGATACACATTATCAATCTATTACGGGTTTGTTATTTCTTAATATTTTTTTAAACCCCTCCGGTGACCGCCATTACCTACCCGCAGCATGCGGGTAATGGTGGTCTACTGTTGGGGCATTATCGGTCATCCGAAATTAACACAGCTTTGCATCTAAAATGTAACTACTAAAAAAACAAAAATAACATTTAACAAAAAAAAACCGGCCAAGTGCGTGTCGGACCACGCAAAACGAAGGGTTCCGTGCCTATTAAAAAGGTCGTATCGTCATAGAAATCTTACGGCACTTAAGTCTTTTTCTTTGAGGAAGGCAGTTTTCCAGCAATATCTCGGAAACCTTTCATCCGATCTTGTTCAAAACAATTTTCGGTGAATGATCTTAATAAGCGCTGTATCCATTAATTTTTTCATATTTTTAAAATACACCGTTCAAAAATTAGAGGGGGGGGGACAGAATTTTAGTGACTTTCGGGGCGATTATCTCTGACTGTATTCACTTAATCAAAAAAATTCCCGAGAAACCTGATATTTATTTTGAAAGGCCTATCGATTCGTGTGCCACACGTGGGCTCACAATGAAAAAATTTTTTTTGACTTTTAGTTTTATGTATGGAGTACACCCCTAAAAAAATTTTTTTAGTCATTTCAATTACAAAACTTTGTAGCGGGTAACAAGATACACCTATCCTCAAAATTTTATTCAAATACACCTTATAGTTTTCGAGTAAAATGCCTGTGACATACGGACAGACGGACAGACGGACAGACGGACAGACGGACAGACGGACAGACGGACAGACGGACAGACGGACAGACGGACATGACGAAACTATAAGGGTTCCGTTTTTGCCATTTTGGCTACGGAACCCTAAAAAAGGTAATAAACCAAACACATTAGTAATTAAATTAATTATTTATATGTTGACATCATTTTCTTTTTGACCCTTGCCACGTTACGGATTTTTAATGGAACTAAGCTATCTATAATACTTTTGAAACATGGCCAGTGCGCCACTGTTGCCGCCTTGACCCCACTTCGTTCTTTCCCTGTTCCGCGGCATCTAAGAACAAAAATAAGTGAATAATAAAACATTATTTTAACAACAAATAAGAATAATAAATTGCCTTAAAATTTCATACGGGGTAATACCGGTCACGTGACCCTCCTAATCCTCCTAAAGCCCATTTAAAGAAATTTAAATCATTTTCAATTGGAACATAGTTGCATTTGTTTTGTTGTCTTTGTTTTTTTTTTTATCTCGTTTATTTTATAAGCCATACATCTTATGATTAAGTCGGCGCGGCGTTGTCTTTGTTTTTGAAACAAAACAAATTACTCGTAATTTCCTACACTGATTCAAATTTCAACAACATTTCGTTTTATATGGTGAGCCTGGAGGAGATAAGATCCGGTCTGTAATAGGAATCCGAATCCTTTGAATTTTTTTTTTAAGATTTGCGGACAATCTTACACAAATCGACCTAGTCCCAAACTAAGCAAAGCTTGTACTATGGGTACTAGACGACGATATACATACATAAATACATAGAAAACATCCATGACTCAGCAGGAACAAATATTCGTGCTCGTCACACAAATAAATGCCCATACCGGGATTCGAACCCAGGACCTCTTGCTTCGTAGGCAGGGTCACTACCAACTAGGCTAAAGCGGTCGTCAGATATGAAGTCAACCACCCCATTGGCATGCGATTGGCGTGTGAAAGAGATGAATCGAGCCCCACTTACATGCTCGGGCAGAATGACAATAATTTCACTGTCGACTACATGTCGTTTCCGAGTCCGTAACCGATTGCGCAACGAATGGTTATGCGTTCCGCGTATTTCTCGGTAATTGTATTTATAATGGACAGATCTATTCCGGAACTAAGTGTGCTGATTATAGTCCAATTGGTGTACGTTTGTTCTGAACTAGGACCGGCCGAAGCGTTTCAAATTCCGTGATGTCGTTGAGTTAGGCGACTTACGAGTAGCCATAAAACAAGTTTTAAGTCATTCCATACGACGTATCTTGCACTTGCATGCGTCTCACAAATTCGGCCATTCTGCAGTTGACAAATAATTGCCATTGACTAGGAAATCCTATCCTACTAATATTATAAACGTGAAAGTTTGGATGGATGGATGGATGTATGTTCCACTTACTCTCAAAAACTACTGGACGAATTTGTATGAAACTTTCCAATTATGTACCTTCTATATCAGAATAGGACATAGGCTATTTATGTCAAATTTCATCTCTTTTAGGGACGAAAAAGGGGATGAAACTTTGTATGGAGACCAAATGATTTTGCTCGTTGACTTCATCAGGCGCTGGGTCTCAAAATGTATGGGAAAACTAAAATCCGACTCGCACTTGACCAAAATTCTAATTGATATTAGGTATTTAATAACACTGTAAATGAAAAACTATGTGTCTACGTGTCCCGTTTTCTCGCCTAAATGGCTATATTGGCTATATCGATTTATGAGGATGAACGTAAGATAGTTCTTATAATAAAACTCACATTTTAAGGAGATGAAATAGGAAATGAAAATCTGTATGAGGAAAGCTAGTTCCTTATAAACAAGGAGTTTTAATAATGCATGACCATATAAAAATAAAATGTTTTTGCTAGGTTATCTATGTATTTGGGATGAAATACAAATGAAATAATTTTCATTATTTTGAATTATTGATTGTTTTACATTGTTATATTGGATTTAATATAAAAAAAATTGATATGTAAAATAATCTGGTGTACTAGTTACTATTATTTTAGTTTAACTATGTATTTCACAAACAATAAAAATGGTTTTTGACAAAAAAAACAAAAAAAATGCAATTTACTCGGGTAAGTTACTTTCACACAGTGGCAACACACTGACAGATGCTGATTAAGATGCTGATGACGTCAACGTCTTACGAAAAATTATGAACACATTATGCTAAAAAGTGTACCATAATGTGACGTCACACGGAACTTAACGGGCTATTGGCAGAGTGCAAAGCGGGTGGAGGGGGTAGCCTAAACGATCACAGCGCTCGCTACGGCTAAAATTGTCATTTTTGTCGCTGACTTGAGCTGTCAAATCCATATTGCAGTAAACATTTTCTAATCGTTTTTGAGATAAAAATATGGTCCTGGTAAGATGTGTTGTTGTGAATTGTATAATAACACCAAGAAGAATAGAAATAACATTAATATTTTTCACAATATTTACTTACTTCTTGTTTGACAGCGGTGACAATATTGTCCATAATGGCCGCCTGTCACGTGGCGCTGTCGTCGCGCTCGGTCCCAATAACTTCACAATTTTTCGTTTAATTGATAAACAAAAAAATATGTGTCTAATATTTTTTGATAATCTAACTGACGGACTAAATATAATTTTTTTTCTTACACATACAGTCAGCAGCAGAAGTTGCTAAGCGTCCCTAGTGCTCAAAATTATCTACACACGGACTCTAATGACAAGGGAATAAGGATCTGTGTAGGTCATTTTGAGCGTATTATTTTGCTTAGCTACTTCTGATGCTGACTGTACACTAACAACCAAGCGTACACTGCCAAGTTTAGGGCTGACAGCAGAAACGTATATATCACTCGGCTTCAAAAAATTAAAAAAATCATTCATGGGTAATTGTGTATGGTTTTATAACAAACTTCCAGGAAACTTAACTGAGTTATCTATTAATAAATTCAAGAACTATGTGAAGCGTAAACTTATCTCGAAAGCTTATTATAGCACACAAGACTACATGAATGATAAAACTCCATGGAACTAATTTTGACTGAATTTTTAATCTATTATTTTCGTAATATTTTGTTTTTTGACATTAGATTGTTCTTCTAGAAATATTCTACTAGTATTTTTTATACATTTTTTTTTGTATTTTATTCTTTATGTTTAAAAATTACTCTAAAAAATTAACTGACGATTTGAAGGTGCTTGTTACTAGGCCTACTTGAATAAAGATCATTTTGAGTTTTGAGTTTGAGTTTATGGTTGTTTATTGCAGAGCCACAAGATGAACCCGAACGTGAAAACGCCGTCTACCTCGCAAAATCTAGTCAAATGTCACACCCTGTTAGCCTGCCTCATGGATATGGTACGGAAGGTTGGTTACATCAACAATTACCAGCCTAACTTTACTGGCATGACGACCCGTTAGCCTAGTGGGTGACACTGCCTACGAAACTGAAGGTCCCGGGTTCGAATCCCGGTAAGGGCAAATATTTGTGTGACGAGCATGAATATTTGTTTCTTTGGATTTTTTCTAAGTATGTATTTAAGTCTTAGAGCATACATAACTGGAATAGCCTTTCTGTAACTTACCCCTCTGTCGAAAACCTTGCACAATGTTCAAAAAATCATACAAAATCATTCACAGTCGATTAATGGTCATTCACAAAATCGCCTCGCAAGAGAACACTGATCATAAAAATGCCCGCATGTTGCTGTAAGCACTTGATATTATAAACGTTCAACCACTTCAAGCTTTTAATATACAATTGAGTTTCAATATCCTATTAAGATGCTCCCCCCGCCCCCGCAAAATTCGGCAGACATTTTTGTACGCAAATACGACATAAGGCTACTCCAGTTATGTATGCTCTAAGATTTAAGTATTTATATCTATTATATTATATATATCGTCGTCTAGTACCTATAACACAAGCCTTATTGAGCTTACTATAGGACTAGTTCGATTTGTGTAAGATTTTTCCCTAATATATATTATTTATTTATGATCGCGTATATGTCGGAGGCGACATAAAGCATTCTAGTGCATGTTGTTACGGGTTTCCGTCTTCTGGTCTGGACCCCGAAACTGCCGAAATACAGTCTCTAAGGAGTCGGTCTCCCGTGGAATGACGTCATCAAAATCGCCGCTGCCGCCTTTGGAAAAGTTTTAATTACATCCAAAAAGCAATAAATATGCAACGTGCATACAGGTACACGTGTTTGCAGAGGCGGATTAGCCATATAGGCAAACTATGCACGTGCCTAGGAGCGCGGCGTTCCAAAGGGGCGCGTGACGAGTAGAAATATTTTTTTCACTTCTCATGCTCAAAAAGTGTGTCATATTAGGCTTAATAAGCGGGGCTAAAGTAGTACATGTAGCCCCTAGGGAAAATATGTATACATTTTATGATTTATACACATTTAATTTGACCAATCAAAACACTTCACCACATTAAATCCACCAATCACAACTCTTTCAAAAAACATTTCTCTTTGCTATCAACCAACCAGAATACAGCTACATATTAAAATCGACCAATCAAACATCAGGTGTTTTTTAGTCCCTAATTCCAAATCATTTAAATCCACCAATCACAACTCTTTCAAAAAACATTTCTCTTTGCTATCAACCAACCAGAATACAGCTACATATTAAAATCGACCAATCAAACATCAGGTGTTTTTTAGTCCCTAATTCCAAATCATTTAAATCCACCAATCACAACTCTTTCAAAAAACATTTCTCTTTGCTATCAACCAACCAGAATACAGCTACATATTAAAATCGACCAATCAAACATCAGGTGTTTTTTAGTCCCTAATTCCAAATCATTTAAATCCACCAATCACAACTCTTTCAAAAAACATTTCTCTTTGCTATCAACCAACCAGAATACAGCTACATATTAAAATCGACCAATCAAACATCAGGTGTTTTTTAGTCCCTAATTCCAAATCATTTAAATCCACCAATCACAACTCTTTCAAAAAACATTTCTCTTTGCTATCAACCAACTTGTGCCCGTACGCTGTCCGCCGCGCGGCCGTTTGGATGCGCCTGTAGATGCGTTTATTTATGGAGTCAATATTTGTGTCTGTGTCATAGCCATAGCAGTTTAGTAAAAAAAAACTTGCCACTAAATTGAACAATCTCTTCGCCGTGAAATTTGTTACTGATTGTGGATAGATAATCTTTGTTTTACTATTTTCTCGCAGTCGAAAAAGTAGAGTGTATAACTCGGGTCTAAAAGCCATATTACCCCTCGAAATATTTTCCCGAGCGAAGCGAGCCATACTACCACGATCCATCTCGTGGTAGTATGGCTTATTTTAGCCCCTTGTCATACAATCTACTATTTTATCTTTGGCCGATAGAGGGGCACATTGGCGCCCTAGGCAACGCACTGGAGTTGCCTAGGGCGCTCTCGACATTTAATCATTTAATACGCCTCTGCGTGTGTGATACCCCAAATGAAAGCTGAATAAATCGACGACGTTATTACTCGGAAGATCGACTCTTTAGAGATTGTCTCCCGGCAGTTTGGGGTGCTGGACACATGCCTAACGGGTCGCAATGATGATTAACGTACGATTTCTCTGTTACAATTATTAAGAATAGGGTATAGCTTTATGCGCAATTTCGACTACCATCTTTTAATTCCGGAATCAATATTAATTAAATTATTAAAAGTAATATAATAACAAAAAAAACTGTGATTTTATTTAACCATGACGGCAATATATTTGCCGTTGTCTTTGAAGAGTAGTATGGGCATATCAACAAGACATACATTTTTTGCATTTATTTTATTAGTCAAAAAAAATTTATTCGGAGTTGGCAACGCGCTTGTGACTTTTGACAGAGTGAGGAAGACGCTAACTTCCGTAGGCTACGGTGTCTTCTTAATATCATGCCCTACGCTAGTTTGCTATCACCACGACGATTAAAAAGGTCTGAGTGTGGCGTGAATTTATTCTGAATAAGGTAAGTTACGTCAAAAGATCTGAATAATTTATTTTTAATTTGTTTTATTTACACCATACTTAATTTTTATTTATTTAACAACTTTGCCCCTAATTTTTGTGAAAAAAAAAACCGCTTCGTATCCTGTCTGTCTAGACCGGCAAATATATTGCTGTCTTATACTTATAACTCGTAAAAATACACTTAAAATATCTAAGGGCAAAGGGGACAATTCCGGCTGCGGGGTAATACCGTACACGCGCTTTTGCGTCCGCGTAACAGTACGCGACTTAATCAATATAGTAGCATAAGCATTGAGTTCTAACATCCTAAAGTAGATGGCACTCTTTTCTTAACCCACTCAGCGCCAATCACATCACACGTGCATGCTACGGAGTACGGACGCTTTTCGCTATACATGCAGTTTACGCTGCAACTGACAACAGTGTAGCGATGCGAGCATAGCGTGGGGCACAAAGAGTCAAAATTGACGCAACGTAAACTATTTCACTTACGTCAGCTGCCACTTAGGTCAGTTATTTTTCATACATGAGGTCAGAAAATCAAAACGGCCTACGTAAGTGATTTTAACGCCAATTTTGACAGGTCCAGTTAAGAACTGCGACCCTGCAGCGCCAGAACCGACTATACGGATATTTTTTTCAAACAAAGTCGGTTCTGTCGCTTCGCCGCCGCGGCACGCTTGCTTCGCTCGCTCAGCTCGCGCACTGTACGGTCGCGGTTCTTCCTAACACTCCCCCTCGCTTCGCTCGTCGTCGTACCTACATGGACCTGCCTTAGAGTAGAATAGGTACGTAATATTTCCTAGTGATCATGTACGCGAACGCGTAAATTACGCGATTATAAATAGGTTTTTTTTCTGTCAATAAAGTCTAAATGGAACGAAAAAAAATCTGACTTAAGTGACGGCTGACGTAAGCGGAAACAACCGTTAAATCCACTGGAAGCATCCTACTCCTTCTCATTGCGCACTAGTTCTTTGTTCATAACGAAAGTAGTTTTTTAGTGGAACAATATCCCGCTGTCAGAATTGGACCCTGTACCTCTATCTATACCTACACTGGTTATTTTCGTAGACAATTGTATCCATTAAGTGTTAATATTCTGTAATAAACTTTTCAGGACGGGATTCCAGGATTATACTCGGGTTGGGCTGTCACTGCCTCCAAGTCTCAAATATACACTATGTTTTCGTTCACCACGTACGAAATGATGTGTCATGTACTTCGGGAGCACAATCTTGGTGCCTAAAAAATGGAGTGATATCATTACGTCTAATCTTGCCCCGGTGGGGTAGTGCCGACTGTTGTGAAAACAATGTGAATAAATTGGCAATGTTGTAGTGAAGATCTTTTTAAATAAAATAATAAATTTCACTTTTGGTTTTAATGTTATGAAATTCCTGCCTGTAGCACTACCACCAAAGGCAATTGAAAACATCTCGGGATCAATGGAACGCACTTCGAATAGATTTCGACTGTCGCAAATTCGAGCTGTCAAATTCGTAACTGTGAAACAATAGGTAGGTTACGTTAGGTAGCTTCTATGCCCGACGGGCAAACCCATGAAGAGGCAAGAGCTCCGCGCATCGGGGCTATGTCGAAACTGTATTACTAAAAAATCTACAGCAGCTTCCGTGCAAAGGATGAAAATACTTGGGATACTAGTTTCGTACGAGGAAATAAAGTATTCGATCGTAACTGTGCGAGCGAATTGAAATTCGTCACGACACGATTCGCTACGGTCATCCTAACGTGGTAAAAGTTTAAGGTGCAACAACCCTATAAAAATAACAGTTATATCAAAACCTGGAAATTGGAACTTTAAGCGAAGCTGTATTCTTATATTTGACACCTAGCTGTCTAACATGCAAAATGTAAAATATAAAAAAACAATATATTTTGACGACCGCTTTAGCCTAGTTGGTAGTGACCCTGCCTACGAAGCAAGAGGTCCTAGGTTCGAATCCCGGTACGGGCATTTATTTGTGTGATGAGCACGAATATTTGTTCCCGAGTCATGGATGTTTTCTATGTATTTAAGTATGTATTTATCTATATAAGTATGTTTATCGTCGTCTAGTACCCATAATACAAGCTTTGCTTAGTTTGGGACTAGGTCGATTTGTGTAAGATTGTCGGCAAAATATTTATTTAATTTATTTGCACATATCTGGTGGATCTTTACATTTATTGGCGAGTATGTGTTAATATTTTTCAATATTTCAGCACGGTTGGTCCGGTCTTTACACCGGGTGGGGTATCACCATCTACAAAGCGCAACTGACTAGCGTAGTAGCGTTCACAACGTACGAGATGATATGCCAGACTATTCGGGAGCATAGTTAGTCGCTCCAGTCTCATCCCGCCCCGGTGGGGCAATATTGTCAGTCGAGGGATGAGTGAAAATGTTATCGTTTTGAACTATACTCGGATTCATAAGTAGGCGAACAAACTTATCAGCTGAAGATGTTGCCAGGTTTATGTCGATATAACCTTGTACCTACCAACTATAACGTTTGGCGACAAAATTAATTTAACCCTCAAAGCTGCTTGTGCTATGGGTACTAGGCAATAATACGTAATATACTTATATGGATAGATAGGTAATCTGCAATGAAATTCTATCAAGGCATTATTTACACAGCTCTTACACAAGTAACATATAATGATAATAACCAGAGATCGGAATTTTCGCGGCAAAACAAAACACTGTCGCAATCTAGCTAGTGTTAGAAACGTGTCTTTTATCGAAATCGAGTATTGTTATATTAAAAAAACATGCATATATATTTACACTAAAATATGCAAAAGAAGTGGTAAGATACGGAATTGTTTTATATGTGTTATTCCATCTAAACCTTAACTATACTTTATCATATTAACTAATAGCCCTTTCTTTTGGCTTTGTCGTAGTCGGGTATCAAGGAGGTAAAACTTTTAATGAAGTGACTATACCACCTCATTAAAAGTAATAGACACTTCAGAAAATGAGGATTGCCGATTTTATATAAAATTGTATAAAGACAAATGAGGATAGGACATTGCATCTGTCTTTATACAATTTTATACAAACCTCACGTAAAAAATTGTATTAAATATTTTTATTTATTTGGTGAACCTTGTTTGTCTTCTATTACACAAGTATCGATATCGATAAAAAATGTTTCTAACACTCGCTTGATTGCGACAGTTTTCTGTTTTGCCGCGAAAACTCCGACCTCTGATGATAACACTATTAAACAAACTGCTTAACTAAACTATGGTATGAACTGAATTTTTTAATATAGATATTAACAGCACTAGCGTGTAGCAACATTTGTGTGCAATAAACTGTCAAGTTAGTTCGCCTAATTATGGACCCGAGATTATAGTAAGTCCCATCTTGTACCGGCGGGGTAAGATCGACAATATTCAAGACAATTGCGTAATGTTTTAAGTGAATGAATCAGTAGTGTTCAGCGTGAACTGAGTGAAATAAAAATATCTGTTTTTCATTGTTTTATTACAAGCTTTTATTTAACTTGTTTTTTCCTGTGTAAGTATGTAGTGTAACTAATTTGTCCCATTTTCAGCTACTTGCCGCTGGACGGTAACCAATTATGCCGAAATTTGGCATAGGTTGTACAGTCACGAACTTTAATTTGGGACCCAGTTAAGGTTGACAACCCTGTCAAATTGTATAGTACCTAATACAAAAAATATTATTGCGAGAAGGGTCTAAATTAAAGAACGCGACAGTACTTATGTAAGTTAGGTTACCTATACAAGGTGCCCTGGGAGGATTCCAAATAATTGTATCAGCCCGTTCCTGGGGCCCTGAGCCTCTAGGAACTGGTCCCACCGCCGGCGAGTGAGATATGAACTATCGACTTTTTTCTAGCCCAAGAAACGAACAAAAGATAATCGCTTCCGTGTAAATAAAAGAGAGAGATAAATATTTATAGTTCATCGCTCGCTGTTCACACCGCGACCAACTATATGAACTATATCTCGCTCTTTTATTTACACGGGAGCGATTATCGTTGTTCGTTTCTTGGGCGAGAAATTCGCCGATAGCTCATCGCTCGTCGCCGGCGGTGGGACCGGTGCCTTAAGCAGTAGGTAAAACATATTATATATAAATGTCGTACCCCCTGGGAACCCCACTCTGTTTTGGTATTTCTGAGTAAATTGAAAAAAATGTACCCATTATTTACTGAATTAGAGATGATGAAAAAAATGTACCTCAATAAATAAATATTAGGGGACGATCTTACAAAAATTCAACTAGGCCTATAGTAAGCTCAATAAGGCTTGTGTTGTGGGTACTAGACGACGATATACTAGACGTGAATAAATTAAATACTTAAATACATAGATAACATCCAAGACTCGGTAACAAATATTCTTGTTCATCACACAAATATTTGCCCTTACCGGGATTCGAACCCAGGACCTTCAGCTTCGTAGGCAGTGTCACTACCCACTAGGCTAACTGGTCAATAGTTTCGAGAGTATACTATTATTTGAATTATTTTAGGCTGGTACTATTTTCTAATGCACTACCTTATATCCAGTACCCATAACACAAGCCTAATTCAGCTTACTATAGATTGGCTATAGATAAGATTTGCATACGAGATTGCCCCCATAATTTAATCACGAATTTAATCATTTATTTACTATTAGTTACCTATACCTTTTTAGTCTTACCTGTTAAACCTCTTTGTCAAGTGATTAAACCTACCTACTGTACAGAAGATAAACTCTTGTCAAAACGGATTTTGACATTGGGGTGACATTTTTGTGTCATTGTAACAAAATTCACAGTAAAGTTTAGATAAAAATAAAAAATATTAATTTAAGCACTGAGGAAAAAATTGTTGATGATTGATATGTGAAGAGTGTTCAAGATATCCGTAACGCAAGGTACAGTACAGTCAATGACAAAGATAATTACAATCATTTTACAAGCTTTTATTTAAACTTGCACTGTTCGTATGTAATAGCTCAATTTCACTGGTCGTTAGAGCCGGCATCCCGCATGCGGTAAGCTCGTGTTATCTTGTTTTCCCCTTTGACAAAAACAGGGATAGCACGAGCTTACCGCATGCGGGATGCCGGCTCTAACGACCAGTGAAATTGAGCCCTATGGGCCTTAACGCACTGGCGATTTGCGAGCGCACTGTGTTGTGGTGTAAGCGACGCGTTTGCTCAATGAGCTCGCCGCATCTGCTCGCCTACCTCACCGCTACTGCTACACCGCAACGTAATCACCGCTACATCGCAACGTGATCGCCGCTACACCGCAACGTGATCACCGCGACAACGCGTCGTGATCGCCGCGGGTGCGCAACGAGCACACGGCGTTCAAACTGTTCATCATTTGAGGCACTTGTCCCACCACCGACGAGCGATTAGCTATCGACTAGTTACTCGCTCAATAAACGAACAAAATATATAGATCCTTGGACAGTAAAAGAGACACAGGCAGATTTGTAGTTGATCGCTGGCTGTTCACACTGCCAGCGAGAACTCTCTCTTCACTAGTTTATCGCAGTGACAAGAGGCATCAAATATTCTCTCGGGTTGGTGGCTCTCTCTCTCACGGCTCCTCTACACTATCGGCGATTACAGACGATTACGGGCGAGCACGATCATGTAGAGGGCGTACTCGGCCGTACTCGCCGATCATCGTCTATGATCGCGTGCGACCCGTGACTTGTCGGTTTTTCGGGCACGCATCAAAGGGAATCGCGGCGTGGTGCGTTGAGCTGCTCACACGATCACCGATCATGCCGATTATTTGATCACACGATCAACGATTATCGCCGATAGTGTAGTACGGCCATTAGCGGTACTCGCTTAGCGATGCTCGCTTGGCGGTCAGAACACTCGCGCGACTGCAGCACGGTTATCTCGCCGCGACACCGCTCGCGCGCCATCTTGCGTAACCGTGCAGGTTTGCGCGGGGATTTATGTCTGTGTCGCCACTCACTTATCATCATCATATCAGCTGAAAGACGTCCACTGCCGGATATAGGCCGGGAGGCTTTGGAGGACCAAAGAGTGCTAAAGTGATCGGTCCTGGACCTCTCGCTTATAGTCCAGCGGAAAAAATATGGCTCGTATGTTACTGCTCGCAAAACTCGTCCCTAGTTTCTAGCTTTACACGTTTCTCGCTGATTTTCGGTGGTGGGACAGCTGTCTACTACCTACTCATTTACTCAGCACGTTTATGACAAGACACACTATTTATACGTATGACTGAGAGAAAATAGTTGATAGCTTGTGTGTTACTTGGGGCAGGACAGGAGTTTTAGTGATGAGCATACAAGTGACTTAGTAAAAAAAAACTCGTTATATAAATTTCAACCGAGTAAATGGCGCGTCACCCAAAGGGCAATGGAGAGGGCTAAGCTGGGAGTATCTCTGCGTGAGCGCATCAGACATGAGGCTATCCGCAGCAGAACCAAGGTAACCGATATAGCCCTCCGAATCGCTGAACTTAAGTGGCAGTGGGCGGGGCACATTGCACGTAGAACCGATGGCCATTGGGACGGAAAGGTTCTCGAGTGGTGGTGGTAGGCCCCCCACTAGGTGGACTGATGACCTGGTAAAGGTCGCGGGAGTCCGCTGGATGCGGGTGGCGCAGGACCCGTGGCACTCGTTGGGGGAGGCCTATGTCCAGCAGTGGACGTCTTTCGGCTGATATGATGATGATGATGGTGAAATGGCCCCTTACATTTACATGGTGCATCAACTCGCATGTGAGTGTTATTACATTGCAGGGTTTGATTGAATTCATCGTATTTCGCTAGCCCGCAATGTACAGAAAATCGCATAGGAGTTGTTGCGACATGTCAAATGGTTGCGAGCAGTGCGGTTCGCTGGAGGTGCGTCCGAACGGTGCAGGGGTGACGTGACGATCTCGTGATGGTCCACTGTGCGCGGATCTCTCTCGTCTTCCTCTCTCTTTGGGGGCGAGAAAGGGGGTGCCATATCAGGGCTTGTTTGCCCTCTTTGGCAGCCTCTTTCGCAGCCTGACATCAGTCAGGCTGGGCTATTGCGGCTTCTTCACTGCTGTAGGGGGGGGGCTTGGTTTGACTGTTTTGCCCCCATGGAGTGCTGCTAAGGTGAGCAGAGGACGATAGCCGTATGTAGGCCGACATCCAGGCTTGAAGCCCTGCTGAGCAGTAGTCCAGCTCCCCCAATCGGGCCACCAGGATACAATCATGATCCAGGAGGTCCCGAGGGGGGCCGGACTGTAGATGGGGCCCGGGCGGCGATAAAGTGCGGCCGGGGGCCGCCTTTTTACTCCTCCACTGGCTGCCGGGGGTGAGCGGCTCCTCTTCTTGCTGCGACGTTCCCGCAGCAGGTTCGGGCGCTTCTGGAGTCGCTAGGGATAGCGAGGCTTCGTTTCCAGGATCGTCCCGGTCGAAATCGGTGACAATCGGCGACTTGATTTTTTTCATCATATGTTGGGGTACTTGGGAAACATGACGTTCAACAGTACCCGCAGGTTTCGGTGTCTTCTTGTTAGCTGCGGTAGGGCTTGTTTTTGTAGAACTTGTTCTACCCGCAGGGTTCTCTTGTCCCTCCATTGAAGTTGAAGGGCTGACGGGCTCTCCGCGACGCATTTCAGTGCAGCCTTTGGCCCTTACCGCTATACACCTAGCCCGGGGCGTCCGTTTGAGCGGGACCGGGTTCGGCGCGAGCGGCAAAGGTTACTTGGCTGACCGAAGGGTTTCTGGTAGGTGCAGGGCGGCTGCAGGTGTATTTGCGTACAAAAATGTCTGCCGAATTTTGCGGGGGGGGGGGGGGGTCTTAATAGGATATTAAAACTCAATTATATATTAAGAGGGCGTTACTGTGCACACTAGCGCCACTGGTAAATAATTGTGATTATTTAAATTTCACGATAGATATTTAAAAAAGGAGGCCACTACTCACTGTATTTTGTATTTAAGTACCTTCTGAATACACCAAACTAGTTTTTATGTTGCTGGATTCGTCAATGTATGCGTCCAAAGTAAAAACGGCCGTTTTTCTTTTGAGTTCATAGATCGACGAATCCAGCAACATACAAACTAGCTTGGTATATTCACAAGGTACTTAAATACAAAATACAGTGAGTAGTGGCCTCCTTTTCTAAATATCCATCGTGAAATTTAAATAATCACAATTATTTACCAGTGGCGCTAGTGTGCACAGTAACGCCCTCTTAAAAGCTTGAAGTTGTTGAACGTTTATAATATGAATTATGAAGTGCTTACAACAACATTTTGCGATCGATTGAAATTGTCTTTGTATGGTTTTTTGCACATTGTGCAAGGTTTTTTAAGAGGGGTAAGTTACTGAAAGGCTACTCCAGTTATGTATGCTCTAAGGCTATAGACTATAAAACATGAACATGATAAAAAGCTATATTCTAGGCTTATCTAGGCTAGGTTACAACATTAGGGCCGCCACTAACAATTGGCATGGTTGGCCTTGTCACGCGAATGGTGATAGGATAGAGCGTGCGTCACTGGCTGACACCGTTCGATACAACGAGACGACGCTGTTATCTTGTCACTTGTCGCGTGATAAGGCCAACCATGCTACGGCTCCTGCACAGATCTGCACGGCTATCACAAGACGGCGCGCGAGCTCTCTCGATTTTTCTCGCACTATCCGTCTCTCTCTTATTAGAAAACTTAGAAAGAGAGGTGTAGTGGGAGAAAAATCGAGAGAGCTCGCGCGCCGTCTTGTGATAGCCGTGCTGCACTATACCGTATTTAAATGGCCAAATTGTCTACTGTAGAACATCAACTGATGCTTACGTTCCAGGTTTGATTGAATTTAAACTGCTTTCAGGTATTGTACGTACTGAAGATGTGTAAATGCCCTCTCCAGAAAAGGTACGTAAAGGTACGTTTTTTGTATGAGGTGTGCAATAAAGAGTATTTGTATTGTATTGTATTGTACGTTTAAGAATGATCACTATGTCACGGGAGCATATGAAGCGCTCATACCCTCGCAGACGTGGCTTGCCCACGCGCAGGTGAAGCAACGTCGACTGTGGTGCGAATACACCCGAACGCAGCTGACAACGCGACAGTGACAAGGCTTGTTCACGAAACAAGTGGAATTGAAAGATTTAAAAAAAAACCCAACTGCTTTTTTACGGTTCCGTACCTCAAAAGGAAAAAAAAAGCGGAACCCTTATAGGATCACTCGTGCGTCTGTCACAGCCGATTTTCTCCGAAACTACTGGACCGATTGAGTTGAAATTTGGTACACACATGTAAATTGGTGACCCAAAGATGGACGCATAAAGTAAATTAATGAATTCTGAACAAGGAGGCCACTTTTTGGGGGCAAACTGGAAATTTAAAAAAAAAGTTTCGCAAACTGTATTGTGTGACATATCAAATGAAAGGGGTTGTTGTAAACATCTCAGATATATTTCTTTTATAATTTTAGCATAAACAGATTTGAAGTAATTTAGGAAAAAGGACGAACATTTACCATTGCCCACCTTATCTCCGAAACTACTTGGTTTAAAATTCTTAAAAAAAATATGGAAAGTAGTTCCTTGCCTAAAGATTACAGGAAAACCTATAAGAAGTTTGAGTATTCAAAGTAACGGGAAAATTCTCAATAATTTACGTAACCCGCACCACGCGAGTTGAACTCGCACTTGTCCTTTTTTTTTTTCGTTATGCTTTAGAACGGGATGGCATGATGTACGTAGATACTATTAATTTATTCTGTGACTGTATGGATGACACGTTTCGGTGGTTAGTTAGTTAGTTAGTAGTGAAGTGGCAGCCTCAGGGGCCTTTGCCAAAGACAGTTTGTTTCGGAGGTTACTAAGGTTATTGTCATCTTCATCTTAAGGGCTAAGCCGCGGCGGACAATAGCAAACTTGTCATTATCTGTCAAATTTGCTATGGACCGCCACCGCAGGCCGCGCCAGTGTGATGCAGGCTTAAGACTTTTTTTTGTCCACTCGACTAAGGCTCTAATAAGTACACTTTCCTCTGAATATCAAAGGGGGAAGTACCGTCATCTTACAGAAGGTCATAGTCATAATAAGATAAAGTTATAAGTGGTGTAAGTTGTATGTGATGTTGTGGCGGGGTAAGGTCGCCAGAGATTCTTGTCAGCGAGGGACCGGAGTTTTCTTTTAAGCTGAATATTAATAGAGAAAATATGTTAATTATTTATAAGATATACAGATAATAATTAAGGTATTCCGTCAGCGATTAATTAGTTTTATTACTTATCAGCTATACCTAGATATTTTTCTAGCAGGAACAACATTTGTTTAGTGCTTGCCACAATAAAAATATCGACAATCCTGCTATCGATAAGTACATACTACTTCAACGACAATACGTACATACAACCACAGACATATATTGGCTATCTACCTAGACGCCGCGTGCACCTACACTGTAACCATATACAGAGACACAGATTTTTTTTAGGGACCAAAATTGGGTTTGGGAAAAACTACATGTTGTGACATTCTGCGTCGATTTTAAAGACAATTTCGGTGTGTGTGTGTGTGTGTTATAAAGTAAAGTAGGTGATAATTAATTCAGTGACACGAAGAAAGAAAGTTACGAAAGTATTGCAAATTGTTTTCTGAAGTATGTAAAATATAAATAAATTGATAGTTTTGTTATTATTAGAAATTTTTTAACGCACCCTATTACCCTATATATATTTGTATTTATTTACCTCTAAGACGTTGAAGTGGTACTTATCGATAACAGGACTGTCGATGTTTTTATTTTGTCAATCACTTACAATAAGTCGTTCGTGCTAGAAAAATATCTAGGTATACTTATCACCGTACATATGAAAACAAAAACGTATGCAACTTTTTTGAATAAGGAGGTAATATCGTACACGTACTGTATTGTAGCGCAGATGGAATTACCCCCTAATTAATTTTAATTTAATTCTAACAATATTATAGACGAATCAGATCACAGCAGAGAACGAGACGAGCGATTTATAAACGACAAGTGCACAAAAATCGTGCGACACGAAATAAACTTCAGATAAATGGTGTGTTAAAGAATTATTCAAATAAATAATAGCGGACATTCTTACACAAACCGAACTAGTCCTATAGTAAGCTCAATAAGGCTTGTGGTGTAGATACTAGACGTCGAATGTCAGTTGTCACTACGGGCGACATGTTTCGAACTCTCCAGTGGACACAGTGAGTTCGGTGTGCGTGTCATCTATCGTGGTTGCGGCAGGAGACGGATCTCCTGCCGCAATCTCACACAACAACTCCAGCGCAAGACTCCCCCTCCCCCGCCCTGCGATGGGAGCGGGCACCGGCAGTGAAATCGACACCGCCGCGAAAACACTAATCCTGAAAAAGAACTCCCGAAGAGTTCGAAACATGTCGCCCGTAGTGTCATGTTTGACACTACGGGTTCTGGGTTCCGGGTTCGAATCCCTGTGAGGACATTTGTTTGCGATGAGTTCGAATATTGAGACTCGTCCAAAGTAAGATCAAAAAAAGTCGGCAACGTCATATAATCTCAACCACACTTGTAGGTACAGTCACAGACTTCAATTGTTGAGCCATTAAGGTGTCAACTAATTTTGGTTTTTTAATAGTTAAGCGATGAATATCCAGTTAAAGGTGAGCTCTAAATGGCTCAACGATTAAAGTCCGTGACTGCACTTATATGGCCCGGTTATACCCACTCTCGTTTCGTATTTAAATTGTTATGAAGGTAGTTACAGATAGCTACTATTTGATTTGTATAATGATTACAGGTACACAGAATAAACATCAGTGTGTGAAAACTCAATCTGTGCAATACAGCAAGGTACCATACATATTTCTCTTACTTTTAACCTGAGGTAAAACAGTGGTCGACCGACGTCAGTGCGTTGTGGTCGGTCGCGCGTGTTTTACTATGGCAGCATACGCGCTGACGGTGAGCATCGGTCTGAACGCACAGTACGCCCGACCGAGCATACGCGCGGACCGTCGGTCGATCACTGTTTCCAGCCTAACTTTGATATGCAATATATATTTGCTGGCAGCTCATGTTATTATTAGCACTGCTGGCAACTTGTTTCGAACTCGTCGTTGGGGGTCGTTCTTGTAATTGTACGTGTGCCCTGGGCCGCGCTGAGCCTTCTGGCGCGGTGCATAGCTTTGCTCCGGATTCGTCACCACACCACACTAAGGGCCCCCCACACTACCAGCGTCGTGTGAGCGTTCTTAAACAGAATTGTAGAATTGTAGTGTGTGACGCCGCGTCGACGCAACGCAGTCGAGTTAGGACGCAGGTAGGTACGCAGAGGTAGAACGCTCACACGACGCTGGTAGTGGGGGGGGGGGGGGGGGGGCTACCAATAATAAACGTAGGGTTTAACAAATATAGATACGGAAATTGGATTAGCTACGGAAAGCAACACAGCTCGCACGCACCACTACTATTTCGCATATTCAAAAAATACAAATACAAAATTCTTTATTTGCTTAAAATGTACCTACATAATTTGTGCCTCCCGGTAAGCAGTGTTGTGTTATTAGTGCCTGTGTTGGGAGACGCCCTTCCTTAAGTTATACACTGTATAATATTATATACTACATTACCTACCAATTATTTCATTAAATCAAAAGAGAATATATAACTGAGTCTTTCTAAGAAAAGATCAGGAGTAGCGGCCTGGCTACATAGCCAAAGGGGATCGCCCAGAACCCAACACAGCTCCACTGCCAGTCTTCAGTCGCTGGAACCGCATTTCTGGGCCCGGAGGAGCTAGGGGATGCGGGGAAAGATCCGCTGGCAGTGGTTGGCGTCGCTGGCCCCAACCGTTAAAAATAAATGAAGCCAATTTAGCAGCACCATCAGCATCCGACCCTAGACACCGCCGGCAAAAATGAGGGTGGGTTACTTTTTCGTGAAATGAATCTACCCACATTGCAATTGCCGTAATACTCTACTCGCGCGCGTGATAGACTGTCACTTTTTGACAGCATTAATCTCTCACTTTTTGACAGCATTAATCAGAAATTGACGGACAGTGTATCCCGCGCGCGAGTAGAGTCGAGAGTGAAATTATGCTAGCAGGGCTGGGTGAAGCGAGGTCGATGTGGCTCCGATTGGAGGCGGCAATTGCAATGTGGGTAGATTCATTTCGCGAAAAACCAACCCACCCTCATTTTCATGCCGAAGGTGTCTAGGTTCGTACTTGTCTCTAAGATAATGGTTGTTGGTCTATGGTTGTTGTTTTAATATGTCTCTAATAATTTATTGAATCAGGCGTTACTTTGCGGAAATTCATGATATATTACGAGAACGAGTGGTTAGCTGTAATTATTTACATGTTTATACGCAAATAGTTGCATTTGATCTCCGCTGATCGACCTGCACGTTTTTTAGCGGAATAGTCGTAGCAAAGGAATATTGTTCTCGTAATATGTCTCTAAGATAATCTACTTTTTTATATAATTACAGATAACTCCACAAATGATAGTGGACTGCCTAAATGAGCTGTCTTATTGGCACGACCCTGTTAAATCCAGCTTTATCTTGAAGTACATTAAGGTAAGAGTCAAGTGGGGCTATCCCGTCAGCGGGCAACTTCATCTTCTTCAAGCGGTTATACAATTTCCATTTTTAAATCTCATGTAAGATATTCTTCTTCCGCATAATTGCGTCAACTGCTGGACATATTCTTCCATGAATTTTCAAAATGATCTGGACGCGAATAAAATCTCGGCCGACCATCTGACCGGTCTTTCCCCCCCCTACGGTTCTCTGCTCTAGGTCTCCAAGGCACTTGCTGGTTCCATCGGCATTAGTCAGTGAAAATATGACATTGTCTTTCATTGCCAATATTTAGCATCTAGTCGCCCATCAAACGAGGAGAAATCGCAATCTGAATCAACAGTAATAAAATAAGTTTCTATCAAAAATGTCATTATTGGTACAAGCTTTTATTGCCGACGGTATTTTTCTGTATACCGTCATCAACTACTCATTGAGACGATTCTAACGAGCCCAAACTCGATGAGGTTGTGTCGTTTCATTGCGAAGCTCCTATGGCCACCTTCCAGCTCCATCATCAGATCAGCACCATGTCATCATAATATTGCATTGTCACGCGTTTTACACATGTATGCAAAATTTCAGCTCAATCGGTTACCGGGAAGTGGATCAAATTTAATTTGCAAGAACATCGAGACAGGTGAAACTAAATAAGGGCCTATCACACTTGCGATTTGCGGGCGAGTTGCTGCGAGCGCGCAGCGAGTTCGCTGCGAGTGCGTAACGATTTCGCCGCGAGCGCGTCACGATTTCGCCGCGAGCGCGCAACGAATTCGCTGCGTACTCGCGGGCAAATTAGTACCTCTAGACGCGGCGAAATCGTTACGCGCTCGCAGCAAACTCGCTGCGCACTCGCGGCGAACTAGCAGCGCGCTCGCTTCGCTTTTAACTCTAAAAGCTTGTATAGTCACGGACATTAATCGTTGAGCCATTTAGAGCTCACCTTTTACTGGATATTCATAGCTTAACTATTAAAAACCAACATTAGTTGACACCTAAATGGCTCAACAATTAAAGTCCGTGCCTGTGCCTATTCCAGGAATGCTTCCCTGTGAACCCGAACTTAACCGAGCTAGAAATCGAACTACGCTGGAAACTTCGTGTCGCTGAGAAAGCAGGTAAGCATTATAAATTGAGTGCAATTAAATTTGACACAAAAAAATAGGCTTGCGTCCTATTTTTTTTTCGATGCCATTCAAACCAGTTTTTGGAGATGAACAAATGGTAATATGGGAGCAACTACAATTAATAAACATAAATACCCAAAAAATTGAGTTGAAGACGGACCTCGCTGGCGGCAGCCGAAAACGTTTCGTACTGATTAACATTGAATCGTGACGTCACAGTGTAATATTTTGTACTAATCGTTGTATTGAAAATCAGGTAAATTGCTGATTCGGTCGTGAAATACTGCGTTTAGGACCATAGTTTTAATAGAATTTTGATTCTATAAAAGCTTAAGGATTCTATTGGTAGCTTTAAATTTACTTTTGGACAATAAAAAAAATGGATATTGTTTCTAAATTTTCAAGGTCCATATCTTTTTATGATTTTAATTATATATCGTAATTTATACTTGATTACATTTATTTTATGGTTCACTATCCATTTAGCAACACCGCGTTATCAATTTTAACATGTGGAAACTACCCAATTGTATATTATTCTCCAAAGTCAATAAAAAATGTATCAGATCGTAGCTCTACGTAGTGTGAGAAACAGCACTGGCCAATCTATGGTCATGTTTGTGCATTTACACCTGTCAGTTTAGTTCACCTAATTGTGAAGATTTACTGTCATTCGGCACATATGGAAAATCGTCGACAAGAAATGACCATTTTGACAAACATTTAATTGTGTCTATACTTTTTACCCGGCTGCCGAAGGAAAGGAGGCTTATGTTTTTCGAGCGTACGTATGTGTGTATGTATGTATCTATGCATGTATGTGTGCATGTCTTATTCTTTGGCACGCCCTGCAGCCTAAACCGTTTGACGGATTTGGACAAATGAGGTGTCGTTGAATTCCTCTTAATCGTGGGAGTGACATGGGCTATAATATTTGCAATAAAGCAGTTGGGTTTTTTGAAAAATCTTTTAGTTTATGACCAGTTTTTGTCTTGTTCAAAATGAATCTAGGCTAAACGGAATTTTGCCCAGAATGAATAAATAGGTTCACATATAAATATGTGCAATGTGAATGTTGCCTAATTTAAGTTAGTGTCATATTTTTATATGAAAATCGTCAATTTTGTATATTTATTTATTTATTTATATTTGGAGAACCAACAGCTACAGAAACACAATGATATTATAGATAGAATACCAAAATCCAATTACAGGTTCCCACCGATAGCATCAGAGTAAGTAAACATTTGTGAGATCACTATTTTTACATTACTGAGATTTCCTAGGGGTTACAAAGTGTGGGAACTTATTTATTAATTTAACTTAAGTATATTATACCAACGTCATAAGGGTAGTGACACGGTGATCTTAAAGCTATTAACTTAAGTCTTAAGGCTATTATACGGTGGGCAAGAGTATACCGACAGCTTTTAACCATAGATTCTAGTGCTTATTTGGACAAAAAAAAGCAATATGAACATTGCTCTTTAAAGCCTAACTTTCGAGATATTCAATTATTTCGGTAATTCACAAGTTGAAAAATCTCAAGGGTAACACGCCTTAATAATGTGACGTTCGTGAAGTGTCAAGTTTTCTTTTGCACTGTTAGACTAAGGTTTCGTTCACAAGGAAGTACTTGCGTTAATTATTTTCTTTGTTCCAGAAATTATGTAAGTTAATGAGGCATTTCTGGACCCGTGTTGATATAACACTATTTACTCGTAATACCACCAGGAATCCAATGGTTAAAGTCTGTCGGTATACTCCTGCCCACCGTATAAAGTACCTATAATAAATAAAAATTCTAATAAAAAACCGGCCAAGTGCGTGTCGGACCACGCAAAACGAAGGGTTCCGTGCCTATTAAAAAGGTCGTATCGTCATAGAAATCTTACGGCACTTACGTCCTTTTCTTTGAGGAAGGCAGTTTTTCAGCAATATCTCGGAAACCTTTCATCTGATCTTGTTCAAAACAATTTTCGGTGAATGAACTTAATAAGCGCTGTGTCCATGAATTTTTTCATATTTTTAAAATACACCGTTCAAAAATTAGAGGGGGGGGGACAGAATTTTAGTGACTTTCGGGGCGATTATCTCTGACTGTATTCACTTAATCAAAAAAAATCCCGAGAAATCTTATATTTATTTTGAAAGGCCTATCGATTCATGTGCCACACGTGGGCTCACGATGAAAAAAAAATTTTTGACTTTTAGTTTTATGTATGGAGTACACCCCTAAAAAAATTTTTTTTAGTAATTTTAATTACAAAACTTTGTAGCGGCTAACAAAATACACCTATCCTCAAAATTTTATTCAAATACACGTTATAGTTTTCGAGTAAAATGCCTGTGACATACGGACAGACGGACAGACGGACAGACGGACAGACGGACAGACGGACAGACGGACAGACGGACATGACGAAACTATAAGGGTTCCGTTTTTGCCATTTTGGCTACGGAACCCTAAAAATGAGGACATAGCCTTTTATGTCAAAATCGTTCCTATTGACCCAAGTCAAGCTTCGTGAAATAGACCACTGTTTCGTAAATTGTGTGTTATTACAGGCATAGTGAGAGGTGACGCGGCCGACAGGTGGCGCCTCTGCACCTCTCTGGAGCGGCTTCGAAACATTCCCGAGACGCTCGTCAACCTCTTTTGGCAATTACATCGCTAATACAATTAAGGTAGGACTTTTTTCTATATAAATCGTTCAATTCGGGAAGACGCGCATGCATGTGGTTGGGATTATTTAAATGTGGGCGTGGCTGACTTTTTATAAAACTGTAAGGCCGCGTTTCTACCAGAGATGTGCGAGGTAGCTAAGCGGTGCTAGGCTGTGTAACGAGGAGGTGCAACGGTGTGAATGTTTCCACCAGAGATGTGCGAGGTAGCTAAGCGGTGCTAGGCTGTGTAACGAGGAGGTGCAACGGTGTGAATGTTTCCACCAGAGATGTGCGAGGTAGCTAAACGGTGCGAGGCTGTGTAACGAGGAGGTGCAACGGTGTGAATGTTTCCACCAGAGATGTGCGAGGTAGCTAAGCGGTGCGAGGCTGTGTAACGAGGAGGTGCAACGGTGTGAATGTTTCCACCAGAGATGTGCGAGGTAGCTAAACGGTGCGAGGCTGTGTAACGAGGAGGTGCAACGGTGTGAATGTTTCCACCAGAGATGTGCGAGGTAGCTAAGCGGTGCTAGGCTGTGTAACGAGGAGGTGCAACGGTGTGAATGTTTTCACCAGAGATGTGCGAGGTAGCTAAGCGGTGCGAGGCTGTGTAACGAGGAGTTGCAACGGTGTGAATGTTTCCACCAAAGATGTACGAGGTAGCTGAACGGTGCGAGGATGTGTAGCGGGCTCTTTTTAAATAAGCTGGTGGGGTGCACATTTCTGGTGGAAACCCATCCTCAGCCAGACGCCGCCTCGCAACACATCCCTCGCAACACATTCCTCGCACACATCTTTCCCTTCTTTTGTATGTACAAAAACCTCGCTCCACTAAGCTGTTTCCACCAGAGCTAAGCTAGGCCAGGATAGGTAAATGAAGTGTTCCTATTGGTTCATGACAAACACATCCCTCGCAACGCATCCTCACATATCTCTGGTGGAAACGCAGCCTTATTGGAATTGTAATCTTCTGCCTTGGCCTTGGACGGCAGAGTAGCTTTTTGAATGCAATTATCATCATCATCATCATATCAGCCGAAAGACGTCCACTGCTGGACATAGCCCCGCCCCCCCTAACAGTGCCAAGTTGACCGGTCCTGCGCCACCCGCATCCAGCGGACTCCCGCGACCTTTACCCAGGTCATCAGTCCACTTTGTGGGGAGTTTACCCACGCCGCGCCTGCCGGTACGTGGGGGAGGCCTTTGTCCAGCAGTGGACGTCTTTCAGCTGATATGATGATGACGTGATGATGATGATGATGATGATTTGCATTACTTCGTGTTTCAGTGCAAAGAGCCCATCAAAATAATAATAGAGAAAACAGAAGACAGTGACTCTCCTCTACCTACGGATGGATGATACACACGAGCCTGAAGCAAGTACTCTACGATTCCATGGTGCTATGCAAAGTTTCAAGTGTTAACAAAATTATGGGAACATGTACCTAGATGCTGATTGGCTATCCCTACCTGTTACTGACACGAGATATTTTCTTGACAAAAATAAAATGCGAATTCAACCCTCAAACGAGGTCCAAGCAAAGAAAAATATTTTTGTAATAAAAAACTGACAAATGACAATAATGATTCACAAGACAAACCACGTTTTAGTTTAAATGACCAACACACCATCTTAGACAAGTTATGAAGAGTCACAAGAATCTTTTAAGAAAATATCACGAAGAAAAACACTTTTTTTTAGTACCCCAAATTGTGGAGAACCACTGAAACTCAATTCCAATGTTCGCCATAATAAATTGAATATAAAAAAAAATAGATAACCTCATGACGGGAGATTTTGAGCCAAATAATACTTATAGACGCATTTTAATAGCTATGTTACAACCAGCGATACTAATTGCCGTAGTTGCGTTTTGCTCCATCGCTTGTAAAATGCTTGGTTTTATATACAATGTCCTAGTCTATGAGATTTAGATTTTTGTTTTTTTTTTCTTGTAACGCGAATACTTGTCCTACCCGTGTCAACATTTTGGCTTGCTCTTAATGATAGTTCGATATTATGTATAAAATAAAGATTTGAGTCAAAATGATTGGTTAATTCAAAGGGGAAGCTGTTAGATTTTTCATTATTTTCCCGAAATAACTTACAAAATATCCGTTGATAGTTTAACAGCAGTGGCGAATTTAAATCTGAAAACTGCCTCATTCCAATATTTATTGCCGTAGTTTTTTTTTTCAATGGTTCATAGTATTGATATGTTTTGTTGGTTTTTAGTGCCTTCAAAGTCGGACTTTTTGCGGAGCCCCCAACGCCCATACAAAACGGGTAAAATTTGCATTAAATTCCCATATGTAGTGTTTCTATTTGTTTTCTTCTACATTCTATTATTAATACACTCGGCATTATTGGCGAACTCGCTGGATACTTAATTATTTTAATTAGTTTTGATGCATATGAATGTACAACCAAAACCGACAAGACTATGAAATAAAATAAAATAGTATTCGTAAAAAACCTCCTTTTATTTCTTTGGCTCTTAAAATTAAACAATGACAACACTATGAAGGTAATAATTGGTAACTTAGATACATACTTGGTGTAAAATATTGTGTACAACTGTGTAATATAAAAAAAAAATCTATTTCGTATTTATCAAACGAATTGTGACAACGAGTTCATGAAACTGTTGTGTTACACGCCATATTCTTTATTGCAAGGGAACTTTTACTATCTTCAACACTTTTTCTGCCATGTCTGACCTGTGACTGACACTGAAGCACCAAATTCGCGACATGGCCTCAAAAATACTGCGTCTGTCAGTAACCGGTGACCACCATGGCAGTTAACGTGTTAAACGTTACATAATTATGGGTATGAAATTTTATACTGATTATTATGTTGCGTTTTTATTGTTAAATCGATCGATACGTCATCCGTCACTCCCGCGCATAACTTGACAGAACGTGACAGATGTTTAATCGATACGATAAATGACAGAAACACGTCCTAAGTCAGTTTACAATATGTTAAGCTATCATTAGCTATAACTGAGGTCTGAATTCGTTCTTATCACAAGCACAATAAAGTTTATTCTTCTTTAACATAAATAATTTCCATTATTTTGCATGCTTTAAGCCGGATTCATAAATATCTGACGTGATGCTCTCTGACGCGCTCGAACGCCTGACAAGACAGGGGCCACCACGTCAGAGCGCATTAGATGAATGTGAATGAAACAGATAATTATCATTCGTTGGCGTCACGACGCGTCACGTCATCAGACTAATATGAATCCGGACGTACAGTAAGGGAAATGTATTCGCGTACCACCGTAGAACCCTGTCGCAATTGCCAGGCCGTCGTCACTCAAACTCGAGTGATATGTCAGCTTGTTGCGATAGAGTTCTACGGTGGTACGAATACGTTCTGTATTCTGTTCGATGACTTAATGTACCAGTATACTCCAAGTATGTAGTTTGTCATATATGCCTCTTCACATTCTTAATAGTACCTGCAATAAAAAAGAACGGTTAATTACATCTCTTAACGAAACAAATTATTTAAATGTGATGCAAAGATACGCTTCATCAGTCAATGTCGGAGTTTAATTCTGACATGAAATGGCAACATTCAGATATGTATTCATCATCATCATGATATCAGCCGAAAGACGTCCACTGCTGGACATAGGCCTCCCCTAGAGAGTGCCAAATTGACCGGTCCTGCGCCACCCGCATCCAGCGGACTCCCGCGACCTTTAACAGGTCATCAGCAGTCCACCTTGTGGGGGGCCTACCCACGCCGCGCCTTCCGGTACGTGGTCGCCACTCGAGAACCTTTCCGCCCCAACGGCCATCGGTTCTACGTGCAATGTCGGTTACTTTGCTTCTGCTGCGGATAGCCTCATTTCTGATGCGATCACGCAGAGAAACTCCTAAATACCCTGTCTGTCCTGTCTTGGGCTTCAGACGATGATGGATTATTTTTACAAGCTTTATATTAACTTGACCTGTTCTTATGTAACTAAGTAAGTAAATATGTAAGTTGTCAATCAAATTTTTCAGTCACTTGCCGTTATCCGATTGAGCTAAAATGTTGGGTACCTACTAGTATAGTTTGGATGACAATTTAATATTATAGTACCACCGAGCTGATCTGATGATGGAGACAGAAGGTGGCCATTGGAATTCAGTATTTAACCTACTTAACCCCGTTGTGTTTGGTCTCGTTAGAATTGTCTCAATGAGTACAGTCGATAATACAAATTTTGACAGAAACTTATTCCATTATAGTTATTTGATCTCTGTATCATATCGTTTAAAACGGTTTATATTGCCACATTTGGTACTTACGCATTTACTACCGATTTTTTTTGCATAATCGTTATACGTTGATAGGCTTCCATGACGGGTATTTGAATTTTGCGAATGTGTCAATTATAGAAACTGACAACCGCGAATGTGACAGTCCTCGAAAATGCTATTACAATCCATAAATTTGCTAATATTGTTATTTTTTGAATGTGACACTTGACGAGCGTTTACAATTCGAACGTGACAATAACCGAAACTCACCTATTTCTACTAATTCACATGCGATAACGATCAGTTCCAGCCGTGAGACAGCGACTCGCTCTCCCATCCCTTGTGCTCCTCATGCACATGGACAGGCACAATCTTCTCCACCACCACCTTCTTCTCCACTGGGTAAGGCACGTGCTTTTCAATGATCTTCTCCACGGGGTAGGGTACGTGCTTCACCACAGGGACATGGATTTCCTTGTATACGGGGACCTCTTTGTACACTGGGACCTCTTTGACCACAGGGACGTGCACTTTGGAGACGTGGTGGTGGTGGACGGTGTGAACCTTGTACGGGACGTGGATGGTGACGTGTTTGCTGTGGACAACAGGAAAATTTGGTTAGTATAGAAATGTAGGGAGGTGACGGCAAGCCTCGTGGCCTAAACACGGTAATCGACTTTAAGAGCCCTCATTATGTAACAGGACATTCTTACACAAATCGAACTAGCCCTATAGTAAACTCAATAAGGCTTGTGTTATAGATACTAGACGACGATATATATAATAGATATAAATACTTAAATACATAGAAAACATCCAAGACTCGGAAACAAATATTCATGCTCATCACACAAATATTTTCCCTTACCGGGATTCGAACCCAGGACCTTCAGCTTCGTAGGCAGCGTCACTACCAACTAGGCTAACCGGTAGTGTAGTTTGATGTTTTTTGTATGGTATTCTAAAAGCCATGACGGGCGCCGCAAACGGGGCCGACCTAGACGGAGATGGCGGGACGACCTGGATCTATTCCTCAACAATTGGGCGGAAGAAGCACCTAGCAGGGACGCATGGAGATCACGGGGACAGGCCTTTGCCCAGCAGTGGGACACTCAATAGGCTCTTAAAAACTAAAAGCCCAAACATGCTTCATATGAGGTATTCGGAAAACTCCCAAACTAACTAAACTTCAAGTATGTTTTACTAGCTAACAAGGTTCAGTTTCCTGATAACATTCATTTGACCGACTTGCCAGAGTTTCCAAATAGGTGGAAAGTGTATTATCACAAAACGGATCACGTTTACTATGGGCAGTTGAGTTTCGAAACTACTTAAAATACGGTACACTGTCACTGTACTTCATAAATACCTTAAATATATCTAAATATACCTGCATGTTGACATCAGACACAATTTGAGTGCCAAATGTGACTTTTTTGTAATAAAAAACCCAGGGTGGTGGGAAAATTCATAATAAACAATGCGGCCCGGTTGAGAACTAACGTAACACTACTAGGAAAATATTTCGAGACATTTACAAGTTTTTATAAGGGTTTATAAATTTTCGTCTCTATTTTAGGCACTAAAAAGAATTTTGGCCCAAATATGTGTTCAATAAAGTATGTCACTGTGCATCTAAATTGCGGAAAAATTACGTCACAAAAGTTATAGTAGGATACATTAGCATCAGATCATGCAAACATGCAATGATGTAATATAAAAAAAGAGATAGATAGGTTATACGCGCTCAAGAAATGGCACACTAACAGTAATTCAATTGGCTCAACTTGCCTCAGTTTCGAGTCGTCAATGGAAACGTCAGCTGTCAGATTTGGTAGCCATTTTTAAACACGGAATTTCGTATAGATAACATATCTACCTCTTTTATATTACATCATTCCAACCATGCATCAAGACAAAGAAAATGACTGTATCTCGATTATGCGAAGACATGATCATCATTTCCTGCCGGTCATAAAACGAGGGTATTGACGTCGAATAAATGATTCCATCGCTGTTAAATGTTTAGAAAACACAGGAAACTGTTTTTTTATGTTTAAATTATAGTGGCTGTATAACTTTTAGGGATGAAACGGAGGGACTTGTACGGATACCAAATTGCTCGTCTTCATCAGGCGCTGGGTCTCAAAATGTATGGGAAAACTAAAATCCGACTCGCACTTGACCAAAATTCTAATTGACATTATTTAATTATTCAATAGGCTATCATTTATTTATCATTTTTTTATCGAGTTCTACGCGGACGAAATCGCGGGCAGAAGCTAGTATTTATATGATTTTGAAATACGAGATTATGGCCGAGTTTTCGTTGGCCTTGTTAGTGTTGAGTAAGACTTTCGCTATGGCCGGTAGATCAAGTTTTCCACAACTTGTATTTGCACGTGTATACAATACTAGCCGTCCACTGGGTCCGCCCACTCCCTCTGGGTGCCATAAGGCCCCACAGAGAGGTCTATCCCGCCCCACACATATCTGTAGCTGGCCAAACAGGTAAGAAAAAAATAACGGTCCCGGCCCTGATCATAGAAATGCCCGCATGTTGCTGTAAGCGCTTGATATTATAAACGTTCAACGACTTCAAGCTTTTAATATAATTGAGTTTCAATATCCCCCCACCCCAGCAAAATTCGGCAGACTTTTTTGTACGCAAATACGACATAAGGCTACTCCAGTTATGTATACTCTAAGCCCGGACCTTTGGGAGGCGTGCATGGAATTAGGTACCTACAAATTACCAACTGAACCAATATATATAATTGAGTTTCAATATCCCCCCACCCCAGCAAAATTCGGCAGACTTTTTTGTACGCAAATACGACATGAGGCTACTCCAGTTATGTATGCTCGAAGCCCGGTCCTTTGGGAGGCGTGCATGGAATTAGGTAGGTACCTACAAATTACCAACTGAACCAATACCTACGTAGACACTTTTGACAATTAAAATGCAAGGAGTACACGGATGCGGTCCCTGTACAGAGACAGCACCCGCGGGGGTGTATAGGGACTATTGCTGGTTGATGGAATCTAAATGAAACGGGTTATTGCGTGAAAATGATGGACTAGTGGCTGGGCTATTGGATGAAACATCGGACGCCTGTCTCAATTAAACTGTCTCACTTTTTATCTCTGGCTGACGGTGACTCGCCCACTGCTAGATATTATTTTAATTAGTGTCTACATCCCTATTGCACTAGTAGACTTAGTAAGCCGGATAGCTATTCACAACCTGTCCATTACACCAGTGTAACTACACCTCCGCGCCCTTTATAACTACATGCAATCAGAGCTAACGCTAAAATTGGTTACCGCGAAATGTTGGCAATTCCTGTGTAAAACACCAGTATAACTAGACCTCCACGCCATTTATAACTACATGCAATCAGAGCTCACGCTAAAACTGGTTAACGCGAAATGTTGGTAAATCTAAACTCGATAGTTTTGCAACGGCTTTTGCAACGTAATGACCGATCATTAACGTCGTGGTCATATTTTAATGACGCTTTTTAATGCCATACTGGTTATTGGCTTAAAGTGTTTACTGTTTATTGGGGCATTTGTGCAATAGTCTACAGTGTGTACCTAACTATCTTGTGGTTTAGTAGCGGTATATTATAATTTAATAGATCATGTATGATAATGACCTTGCATGGTAACTATGTGGTTTTGTTAAGTAAAATATTTCATCCATACTAATAATAATAAGTACTAGTGTGAGCTATAGCAATCGTTTTTAGTTTTTTTTTCGAATTTTTAAAGACTGAATCGACAATAAAATTCTATATGATTATACACTTAGGGCACAAAATTTGGCCCAAAACTTTTCGTGATTTCAAACTATAAATTGAATAAATTAAATAATGTTTTTCAGCATAATAAACTTTTTCTAATTTGGGCCAAATTTCCTGCCGGTGAGTACAGAACCTGCTCACAAAATTTCACGAGAATCGGCTGCGAGCTGTCGAGGAGAACAGACGGACAGACGCCGGACATACGAAATATTTATTTTCCAAACTGAAACGGAGGACTTCGTTCGCTTCGCAAATTATTAAGTAAGTGAAATGTAAGTTTGTCGTTTTGTTAGTATGTGGATATATCCAAAACTACACATCCGATAAAAAAAAATAAGACTAGATACCAATGCAAAAAAAAAAACAAAAAATTAAAATAAAAGCAAAATAAAATACAAATTTGTGATGGGTAATCTCTGCAACAGCTAATCCGATTACAAAAGTTCTTTCACCTAAGTGTGTGACTTTCTGGATGGCTAATATACGCTATATTTCATCTCACGGGTTTGCTTGAGTCTTAGCAATACACGGGAGAAACCGGGCGGGTTCATCATCATCATCGTATTAGCCGAAAGACATCGTGTCCACTGCTGGACATATACCTTATCCAAAGAGTACCAAAGTGACCGGTCCTGCGCCACCCGCATCAAGCGGACTCCCGCGACCTTTACCAGTTCATCAGTCCATCACCTTGTGGGGAGGGGCTTCCAGTACGTGGTAGCCATTCGAGAACCTTTCCGCCCCAACGGCCGTCGGTTCTACGAGCAATGTGCCCCGCCCACTGCCACTTAAGTTTATCGATTCGGAGGGCTATATCGGTTACCTTGGTTCTACTGCGGATAGCCTCATTTCTGATGCGATCAGATCACGCAGGGAAACTCCTAACATAGCTCTGTCCATTGCCCTTACCACTAAAGTACTCGGTGGTAACTAATGAAAAAAAAACCCAGTAGTTACCATCAATCACTATTCCCGTTAGTTCCCCTTGGTAATAAATAGATGGGAAAAAACTGCCACTTAAGTTTATCGATTTGGCGGGCCATATTGGTCCAGCCGGGCGGGTTAGTAATGTTAGTATTGTATAAAACTGTATCGGTCCGGCCGGGCGGGTTAGTATTGTATAAAACTGTATCGGTCCGGCCGGGCGGACTAGTATTGTATAAAACTGTATCGGTCCGGCTGGGCGGGCTAGTATTGTATAAAACTGTACCGGTCCGGCCGGGCGGGTTAGTATTGTATAAAACTGTATCGGTCCGGCCGGGCGGACTAGTATTGTATAAAACTGTATCGGTCCGGCTGGGCGGGCTAGTATTGTATAAAACTGTATCGGTCCGGCCGCGCGAGTTAGTATTGTATAAAACTGTACCGGTCCGGCCGGGCGGGTTAGTATTGTATAAAACTGTATCGGTCCGGCCGGGCGGACTAGTATTGTATAAAACTGTATCGGTCCGGCTGGGCGGGCTAGTATTGTATAAAACTGTATCGGTCCGGCCGCGCGAGTTAGTATTGTATAAAACTGTACCGGTCCGGCCGGGCGGGTTAGTATTGTATAAAACTGCATCGGTCCGGCCGGGTGGGTTAGTATTGTATAAAACTGTATCGGTCCGGCTGGGCGGGTTAGTATTGTATAAAACTGTATCGGTCCGGCCGCGCGAGTTAGTATTGTATAAAACTGTACCGGTCCGGCCGGGCGGGTTAGTATTGTATAAAACTGTATCGGTCCGGCCGGGCGGACTAGTATTGTATAAAACTGTATCGGTCCGGCTGGGCGGGCTAGTATTGTATAAAACTGTATCGGTCCGGCCGCGCGAGTTAGTATTGTATAAAACTGTACCGGTCCGGCCGGGCGGGTTAGTATTGTATAAAACTGCATCGGTCCGGCCGGGTGGGTTAGTATTGTATAAAACTGTATCGGTCCGGCTGGGCGGGCTAGTATTGTATAAAACTGTATCGGCCCAGCTGGGCGGGTTAGTATCGTATAAAACTGTATCGGTCCGGCCGGGCGGGTAAGTATTGTATAAAACTGTATCGGTCCGGCCGGGTCGGTTAGTATTGTATAAAACTGTACCGGTCCGGCCGGACGGGTAAGTATTGTATAAAACTATAAGGGCACTCACTGGTGATGACCGCCGGGAACCGGGCTGGCCACGACGACGGCAACCACAAGGGATACGAGCTGCAACAAAACAGTGTTTAATAAACTAAACGCAGGATAAAATAATGATAGGCCGCGGAGAGCGCTCCCGCTCCGGCGGGGTAGACAGAGGCGTCTCTAGCCCATACAGCGCCCTCTAGCACCCCAACAGCAGCCTGTGGGCGTGGTTCACACAAAGGGCATAAGAGTGCAATATAATGATATTCTCAGGATGCTGTTGCGGCTACCGAGGCACTGCAGCCATTTTTGCCAAAGCAAGACCGGACAACTTTTTTGCCATCAGGCGAAAAAGGATAGCCTCGTTACTGAGCCGCGTGCGTACTCGTAGACTTCTTGCATTTCACGTTGATTTGGCGATATCAGACTTTAACGTCATAGTAATAAGGATACGCCCACACTCGCCTTCGTGAAATGCAACAATTTAACCCACGGGTCACGTTTAACGAAACTAGACCTCTACCTACGCTTAGTTACAACGAATCGCGGCGTCAAGATATATTCGTCTGTGAGCGTTGAGGTAAATTTACTGTCGCTGACATAATTTTGCCTTTCGCGATAAGACTTTTCAGCCAGTACCCGATGGCGGGCTCCTGACATGAGTCCACGCCATATCATCAATGAAAATCCGCCTTTAGCACAGCGAGCAGGCCATCACACTGATACAAAATTAGAATGCGAATTGTATGTGCAAACGTCGGCATGTGGCGCTCGGAACGCGTGCAGTGTAACAATTGCCTCATATTCTCAGAAGCTTCGAAAGGCTTCAACAGCATTAATTAAGGTAATATAATGTGAGGCACGGTTACGCACAACGCAACACTAATTATGTTGAACGCTTCAACATAATGTAGTGCAAACTATGTTGTGAATTACCACATATCCCTCAAATCGTTACCCCGGAACCTCAACTCTCCACAAACATAGTTTCCCCGTCTGCTCCCCGATTTGTGTTGTTAAATGTTAATATATTATAGACTGAATCAGCGATTAAAGCTTGGAGTATTCTCTACTTTTGATTGGTCAAATTGTTTTGAAATGTATGTTGAAATTATTGACTTTTAAAAATCTTGCTACCCGGCAGTTACACATATAAAATGACGTCATGTGACATACACTGACACCGTCCATTTTGTAGCATGTTCGGTGCAGCATGGTTGTGTTAACGATGTTGTGTAGACAATATCAATCAAAATTGTAAGCCACTCACTTGCTTTAGAAATCGGGAAAAAGTAACCCAAATTGCTTTGACATTTCGTTTAAAAATGGCGCGGTTCCGCTTTTATATTTATAATTCGATATCTTGGCTTCTATCAAAGCAAATGCTATAATTCTTTCTCTAATGGAATGCTCACGAAACGTATAATCTGATTTATGTACTTGTTAATTAAGGTTAATATTCACTTTGTTTATTTCTTTATACCAATTCCGTTAATAACACTACGCTGCACCGAAAATGCTACAAAATTAACAATGTCTGGACATAAATTAGGTACATGAAAATATATATTATTTATGTCACACAACGAAAAAAGTAATTGGTTTTTTGCGTAAAATAAGACCGCCATCTTTTTGGTGTAAGTACAGTCAGGGGCAACAATATTTATACACCATAAAATCTCAAAAATATTTACACAGACCTTATTTCTGCTACAATAAGGATGTAGTAAACATATTGATGAAACTTAGAGCGAATACATATTGGTGCCCTTGACTAACATTTTGCTAGAAGCATGCAGTAACAAAATAAATATATAAGTATCTATAAAATAAACAATACACATATATAAATTATTAAAAAAAACAATCGCAATCGGACAGATAATGACAATATTTTTCGAACCAACGGACACTTTTTGTGTACAACTTGATTGGTGACTCAAAACACACTTCACTGCGACCAATAATAACAATTTAAACTAATTGTCAAAAACACTTTAGAAATGAAGCACAGCAAAAACACTAATGACCAATCATCTTCAAATATTAACGTAACTCGCGCTGTGTACGTATTTTTACAACCCGACTTTTTTTTAAGATCCGTGAATCGTAATCTTTTCAAGTCCTCAAATATAAGTCACACCGCAACGCACTCACGCGTCACCTAACGAAACTAGACCTCTACTTACGCTTAGCTACTACGCACCGCAGTGTCAAGATATATTTGTGGGTGAGCGTTGAGTTGAACTTAAAACAAGTTACAGAAATAGAGGGGCAGTACACAATCTTTGCTTTTTTGCCCCGATTCACAACCAGTATCTACTCACCAAACCATACGTCTACTATTTTGATAACTTCGGAGGAATAACTTAAGCTGGTTTGCTTAAGACGAGTGAGCCTCAAAGCTTCCAGTGTTAAAACCATATAATTAGCACACACTTTTTGCTCACTATTTCGATTTATTTACAGAATTTAGGCTATAAACACCGCGACCGAGGCGACCCACGATTTTTAAACCTGCCAAGGGTTAACCTTCTAAAACTGATTGTATTTGTGTGTGAGATCCTTATCACTATTAAATTTGCTCTCGATATCACTACGCTAACTAGATTAACTTCACAAAACACAAACTTACAGCGAGTTTTGCGTACATCTTGTGTGATGCTGGAATGATTTCGTGTCTTCACTGAAAACTTAGAAGTAGGTATGCTCCACAGACGGACGGACGGAGTATATATACATTAGTTTGCGTAAGAGATCCCTTCTTCGCGCGGCGGGGAGAGTCTAGAGCGATACGGATTCGGACATTACATATGGTGGCCGTGGTGGGTGAAGTTTGCTTTTTTACTTTCTTTATGCACATTTGATATCGTAAGTCCTTTTCGAACAGCATGGGTAACAACTATCATCTCTGTACGGTTTAAAAGCATTTTCTAAAGGTTTTTTTAACCTCCAGTTTTGTGTGTGAGTTACGTATGTAAGTTTTCCTTCAACATTTGCAACCCATTTGTGCGGTATCGGTTAGAGCTGAAATGGCAAAGGATGGCAGTGGCAGTGTGCGGGGCACATAGCACGTAGAACCGATGGCCGTTGGGGCGGAAAGGTTCTCGAGTGGCGACCACGCACCGGAAGACGCGGCGTAAGTAGACCCCCCACAAGGTGGACTGGATGACCTGGTAAAGGTCGCGGGAGTCCACTGGATGCGGGTGGCGCAGGACCGCTCACTTTGGCACTCTTTGGGGGAGGCCTATGTCCAGGAGCGGACGTCTTTCGGCTGATATGATGATGATGATGATGATGTACGAAAAGGTCCTAAGATTATACAGGGTGATTTCTAAGTCGTGAATCGTTGAAGCAAAATGTGAATCTATCCATGATTCTGTGAAACTTTTACTATGGGGACCACTTTGTAATATGCAAAAAAAACCAGCTGTTCAGACATTTTTAATTCGTGAACCGAAATAGCTGTTCATGTATGAAATAGTTTTTTTTTCATATTACAAAGTTGGCCCCATAGTAAAAGTTTCACAGAATCATGGATAGATTCACATTTTGCTTCAACGATTCACGACTTAGAAATTACCCTGTATAAAATTAAACGCGTTTAACAATATCGGAGCCGAGATATTTAAGTTTTAAGTTTTGTTTATAACTTTTCAATATGACCTGTGGAAATACACGATATTGCAAATATCTCGGCTCCCATGCATTTTAAAGTAATACTTTGTGTAACAAAATATGTTTCTTTTGAAAAGAACTATCATAATCTACTAAGTTAATGAGTGGCCGCTCACCTAAAAAAATTAGCACACTTACCCAATGCCCTTTGGCATAGCCCCAGTCATTAAGTAATTATAGCATAATAGTGATCTAATAGTAAATATTAAACATAATTTCAACGCACACTAAATTTATTTGATTTATATATATAACCTTGATAGAATTCTAATTAAATTAAATAATAATAATAGTCAGATATCATTTATCATTATACAGGGTGGAAAGATAAGTTGGGCCCTGGAGGGAAACTACCTTAAATCCTTAAGCTGGCTCATTTCTTTATTTTTAAAAAGAAACAAAACTACATTCAAAGATTTTCTAAAACTCGCTTGCCTCGTCCGGGACTAGAACCAACTAAAATTAAAAAAAAAAACACTCCCTATTTTATTATATTAATCGATAGTACTATTTATTCAGGATAAAATTTCTCTAACAAACATTTGGTTACTGTTCACTTTCAACAAGTAAAAGACACGTAACAGTTCTCTTATCTCTCCAAAATTCAAAGACTTCGTATGAAGTACACGCTTGCTAATTTATCGCTAAGTACCTTGTTGAAATCTTCGATAAGAAAATCGTTTTAAAAGTGTAACAAATTGATAGTAAAATAAAGTTAATATTAGATTTAACGATAATTTTTATTTTTAAGACCAAATGTTTGTTAGAGAAATTGTATCCTGAATAATAATACTATCGATTAGTATAATAAAATAGTGTTTGTTTTTTTTTAATTTTAGTCGGTTCCAGTCCCGGGCGAGGCAAGCGAGTTTTAGAAAAATCTTTGAATGCAGTTTTGTTTTTTTTTTAAATAAAGGAATTTCTCCGTTAAGTAAAATGAGCCAGCTTAAGGATTTAAGGTAGTTTCCCTCCAGGGCCCGACTTATCTTTCCACCCTGTATGTCACATGCTTCGTCAAATCTATATAAATACTATACAAACATTTGTCAGCTAACATTTTGTGCAATTTTATTTTAAATTCATGAACATGCAGTATTCTAAGCGCGGAAACATAGATTTTTCTGTCTTTTGTAGTTATTTATTTCCTCGCAAATATGATGAAAAACATTGTAGGACCACGGTAAAATTGTTACAAACTCGAATCATCAAAGCCCTCCGCGTTGGGCGTCGAGCTTCTAATAGACTCTTGTTCGTAATTCATATCTTACTGTACTTGTAAAACAATGTACTATTACGTCTCCCCTTGGTATGGAAGTGGGTTTGCCCGCACGAGTCGCGGGCGCTTACGTCTACGTAAATATGGCCTGATGAGACGACAAAATACTAAATATAATATATCCATCCTTTCACACACTTTAGATCCCATCTTACTCCAAGCAAAATACGGTTTCGAAAAACATTAATTTATAATAGCGTTTTTTTTTGTTTATTTCATTCTAAAACGTTATTCTAAGATGCTTTATTCAAGAATCCAACAAACTTTCCACTCGAAAGTAATTATATAGATTTAAATTAAACATTCATTGTCTTTTTTATTTTATTTATATTAAATATTTTAAAGCAAATGTAAATGAACCTAAGTAAAGACAAAAAAAAATATGTTTATCCGGACTTTTTAGGAGCTAATTAAATAATATGTTTTTTGATGTCTGATTTTTTGTGGGATTTTGCCTCTAGGTAACTATTTAATTGATAATATATCCGTTACACTAAAAAAATTTGCTATTATAAATTATTTCCAAATTTGACATTTTTCCATACAAGTTGTCAGTTCATTGCCTGGACTATCTCCTAGGTCACATTTTATTGGTTCCATTCACCCGGTGTGAATAAACGAATAAAGAATAAGAAAAAAAAATAGTTTTAAGGATACAATTGCTATACCCATTCAGGGTTCATGAGATTCCTTATATTGTAAAACAACTTATATCTTACCATGGTGCAATAAATGAATAAATAAAAATAAATAAATAAATAGATATGTATATAATATAAACAAACAACAGGAAATAATGTATTCCAACCTGCGACATAATTATTACCAAAAATAATTAATTTTTACCAAAAATAAATCAATAAAATATTTCTGTTTCCTTCAACATGTATGTGATTGTATTAATAAAATCTGATAAGCAATTCTTAAAAAAGCAGGCCAAGTGCAAGTCGGACTCGCGCACGAAGGTACTCTAGCTTGACTCCTTTCTCCTCTAGAGCGGCTAGGTGGCGGATTACGCAGCGGTCGGTACTCGTCTTCGGATTTCGGCATAAAGCGGATGGCGCTTTGCGCGGGCGCAGTGTAGGGCGTGGATCCTAGATCGGCTGCTATTGCTTGCAATACCCCCGGCCAATCCAGGAGGACGGGGCGACTATGGTGGGGTATCGCGGTTTCTTCGGTTGTTTAGGCGGCTGCTGTTGTTGTTGTTGCTGTGGCTGTGAAGGGGGCTGCAGCGGGGTGTTGGGTTTCTTCTGCTTCCTCTTTTGCTTGAGTTCTCATTCAGGGAGGGGGGCCGGCTCCGTGGGGGTAGTGGCGGCAGCGGCATCTGTTGGCGTCGGCGTTACTGCCCTGCACGCCCGCTTTGTTCCCTGACTGGCGAACGTCGGGCTCGGCGCGTGCTTGCGTTTCAAGGCGGCATTTGGCAGGATCGTGGGGTGGTTATCCCGCACGAAATCCAGGAACAGTCTTCTGGCAGGATTCACGTCCACCATCAAAAAAGAGGTCAGCCGGATATAGGCCGCCATCCAGGCCTGTAACCCTGGGGAACAGTAATCCAGCTCCCCCAAGCGGGCCACCAGGATACAATCATGATCCAGGGGATCCCGTGGAGGGCCGGATTGCAGATGGGGCCCAAGCGGTGATAAAGTACGGCCGGGGGCCGCCCTTTTATCCTCCATTGGGTGTTGGGGGTCAGCGGCTCCTCTTCTTGCTGCGACGTTCCCGCAGCAGATTTGGGCGAGGTATCTTTGGTTGAATCGTCACCGTCCAAATCAGTGACAATTGGCGTCTCGATTTTTTCCATCTTTTCTTGGGGTACTTGAGAAAAGTGACTGTCACAAGTACCCGCCGGTTTCGGTGTCTTCTTTTTAGCTGCGGTAGTACTTGTTTACGGTGGACAAGTTCTACCCGCAGGGTTCTCCTGTCCCTTCATCGAAGTTGAAGGGCTGACGGGCTCTCCGTGCAGTTTCTTACTATCTACTCCTAAATAGATATATTAAAGTCAGTTCTCTAAGGCATTAGGTACTTAATATTATTCCTAATGTCTGATGATGGGTTGATGTTTGTATGTATGTTGTATGAAATATATATGTATGTATATATCATTGTATTAGTAGAATTTTTAATTGATTGATCGACTGTGTTGTTCAAAGAAACCTTAATAAATTTTCGAATCATATGTGGCCCTGAAAAGGGCCTTTTGTATTGACTGGAACGTCACGGTCTCCGCACGTCAGACACATACACGCCACGGGACAATATGGTGTAAGCGCTCCTAGCCAGCCAGTTTGAGAGCTTAGCGCGCGAACTCACCGCGGATCCTGCGAGCGAGCTGGATATCCTTCGGTCGGCATGATGGTCACGCGCTTGGCGTGGATCGCGCACAGGTCACCAACCTGTGCGCGATCCACGCCAAGTGCCTCGAAGAGGCCGACCAGATAAGCCTCGCTAGCCTCCTGGAGAGCCATGACTGCCGAGCTCTGGAAGCGCAGGTCAGTGTTCAAATCCTGGCCGATCTCACGGACCAGACGCTGGAAGGGCAGCTTGCGGATAAGCAGCTTGGTTCTCTTCTGGTAGCGACGGATGTCACGGAGGGTGACGGTGCCGGGCCTGTAGCGTTCCTTCTTGACTCCGCCGGTGGCGGGCGCACTCTTGCGGAACGCCTTGGTGGCGAGCTGCTTGCGGGGAGCCTTCCCACCGGTGGATTTACGTGCGGTCTGCTTGGTACGGACCATTGCGTTTAGTATAAAATCAACGTACAAGCGTTCGTTAACGAGTCACGAGCGAGAATAGATGATTTTTTCCGGCGGCCCCCTTTTTATGCACTCAGAGAGGGACAGATGCAGTGTCATTGTGAGCGAGACAGCTGTATCAATGATTTTAATTTTTTTATTAATATGATAAGAGTTTAGGTTTAAAAATATTAGGTTCGTCAGAGTTAGGTAGGTTAGCAAGAGATAGGTTTGACAAAGTTAGGTTAGGCTACGTCATATTTGAAAATGTTAGGTTAGGCCAAACCAAGGGTACTTTCCTGGGTAAAAAAAATATAATTATATTTATTCCGTCAGTTAGATTATCAAAAATATTGGACACGTATATTTTTGTTTGTCAATTAAACAAAACATTACGAAGATATGGCCCGTTAAAGTTCCGCGTGACGTCACATTATGATAAAAAGTGTGTGGGTACCATAATGTGACGTCACGCGGAACTTTAACGGGCTATATCTTCATATTTTTTTGTTTAATTGACAAATAAAAAAATACGTGTCCAATATGTTTTGATAATCTAACGGACGAACTAAATATATTTCTTTAGGAAAGTAGCCAATTAACAACATTTCATTTTTCTGACTCCTTAATTTTGTTAAGGCATTTAATAGTATTTGAAAAGTTAGGAGACACGTATTTTTTCTTTTCGTTTTATTTTAAGTTAAACCCCCTTAATTTGGGTGTTTCAAACTACCACGTTCGGAAAGGGCATAAGTACATTTAAAAGATGAATAAGATTAGCGCTGTGGTCAATTTATGGATTTAAAAAGTAAATAGCATGCTGTGACAGTGACATTTGACATTTTGACGGTTCCTTACTTACGGTTTTCGTTTAAAATTGAATCTTGCAAATTACTAATCGCAAAAATATCGTAATCATGAGTAATAAAGAAAATAAAGAATACAAAATCATTAATTTCGTGTTTTGTGCCAAGTTGCAAGAACATGGCGCTGATGTCACCTGCAAAATACTTCTTTTTCATTCCCCAATTGAAGTTTCCAGGTACGCATCTCCCGATGATAACAGGACTTTTGCTCCTCGGATCTCTGCGGCATTGAAGCTGTTATCCACCTTCGGCAGATTGCGAGAATCAGCGATAACGTGATATGTATTCATTATTATTTTCAAAATTTTATCAAACGCTTTATTACAAGTCACTGACTTCTGCTGACTTGACAAGATAGAAGCAATCAAATAACTGTCAATCTCACAACATTTTTTTTTCCATCGCATTCAGCCTATAATGGCTTCTTCAAAGTAATTTCCAGTTTACTCAAGAACTATTAGCGAATATAAAAATCCATAATTTTTTATATTTACTCAGCAAGCCTAAATCTCTAAATGGTTTTTAGTTTGAGCCGCTATGAAAAAATGCAATGTTGTCAATTGCAAACTTCACCTAAAATTTTCGCTAATCTAACCCAACATATAATTCTTTGCATATCCTTTCACGTATATGCTCACTCAACTTACTGTAGCTACAACACATGCAGGCATATAATATTGGTAGGTACTATAGTGAACGAGTATACCTGTACGATACGGTATACGAATGATTGACGCCGTGTGCACGGCTAGAGACGGTTTATTTATTCAGAACGTATTTGTGGCCCTGAAAAGGGCCGTTTTGAGATGAGTACATTGTACCAGTCCGGCCAGCGATCGTGTGTGAGTAAGTAACAAAGGTATGAGATTCTATGTTGTAAAAAAAAACGCCGAGCCGTCACTAACTGTAGTACCTGGTGATGGCCTTGGTGCCTTCGCTGATGGCGTTCTTCTCTAAGTCGCCGGGCAGCAGAAGCCTCGCGGACGTCTGCACCTCCCTGATGGTGGACTTTTTGTTGTTGTGGGTGAGGCGGGAGGCTTCGTCTGCGATGCGCTCAAAGATGTCGTTCACGAACGAGTTCATGGTCGACATGGCCTTGCTCGAGATACCGGTGTCGCGGTGCACCTGCTTGAGCACCTTGTAGATGTGGATGGCGTAGCGCTCATTCCTCTTCTGCTTCTTCTTTTTCTTGTCGGACTTGGAGATGGTCTTCTGGGCCTTGCCGGATTTCTTGGCGGCCTTACCGCTAGACTTATGCGGCATGGTGTATGGACGCTTGTATCAACAACAAACATAATTTCGGACGAGTCGCACTGTTGCCAGTACGAGAGTCGAGCGTAGAATTAATTTAATTTGGTGCGATGGCCCTTTATATTAAGCCTTCTTCTGGGTCTTCTTGGGCAGGAGCACGGGCTGGATGTTGGGCAGCACACCACCCTGGGCGATGGTCACACCGGAGAGGAGCTTTTTCAACTCCTCGTCGTTGCGAATGGCCAGCTGGAGATGACGCGGGGTGATCCCGGTGTTCTTGTTGTCGCGGGCTGCATTGCCGGCCAACTCGAGCACCTCAGCGGCTAGGTATTCAATTACGGCGGCGAGGTATACAGGGGCGCCGGCACTGACGCGCTCGGCGTAGTTGCCCTTGCGGAGGAGCCTGTGGATACGGCTGACGGGGAACTGGAGTCCGGCACGGTTGGAACGGGCCTTCCTCTTGTCACCTTTAACGCGTTCAGACATGTCGATTGGTTGATTGAAAAAATTAAAAGCGAAAGAGACGAGTGCACTGTGTACACGCTCGTTGCAATATAAAACGTAAATCGGAGTAACGGCCCTATTTATTCGTTCGCAGAGTACTGGCGTAGTGGGGATAACGGACCGAACCGCTGAGCGCCGCCGATGAGACCACGCCCAATGAGCCGGCCAAAGGACTGAAGTTAACGTCGCAAGTATATGCCTGTATCTTTCACAAGTGGACAAGTTAATCGATCAAGCAAGAAATGAATATAGAAAACGTTTAGGTCTTTTATAGTACCTAGGTAGGTATACTACGTGTTTATTAATTATCGCCCTCTCTTTCACCCGGCATTGGTCACTATCACGCATATCATCCGTACTTTTTTTAACTTTGGCCTGTTTGTCAAATTAAATTAAAAAATTGCCTTCTGTCATTGAAATCAAATAAAAATATATCTATAAAAATGTTCTGTACCTTATGTGCCTTAACAATATGACCCCCATTTGTAAACACGCCACCATAACAATGGTGCTTGTAGGTGTAAGAGACTTTTTCTATGATCGTTAGGAAAGTAGGTAGGTAAGGTAGGATTATGAAATTTGTGTGCCTATCTATGGGAGAATGTTATGGTACCTGGGTAGGTAGGTAGGTTATATGTAGGTACCTAAATAATAATTGTACTTGATCGATTGACTTGTCCGTGGTCACAGGTTAGGAGTTCTACGCGGACGAAGTCATGGGCAGAAGCTAGTAGACTATAGAACCATGGTAACCAGTTATAATCTATTATCTAAGTACACCATTAGGGAATCGAGTACCAATTTAAGAATGAATTTATACAAGGCCCCAGTGAGGTTATCCCTAACCGTATCTGTTACTGGCCGCTGTATATTGTGGGACTTAATTGTTTACGTCGCAGTTAATTTCTGTGACGATTGGAGTCGCGATTTTTTCTTGGGGTAGTTGGGAAAATGGACGTTCACAACTACCCCCAGGTTTCGTTGGCTCTTGCCGAGTTGCGGGTGTACGTGCATTCGGGGTGCTTGTTCTACCCGCAGGGTTTTCCTTGCTCGTCATTGTCCTTGAAGGGTTAACGAAGTTTCTGGCGACTTGTCGCCTTTACCGCTTTACTCCTAGCCCGGGGCGTCCGTTTGAGTGGTACCAGGTTCGGCGCAAGCGGCAGAGATTACTCGGCCGACAGAAGGGTTCTTGGTGGGTGCAGGGCCTGCAGGTTATCCCCGCCGGACCGAAATCCGGGTGAGAAAACGCACAACTTTTTAAAATAAAAGTGTGCGATCCGCGGTGGTGCTGGCTTGCGCTGGTTGAAGGTGCGTCCGAACGGTGCAGGGTACGGTGGGCTCGTAGCAGCACCTACCTATATATATGTTTTTGGTTGTTGCAATATGCCAAATAAATGATTTATCTATCTATCTATATGTATGCACCTCGCCCCCCGACTCCCCGCATCGACCCCCTCCTCGACCCGCAAACTCTTTATTGCTTTAATAAATTCCTTATCACTAATTTCATAAAAAATAAACTCATGACACTACCCTCAATATATATATACTAGAAGCCGCGATCTTCGTTCGCAAATACCCAGAACTATTTCCAGAAAAACCTAATACTTATAGAACTAGTAAGCAATATAGAAATAAATTATTATTGCCTAAATGTAACTTAGCCATGTATAAAAAAGGACCGCAGTATAAATGCATACAATTTTTTAACAATATTCCTCAAATTGCAACCTAGTGGCAAGGTATTCAAGACACAACTAAGAAGCTATTAATAGAACACTGTTATTACTCGGTAGACGAATTCCTTGACGACAAAAGTTTAGTATTATACAAACTACAATAAAAATAGGCCATATAAATCGTAGTTAGTTTAAGATCCCAGACATAAAATAATTGTAACTTTTAACAAATTTTTTGACATAGGTATATATTACCTACCAAATTTATCTGACATAATGACTCTAAATGTAATTAATTAAGTAGGTTAAGTCTTAATTTAGATTTATTGTGTGCCCTTACATTACAGGGTGTCATGAAATGACTTAAAAAAATGTAACACCTTATTATGTATGCATGACATAACAATAAAATAAATGAATGAATACAATGTCTTACTTAATCTTATAAAATAACTAGGCCTTTTCCTCATAAGATTCCGCTTAGAAAACAGGACGAAATACCTTGTTGAGTCCCGCATTTCCCGCCGCATCACCGCGGTTATATATATATATAATCCGGCGCGAGGTCCTGGCCGAGGGGAATGCCACGAGCTCTCCATCATACTACACCGCTCGGACGCACCTACAACCAGCGCAAGCTATAGCTTGACCACAACCGCTGTGCCGCTCCTTAGGTATGCGAGCGGCGAGACGGGGGGGGCAAAGCAGCCACTGCGCTCTGTCATTCCGCCGTCGTCTGTCTCTGTCTGCCCGCACCCCGCCTCCCCGCGCATACCTAAGGAGCGGCACAGCGGTTGTGGTCAAGCTATAGCACCACCAGCGAACCTAGTCCGGCGAGGACTACCTGCACAACCTGCACGAACCACAAAGCCTTCTATCAGTCTATTGACTTCTACCGTATACACCGATCCCGGTCCAACTCAAACAGATGCCCCGGGCTTGGAGATGTGGTAAGGACGAAAAACCTGACAGGAATGCGTCACGGAGATCCCGTCATCCCCTCCGACACCGTTAAAGGCAAGGAAACCCCAGAGGGTAGAGCAAGCACTAGATATGCATGAACACCCGTAACTCGCCGAGAGCCATCGAAACCTGCGGGTAGTTGTGAACGTCGATGTTCACAAGTACCCCAGAAAAAATAAAAGACCCAATCATCACGGATATCGACAGTGACGATATCAACGATACCGCAGAAGACACTGAGACACCTGAAGCTCCCGAAACTGCAACAACATCGCAGCTAGCAACGGAGCTACAAACCCCCAAGCCCCCAACAGCCAGTGGAGGAAACAAAGTGCGGCGCCCGGCCGAACTTTGTCGCCGACTAGGCCCCATCTCAAATTCGGCCCCCCCGGGAGCCTCCTGGATCATGATAGTGTCCTGGTGGCCCGCCTGGGGGAGCTGGACTACTGCTCAGCAGGGCTTCAAGCCTGGATGGCGGCCTACATCCGGCTATCGTTCCTGCTAGGGGAAGACACCCAACTTCTACCAGATGACCTCCAGTTCCTGGACTTCGTGCGGGACCACCACCCCACCAGCACGAGACAGCATAAATAAATAAATATTAGACACAATCTTACACAAATCGAACTAGGACTATGGTAAGCTTAACCCTTTGAACGCTTTGAATGAAGTGATGACTCACACGCCAAGCACTGTAACTTGATGTAACGTTTAAAACAAATAAAAACGATTCAAAAAAGATTTTATTCATGATCAAAGTATACCTTCACTCCGACCTTTTTAGTGGTTTTTGGCGTGGTGGACACGACGATACACGACCACTTTATAGGTTCTTGGCGTTCAAAGGGTTAATAAGGCCTGTGTTATAAGTACTAGACCTTAGAGCATACATAACTGGAGTAGTGTCGTATTTGCGTACAAAAATGTCTGCCGAATTTTACGGGGGCGGGGGGAGCATCTTAATAGGATACTGAAACTCAATTGTATATTGAAAGCTTGAAGTGGTTGAACGTTTATAATATCAAGTGCTTGCAGCAACATGCGGGCATTTTTATGATCAGTGTTCTCTTGCGAGGCGATTTTGTGAATGATTAATCGATTGTGAAATTGTCTTCGTATGATTTTTTGCACATTGTGCATGGTTTTCTACAGAGGGGTAAGCTACCGAAAGGCTACTACAGTTATAATGGTCTAACATCCAAGACTCGTAAACATTCGTGCTCATCACACAAATATCTGCGCTTACCGGGATTCGAACCCAGGACCTCTAGCTTCGCCAGCTACAATGTCTCATAACATAATATATATTAATCTGCCATTAATGCTGGTACTGTTCATCGTATCTTTACACCCTGTATGCATTAGGCAAACAGAAGCGGGTTCTGTATACGGGACCGGTTTTAAGCACTAAAGGTCAAAGGTTCGATAGATTACGCACCCTTATGTGCTTGTAGGACGCACGGCGTTTAGACATAACTATACTGCGACATAATAGTGGATGTAATTTAAGATACTGATACTCTGCACAACTTGTAGTCCAGGCAATGAACTGACAACTTGTATGGAAAAAATGACATATTTGGAAATAATTTATAATAGCTAATTTTTTTAATGTAACGGATATATTATTAATTAAATAGTTACCTAGAGGCAAAATCCCACAAAAAATCAGACATCAAAAAAATCTATATTTAATTAGCTCCTAAAAAGTCCGGATAAATATTAATATATTTTTTTATCTTTATTTAGGTTCATTTACATTTGCTTTAAAATATTCAATATAAATAAAATAAAAAAGACAATGAATGTTTAATTTAAATCTATATAATTACTTCCGGGTGGAAAGTTTGTTGGATTCTTGAATAAAGCATCTTAGAATAATGTTTTAGAATGAAATAAACAAAAAAAACGCTATTATAAATTAATGTTTTTCGAAACCGTATTTTGCCTCGGCTATTGTGTAAAAACAACTTTAATACGAAACTGGGTCCTTTAACACGGTTTAATAGCTCAGCGGGTTGTTCACGTAACGCACTGTACGCGCGTCAGGTAGATCTATCCGTCACTTTTTAGGGTTCCGTAGCCAAAATGGCAAAAACGGAACCCTTATAGTTTCGTCATGTCCGTCTGTCCGTCTGTCCGTATGTCACAGGCATTTTACTCGAAAACTATAAGGTGTATTTGAATAAAATTTTGAGGATAGGTGTATTTTTTTAGTCGCTACATAGTTTTGTAATTAAAATTACTAATATTATAAACGTGAATGTTTGGATGGATGGATGGATGTACGTTCCACTTAATCTCAAAAACTACTCGACGAATTTATATGAAACTTTCCAGTTATGTACCTTATATATCAGAATAGGACATAGGCTATCATTTATGTCAAATTTCATCCGCTTTAGGGCAGAAAAAGGGGATGAAACTTTATATGGAGACCAAATTGCTCGTTGCCTTCATCAGGCGCTGCCTAACAGCATAACTTATTGACTCTCGACTCTACTCGCGCGCGAGATAGACTGTCCGTCACTTTCTGATTAATGCTGTCAAAAAGTGACAGATAGTCTATCACGCGCGCGAGTAGAGTAGAGAGTCTAGCAGGGCTGGGTTTCAAAATGTATGGGAAAACTAAAATCCGACTCGCACTTGACCACAATTCTAATTGATAATTATTTAATTATTCAATAGGCTATAATTTACGACCCGCGGGATTATTTTACGAGTTCTACGCGGACGAAGTCGCGGGCCGAAGCTAGTTCGTTCATAAACTGACAATGTAACAAGCTATATGAGTTATATGAAAGTAAAACTGCGGCCATGCGAATTATTATTTATTATTATCTTGTCATATAGTTTATTGTGAATGTCTATTGTAATCACATGTATAGTGTAATCAGTTATAGTTGGTGTAATTTAATTCAATTTAAGATGTGGTTTGGCAAATTGCCTACGGCGAAATCAGGCTTGTGAACTAAGATTTTGTTACGATACCATTCGAACCAGTTTTTGGAGCGGAGCAAATGTTTGTATCGTAGCAACTACAATTAACGAACATAAATCCCCAAACAGGGGGCAAGGCTCAAATCTCTGCGTGATCGCATCAGAAATGAGGCTATCAGCAGCAGAACCAAGGTAACCGATATAGCCCTCCGAATAGCTAAACTTAAGTGGCAGTGGGCGGGGCACATTGCACGTAGAACCGATGGCCGTTGGGGCGGAAAGGTTCTCGAGCGGCGACCACGTACCGGAAGGCGCGGCGTGGGTAGGCCCCCCACAAGGTGGACTGATGACCTGGTAAAGTGGAGTCCGCTGGATGCGGAACGGTCATTGTGGCACTCTTTGGGGGAGGCCTATGTCCAGCAGTGGACGTCTTTCGGCTGATATGATGATGATGATGATATACCCAAAAAAAATTGTCAAAGACGGACCTCGGTGGCGGTAGCCGCAACGCTTCATACTGATTGACTAAAAAATTACGTCACACTTTGCTATTTGAACTAACCGTTGTATGGAGAATCAAGTAAATTGCTGTTTCGGTCGCGAAATACTGCGTTTAGGTCCATAGTTGTTGTACAATTGTGTTTCTATAAAAGCGTAAGGATTCTACTGGTACCTTTAAATTTACTCTTGGACTATAAAAAAGCATGTAATTTCTAAACTTTCAATGTCCATATCTTTTTATGATTTTAATATACATATTGTAATTTATACTTTATTACAATTATTTGATGGTTTACTATCCATTTAGCAACATGAGGCCTATTGTGTGTATGGCAATTCGTCAATGCTATGCGAACTGTCCCAAATAAGTTAAAATTGCACTTTTTGGTCCCAGCGAATCTGCTTTAACACATCCCCTGTCCCATAGTAGTTGACAATCTCTTATTTTGTTGTTGTGAAGGTCCATTTTAGCTAATCATGACGCATTGGGGACACTCGGACTGGGAACGTGTTAAGCTTGTGTTTATCTTCAGTGGTAAACGTCTCAATGCTCAACACTAGCCGAATACTGGCCACTTTTAAGTTTCCATGTTAATTCGTAACAATAATTGGAGAATATGTGGCATTAAGGAGTCAAAGATTGGGACGTTTACCTCATATATTTTTATGTGAGAACCTAACTTCACCTATAGTTAAGGGGCTACCAGCTCCCAATGACCTTTGATCTGTAACTGTCCGGTTTATCATGTTTTTTTTATGGCTTATCCCTAATGCGCTAACCGGTCGTCAAATCTTAATATAATAAAATTAATAAACTGTCGTGAAGCAAGTTCGCTTCCAAAGAGTCCACCTATAGATGGAACTGAGGAAAAACTGTGACATACATAATATTAATACTAGAAATAAGCATAAGCTCGCGGTGCCCACCACTCGGCTCCAAAAAATTAAAAAATCATTCATGGGTAATTGTGTAAGGTTTTATAACAAACTTCCAGGAAACTTAACTGAGTTATCTATTAATAAATTCAAGAACTTTGTGAAGCGTAAACTTATCTCGAAAGCTTATTATAGCACACAAGACTACATGAATGATAAAACTCCATGGAACTAATTTTGACTGAATTTTTAATCTATTATTTTCGTAATATTTTGTTTTTGACATTAGATTGTTTTTCTACTAGTATTTTTTATACAATTTTTATATCATATATATTTTATTCTTTATGTTTAAACAAGTAATTTTTAAAAATTACTCTAAAAAATTAACTGACGATTTGAAAGTGCTTGTTACTAGGCCCACTTGAATAAAGATCATTTTGAGTTTGAGTTTGAGTTTGAACATTCTTGAGAGTGGAGAGTTGCGGCCCGAGTTTGTCTTTCTAAACTAAATCTCGTATCATTTACGAATACTAGACCTCTATCTACACTTAGTTACTACGAATAGCGGGCTCAAGATACATTTGTGGGTGAACGGTTGAGGTGAGGTTAGAACTTAAAAAAACCGGACAAGTGCGAGATCAATTCGCGTGGTGAGGGTTAAGTAAAATATTGAAAATTTTCCCGTTACTTTGAATACTCAAACTTTTTAAATGTTTTCCTGTAATCTTTAGGCAAGGAACGATTTTCCATATGTTTTCAGAATTTTAAGCCTAGGATTTTCGGAGATAAGGTTTTTTTCCTAAATTACTTCAAATCTGTTTTTGCTAACATTATAAAAAAAAAGCTGAGATGCTTACAACAAGTACAACAACCCCTTTCATTTGATACAGTTCACACAATACAGTTTGCGAAACTTTTTTTTTAATTTTACAGTTTTTTATAAGTGACGCCCTTGTTCAGAATTCATTAATTTACTTTACGCGTCCATCTTTGGGTCACCAATTTACATATGTTTACCTTTCATTTCAATCGGTCCAGTAGTTTCGGAGCAAATCGGCTGTGACAGACGGACAGACAGACGCACGAGTGATCCTATAAGGGTTCCGTTTTTTTTTCCTTTTGAGGTACGGAACCCTAACAAGTTAGAGAATAGCGTGGCAGCATAGCGGCTTACTACAGTATAATATTAAAGATCGCAGTCCGTTAAGTTGTGCAATGTGTTGCAGCGGCTACCAGAATGATAGTAAATCTCTCAATATACAACAATTAACCCACTTTAAAAGGCCGCAGCCGACGATCGATCTATTCTGGATAATATTGCAGTAACCCAGCAGCTAGAAGCTACTGGCGAAGTGGTTAAAGCATGTCAAACGGCGGTCGTGGGTTCGAAAAAATAAATAAATGTTTTATTGCCACAACTTTACAACATAAAAACAAATCAATAAAAGAGAAAAAACTAAACTAGGTACAATTTAAACTCAGCATGATTAGATATATCTGGGCAATGGGTACCAGTCTCAGCTTTTGCTGAATGGGATGTGTATGTGTATGTGTGTGTGTGTGTGTGTGTATGTGTGTGTGTGTGTGTGTGTGAAGACTTCGAAGTGTTCGAAGTGCAACATAACACCTTTGAATTTCTTCGCAGATGTTTTCTAACGATGTTTTCGCTTCACCGAAAAGCTAACGTTCAATATCAAATATCAAATGATATTCCGGGACTCGAACCCACGACCGCTCTTTGGCAGCCGCATGCCTGAACCACTGCGCTTCCGTTAGAATCCATCGTGTCAATTGTATTGTATGTCTACTCCCTTTATCTCTGTGTGTAGAATAAATATCTTCGTTCTTTCTTTTACAAGATATTCCCGTAGTAAAGATATTAATTCTTAGCACAGGGGCCAAAATTCTTTTTAGTGCCTAAAATAGAGATGAAAATTTATGAACACTTATAAAAAAAATATTGATGTCTCAAATTTTCCTAGTAGGTAGTGTTACGTTAGTTCTCAACCGGGCTTCAATGTTTATTATGAATTTTCCCACCACCCTGAGTTTTAATATTACAAAAAAGTCACATTTGGTACACAAATTACCAGTCCCCGTGACCCCTCAAAAATAATGGCCACTGCGTTACCAAACATTTTTTTAGAGCCCAAATATTTCGATAATGGTCATCATTCGCGTATGCATATGTCATTGTGAATTAGAAAATAATAGTTTTTTGAAGATTATCCGAATAAGTAAAAAATTATGGGTTAAAATGAATTACTATCAAAGTTACCTTATCGCCAAAGGACTATTTCAGCTAGGTGACATAAAAGTAAAATACAAAGTCAACAGAAAGTCAATTTATTAACATTAAAGTAGGATACTCTGTCAGCAGGGAGTCAATTTAGCTGGACGGCTCACAATTAGAATGAGCAGGTAGCCAAACGTCTGGGAATATATAGTCCGTATGATTTATAATACCTAATTAGCTGAAAGTAAAATTAGTTAATTGACCTGAACACAGAACGAGTTAGTAGCAAAACGTCTGAATATGTCCATATAACTAATTCGTGAAAAGTAAAATTAGGTTTTTGACTACATCATGGATAGGGATATTTGGCAGCGATGAAATCCTGCACTAGAATCTGTCGTAAAATAAATAGACTTTCTACTGTAGCAATGTAATTTTAGAATTTTATAATACTCTGATACTGCAATGATATATTGTATACTGTTTTGAAAAAATGACACCTCGCCGAGTTTTTTACGCCGGTTCTTCTCGAGGCAGAGGTTTACTTTCCGAACCGGTGGTAGTTTATCGGCATTCATAGGTGCATGTAATATGCCTAAATTGAAGAATAAATCACTTTGACTTTGACTTTGAATTATCAAGTGTCATATCAACACTTAACATTTTAAGATCGGGACATTTTGCTAAGGGGCCATTTGGCGTTTATGTCTAGTTAGTAATTAAGACATTACACAATCCAGACTTTTTGCTTATGGACTGTTTAGCGTTCATATCTGTTAAGTAATTAAGACATTCTACGATACAAACATTTCGCTACCGGGCCATTGAGCGTTTATATCTATTAAGTAATAAAGACTTTCTAAGATAAAAGGCGTTTTGCTGCTAGAGTATTTTAAATGCTAACGTTCTAAGGTCCAGACGTTTCGCTAAAGAGGCATTTAGCGTTGATGTCTGTATAGTAACAAAGACATTACAAAATCCAGACGTTTGAGCTATATAGCTTGACGACCGAATAGCCTAGTGGTTAGTGAACCTGACTATGAAGCTTTTGAGGTCCCGGGTTCGATCCCCGGTCGGGGCAGATATTTGTATGATGAATACGAATGTTTGTTTGTTTGTAACTGCTTTTTTTGTGTGAGGTGTGCAATAAAGAGTATTTGTATTGTATTGTATTGTTGGTTATAGTCTTGGATGTTTAATATATATTTAAGTATGTATTTATCTATATAGGTATGTTTATCCGTTGTCTAGTACCCATAGTACAGGCTTTGCCTAGTTTGGGACTAGATCAATTGGTGTGAATTGTCCCACGATATTTATATTATCCTTTGGTGATAAGGTAAATTTGAGTGACCCGTTAAAATGTACAAGGGACTTTTTTATAGGCATCATAAAGAATTTTGGCCCACGGAACGGAATATATTGCAATGCAACGCATTACGTAACGTGCCAGGACTGGCCCAGTTTCCTGAACTCATCAGAAGCAGTTTATCCGAAATGAGAAAGGCAACTGGTTCATATTTAGCCTGGTGAGTTTTTGTTTCACTCCTCCTGTGCGTTTCGTTTTAATGATCCTTAGTCCAGGCAATGAACTGACAAGTTGTATGGAAAAAATGACATATTTGGAAATAATTTATAATAGCAGATTTTTTTAATGTAACGGATATATTATCAATTAAATTGTTACCTAGAGGCAAAATCCAACAAAAAATCAGACATCAAAAAAATCTATATTTAATTAGCTCCTAAAAAGTCCGGATAAATATTAATATTTTTTTTTATCTTTATTTAGGTTCATTTACATTTGCTTTAAAATATTCAATATAAATAAAATAAAAAAGACAATGAATGTTTAATTTAAATCTATATAATTACTTCCGGGTGGAAAGTTTGTTGGATTCTTGAATAAAGCATCTTGGAATAATGTTTTAGAATGAAATAAACAAAAAAAACGCTATTATAAATTAATGTTTTTCGAAACCGTATTTTGCCTCGGCTACCTGTGCTTTCGATGATGTTGAGTTGATCAATTATATAAACAGAAACCGGACAAGTGCGACTTCAACTCGCGTGGTGAGGGTTCCATATATAATCTTAATTTCATAAGTGTTTTTGAATACTCAAACTTCTTATAGGTTTTCCTGTAATCTTTAGGCAAGGAACTATTTTCCATATTTTTTCAGAATTTTTATCCTAGTGGTTTCGGAGATAAGGGGGGGGTCAATTTTCGTCTTTTTTCCTAAATTACTTGAAATCTATTTTTGGTAAAATTATAAAAAAAAATATCTGAGATACTTACAACAACCCCTTTCATTTGATATGTCACCCAATACAGTTTGCGAAACTTTTCCAGTTTACCCCCCAAAAGTGGCCCCCTTCTTCATAATTCATTAATTTACTTTACGCGTCCATCTTTGGGTCACCAATTTACATATGTGTACCAAATTTCAAATCAATCGGTCTAGTAGTTTCGGAGAAAATCGGCTGTGACAAACGAACAGACAGACAACCGAGTGATCCTATAAGGGTTCCGTTTTTTCCTTTGGAGGTATCGGATTCGGAACCCTAAAAAGGTATATATGTTGTCTATATATTGCACGATACATTACACGTACAACCGATGGCCAATTGGGGTGGAAAGGTTCTCGAGTGGCGACCACGTACCCGAAGGCGCAGCGTAAGTAGGCCCGGCCCACAAGGTGGACTGATGACCTGGTAAAGGTCGCTGGAGTCCGCTGGATGCGGGTGGCGCAGGACCGGACATTGTGGCACTATTTGGGGGAGGCCTATGTCCAGCAGTGGACGTCTTTCGGCTGATATGATGATGTTGTGTTGTATACGAAATTCCGTGTTTAAAAATGGCCACCAAATCTGACAGCTAACGTTTCCATTGACGGCTCGAAACTGAGGCAAGTTGTGCCAATTGACTCAATTTTAGTGTGCCATTTTTCAAGCGCGTATACCCTTTCTACGTCTTTTTAATCATCGATGCAAAGAGAGAGGTGTTAAAGTTTAACGTGTCTGTGTATCTGTCTGTAATCGTAGCTCCCAAACGGATAGACCGATTTAAATGCGGTTTTTTTGTGTCATAGATAATTTTAAGTGTTCTTAGCTATGTTTCATCAAAATCGGTTTAGCCGTTTACTTTTTTACTCTTCTGGAGTGATATGATTAACTTTTTATTTTAAAAACACTAAAAAAAATTGAAAAAAGTTGAAAAAATTACAAAAATATCTTTTGAAAACCTAAATGCAAAAACTATTATGACTCACATGATGTTTCCTCAATCCCGTGGGTTTTCACGTTTTATCTATATTTTTTTTATTATGTTTGAATGGAGTTCTTTTTACTTTCCAGTCAATTGTATGTTTATCAATTTTCAAGTCTTTAGCTCGTGGATTTGAGGAGTTCCCATACAAAGTTTTGCCTCATTTTTTACCCCCTTTGAACAAATTTTTATCATTTTACAGCCTATGACCAGGGATTTTCTCGACCGATTAAGTAAAAGTTGCATCAAAATCCTCTATTCACTAAGCTTCTCTGCGTTTTTGAAAATATACCTTTTCAAAATATACATTTTCAAAAACGCAGACACAAAAAAATTAAAACTACAAAAAGTGCATGCTGCTGGGTTTGAACTCGGGGACACCGACTCCGTAAGCTATGGGTGAAACCACTGGACTAACTATCAGTTGTAAGAACACGATGATTTTTTGAATATCTTGACGACATGTTACCATGGTAATGATACTGTTATATTACCGCTCTTGCAACATTATATAGTTTCTAGTCGTCTCAGAACCTATTTTCATCCCATATTTTTCACGTTTTATCTATACATTGCTAAAAGTTTGAATGGGGTCGTTTTTACTTTCCAGTCAAGTTTATGGAGTTCCCATACAAAGTTCAACCCCATTTTCTACCCCCTTTGAAACCTAATCTTTAAGATTTTTATAGCTTAAAACCTATCTGGCGATTCTCTCGACAGATTAGTAAAGTTTGCATCAAAATCCGTTCAGCCGTTTTCACGTGATGCTCGGACAAATAAACAGACAAACAGATAAACAGATAAACAGACAAAAATTCTAAAAACTGTTGGAACGTGTTCTGTTATCAATTCTAAGTATCCCCAGCCAATTTTTTTTCGTTTATCTTCCATGTACAGACTTTCGACCCTCTTCAGCTTTATTATATGTATAGATAGATTTCATTTTCTCTATCTAGCATTTTTTTTTTATGTTTTTTTTTTCGTAGAATGCCGTGACAGAGTGGTAAAATAAAATGTTGTCCCCACTGAAAGAGTCCACTTTGTCACATGTTTTTTTTTAGAAACCAACCGTAAATAAATATTTATATTGGCCAGAAAGGAAACTTTAATTAGTTCTAATGAAGAAACCTATGCATTTTTTTAAAAATCACACTTCAAAACCACAATTTTCGATAGTTCAAAAACCAAAAAAACAGAAAAACCTCGGTTCATTGTCGGTAAAAAAGAAGAACGACCCAAAGCATAAAACGCGACACGGTTGGGATGTTAAAAGTGCTGGATGGGTTAGGGTTGGGATTTTTGGAGCGTCAACAAATAGCATTTAAGCTGGCGCTTAAAGGTATACCTGCTAGACGCTCCTTGGATAGGTGGAGGGAGATCATTCCAACACTTGGACGCCGTGAACCTAAAGCTACCTCGAAATGCTTATCCAAGATCTTTGTCCAATGTGCATTTGCGTCTCACATTTGTTAAAAAAAATGTAATATTATACGCGGGCGGTGTCGCCAGCGGCCATTAGATTACATTTTAAGGAATAAACCATTTGTATTTGTATAGTACCTGACCATAGTCACACACAATTTATATTCCACCAGGCAGTACATTACGAGAGCGTCCTTGATTTCTTTAAAATACACGTAACTGGAAATGATCATTACGCAAGCGTGTGCGTAAAGAATGTCATAACCGGCGTGCGGGTAAAATGTACTTGTTACTGTCCAGTTTTGATGCGTTGGGCAAATTAGAACAAGTAGCGAGTTCTCTCTCGGCCACGACTACGAGCGCTGGCGGGAGCGGAGCCGTTGATTTTTCGATTCAAATCCCGGCTCGTAATGTCTGTTCATTTCTTTCTTTGTTTCTTTCTTTCGATAAACCACCAGCGGTTCAGAAAGAAAACCTCTGTCTCGAGAAGAACCGGCGTAAAAAACTCGGCGAGGTGTCATTTTTTCAAAACAGTATACAATATATCATTTCACTATCAGAGTATTAACAAAAAAAATTACATTGCTACAGTACAAAGTCTGTTTATTTTGCGATAGATTTCTAGTGCAGGATTTTATCGCTGCCAAATATCCCTATCCATAATGTAATCGTTTATTTTATAATATGCTTTTGAAATAAGTGTCTGTTTTACGACAGATTTGAATTTAGAGTCAGTAAGTGAAATGAAAAATGAAAATGAAAATGAAAATGAAAAAGTTTATTCAGCAACCCTTGCTTTACATTATTTTCTTCTGCCAAACTGCAGGACAGTTTGTTGGCAAAGTTCGGTAATTAATTACCCACCGTACCACTGGGGGTATTGGCGGTGGTACGGTGGGTCAGAAGCGTAATGTGTTTTGGAATTTAATTGTAGAATTTTATACAATGTACAATGTTATAAGTTTGACGTATCTGTTTGTCTGTGTATCTGTGTGTCTGTGTGCCCGGTATGTCTGTGGCATCGTGGCTCCTAAACGAATGGACCGATTTTAATGCGGTTTTTTATTCTCAATTATAAGTTGGTGACGTCATAATTCAATGTCAATTGGTATGAATCGTTTCGGTTGCCGCCAGCGAGGTCCGTCTTTCACTATTTTTTTGGGTATTTATATGATCTTTAATTGTAGCTACTCCCATACAAACATTTGTTCCTCTCCAAAAACTGGTTCGAATGGCGTCGTAAAAAAAATTAAGACACAAGCCTATTGTAGGTATTAGGTATGTACAATAAGGGAAATGTATTCACGTACCACCGTAGAACCCTATCGCAATAAGGTGACATACCGCTCGAGTTTGAGTGACGGCGGCCTGTCAATTGCGACAGGGTTCTACGGTGGTACGTGAATACATTTCCCTTACTGTGCATACATACTTAATTGAGTGTTGTTGTTGTTCAAGTTTCGTCGTCATCGTCTAATCGATTACCCGGCTGAACCCTAAAGAAGCACGAGGTCCGCTTTGGCACTTAATCCCATGTTTGGCGTAGGCATTCGTTTTATGTAAGCGAATGCCATCTGACCTTTCAACCCAGACGGAAAAACTAGACCTTACAGTTTTAGACCGTTTGCCGACTCGATGTTCTCCTTCACGGAGGTACTGTTAAAGCCCGTGCTAGACGGTCGCCAACACGCCCCTCCGACCGAGCGACCTTGGTCCGCACCGACCGTGTAGACAGTTGTTTCCAACAAAATTTCATACTACAATGGTCGGGGCCGACCAAGGTCGCTCGGTCGGAGGGGCGTGTTGGCGACCGTCTAGCAGACCTTTTAATATGAAATGATATTTCGTACCTAATTAGTCTACTTGGGTCTAGGGTGGCCATACGTCAGGATTAGTCCTGACCTGTTTTGACCTTTTGCCAGGATTGCGGCCGGACTGGCCTTTAGATCCGACTTCGATAGACTTTCACGAAACGCATACCAAAAGGAAAAGCATTAAAAAAAACCGGTCAAGTGCGAGTCTGACTCGCGCACCGATGGTTCCGTACGAAATATCATACAACACACCCGTTTTGTCCCACCTCTCACCCATTATTTTGGAAAAATCTTAACAACGCATAGTGTAGTTAAGTCATGAGTACCTACAGCGCCATTTATCGGTGCATTTTGTGACTAACTTGCGCGACAAAGGAACTCGGTATGTACAGTAAGAGAAATGTATTCACGTACCACTGTAGAACCCTGTTGCAATTGACGGGCCGCCGTCACTCAAACTCGAGTGGTATGTCACCTTATTGCGATAGGGTTCTACGGCGGTACGTTAATACATTTCCCTTACTGTATGTTGGTTTTTCAGCGATAATTCTTTATCAAGTGAATTAATTTCGATAATTCTTTTTTATTTGCTAGAAGGTACTTTCAGAACACTTTCATACGAATTTGAAGGAAGAAAATTAAACACAGAAGTATTAAATTACAAACAAAATTAACATAATTATGATTTTTGAAGAATAAAAAAAATTACGCTAGATAGAGGTCTCGTCATACTTTTCCGGTAATATTCACGTTAATATTATACATATATATTATTATCAAATTTTTCGCTTGGTTAACTTCGGAGATAAGGGGATAGTATTTTTTTGAACATTTTTCTTTACAAGTAAATCAAAATTTTACCACTGTAGAAAAAAAATAAAAACTGTTTTAGAATGTACAATTTAAGCCCTTTCATATGATACCCCACTTGGCCTACTAACTAGATTTTGATTTCCCCCCCCCCCCCCCTCTTATCCGCCCTTTTTTATACAAATTAAAAGTATATATAATTTTTTTTTTCATTTTCCATACACGAGGATTAGCTTTGTTTACAACTGTTCCAAATTTCAAATCGATAGCATTAGTAGTTCCTGAGATATTTGACTTTGTGACAGACAGACAGACGGACGGAGTCGCACCATAAGGGTTCCGTTTTTACCTTTTTGGTCCGGAACAATAAAAACGATTCTAATAAATTTGAACAATTAATTGAACTGTGTGAGGTGTGCAATAAAGAGTATTTGTATGGTATTGTATTGTAGCACGAATTTGTTTTTTTATAATTACTCAAAGGTTAAAATGTACAAGGGACGTTTATATAGGCATCAAAAAGAATTTTGGCCCAAATTTTCTATAAGCCCCACCCCCACAACTTAATGCTGTATCGTAGTTTTGACTCGACAAGAGCGTGGTACACAACTTTCAATTGAGTGGTATGAATTTCATCTCGCAGGCAGCGAAGGGTAACAAGAAGAGTTTATGGCGTTGCTTAATATCTCCATCTCATATTGAGTTGCCAACCGTACTATATGATATAGTATTGTACTATATTTTGACTCTTTGTACTATATACTGTTGAAGAAATATATAGTACGCAAAAATACTATATTTTGGGGTCCTCACGAAGTGCTTCAAATTGCCCAGGTTTCAATTCATCGTCATCATGATATCAGCAGACAGACGTCCACTGCTGGACATAGGCCTCCCCCAAAGAGTGCCAAAGTGACCGGTCCTGCGTAACCCGCATCCAGCGGCGCAGGTTTCAATTAGCAACATTGGCCAGCCAAGTACCTACTATATCTTTTGTCGTTTTTTTCTGGCAAATACAATATCTCCCCTAAAAATTGTTGGCAACCCTAATCTCATACTTCCAGTTCTATAGAGCATCGATATGGACGATAAAAAATTTGACAACATCGGATTGTGCTATTTTTTGTCCATTTATATTAACCTTACCTCTAGAGCATTTGTTTTATTTGCTTCGGGAAGTTGGTCAAATTTGTCTGAACAAGATTTGACCTAAACAAACTAACATCCTCTGCTAGTTTAATAAAAACTTGTACAAAGGGAGAGTAGAAGTCTCATCCAACTTTGTTATAATTAATATATTAATCGCCCATCATTATTCGATTCATCACTATACGATTTCAATATCTCGAGGGTACTTCTAAAAATCGCTAGCGTAATCTACCCTCAATATAACTCGCCGCCTATAAAGCCGCAACGCGCCGCGCTCACCTCAGTCTCGAATTAGCCGCCAATCAAATTAGAATGTCAAAAACGGGTCGCGGCCAAGGAGGCGCGAAGCAGCCCAGGAAACTTCTCCGGGACAACGTCCAGGGCATCACTAAGCCAGACATTAGGAGGCTAGCACGCCGCGCCGGCGTCAAGCGTATCTGCGGGCTCATTTACGACGAAATCCGCTGCCAAAAGCTATCAAAGATGCGGTTCTCCACACCGAACACGCAAATAGGAAGACCGTCACTGTAATGGACGTCGTTTGGCTTGAACAAGCGGCAAGCGAAGACCGATTTATGGTTTCGGCGGATAGACAGAAGATTTGTGATAAAACAATTATTGTAGTTCATGTAATTGATTAATGGTTTGATAATAATGTAATTGCTTATTTATATTATATCTACGTTACGACGTCGAGGCCCTTTTCAGGGCCGCAGTTGGTCGTGTTTCGCACGGATGTCAATTATACCTCATCATGATCATATCAGCCGAAAGACGTCCACTGCTGGACATAGGCGCTGGCATCCAGCGGACTCCCGCAACCTCCAGTTCATCAGTCCACCTTGTGGGTACGCACGCCGTGCCTTCCGGTACGTGGTTGCCGCTCAAGAACCTTTCCGCCCCAACTGCCATCGGTTCTACGTGCAATGTGCCCCGCCAACTGCCACTTAAGTTTAGCGATTCGGAGGGCTATATCGGTTACCTTGGTTCTGCTGCGGATAGCTTCATTTCTGATGGGAACACGCAGAGAAACTCCCAACATAGCCTACAGTTTTTGAGCCTTATTATGAGGCCCATAGGCCATCAATATACCTGCCGAACATTAATCATTACTAACATATTTTTACCCTTTGGGGGCCGAAGCATTGTTTATTTTGGGTCGATTGTTACATAAGAGCTAACTATGTTATGAAGGTTTTGCATGTTGAATCCAATGACAAGCTTTACATACGGAATATGACAACAATAAAGATTTAAGTTCTTTCGAAAACATCAATTTCTACTTAATCTAAAGATTTTATAAGCATAAGGATGTTCTGTATGATAGGCGGGCGGAGCCGCGCGCGGGCAACTTTGCCTACATTGTTAATTATTGTTATTAAAGGTTCGTGAGGGTGCAAAAAAACAATTCAGTTATTTTTGCGATTATGGGTACGCATTAGGCGCAATAATAAGTCGTCTGTTATGTTATGTTCCCTGTCCCCAGACAAAATTGTCCGTCAATGTCACATGTCCAAGTGACAGTTGTAGTTCGTAGCCGTGAACAACCGTGTCCCCACTATGGGTCCACGGACTCCTGAAAAAAAGGTTCATGGCCCCACATTCGGGGCACCCGGACAGGAAACGTGTTAAGGATAAGATTGAATAGTTGTATGCATATGTTTGAAGTCGACCGTGCCTGCTTCCCCGAACAAGTCTGTTTTATGTTGTCTCCTTCTTATTAGAGTATACGGTACGGTTTAATTGTTGAGCGATTTAGGTGTCAACTAATTTTGATTATTTAGTAGTTAAGCTATAAAGTGTCCAGTATAATGTGAGCTCTAAATGGCTTAACAATTAAAATCCGTGACTGTACCTACATTGTAGGTATTAATAATGTATAAATAATTGGAATTCGTCTGCCAACAAACCGCACTGTGATTTTGCAGAAGCATAAACGCCAATATGAATCATCTTATTAAACGATTTCAAAAGAGGAGGAGGTTCGTTGTTACATACATTTGTTTGTTAACTACCGTTAAGTCTATAGGTAGGTAAGTTTTAATATGGCTTCAGAAAAGGAGTAGTGAAGGTACCTAAAAGTGGATGTGTCCATTACACAGGTCCATTCTTTTCTGGTGAAATAATTTTTGAAACGAATCAGTTACCTAGATTCCAATCCAACAATTACGGAGATCGGTCGCTAAAAAACGCCCGCTCTGTCTGCGGACATTGTCCGTGGAACTAAAAAATCTAGGTTTAAATATTGCCTAAAAAAGTACCTCTTGGATGCTCTTATAAAGGGTACATCCACCCCTTTATTCATTTATTTTGAGACTGAAAGCAGACTCCACAGTCAAACGGAATAATTCGTTTTGTGGAGCGATGTAATTTGTTTTTTTTATCTAAACACAGTTGTAATAAATAAATAAATAATTAAAAAATCCCATAGACACATACAAACTTACAAAGTCACAAACTTCACCACTTTTTAGGGTTCCGATACCTCAAAAGGAAAAAACGGAACCCTTATAGGATCACTCGGTTGTCTGTCTGTCCGTCTGTCACAGCCGACAGGTCATTAGTCCACCTCGTGGGCCTACTTACGCTGCGCCTTCCGGTACGTGGTCGCCACTCGAGAACCTTTCCACCCCAATTGGCCATCGGTTGTACGTGTAATGTATCGTGCAATATATAGACAACATATATACCTTTTTAGGGTTCCGATACCTCAAAAGGAAAAAACGGAACCCTTAGGCCTTATAGGATCACTCGGTTGTCTGTCTGTCCGTATGTCACAGCCGATTTGCTCCGAAACTACTGGACCGATTGAGTTGAAATTTGGTACACATATGTAAATTGGTGACCCAAAGGTAGACGCGTAAAGTAAATTAATGAATTCTGAACAAGGGGGCCACTTTTGGGGGCTAAACTGGAAAATTAAAAAAAAACGTTTCGCAAAGTGTATTGTGTGACATATCAAATGAAAGGGGTTGTTGTAAGCATGCCAGATGTATATTTTTTGTAATTTTACCAAAAACATATTTGAAGTAATTTAGGAAAAAAGGCGAAAATTCCATCCCCTCCCTCCTTATCTCCGAAACTACTAGGATTAAAATTCTGAAAAAAATACGGAAAATAGTTCCTTGCCTAAAGATTACAGGAAAACCTATAAGAAATTTGAGTATTCAAAAACACTTATGAAATTTAGGTTATATACGGAACCCTCACCACGCGAGTTGAACTCGCACTTGCCCGGTTTTTAATAGGTAAAGCATCTACTGTAAATAATAACAGACGAGAAAGCATAAGCTAACGCTATATTAGGTAGGTAGGTAGGTAGGTACAGTAAGTGAAATGTATTCACGTACCACCGTAGAACCCTGTCGCAAAACTCGCAATCGAGAGCCGCCCCTTCACTCAAACTCGAGTGGTAGGTATATATGTCACCTCATTGCGATAGGGTTCTACGGTGGTATGTGAATACATTTCACTTACTGTACATACACGATTTACTTTTATCAAGTTAATGTAAAAAAAAATGCTTATATTAGTCTCAACTGTTCCACAACGTTGATTGACGGTGGACAATAAACAAAGATATTATAACTACCCTCATTATTATCAAATTTACGTCGTCGTGCCCCCACTAGTTGCGGGCCTAAGATATATATATAAGGCCGCCAAAAGCTAGGGTTTTATGTCATATCACAATGGATAACCATCAGCAAAACAGGACACGCTCGTCAAGAGCTGGGCTCATTTTCCCGGTAACCCGCATACATCGTTTGTTGAAGGATGGGAACTACGCGCGCAGAGTTGGAGTAGGTGCAGCGGTGTTTCTCGCGGGGGTGTTGGAGTATTTAGTTGCCGAAATATTGGAGTTAGCCGTGACCGCCGCCGTGGTTAATAATCGAAGCCGCATCACCCCGCGCCATATTGTCCTGGCTGTGCAGAATGACGATGAGCTCAGGAAACTCCTCGCTGGCGTCATTATACCTAGTGGAGGTGTGCTGCCCTTAATCCATCGAGAACTGCTATAAAGAGCAAGAATCGCAAGATCGAACTTCGATGCAGTGACCTTCGTGTGAAGTCAGACAAACTTATTTTGAAGCGAAGGCGACAAGCGCTTGCTGCAATGAGAATTGAATGAATAATAATCTAGTGAAGAATAATTTATTATTGTTATGTAATCATGAATAATTTTAATTTTGCCCGTTATTTATTTTAAAATATCAATGTCCAATGTCCTTTTCAGGACAACATCTGCTTGTTTCTGTAACAAGACTGTCAATCCAAAGGTTAGGGCGAAACGATTGATTTGAGTACAGCCTCTCATATAATCCCGCGCCCTCGCACAGCTCAATGCGCTCCTGGAGCCGTAGCATGGTTGGCCTTATCACGCGATAAGTGACAAGATAAGAGCGTCATCTCTATCGAACGGTGTCAGCCAGTGACGCACGCTCTATCCTATCACCTATCGCGTGACAAGGCCAACCATGCTACGGCTCCTGGCATCGACACCTGAGTGTGACTTGTTTGCGTGGCGATGGACGGCTGTGTCTAGTGAATGCTTGAGATTCTGTGAGGCGATGGATGATAGGTGCTCAACTGTGCCGATTTAATTTATTTGTTACTTGTATATATTAAATTGTTCGTCTAAGTTTCGTGACGCATTGGTGTATACTGTTATGTCATGTGAACGTCTTTAACAATAAATAAATAAATAAATAAATGAATAATCTTTACTACAGTCAGCATCGTTATCATGACACTTTAAGAATTCATCTCTAAGCAAGAACCATCTAAAAGGTATAGATGTTTAAGATGCTAACTGTACGTTATTATGTACAGTCGTCGTTAAAGATATCTATGTTGACATACACTTGTGCACTTATTTCCATTTCAATAAGGTGAAAAATGTAAACATCTAATTGACGTCGACTACGCGTGCAGCCTAGCTAACTAGCATTGATCGCTTTTATGTCGGTTACACAGCATACTTTTTTTTTTAATTTAATACAATTTAAAACCACTATTTAAAACCTGGATGGTTTAGGCAATAGTTGACGAGATCGCGCGGTTCGTCCCGCGTTCCTTAAATCAGTTATTATATAACAAATTGACAACATTGGCTACAATTTTATTCCTTATCTACTTATTCGTCTAAACTTAGTTAGTTTTTAAGTAGCTTCTTACATTTGTCATGATTAATAATGGCATCGGTAAGGTGCTGAAATTCTTGGGCAGGTTAATTAAGATAAATGGAAGTAAGTAATCAATTGTCCTGTCACCATAAGTGTTATTGTTGCGTGGCAACAGGTATGGTGGCAAGTCATTAAACGTACGCAATTTATTAGGGCATGTTTTTTTTCTAATGAGGGTATGGTTTCGCATTCCTCGGTTAGTAAGGACAAACAAAATCTGTTGAACACGTTAATGACCTTGCAGTGTTTGAATAGGCCTGCTTTATTATCTCGGTAGTTAGTTTTAACTGTATTAGGTACTTAATTGTTGTTAGTTTTAATTGTAATTTATATATTTGCGTTACATCCCCTTTGCACTCTCATACCTACTTGCTGTTAGGTAGAAGTACTAGTGCCCGACGCGGTACTAGTACTCAAAAAATATAATTTAACTAGCGAATAATAAACTAAGATTGATCACGACATCATTTTTAAGTTACTAAAGGTTAGTGACTTCAATATTTCTTATCACAATTTCAAGACAAATAACTTATTTATAAGTTATGAACATATTTGTTAAAACCAACTGCCATCAATTGGGACAATGAGTTAAACCTTCAAGTCCCAATAAATGTCAGTCTGTCATTCATGTCATGACATTTGTACTGAAATGACATCTATTGGGACTGCCAGCATAACCACCTGCCATTTACTCGTACATTCGGATTGATTACCTAATTCTTATATTATCAGGATTTTTTATAAGATCACCATATGAAACGAATTCCATATCAGTAACTTGAGTAAATACCTCGTCTCCCAAACCGTATGAAACTGTTTAATACATCTTAAATGAGCATAATATCGTGATTCAAATAAGTAGGTATTTTCTGATGACATGTCGGGCACTAGTACTTCTACCTTACCTAAGGGACGTTTGCTTTAGGTACCTATGTCCGACATAAACGCGATCATGCTAGTAAGACAGGTCGCCGTAATATACATCGTTATATCCATGGGTATTGGGTAACCAAAAACATCTAAACATTATGTAATGCTATGATGAAGTCGTGTTCAGGTGTATTTGATGAATACTGTATTAGCTATTTATATTCAACAAGTTTCAAAGTGGGTGCCCTTTGTTTCCCATAATTTTGTTGTTCCGAATTTCGATGGTCAGAAGTTGATATCCATAAAATTTATAGACATACATATCAGTAGTCATAGTTTTTGTTAAGTATAACGCTTAATAGTTCTAATATCAATGACCTATAATATTAAATCCTATAATCTCAAAAGTCATAAAATTGATGACTATAATGTTTAAAGGTCTATAGATAATTATTCAGAAATGTTGTAAGGCATTTATTTCAACGTACTAATGGTTGTTATTCATATCGTATTAATGCCTAAAATTAATTATGTCTAAGAAACCAAATCTATAACATCCATAGGTATATAGATAATTACTCAGAAACATTTTTAGACATAATAAAACTACTATCAAACCTATCAAAATAAGCATAAATCGTCAAATAAAATTTTCTCTGAGATCAACCAATGCCAAGATAGTGGTGTATAAAGTTTTTCAAAGAACAACAGTAACAGGGACTTAGTGGCAAAACCGACTCGGATCGCGGATAGGTTAGAAGACGGAAGCGGGAGCTTTGCTCCCGCTTTCGTCTTCGAGGTTATTTTTTTTATAAAAGAGCGGAAACACTTGTTTGCAAAAAATATTATAATTTTGCAACACAAACATTGTAGTTTTTATCCTACGCACTACTTAAATTGGGATATAAATCGTATGTCATTGCAATATTTTTGGATTAGTATTTTAAACAAAATTATACTGACTCGTACAACCACTTGGATAGGTTTGTTAGTTCAAGAACAACAATTTATTTAGAACAAGAATTTTATACCTTCTTATAATTATTGCGAGTGTTTTTATTGACTGTAATATTATGAAGTCTGACACCACCCTCACATTAAATGTTATGACTAACTAACCACGTGACTACCCATCATTATGACCTGTGAAAAAAGACTTTACAACAATTATAATAAGCAAGTTTATTGCCTTCAATAATATGAAATGGCATACCATCTGCACATTGAATGTTATGACTAAACAATTTTATGACTAACAATAATGATGACTTGCAAAAATCGGAACTCCAATTTATATTGTATAATTTTATGACTTTCGACAATATGACTTATAACAATTATGTTGGGTAACGGTATGGACTGAAAAAATCGGAACTTAAATTTTATGGGAACCAATAGAGACCCTTTCAAAGTGCCTGAACAAAGCCACACATTTTCCTCCGACGGCGCCAGGCGATGTGGGAATAAAAACTTGGATGTATTTGTTGCAGTTCGAGTGCGACGAATGTTTTCGCAGCGCATCGCCTCTCTTTGCTGTTGGAAACCACGCATTACTGCAAAATAGGTATAGCCGCTACAGACTCACGCCGAGAACCCCCGAGAACACCCGAGAAGCATGAATGTGATCGCTTTCTCGCCGTCTCGTTCTCGCGCTCGCCTGGCCCCGTAGCATGGCTGGCCTTGTCACGCGATAGGTGATAGGATAGAGCGTACGTCACTGGCTGACACCGTTCGATAGAACGAGACGTCGATCTTATCTTGTCACTTGTCGCGTGATAAGGCCCAACCATGCTACGGCTCCTGTTCTCCGATCGGTGTCGAGAATAGTCTCGGCAAGACTTCTCGCGTGAGTCTGTAGTGGCTGGTAGGTTTAAAGTTACCTACTAATAAATAGTTAAAACCTTTAGAGAGGGGTATTAGGTACTGTAAGTAGGTAGGGGTAATAGTAAATGGTTGATAATATTGATTGACGCCTGTACAAAAGAAACAAAACTCTTGCAGCCCTCAAAAGGGCTTTGTCGGAGATTCACTTCTACAATTAGAATTACATAAATGTCAAACTACGCGCGCTCCCCGCTGACCCGCCGCGCGAGCTGTATGTACTTCGGCATAATTGTGACCAGCTTAGCGTGGACAGCTCACAGATTCGTGTCCTCAAAAAGGTAGCCTCTTGGTAACGCGGCCACAGCCGGGCTCTGGAACAGATCGGTCTGCAAGTCCTGAGCGATCTCGCGGACGAGGCGTTGGAGAGGTAGCTTCCGTACAAGGAGTTCTGTGCTTTTCTGGTATCTTCTTATTTCACGCAGCACCGCTGTCCCTGGTCTGTATCTGTGTGGTTTCTTGACTCCTCCGGTAGCTGGGGCGTTCTTCCGAGCCGCTTTCGTGGCTAGGCTAGGCGCGGTTTGTTTTGTACGAGCCATTTTGGTATCTGAACTGATTTGGAATGTGAGAGATATTACTAATTTATTTAGTGCGCAGTTGAACACGAGGGCTTGGCTTTTATAGGTTCTCTCTTGTACCCCCACTACGTGGGCAGCAGATGTTTATTTAAATAAGGGGGTAGATTCGTTCGGTTGAAATTAAATCTACCCCGCAGTTTTCAATGCAGTGGTGGTTCAGCTATATTTATGACTAACATTACACATCGGATTTACTTTATAACACTTAACCCTGACATTGGCACCCAAAGTACAAGTACACTAAGTTCTAATTCTTGCAGAATTGGTCACTAATGCTTTGAAAATTATGTTGAAAGTTATTATTACTTAAGCGAGAGCGATCGTAGCAAAATGTAATCAACGTTCTCCTGCTAACCTTAATCTCTAAACCAATTTTTAGGGTTCCGTAGCCAAAATGGCAAAAAGGGAACCCTTATAGTTTCGTCATGTCCGTCTGTCCCTCTGTCCGTCTGTCCGTCTGTCACAGGCATTTTACTCGAAAACTATAAGGTGTATTTGAATAAAATTTTCAGGATAGGTGTATTTTGTTAGCCGCTACATAGTTTTGTAATTAAAATTACTAAAAAAAATTTTTTAGGGGTGCACTCCATACATGAAACTAAAAGCCATATTTTTTTTTCATAGTGAGCCCACGTGTGGCACATGAATCGATAGGCCTTTCAAAATAAATATAAGGTTTCTCGGCAATATTTTTGATTAAGTGAATACAGTCAGAGATAATCGCCCCGAAAGTCATTAAAATTCTGTCCCCCCCCCCCCCTCTAATTTTTGAACATTGTATTTTAAAAATATGAAAAAATTAATGGACACATGACTTATTAAGTTCATTCACCGAAAATTGTTTTGAACAAGATCGGATGAAAGGTTTCTGAGATATTGCTGAAAAACTGCCTTCCTCAAAGAAAAGGACGTAAGTACCGTAAGATTTCTATGACGATACGACCTTTTTAATAGGCACGGAACCCTTCGTTTTGCGTGGTCTGACACGCACTTAGCCGGTTTTTTTTTTGTATTAAGTAGTTTATTATGAGTTAAACTTACCACTTCTTGTTTCTGGAAGGGCGGTGTCTCCTGACTCCTGACACAAGCAAAATAACTTGCTTCCTAGGAGGCTCCAATAACCTTGTCTAATTTTTAAAAATCCTTTTATAACGTAAATAAACTTTATTTTTATTTTTATATTGAATAAGTAATAAATATTAGGGGACATTCTTACACAACTCGCACTAGCCCCATAGTAAGCTCAATAAGGCTTGTGTTATGGGTACTAGACGACGATATATATAATAGATATAAATACTTAAATACATAGAAAACATCCAAGACTCAGAAACAAATATTCATGCTCATCACACAAATATTTGCCCTTACCGGGATCCGAACCCAGGACCTTCAGCTTCGTAGGCAGCGTCACTACCCACTAGGCTAACCGGTCGTTAATTATTTAGATACTTTTTTACATAGTATTCATTATTCTAAACAAGTGAAATCAAAAGAATTTTCGTAAAACCCGACTGCTTTTTGACAAATATTATAGCCTATTTCACTCCCACGATTAAAAGGAATCCAACGACACCTCATACATCAAAATCCATCAAGCCTTTTAGGCTACAGGAGGCCACAAAGAAACATACATACATACATACTTACATACACTCGAAAAATTATTCTAAAAAACTAAAAATAATAAAATCAAGCAATGAACCAATTTTTTATTTGTAAATAATTTATTTCGTTTTATTTTATCCTTAGTTTAGTATAAGTTTATTTCACACTGTCCATATCATTTATTGTGTCCATTTTATTCAATGAAAGCAATGAAATAGTAACATAAGTAGGTATCAAAGTTAAAGTTATATTTTTCAGATTTTTGGTAGCTTAGTTTCTCAGACACGTTTATCTTTTCCGATAGGCACGACAGACAATGAAATATAATACGACTTAAGCCTGCATCACACTGGCGCGGCCTGCGGTGGCGGTCAATAGTAAATTTGACAGCTAAGGACAGGTTTACTATTGTGCCGCGCCAGTGTGACGCGGGCCTTTAGACGTTTTAGTTGCGAAAGTATAATGTAACATTATATACATTTGAAATGCCGTTGTTAGAAGCTGTGGACCGAAAAGATCAGGTCTCACTTTAATGTAGAAATATAGGACAACGTCAGATAAGTCTATATTATAATCAGACATAAAAGTTTTTGTGGCAAAGACGTCAATTAACTAGGGACCTCCTTCCGATATTAAATTTATCGACAACTATTTGAAATACTTATTTCGAAGTGACATTTCATAGTAGTATTAAGTTCACCGGATAAAATTAAAATTATCTAAAATGCTGATCACTACCCATCGATGTTATATGTAATTTAAGTAATTCGTAGACGTACTTTTTAGGGATCTTAAAATTCAACTAAAGTTTTATTATTAACGTGATTCTTACAAACTCCTTTTAATGCTATTCAACCGATTTCCATACAAAGTAAATTGACACCCAGGAGTGCATTCCAACAAAGGCCAGGTTTAGGTAAATTGTATAACATTGTGTGGCATAATAGTATACTCTGATATAATACCTACCCAGTTTTCGGAACATTTAAACAAAATATAATTATATATCTCATAGTCATAACTGTTATAAGAAAGTACAATTTATCGATAAAATAAATATCGTTGAGAAGTCCATAGGACAATTTTATTCGTGCCACAAAAACTTTTATCTCTTGATTAGTGATTATAATTTATGTTTTATAGTCGGAATTTTTACTTCGTTTGTCGAGCTCTTTCTTACTGAATATAAATAGAAAACGTGTGCACAAAAGGCAAATACTTTGTTCAAGTTAGGACACCACGTTAGCGAAGTAATTCGCTCGTACTCGTGGCGGTAGGCTCCGAGCCGTTAGTTCTATCCCGATCGCACTTACATATTATATCCAGGCCCCGTAGCATGGTTGGCCTTGTCACGCGATAGGTGATAGGATAGAGCGTGCGTCACTGGCTGACACCGTTCGATACAACGAGACGACGCTCTTATCTTGTCACTTGTCGCGTGACAAGGCCAACCATGCTACGGTTCCAGAAAGGGACGGCTCGTGCGGCTCAGGCGATCTAGCTGTGTAAGGTAAAGTATGTGTGCGTGGTAGTAGTATCTACACACACAAACGAAACTACGCGTGTCAAAATACCGAATTTCGCTTTTTATGATAGCACTCTTAAATTGTTTGCAATCACAAACTCTTTCTGAGGGTAAACAGGCGATAGCAAAGTGATTACGAAGAAGTAAGGTGACTTACTAAAACCTACGCACTAACCTCAGCCTCAGACCAAGAAAAAAAGATTGACGGAGAATGATGAACAACCTAGTGACGCCGGTTTTCAACCAAGCCAAATAAGTTAAGCACACGCTCACGCAGACATAAACAAATTAAATTGCACAAAACTAGAAAAAGGTAATCTTGAGAACATTGTGACACGTGTTGAAGAGTTTTGTGCAAATTTCTTTGTATATGTGTGCGTGAGCGTGTGCTAAACTTATTTGGGTTGGTCTAAACTACCAGACCGATTGAGATGAAATTTGGTACACATATGTAAATTGGTGACCCAAAGATGGACGCGTAAAGTAAATTAATGAATTCTGAATATAAAAAAAAAGTTTCGCAAACTGTATTGTGTGGTACCTATATCAAATGAAAGGGGTTGTTGTAAGCATCTCAGATTTTTTTTTATAATTTTAGCAAAAATAGATTTGAAGTAATTTAGGAAATAAGATGAAAGTTGACCATCCCCCCCCCCCCCCCCCCCTTATCTCCGAAACTACTGGACTAAAAATTCTGAAAAAAATATGGAAAATAGTTCCTTGCCTAAAGATTACAGGAAAACCTATAGGTAAGAAGTTTGAGTACCTATTCGAAGTAACGGGAAAATTCAATTTTTTTTGTGTATTTTTTTTGGAGCGCCTAATGCTTAGAGAATAGAAATTTTATGGAACCCTCACCACGCGAGTTGAACTCGCACTTGTCCGGTTTTTTATTTCTTGGTCTGAGGCACTAACGTACCGTATTCAAAATTCATCTATTGATTCTACAAGTAGGCCTCAACTCAAGGGCTCTTTTACATGTCACAGTTTACAATAGACATTATTCTGGCCTCGCAGGTACAGTCAGCATAATCATGTATACATTCTAGAACCTTATTACTTAGACATTAAGTTCGAAAAGTGTATACATGTTTATGATGCTGACCGTACTTGAATCCCGAGTCCACAGGAGTATTCCTAACGATAGATGAGTAAATACGTTGCTATGCAATTTTTCATGTTTTCTTATAACGTTATCAAGTAAAACTATCGTCCGTAAACTTTACAGACAACAATTTTTTCTTCTGTAAATTCGTATTCAAGGGTCTGACAACACCGGTTGGCAAAGTTATCAATAACCACCGTGAACACACAACAAGGTTGGTTTAGCAACAAGTGAAGCGGGCCCACAAACAACAGTGATTTGGAACCAACAGCAATTCGAACCACGCCTACATACACCTTTAACACCGACTTAAATTACAACTGATTCAATTACACATAAGCCTTGCTACTAGGTGAATACGGGCGTTATTGCACGGAGTCTCTAGTTTTGCGAGTGTAAAAACGATCGACTTAGTTTGTAAATTAAAAATAGAACGATTTGTTTTGATAAAATCAAGTTTCGCAGGTAGTACTTAATATATAAACACGTGTTATGCAAGAAATTCGTGCTTGCATCCACTCCAATTAACAAAGTAAAAGTATGTCTTCGTTTTTGTCACACGCTAGAAGGCGTAAGAAGGCTTAGCTTATCAAGGGGATTTTGCTCCGACGATGCAATTCAATATCCTATCAAGATGCTCCCCACCGCCCCCGCAAAATTCGGCAGGCTTTTTTGTACGCAAATGGGTTGTGTCCTCATGTTAAAATTGATAGCGCAGTGTTGCTAAATTGATAGTAAACCTTCAAATAAATGGAATTAAGTATAAATTACGAAATATAATTAAAATCATAAAAAGATATGGCCCTTGAAAGTTTAGAAAAAATATGCATTTTTTTTATTGTCCAAAAGTAAATTTAAAGCTACCAATAGAATCCTTACGCTTTTATAGAAACAACATTGTATGACAACTATGGTCCTAAACGCAGTATTTCGCAACCGAAACAGCAATTTAGGTACTTGATTTTCCATATAACGACTAGTACAAATATTACCCTGTGACGTCATGATTCAATGTTAATCAGTATGGAACGTTTTCGGCTACCGCCAGCGAGGTCCGTCTTTAACTCAATTTATGTTCTTTAATTGTACTTACTCCCATACAAACATTTGTTCCACACCAAAAATTGGTTCGAATGGCATCGTAAAAAAAAATTAGGACACAAGCCTAATATACTCCACCAGTTATGTAGGTATGGTCTAAGGAACGCAGTCAGCAATACCAAAGCACTCCTAAACGTTATAGAGGGGCTGGGGTCCGTTTAGGGTTTGCAATCCGGATCCAATTTGTATGGAAATATCCGGATCCACGGATCCAGATCCGGACATTTACATACAAGTCGGATCCGGATTGCAAACCCTAGGTCCGTTTCACGCAAAATAGGCACGTTTGGTTGGCACGTTTCGATAAAATTCCAGATCGAATAAAGACATTAATAAATGTAAAAGGCAATTGACTTTATATTTGATAGAGAAAATGTTATTATACGATTAAAGATTACTTAAATGACGCTACTACATGACATGTTTCCTTTCACTTTTGGGGGGTAAACTGGAAAATTAAAAAAACAAAGTTTCGCAAACTGTATTGTGTGATATATCAAATGAAAGAGGTTGTTGTAAGCATCTCGGATATTTTTTTTATAACTTTAGCAAAAACAGATTTGAAGTAATTTAGGAAATAAGACGAAAATTGACCATCCCCCCCCCCCCCTTATCTCCGAAACGACTAGGCTTAAAATTCTGAAACAAATATGGACAATAGTTCCTTGCCTAGGATTACAGAAAAACCTATAAGAAGTTTGAGTATTCAAAGTAACGGGAAAATTCTCAATATTTTTGTGTATTTTGTATAGCGCCTAATGCTTAGAGAATAGGAATTTTACGGAACCCTCACCACGCAAGTTGAACTCGCACTTGTCCGGTTTTTTTTATTAGGTTTCCATAGCCAACAGAGAAGTGTCCACTTAAACTTAATTAACGGTTGTATCTCCGACACAACCCGCTTCTTTTTTGAATTTATTTTTTGTACATAGGTAATTATTTAATGTAACCATTATTGAATTGACATTGTATTATATTATAAGTAAGCCCTTCACAATTTTAATGTAAATAGCTGACTAAATGAAAATTAATATTTTGTACATTTACGCTGTGGGTAAAACATATACAGGTCTTATATTTTTTGTACTTACCAACCATGTAACCTGTGTTTAACAAATTTTTTTTTACTGATTTATTTATTTATTATAAAACACAGAAAGTAATGCATTATATTGAATTACATTTAAATAAAAAATTACAATGTATTAAACTACTAAAATTACTAAAACTAACTTAATATGACATACATTCCTATACTATAAAAACTAAGGTACAAGGCAGAATAAAAAACTGATATATTAAAATTTAAAACTACTCAAATAGCCCACCCCGCGTCATTCCCGGTGCAAAGGTGCCCATTACGCTCGCCGCATTGCCGCGTTGGATTGCAATGGACAACCTTTGCAATAAAAATGATATAAATAAATTGAATTGAATTGAATTGGATGTCGACTTGCGGAATATGTCCAGTAACACTAACTAACTAGATCAACGCTATATAATATGAGTATGTATTCATAAGTAGGTATATACATATTTTGCTTTGCGTTTTTTGCCCATTACTTTCTAATGTTGCCGATCAATACAAATTAAGTAATCTCAAAGAATTATTCCACTTACGTCAGCTGCCACTTAGGCCAGATTTTATTTTTTCATACATCATAATTTATGAAATACCGTATAGGTCAGAAAATCAAAACGGCTGACGTAAGTGGAATGTTTTATTGCCAATTTGGTCAGGTCCAGTTAGGACAGATGTTTTTATTCCTCTTATGTCAGTTTCCAGTTTGGACAGTTTATATATGCCACTTCGTACGCGTATAAATTATGGATTACATGATATTCTTATATTTAACCATACCTACTACTGAAAACTTAGATTAGTACGATTTCATTTCCATAAATTATGCGTGTAACAGTTCAAATTCTCTTCGAATCTAAAAAGAGCCTCATAAAATTTGTCGTCAATAATATTTAATTATATTGATGTACTTAATCGTTATTGCAAACGTTACCTAAGTACTTATAGTAGAAGAAGAAGTACCAAAGCCGGAATTTAAATGTTAGATTTAAAAATTGAAACAAATGGCCCGAGGTAGTACATGCTTTCCAGGTAGGTCAGTTTTTTTTGTCGATATTGGAATCCAGTTAGGTCAGAGCTGTCCTAAATGGAACAAAAATATTTCTGACCTAAGTGGCAGCTGACGTAAGTGGAATAAACCATCTCAAATCCGTGTCTTTGACTTCTGAAAGACATTCGACTCAAAAACACTTGAAATCAAAGTGCTCTACGCCTTTAGTTATCGCAATCCTAATCCTAATTGCTTTGTAATTAGAGCTTAAAACGGCGTGAATATTCACGTGAACTTGAATCAATGTGGTTCTAGTTCTGTACGTAATCTTAAGCATATCCGGGCCAGCATTCAGTGACAGTATATTTAATTCGCATTCGATTCAAATTTAATCTGCTTGCCAGTGCGTCGCGCTCTACTCATTTGGCTGTTATGTAGGTATCGGCCAATGGAGTACAAATTAAATCTAAATATGTAGATACGGAGTTGAGTTGAGCCCCTGTTTACGTACCTAAGTAAGTGTTAGGAAATTGTACTAAATATTATATTACCAGTATTAACGCTTGTTCACGAAAAAAAGTAGCCACCGTTGTTTAATTCGGGTTTTTCAATATGAAATGATATTTTTTAAGAATTTAATTAAAAATAAGGCCTCTTCACCTATCGTTATGAGTGGCGTTTTGGATGTATATATTAGCTGATATATATATCAGAAATAATCTTAGATTTTGTATTTTCACGTTTTTTTTTCATTTACTCAAATAGATTATCGATGCGCGAATATCTTTCCAGACTCTTAATTACCGTGTGCAGGTAATAAATTGTTTTAAATCATGACAGAAGTGCCAGAAGTAGACACATGTCTATGCAATCCTTTTAGCTTTTTATCCGACTGCCGAAGGAAAGGAGGGTTATGTTTTTCGAGCGTATGTATGTATGTATATATAAATAAATAAATAAATATTAGAGGACAATCTTATGCAAATCGACCTAGTCCCATATTAAGCTCGATAAGGCTTGTATTATGGGTACTAGACGACGATATATTTAATAGATACAAATACTACCTACTACTAATAATATATGTACCCTAGTTTTTAGGGTTCCGTAGCCAAAATGGCAAAAACGGAACCCTTATAGTTTCGTCATGTCCGTCTGTCCGTCTGTCCGTCTGTCCGTCTGTCCGTATGTCACAGGCATTTTACTCGAAAACTATAAGGTGTATTTGAATAAAATTTTGAGGACAGGTGTATTTTGTTAGCCGCTACATAGTTTTGTAATTAAAAAGACAAAAAAAAATTTTTTTAGGGGTGCACTCCATACATAAAACTTTTTTTCATTGTGACCCCCCGTGTGGCACATCAATCGATAGGCCTTTCAAAATAAATATAAGGTTGCATAGGATTTTTTTTGATTAAGTCAACAGGCTCGGAGATAATCGCCCCGAAAGTCACTAAAATTCTGTCCCCCCCTCTAATTTTTGAACGGTGTATTTTAAAAATATGGAAAAATTCATGAACATGGGACTTATTAATTTCATTCACCGAAAATTGTTTTGAACAAGATCGGTTCAGAGGTTTTCGAGATATTGCTGAAAAACTGCCTTCCTCAAAGAAAAGGACGTAAGTGCCGTAAAATTTCTGTGACGATACGACCTTTTTAATAGGCACGGAACCCTTCGTTTTGCGTGGTCCGACACGCACTTGGCCGGTTTTTTTTATTTATATTTGATCATGTTTTATGCACTTCTTAATATGTCAAAGTTACACGCTGTGGAAGAGCGGCGTCTCTTGACAGGTATCTCGATACTTAAAAAGAGACACCAACCTGTATTTAGTTAAGTATCTTATAAGTTACTGAATAAACTATTTTTCATTTTCATTTTTCATTTCATTTTCATGCACGCCCTGCGGCCTAAACCGTTTGACGGATTTCGAAATATGAGGTGTCGTTGGATTCCTCTTAATCGTGGGAGTGACACAGGATATAATATTTGCAAAAAACTAGTTGGGTTTTTTGATAAATCTTTTAATTCCACTTATTGACATTCAATAAAAGTTGCTGACTTGACCGTCAGTCAACATTGATCGCCGGTTGAATGGCAAAGGTTCAAACATGGTACCTATAATTATTCCGTGCATCTGTATTCCGGTTTTACTTTCGTGCGTGGAAGGAGAAACCTCAGTGTTAGCTGCAGGTTGATCGTGACATGCGTACTAACATGGTCGTGAGAGACATAAAAAAATGTGACAGACGGACAGACACAGAGTCGCGTAAGGGTTCTATTGGACCAGTTAGTTAGTTAGTTTTACTGGGCATTTTCCGCAAGTCGACATCCAATATGCCTATTTTGCGTGAAACGGCACGGTGGCGCTACTCTAACCACCCCAGCTCCTCTAAAAAGTTTAAGAGTGCCTTGGTATTACTGACTGCGTTCCGTAGTGTGTCCGGAGACCCTAGGTGCTTTTTCCTGTATACTTCTACCTGCTTACAATCCAGTAGAATGTGTTTAGTCGTTTCTTCTGCCTCCATGCACGCTCTGCACATGGGGCTGTCTGTGATACCTAACTTATTGAGGTGTCTGTTCAAGGTGTTGTGTCCGGTTATCATTCCTACTATCTTGCGTAGTTGGTTTCTGATTGGACCAGTTGCGGTACGGAAAACTGCAAGTTGGTCTATGGACAATACAATACAAATACTCTTTATTGCACACCTCACACAAACAAAGCAGTTACGGAGAGAAACAATGCAATAACATGTAGGTAGAGGTCGACAACAGGCGGTCTTATCGCTGAAGAGCGATCTCTTCCAGACAACCTTTGGGTATCGGAGAAAGAGATAAAACTAGATTATGCAGTAGGTGGTGCAGAGATTATTAGTAATATTATATATATTTTTATAATTATTTTGATTTTTGTGTAATAATTTGTCACCCGTTTAATAGGTACAGTCGGCCTCATAAGTAGCTGAACACTTTAGTACCTTGTCGTTTTCACTCGTTTGTCAACTTTATATGGCAGCGTAAGTAACCTACCTCGTCACTTTCACTCATTTGACAACTACGTACGGCAGTAGGTATAAACATGATGACGTTAAATCGACTCTCGGTACGAAGGTGCGCATGCGCACCCAGCCCCTTGTGAGGCTAGGGTTGCCAACTATTTTTGGGGGAGACAGAAAATAACGACAAAAATATAGTACACTGCAAAAAACATATAGTACTTGGCTGTGCAATGTTGCTATCAAGTTATAACCTCGCAATTTGAAGCACTTCTTAAGGTTCTCCAAAATATAGTATTTTTGCGTACTATATATTTCTTTAACAGTATATAGACGAATATTATTAGATACATATTTAACGCTATATTCAGGTAAATGTCATGTTAATTATTGAATGTATTATATTATGCACGTTGCCTATCCCTGTAAGTTTGGCGATACTAATAGGTAAGTAATTAAATCTAGTGAATAGTTTGTCTTTAAGTTATGAATATTTTTGTGCACACACTGTTTAGAATAATACTCCAGATCTAGACACTAAGCTTCTTATGTTACTGTATGATTGTGTGAGCCTAATAAATATTATATAGTACAATACTATGTATAATATAGTACGGTTGGCAACCATGTGAGGCCGACCGTACAAAATAGGCCATTAAAATAAAAGAGAATCGCCATTGCATCGACGCATGCAGCATTCACACAAAGTTATAATTTCACTCAAATCACATCCAATTACTTATAATTGGTGCGGCTGTATTATTTCACCGGCGGCAAAATAAACTTGCAAAGTACCTAATTATGGAGAAATAGACTAAACGCACTTTCATTTTCGTCCGAATTCCGACTTTATTTTGAAGTGTGTAGTGTTTGAAATCAATCAAACATTCAGTTGATTCAAATCAACTTGAGTTTGTGTATGCAAGTGTAAAGTTACATAAGATGTGTGTTGCATTTAAAGACCATATTATGTAATTTACTTAATGATTGGATTAAGATGCACACTTGGTCAACAGGGCGCTAGAACGAGGACACGGGGTTATTTGAAGACTACTGGAATTTTGCAATCTTTTTAACACTAGGTATATTACCAGCTTCTGCCCGCAAATCCGTCCGCGTGTAACCCGTTCATGTCGTTTATTTATTTATTTATTTAATTGCTTACATGTGTTTTAAATAAAATAAAAAAGCCTTTTATTTCTTACAGAATTATTGGTTTACAGATTAGTTTTGTTAGTATCAAAAGTTGAGTAATTATTTATTTTTAATGTTAGTAAGTTAAGTTTTATAAAGAGAGAATTAGATATTTCAATTTATAATAGTATTACAAAAGATAATCATTCTGCAAGAACCCCTCTGCGAGTAAAGGCCTCCTAGCCGAGGCAAAATACGGTTTCGAAAAACATTAATTTATAATAGCGTTTTTTTTGTTTATTTCATTTTAAAACATTATTCTGAGATGCTTTATTCAAGAATCCACCAAACTTTCCACCCGGAAGTAATTATATAGATATAAATTAAACATTCATTGTCTTTTTTATTTCATTTATATTGAATATTGTAAAGCAAATGTAAATGAACCTAAATAAAGATAATAAAAAAATATTAATATTTATCCGGACTTTTTAGGAGCTAATTGAATATTGATTTTTTCGATGTCTGATTTTTTGGTGGATTTTGCCTCTAGGTAACAATTTAATTGATAATATATCCGTTACATTAAAAAAATTAGCTATTATAAATTATTTCCAAATATGTCATTTTTTCCATACAAGTTGTCAGTTCATTGCCTGGACTATCCTCCAAAGTGAGCCAGTCTTCTCTGGACGTTGCTGTTTGTATCCAGTTTGGACCCGCTGTGTGTTTAATTTCATCCTCCTACCTGTTGCAGGGTCTCCCTTTCTTTCTTTTGCCTACTGGCCCCCTCCATACTGTCACACTCTTTGTCCACCTCTGATCTTGAAGGCGTGCTATGTGTCCGGCCCACTTCCATTTTAATGCAAGAGCTTGTGCCAGACCATCTGTAATCTGTTGCTTTTGTGATGTTTCGTATTTTTGTATGACTTATTATTATTATTTTTTTTATATTTAACATACTGCGCTCCATTTCTCGTTGTGTTTGTGTTTTACAGGGTGTTAAATAGGGTGAACAGTAGGTATCGACGTGCACCCATTTTGGGTATTGCAATTATACTTAGCATAATTAAGTTATGATTCAATAATTTGCTGTTTTGGCCTCCTGGCCAATTTACGCACATCCAGCGCAGAGCAAAAGGGCCCCCCTAGTGGCTCAGCTCTCAGAAAAAAAAAACAAAAAAAACAATACAATTAAAGGTACATATGGGTATAGATTACAATTAAGACTTCATAGTTATTTAACAAATTAAGGAAACAAAAAAAACATTTTATACAATTCAATTTATTATTATTATTTATATGACTAGCATTTAATTCCATTTTTTTACATTATAATATTCATTATTTTATATTATCACACATATATTCATTTAAAGAATAATAGCATTTTCTTAACAGTAATGATTTTAACTCTTTGTGAAACAAGTTATTGGGCCCGAGCGCGACGACAGCGCCACGTGACAGGCGGCCATTATGGACAATATTGTCACCGCTGTCAAACAAGAAGTAAGTAAATATTGTGAAAAATATTAATGAAATCTTGTGTTATTACAATTCACAACAACACCAGGACCATATCTTTATCTCAAAAACGATTAGAAAATGTTTACTGCAATATGGATTTGACAGCTCAAGTCAGCGACAAAAATGACAATTTTAGCCGTAGCGAGCGCTGTGATCGTTTAGGCTACCCCCTCCACCCGCTTTGCACTCTGCCAATAACTGACAAGAGATTTAATACAGGTAGGCAGTTTGTTATATACTTTGACAGCAATAAATCCTGGGCTATTTTGCAGCATTTTGATATTAGCAGCGGGTTGGAGGAGCTGGTATTTATATCTGGGGTTTCTGTTTTCCTGAAACTTGTGTTTATTATTTCGGACATAGACAGCTATTGCCATGTATATTGGCAAGGGAGTGTCAGAATGCCGTATTCTCCGAAGAAAGGTCTGCAACTAGTTGGGCTTTGGATACCTGCTATGATCGTACCTCCATAAAAACTTTCACCCCCTTAGAGGATGATTTCCGGGGTATAAAAAAAACTATTCTATGTCCCTCCCGGGCGGGGGACTCAAACTCAAATCGAAATCGGTTCAGTGTGAAGAGGTGACGTCAATCTCAAGTAGTTAACGTCACTTGGCACAAACCTGTGCAAAAGTTAAAAAATTCTCAGCAGTTAAATATTGTAATAATTTACTTTTATTTATATAATAACTGACATCAATCTTGTGGTCCGTATATAAAAACCGGGCAAGTGCGAGTTCAAATCGCGTGGTGAGGGTTCCGTAAAATTGCTGTGCTCTAAGCATCAGGCGCTCCATACAAAATACACAAAAATTTGAGAATTTTCCCGTTACTTTGAATACTCAAACTTCTTATACGTTTTCCTGTAATCTTTTGGCAAGGAACTATTTTCCATGTTTTTTTTAGAATTTTAAGCCTAGTAGTTTCGGAGAAAAGTACTTCCAAAATCTGTTTTTGCTAAAATTATAAAAAAAAATCTGAGATGCTTACAACAAACAACCCCCTTTATTTTATATGTAAGACAATACAGTTTGCGAAACTTTTTTTTAATTTTCCAGTTTACCCCTTAATTTACATATGTTTACCAAATTTCAACTCAACCGGTCCAGTAGTTTCGGAGCAAATCGGCTGTGACAGACGGACGGACAGACGCACGAGTGATCCTATAAGGGTTCAGTTTTTGTCCTTTTGAGGTACGGAACCCTAAAAAGAACAATTAAGTATCAGTAGCGTTAACTTTTGCACATGGTTGTGACAAGTCAATCACATTATTTAAGAAATAACTTAATACCTACCTTTTTTTTTTGACGGAGTGGAAATGCACTTACGCATCCCCCCCCCCCCCTCCCCACAGTCTGGGGAAGCTATATAGGGGGGTATGTGGGACTCTCACCCTCCGGCCAACTCTATTTAAAGAGAAGGGGGAGGGAGTCTACCCACTAAAACCACTCCGGCGTTTCCGTCTCTGCCGTTGATGGGAGCGCCATGGGATCGCGAGCATGTCACCACGTCGCCCCCAACTTACTTAATACCTACCTAGTCGTTTCGGCGAACGGTCTAATAGCGAAGTCTCGACCAACATCTTAAGAGACTCTCACTAGATGGCTGGGTCAAGGGACAGATACAGAAGGCGGTACTCCTCTCCTGGACACGCGGATAGTCAGCCGGGTCCTCTGCCGCTCTGACCACCGGTAGCTTAGGCCCCGCCGGCGGCCTCCTATTAGGTAAGTTTCATATTTGCCGAAAGACGTCCACTGCTGGACATAGGCCTCCCCCAAAGAGTGCCATAATGACCGGTCCTGCGCCACCCACACTCACCGGACTCCCGCGACCTTTACCAGGTCATCAGTCCACATTGGGGACACATAATAAAAAATAATTAATGTAATTTTGTAAGGTGTAAATCGATTCCATTTTTTTCGCAGTAACTAAATCGCGCCATTCCAACACACCGTCCATTTCTGGGTCCGGTAGCGGGAATGCATCGCGCGGCTGCGCGGAGGCTTGGTTTTTCGAGCGGCTGGTGGAGGGTAGATTTTGATCGGCTGATCGCGGTCTACCCACGCTTTTCTAAGTTGCCATTCCCGGGGACGGGGTGCCAGCGGCGCTAGCCACTTGCGGCGGGACTACTCCCGCGTTCCGGCATCGGTGCTTTGGTATGTTGTTAGGTGGTCCCCTCCGGCTAGATTGCCGGGCCGCAATTCCATAGCTTTTGCCAAGTCGACGAAACTCTCAAACATTATCGCCCAAGTTCCCCACTTGCCCTACTAACTAGACTGAAATTTTGCCCCCCCCCCCCCCGTCTTATCCGTCCTTCTTTTATAGAAATTAAAGATATGTATTTAAATGTTTTATTTTACATACACGTGGATTAGCTTTGTTTACAACTATTCCAAATTTCAAATTGATAGCATTAGTAGTCCCTGAGATATTTGACTTTGTGACAGACGGACAGACGGACGGAGTCACAGCATAAGGGTTCCTTTTTACCTTTTTGGTCTGGAACCCTAAAAAGAAGGGGCTCAGCAGAAGGCGTTCACGGGCTAGTGATGGCCCTGACACTCGGATGACACTCGGTGTCTGTCTGTCTGTCACAGGCAGAGTTATGCGATCACTCGGTGTCTGTCCGTCCGCCACAGGCAGTACAATGAAGGGCGAGGAAAACCCTGCGGGTAGAACAAGCACCCCGAATGCACGTACACCCGCAACTCGGCAAGAGCGAGCGAAACCTGGGGGTAGTTGTGAACGTCCATTTTCCCAACTACCCCAAGAAAAAATCACGACTCCAATCGTCACAGAAATTAACTGCGACGTTGTTTAATTAAGTCCCACAATATACAGCGGCCAGTAACAGATACGGTTAGGGATAACCTCACTGGGGCCTCATATAAATTAATTCTTAAATTGTTAGTCGCTGCTCGCTGCCCTAATGTTGCACCTAGATAAGCCTAGATTATAACTGGTTACCATGGTTTTATAGTCAACTAGCTTCTGCCCATGACTTCGTCCGTCAGAACTCCTAACCTGCGACCACGGACAAGTCAATCGATCAAGCACAATTATTATAGCGAAATGGATATACCAAAAAGGTTTGGGTATTATCCATTTCTCTGTCCAACGAAATATTTCGCAACAACAAATTGCTGACCACCGCTTGTCGCATACTGCGCCTGCGTGGCGAGACTGGCGAGCCATACTGCCCGGAGCTTGTGGCTCGAGTGTTGCGGCTGAATGTTCCAGATGTGCCCAGAGTCATGCTGAGACCGCGAGCGCGCCCACTGCTGGCAGTGCTGGCGGCGCGCATGGAATCGCACATACATTCGCCGCTCCGTAGCGCGCTCACTCAGACATCAGCACCTGAATGTGACTTGTTTGCGTGGAGATGGGCGACTGTGTGCCGTGAATGTCTAAGTTTTTGTGAGTCGATGGATGATAGGCTGTCCAGTACTTTTGTTTGGTGTCACCTAGATGTTGTCCATGTTGAATGTGTTTTGTATATACTGTTATTGTTATGGTGGCGTGTTTAAAAATGAGGGTCATATTGTTAAGGCACATAAGGTACAGAATCAAATGGACTGTTTAATTGTACTGGCAATCCTCGAACTTTTGTTGACGACTAACGCCACGATATTTTTATTTGATTTCAATGACAGAAGGCAATTTTTTAATTAAATTTGACAGACAGGCCAAGTTAAAAAAGTATAGATGATATGCGTGATATTGACCAATGTCGGGTGAAAGAGAGGGCGATAATAAACACCTAGTATACCTACTTAGGTACTATAAAAGACCTAAACGTTTTCTGTATTAATTTATTGCTTGATCGATTAACTTGTCCACTTGTGATAGAGGTATATACTTACGACGTTAACTTCAGTCATTTGGCCGGCTCGTTGGGCGTGGTCTCATCGGCGGCGCTCAGCGGTTCGGTCCGTTATCCCCACTACGCCAGTACTCTGCGAACAAATAAATAGGGTCGCTACTCCGATTTACGTTTTATATTGCAACGAGCGTGTACACTGTGCACTCGTCTCTTTCGCTTTTAATTTTTTCAATCAACCAATCGACATGTCTGAACGCGTTAAAGGTGACAAGAGGAAGGCCCGTTCCAACCGTGCCGGACTCCAGTTCCCCGTCAGCCGTATCCACAGGCTCCTCCGCAAGGGCAACTACGCCGAGCGCGTCAGTGCCGGCGCCCCTGTATACCTCGCCGCCGTAATTGAATACTTAGCCGCTGAGGTGCTCGAGTTGGCCGGCAATGCAGCCCGCGACAACAAGAACACCGGGATCACCCCGCGTCATCTCCAGCTGGCCATTCGCAACGACGAGGAGTTGAAAAAGCTCCTCTCCGGTGTGACCATCGCCCAGGGTGGTGTGCTGCCCAACATCCAGCCCGTGCTCCTGCCCAAGAAGACCCAGAAGAAGGCTTAACATAAAGGGCCATCCCACCAACAGGCACTGGCAACAGTGCGACTCGTCCGAAATTATGTTTGTTGTTGATACAAACGTCCATACACCATGCCGCATAAGTCTAGCGGTAAGGCCGCCAAGAAATCCGGCAAGGCCTAGAAGACCATCTCCAAGTCCGACAAGAAAAAGAAGAAGCAGAAGAGGTATGAGCGCTACGCCATCCACATCTACAAGGTGCTCAAGCAGGTGCACCGCGACACCGGTATCTCGAGCAAGGCCATGTCGACCATGAACTCGTTCGTGAACGACATCTTTGAGCGCATCGCAGACGAAGCCTCCCGCCTCACCCACAACAACAAAAAGTCCACCATCAGGGAGGTGCAGACGTCCGCGAGGCTTCTGCTGCCCGGCGACTTAGAGAAGAACCCCATCAGCGAAGGCACCAAGGCCATCACCAGGTACTACAGTTAGTGACGGCTCGGCGTTTTTTTTTTTCACAACATAGAATTTCATACCTTTGTTACTTACTCACACACGATCGCTGGCCGGACTGGTACAATGTACTCATCTCAAAACGGCCCTTTTCAGGGCCACAAATACGTTCTGAATAAATAAACCGTCTCTAGCCGTGCACACGGCGTCAATCATTCGTATACCGTATCATAGGTATACTCGTATTATTATAGTACCTACCAATATTATATGCCTGCATGTGTTGTAGCTACAGTAAGTTGAGTGAGCATATACATGAAAGGATATGCAAAGAATATTAGGTTAGATTAGCGAAATATTTGAAAATTTTAGGTGAAGTTTGCAATTGGCTACTTTCCTAAAGAAATATATTTAGTCCGTCAGTTAGATTATCAAAACATATTGGACACGTATTTTTTATTTGTCAATTAAACAAAAAATATGAAGATATAGCCCGTCAAAGTTCCGCGTGACGTCACATTTTGGTACACTTTTTATCATAATGTGACGCCACGCGGAACTTTAACGGGCCATATCTTCGTATTTTTTTGTTTAATTAACAAACAAAAATATACGTGTCCAATATTTTTGATAATCTAACTGACGGAATAAATAGAATTAGGTATAATTTTTTATCCAGGAAATTAAGTACCCAATTGACAAAATTTTGTCAAAACTCTTGCTAACCTAATATTTTCAAACCTAAACTCTTATACATTTTAATTTTAAAAAAATATGTAGGTAATTCTTTGTTGTTTCCAGTGATGCGGGGGAGGGGGTGGGTCGGTCGCTTGATACAACTGTCTCGCTCACAATGACACTACATCTGTCCCTCTCTGAGTGCATAAAAAGGGGGCCGCCGGAATAAATCATCTATTCTCGCTCGTGACTCGTTAACGAACGCGTGTACGTTGATTTTATACTGAACGCAATGGTCCGTACCAAGCAGACCGCACGTAAATCCACCGGTGGGAAGGCTCCCCGCAAGCAGCTCGCCACCAAGGCGTTCCGCAAGAGCGCGCCCGCCACCGGCGGAGTCAAGAAGGAACGCTACAGGCCCGGCACCGTCACCCTCCGTGACATCCGTCGCTACCAGAAGAGAACCAAGCTGCTTATCCGCAAGCTGCCCTTCCAGCGTCTGGTCCGTGAGATCGACCAGGATTTGAAGACTGACCTGCGCTTCCAGAGCTCGGCAGTCATGGCTCTCCAGGAGGTCAGCGAGGCTTATCTGGTCGGCCTCTTCGAGGACACCAACCTGTGCGCGATCCACGCCAAGCGCGTGACCATCATGCCGGAAGATATCCAGCTCGCTCGCAGGATCCGCGGTGAGTTCGCGCGCTAAGCTCTCAAACTGGCTGGCTAGGAGCGCTTACACCATATTGTCCCGTGGCGTGTATGTGTCTGACGTGCGGAGACCGTCACGTTCCAGTCGAAACAAAAGGCCCTTTTCAGGGCCACATATGATTCGAAAATTTATAAAGGTTTCTTTGAACAACACTTACGTCGATCAATCAATTAAAAAATCTACTAATACAATGATATAATATATTAATAGATGCATGTAATATGCCTAAATTGAAGAATAAATCACTTTGACTTTGATATATACATACATATATATTTCATACATACATACATCAATCCATCATCAGACAAGAAATAATATTAAGTACCGTAAAACCACACAACTATAGTCCACTACCCCAACTATGGTCCAATAATAAACTCATTCGTTTCTATCAATGCCGATTTTGTATTTGTGATTTTATAGGTTTTTATTTAAATTTGTGTTACTATATTGCCTGTCTTTAAGTTCACCCATGAAAGCAGTCCCACCTGAGCAAGTAATATGTCAATTAATTTGGACCATAGTTGGGTGACCTGGACTATCTTTGTGTGGTTTTACTGTACCTAATGCCTTAGAGAACTGACTTTAATAGATATCTATAAGAGTAGATAGTAAGATACATAAACGTTTCGCACCCGGACCGCGGTCCAGCGGGTGATACCTGCAGCCGCCCTGCACCTACCAAGAACCCTTCGGTCGGCCAAGTAACCTTTGCCGCTCGCGCCGTACCCGGTCCCGCTCAAACGGACGCCCCGGGCTAGGTGTATAGCGGTAAGGGCCAAAAGCTGCGCTGAAATGCGCCACGGAGAGCCCATCAGCCCTTCAACTTCGATGAAGGGACAGGAGAACCGTGCGGGTAGAACTTGTCCGCCGAAAACAAGTACTACCGCAGCTAAAAAGAAGACACCAAAACCGGCGGGTACTTGTGACAGTCACTTTTCTCAAGTACCCCAAGAAAAGATGGAAAAAATCGAGACGCCTATTGTCACTGATTTGGACGGTGACGATTCAACCAAAGACGCCTCGCTATCGCTAGCGAATCCAAAAGCGCCCAAATCTGCTGCGGGAACGTCGCAGCAAGAAGAGGAGCCGCTGACCCCCAACACCCAATGGAGGATAAAAGGGCGGCCCCCGGCCGTACTTTATCGCCGCTCGGGCCCCATCTGCAATCCGGCCCTCCACGGGATCCCCTGGATCATGATTGTATCCTGGTGGCCCGCTTACTGTTCCCCAGGGTTACAGGCTTGGATGGCGGCCTATATCCGGCCGACCTCTTTTTTGATGGTGGACGTGAATCCTGCCAGAAGACTGTTCCTGGATTTCGCGCGGGATAACCACCCCACGATCCTGCCAAATGCTGCCTTGAAACGCAAGCACGACGTCCGCCAGTCAGGGAACAAAGCGGGCGTGCAGGGCAGTAACGCCGACGCCAACAGATGCCGCTGCCGCCACTACCACCACGAAGCCGGCCCCATTCCCTCAATGACAACTCAAGCGAAAGAGGAAGCAGAAGAAACCCAAAACCCCGCTGCAGCTCCCATCACAGCCACAACAACAACAACAGCCGCCTAAACAACCGAAGAAACCGCGATACCCCACCATAGTCGCCCCGTCCTCCTGGATTGGCCGGGGCGACTTATACATGCGATGCACATGACTTCCTTATATATTTGCACGTCCTTGTGACCAAACATGTAGTTCTATTGTATTTCTGTTAAACCACCTATTTGTACCATGTCTAAGCGAATAAATGACTGATTACTGGTATTGCAAGCAATAGCAGCCGATCTAGGACCCACGCCCTACACTGCGCCCTCGGAAAGCGCCATCCGCTTTAGGCACTTGTCCCACCGCTGGCGAGTAAGCGATGAGCTATCGGCGATTTTCTCGCCCAAGAAACGAACAAAATATAATCGCTCCCGTGTAAATAAAAGAGAGATATATATTTATAGTTCATCGCTGGCTGTTCACACCGCGATTAACTATATCTCTCTCTTTTATTTACACGGGAGCGATTATCTTTTGTTCGTTTCTTGGGCGAGAAAATCGCCGATAGCTCATCGCTCATCGCCGGCGGTGGGACAAGTGCCTTATGCCGAAATCCGAAGACCGCTGCGTAATCCGCCACCTAGCCGCCCTAGAGGAGAAAAGAGTTAAGCTCGAGTACCCTCGTGCGCGAGTCCGATTCGCACTTGGCCAAATATCCTACCAAATATCCCTATCCATGATGTAGTCGTTTATCTTATGATGATGATATCCTCCCAAACGTATTCGTCGACGGCGACATCCTGACAAAAATTATTATCTAAGATTGGGAAACTTTACGTGCATGGGCTCGAGTGTGACTTGCAAAACCAAATTTGGTTTTGAACGTACGACCGCAAGAGACACAGTGAAGCTGTCCAGTAGCGTTATAAGTATAGTGGTAGGAGGGCTTGGGCCGAGTTTTACGGAACTGGCGTTTGGCGTCCAGATCTTCGAGACGGGTGCGTTCAAAGTCATTGATACCTGTATTGTCAGCAGTTCGCCAGTCCGATCTCTGAGTAGCAAGTTCCTCCCACGACTCACATGATATGCTGGTGGCAGACAAGTGGCGCTTTAGGACATCCTTGTACCGCAGATACTGCCCACCATTTTCGCTTTTACTAGCCTACTTAGCATGATAGAAGTTCAAATTGTAGTATTTTTCCTAAGAATGTCACTGTTCTCTTGACTGACCGGGACAGAATAACAACAAGGAAAAGTTGATTGACCCATTAGTAAATTAATTTATTAAATGTAAAGCTTAAACATTATATACATATCTTGCTAATTGATGACTTGAAACATTATGAAAACTCAAGCCTCAATAAAAGGTTCAGCAGCGAGGTTTTGATTCCTCTGGTATCGCAAGCGTACCAGCTGGGTTGGGCTGTATGCTTGTTAGCTACCCTTTTACATATATATATATATAAATCAGCTGCTCCTTATTAAATAATATACTATTACTTTTGAGCTAAGTATACAATTATTTCATTAAATATTTTATTAAATTTACACCTGATTTTACTATAACTAATAATTAATAACACTTACATACTTAATAATATAATATAGCCTGCCTAAAAAAAACAGAAGTGAACGATATCCATTGTGTAACCATAAATAATTAATAAAAATTACAAAGGTTACAACATCAGCTGTGTAACGGAGACAAGGTTATTTGAACTGTACAAATATTTTATAAAATTGATTATCATTTTAATATATTATATAAATTGAGGACCGTGTAATTGTCTAATAATACTTATGAATAATTACCACACAAACAAAAAATATCGCTATATGGTTACAAATTGGCTACTTTCCTATAAAAATATATTTAGTCCATCGGTTAGACTATTACTCCAGGCAAAATACGGTTTCGAAAAACATTAATTTATAATAGCGTTTTTTTTTGTTTATTTCATTCTACAACATTATTCTAAGATGCTTTATTCAAGAATCCAACAAACTTTCCACCCGGAAATAATTATATAGATTTAAATTAAACATTCATTGCCTTTTTTATTTTATTTATATTGAATATTTTAAAGCAAATGTAAATGAACCTAAATAAAGATAAAAAAAATATATTTATCCGGACTTTTTAGGAGCTAATTAAATATTGATTTTTTTGATGTCTGATTTTTTGTTGGATTTTGCCTCTAGGTACCTAACTATTTAATCTATACATATAATAAAGCTGAAGAGGGTCGAAAGTCTGTACATGGAAGATAAACGAAAAAAAATTGGCTGGGGATACTTAGAATTGATAACAGAACACGTTCCAACAGTTTTTAGAATTTTTGTCTGTTTATCTGTTTATCTGTTTGTCTGTTTATTTGTCAGAGTATCACGTGAAAACGGCTGAACGGATTTTGATGCAAACTTTACTAATCTGTCGAGAGAATCCCCGGATAGGTTTTAAGCTATAAAAATCTTAAAGATTAGGGTTCAAAGGGGGTAGAAAATGGGGTTGAACTTTGTATGGGAACTCCTTGAATGTATGAGCTACAGACTTGAAAATTGGTAACCATAAACTTGACTGGAAAGTAAAAACGACCCCATTCAAACTTTTAGCAATGTATAGATAAAACGTGAAAAATATGGGATGAAAATAGGTTCTGAGGCGACTAGAAACTATATAATGTTGCAAGAGCGGGGTTATAACAGTATCATTACCATGGTAACATGTCGTCAATATATTCGAAAATTCATCGTGTTCTTACAACTGATAGTTAGTCCAGTGGCTTGACCCATAGCTTACGGAGTCGGCGTCCCCGAGTTCAAACCCAGCAAGCAGCATGCACTTTTTGTAGTTTTAATTTTTTTGTGTCTGCGTTTTTGAAAATGTATATTTTTCAAAAAACGCAGAGAAGCTTAGTGAATAGAGGATTTTGATGCAACTTTTACTTAATCGGTCGAGAAAATCCCTGGCCAGGTCATAGGCTGTAAAAATGATACAAATTAGTTCAAAGGGGGTAAAAAATGGGGCAAAACTTTGTATGGGAACTCCTCAAATCCATGAGCTTTAGACTTGAAAATTGATAAACATACACTTGACTGGAAAGTAAAAAGAACTCCATTCAAACATTATAAAAAAAATATAGATAAAACGTGAAAAACCACGGGATGAAAAAGTCGCTGTTAATATTGAAATCCAGCAACCTTGATCTTCGTCTTCCTATATAATTGGTATGAATTCAGAGGTCATCTAAAGATGTATGATAGGTTGAGTTTAATACTTACGTCGAATTAGCATAGTTCACCAACGTCAAGAGACGTGGGTATAAAATTTGGACACAACGGCATTCCGCGGAGAATTAAGTAGGTACCATTTTTAGGGTTCCATAGCCAAAATGGCAAAAACGGAACCCTTATAGTTTCGTCATGTCCGTCTGTCCGTCTGTCCCTCTGTCCGTCTGCCCGTCTGTCCGTCTGTCCGTCTGTCCGTCTGTCCGTATGTCACAGGCATTTTACTCGAAAACTATAAGGTGTATTTGAATAAAATTTTGAGGATAGGTGTATTTTGTTAGACGCTACAAAGTTTTGTAATTAAAATTACTAAAAAAACATTTTTTAGGGGTGTACTCCATACATAAAACTAAAAGTCAAAAAAATTTTTTTCATTGTGAGCCCACGTGTGGCACATGAATCGATAGGCCTTTCAAAATAAATATAAGGTTTCTCTGCAATTTTTTTGATTAAGTGAATACAGTCAGAGATAATGGCCCCGAAAGTCACTAAAATTCTGTCCCCCCCCCCCTCTTATTTTTGAACGGTGTATTTTAAAAATATGAAAAAATTAATGGACACAGCGCTTATTAAGTTCATTCACCGAAAATTGTTTTGAACAAGATCGGTTCAGAGGTTTTCGAGATATTGCTGAAAAACTGCCTTCCTCAAAGAAAAGGACGTAAGCGCCGTAAAATTTCTGTGACGATACGACCTTTTTAATAGGCACGGAACCCTTCGTTTTGCGTGGTCCGACACGCACTTGGCCGGTTTTTTATGTATAAAACTTCAGCGTTTGTGACATTCAGAAATTTATTATGAATACTCGGATATAGTGAGCGTCCGCATGAGCTAGCTCTCGGGCCTTCGGCCCTCGGGCTCGCATAGAAGCGATGTATTGGGCCTTTCATTCATACGAAAAGCTCGGCCTTCGGGCTCGCTTGCCTCGCCACTCACCTTCGGGACTTTGGAACTCAGATTTCGCTTTCAAGACACTTGGAGATAGTGTGCGTCAGTCTTCGGGCTCGCATAGGAAGCGCTCTCTAAAACGGTTCTTTGGGCCTATCATTCCAACGAAAAGCTCGGCCTTTGGTCTCGCTTGCCTCGCCGCTCTTCTTCTGACTTCTCTCGCTCGGGACTTTGGTCTCCGGTTTCGCTTGCAAGACACCTGGGTTTAGTTAGTGTTCGTGAAGGCTCGCCCTCGGGCCTTCGGCCCTCGGGCTCGCATAGAGAGCGCTCTCTGAAGGGTTGGTTTGGTTGGGCCTTTCATTCATACGAAAAGCTCGGCCTTCGGGCTCACTTGCCTCACCCCTCAACTTTGGGACTTAAGGCTCATGTTTCGCTTGCAAGACACCTGTGGATAGTAAGTATCCATGGAGTCTCGCCCTCGGGCCTTCGATGCTCTGGCTCGCATATGGAGCGCTATCTATAAGGGTACGTTGGACCTTTCATTCCTACGAAAAGCTCAGCCTTCGGCCCCGCTTGCCTCCCCGTTTACCTTCAGGACTTTGGCTCTCAGGGGTAGTTTGACAAGACACCCGGAGATATAGAGTATCTTTGGGGTCTCGCCCTCGGTCCATTTGTTTCAATTATGAAATTTTATATTTAAATTCCGGTTTTGGTAATTTTTCTTCTACTTACGTACTTCGTTTGCAATAAAGATTAAGTAAATCAATATAACTAAATATTATTGACGACAAAGTTTATGAGGATTTGAACTGTTACACGCATAATTTATAGAAATGAAATCGTAATAATCTAATTTATCAGTGTAGTAGGTATCGTATGGTGAAACATAAGAATATCATGTCATCCATAATTTATACGCGTACGAAGTCGCGGGCAGAAGCTAGTTGATAATATATCCGTTACATTAAAAAAATTAGCTATTATAAATTATTTCCAAATTTGAAATGTTTTCCTTACAAGTTGTCAGTTCATTGCCTGGACTATATCACAAAATATTAGATTCGATTTTTTAATTTGTCAATCAAACAAAAAATGGTGAAGATATAGCCCGTTAAAGTTCCGCGTGACTACACATTATGCTAAAAAGTGTACAACATTGTGACGTAAAAAACACGTGTCCAATATTTTTAACCCCCAACGCAAAGAGGTGTGTTATAAGTTGAACGTGTCTGCGTATATGTCTGTGGTATCGTAGCTCCCAAACGGATGGACCGATTTGAATGCAGTTTTTATGTGTCATAGATAATTTTAACCCGAGTGTTCTTAGCTATGTTTCATCAAATACGTTTCAGCAGTTTTTGAGATACTTATTGAACTTTGAAATGAAAAAATCGGGGGTTTTTCAACTTTTGTAAGTTGTTTTGTTGTTGTTGTTGTTGTTGTTGTTCTAACTGACGAACTAAATAGTTTTTTTTTTACCTAGGAAAGTACCCAATTGCCAAATTCAGCTAAAATAGACATTATACTATTTTTAAAACACTGCATTATCTGTCGATGAATCGACGTCACAATCAATCGTGTAAGGAAAATCCTATAGAATTGAAAGCGTTCCTTTATGTAACGAACGAGCCCTTGAACTGTGTGTGTTGTTTACATTATGTAACGAATTTTTCCATTGAGCATCGCAGTTTTCCATTGTGTAACGAAGTTTTCCGTGATGTAAAGAAACTTTCCATAACGAATCGACTCTTTCCGTTGTGTAACCCAGCTTTCCTCAGCATTTCACTGTGATACGAATCTTTCCACTGTCCAACGCGATTTTTCAATTGCGTTACGCCATTCCTGTCACAATCACAGTTGTTAAAGTGCCAAGTTCAGTGAACGCTCGTGTCGTAACCCAGTGGTGTAGGGCCCTCGGACGGGGGAAAGTGCGACGCGCCCCGCCGACCCCGTTGATCGGACTACTAGTTCAGCATAGTGTGGTTATCGTAGATATTGCGTCGCTGTTCGCGGACCTGAAACGGATGTTTGTTTGCATGTTAGTATGACTGAAGAAATGGTTTTAAGACCGATGTCCTTCATAAAGAACATTTTTCTTAGAGAGGTTTGGAAATGGAAAAAAATATTATTTTTATACAAACTCCAATATAAAAGGAACGATGTTGAAAGAAATGGGTTTTAAGACCTTATGTCCTTTATGAAGGACATGTTTGACTAACTTGAAATTTAATAGATTACTCTAGACAAAAAGAGGGGTGTTATAAATTTGACGTGTCTATGTGTCTGTATGTGTGTGGCATCGTAGCTCCGAAACGAATGGACCGATTTTAATGCGGTTTTTTTTGTCCGAAAGCTGACGTGATCGAGATGGTTCTTAGCTACGTTTCAACAAAATCGGTTCAGCCTTTTTTGTGTTATTGAACTTTGAAATTAAAATGACGTGGGTTTTTCAACTTAAGTTGTAGTTATTGGAAATTTGTATTAGTGGTTGATTTTACGTCTTTCTTATGGAGGCGGTAAGGGAGCAGTTAATTTTTTTTTGTTGAGATTACCAATGTTAAGGGTAAGAGGCTGCATAAGTTGTAAGAAACTAACGTTAAAAAAAAATATTTAAAAAATAAATTAGCGCTTGGTTCTATCAAAACTTGCCTACAGTGAGTAACAAGTTGCAAACGCGCGGTGGAATTAGGTTATTCGGTATCCGACCAAACCACTACCCGTTGCATTTCTATTCATATTCTTTAAGCAATAAAGATGAAACTGAACACGTCCAGACCTGTCGCTTCCACTTGTCCTGTTGATGTGTGACTCGATTCAGCACGTTGCCGCGCGCGCCCATAGGCTGGCCCGAGGCACCCACCGTTGACGACTCGTCCTGGAAAAAGGACATTCGATAAAATACAAGTTTTACTAATGAACATGATAATAATAGTAATTTTGCTAATGTACCGCCAAGTCTCGCTTTAACAGAGAACAATTTTAGAGAACAATATGTCCTTTAAAAAGGAATTAGGTCCTAAATTCCTTTGGTATATGAACATCATTTGAATATCACTCTACTACAGAAAGGTCGCGTACGTCTGCTCCTAGCAGGTCGCTTTGCCGCCCTTGTTGACAAAGGGCCCATTCTGCACCACATGCAACATGACTATAGCGGTACTACAAAAAGGACGCTTATCTACGTTTGCTTCTAACAGGCCTCCTAGAAATATTATATATAGCTGTGCTAGGGTGTTTCATTTTTCCAAATTTTCGATTTTTCTTTGACTTCGCTCGGTTTCTCGTTCCCATTTACATACTAAGTTCATATGCCAAAAATCAATACAATCGATTTTCATTTAAAGGTTGCACAGTTTGACGACTTTTACGCCAAGCAGTTGATATATCGGTATAGAAGCGGGTAGCAAATGTTTACAGTGTATTATCTGAATTGCCGGGTAGTAAGAGATTTAAGTGTGATATTTAAAGCATTGAAGTTAAGCGTATTTTGATATAAATAAATATGTGTAGTAGAAGAGGAATTTGGTTACTCGAGAAAGTTCCTTGCGATAACTTTTTAGGGGCTCGACTTCCTTCTAAAGAACAAGTGTTGTTAGTTTTTTTACACCATCATAAAGAGCAAAAAGAGACACTATCGGAGGCCGCTAAGTCGACAAGCATCAAACTGCAAGAAATATGGAAGAAAGCTAATATACCTGTTAAGACAGAGGTCAATATTCGAGCTGGGATTAAAAACCTCTACAAGGAATACCAAAATATGGCAAAAGAGAAATGCAGAGATACAGACAAGGCAAATATGAAACGCCAAATTTGGAAAGGTGATCTCGAAGAGTTATTTGATATTGCAATCCAGGATATAATGACCAGGAAAGACGTGCTCCAAATTGATAAAGAATTCCTTATATCACAGAGGGAGGATCGCATGAATTCTTCAATGAGTGGAGTCAACAAATTATTTTCTTCAAAGATTGCCCGAAAGCTCAAGAGACAAGAGCAAATGGACGCTTTTAAAGTGCAGCATTATAAAGCAGTTAATGAAGTCAACAAGACAGTGACGTCAGTGACCTTGACACATGAAACTGTGTCATCGTCAAGCGATGAAGGCGATGAATTCTCTGCACCACGAGCAAAAGTGCCACGTCCTGATGGTAAAATGCTGCCTCTCGATTGGACACTTACGACCACATGGGATCGCGAACAACTCTCTAATCGGCAAGCTAGTAGTTCGTTTATTGCAGCTGCTAAAAGCCTTGGTCATGATGTGTCAGATATTTCTATATCGCCGTCTACTGTTTATCGAGCTCGGGTGGCTAACAGAAGCGAAATGGCTCAAAAAATTGAGGCAACGTTATTTCAAAACCCGCCGCCTTTAGTCTTACACTGGGACAGTAAATTGTTGCCGTCAGTCGCATCCGGTAAGAATCTAGAAGACAGAGTAGCGGCTCTTGTAACTGGCAAACAATTTGAACATTTACTTGCTGTTCCTGTTACTGCGAAAGGAACCGGGGAGTTAATGGCTAAAGTTGTTGTTGAAGAGGTGGACCGGTTTGAGCTGCGTCGCCATATCGTAGGTATTTCTTTCGATACTACAGCATCCAACACAGGCCTTGTTCAAGGGGCATGTACTAGAATAGAAAAATATTTTGAACGTACATTGCTATGGTTGGCTTGCCGTCATCACACCCACGAATTAAAAAAGACGTGTTTAATGAGTGCTATCCCGTACCTTCTAGTGGCCCTGACATTAAAATTTTCCGGAAGTTCCAAAAAGTGTGGGATTCTCTCAATAAAAAATTGTACACGACGATGTTAGATGAAGAAGATTCTCTTCTAGGTTTTATAAAGGATCGCCGCAGGGATATGATTGACTACCTGAAAAAAATGTTGGAATGTGATACTTGTCCAAGAGAAGATTATAAAGAATTATTGCAATTATCACTATTGTACCTTGGGGGCTGGACTCAAAATAATTTTCCATTCCGAGCACCAGGAGCTCTTCATCAAGCAAGGTGGATGGCAAAGGCCATATATACACTTAAAATTGTCTTGTTCACCCGACAACTTACGAATGTTCCTGGTATCACAAAGAAAGAACTGAATGGTTTGAAACCAGTGGCATATTTTGTGTGTGTAATATATGTCCGATTTTGGCATGAAGCGATGGTTAGCCGATGGGCTCCCAAGAATGACTTGGATATGCTGCAGCTTTTGAACTGCTATCCTGATAAGAATGTTAAGAAAAGTGCCCTCGCGGCTGCTAAGAGACACCTTTGGTATTTATCAGAAATGAACATAGGATTAGCTTTTTTTGATGAACGCGTCTCTGAAGATGAAAAGCAAAAGATGTTCCAAAATTTAAATAAACCAGCAAATAAAAAAGAAATGAAGCGGTTGGAGGCTAAAGTCATTAAATTTGAAGAAAAATCCCTCAGTGACTTTGTTACTACAAAGACCAGGTCTTTCTTTGAATTATTCGGTGCTAAGGATGAAAATGAATACTGTAGCACAACACTCAGAGCATTTGTCGATAGTCTGAAGGTAGTCAATGATACCGCAGAAAGAGGGATAGCTTTAATAAAAAAATTCAATGATTCAGTCAAAGACGAACAGCAGAAACAATTTTTGTTAAGAGTTGTCGAGCACCACCGAAAATGCGTAGCTAAGAGAACAAAAAATGAGGTAGCAGCTTATGCAGCCAATTAAGTTGTTAATATTTATAATTAATAAATGTTCTGTTTTGCGGTTAGTTTGAATTTCTTTCTTATAAAAATATTTTGTGGCTAAATAATTGTAAAGATTCAAAATAAACATATTTAAAAAAAATTACTGTGATTTTTCTTCACTACCTTTTTATCTGTTCATTCTGTGCAACCTCTAAACATGGTCCAATCCACTTAAAATTTGGCATATATACTCTTTAGGTAAGCCAAAACCGGAAACCGAGCGAAGTCAAAAAAAATATCACCATTTTTGTTTTTCCATACAAACATGAAACACCCTAAGCTGTGCTATAAAAAGGACGCTTACGTCTTCGTTGGTGTGCTCCTGGTAGGACGCCTTGGCTCTCTTGTTGATGAGAGGATCCAGACATATGAGGAAGCCCATGTACACGACAAGCAGCATTATCATCCAGATTACAATAATTACGACCACCTGGAAACAGAACACAAATAGGACAGTCAAAATCAAAATCATTTATTTGTAAACATAGGTATATGGATGGTCAAAAACAAACTTAAAATATTGTACCACTATGTTTTGCCATTAAGGTGCGTACGAATTAGAGCAGCGGGTTGAGGCACGCACGGCGTCTATTTTGCTCTAATTCGTACGCGCTCACGCGCTGTGCGCGAGCAGCGCGCGGCGAGCCGCCCAGAGGCAGTCGACTGACCGTGCTCAAAGGCGCCTCAGTGTGCGCGCCTCGCGAAACGTGGACGTGTATCCGAGCGTGCCGCGAGCAGAACGACAAGTTCTAACTTGTTTGTGGGCGGCGCGCGTACAAATTTGATCAAGTTGCTGAGCGTGCGTGTGTTTGTTGGTAAATAATAAAACATTAAGTGATTAAAATGTGGAACAATGAGAAGTTACTTGATATTTAATAAAAATTCACTTTTTCATGCACCTGATTTTCAAATGTAATTTGGTGAAGTAAATGAGTGCCACATGAATTACGATTTTTGTACAACTGCTTCATCCACCACCATTTCTTCTTTTTTTTGATGATAATTCGGTGAATTATGATAAACGCAGCCGTGGCTGTCACCGTGTCCGACGCCATTTTGAACAACGCACAAATGTCGGCTCGCGCGAGCACGCTGCCTCGCCCGCGCATGTTTATGTGGAACTATTTGGCGCGCGAGCAGCTCGCCGCGCGGGGCGAGCATGCCTCAGGCTGCGCCGCTCTAATTCGTACGCACCTTAAGGCATACAAATATAATAAATATTAGATATTAAACTAACACTAGATATAAAAAATAATTTAAGTCGCAGATGAGTCTTACAAATAAGCCTAATTGAGGCTTCAGTAAGAACTAAGCATACATGTAGTAGCATAAGTTTTATATTTTGAATAAAGAAAAGTAAAAAAAAAAAAAAAAAATTGTGACAAGAGAGCATTCATTTAATTTAGTGTAGTGTAGGTAGTTAAAACAAAAATGTGTGCTGATTTTGGAGTTCACGATCCGTTAAATATTCATTAAGTGTATAGTAGGCTTTTTTTACTAAAAGTGTACACAGGCTTTTTTTGAATTGTACCAAATCTTCTAGTTTGCATATATTTTTTGTCAATTTAGCGAAATACTTTTAGCGAAAAGCGCCGTTTTCATTGATTCCGTACATATTTTGTGACATCGGCGAGCACTGTTAAAAACAGAAAACTGATGCATATTGTTTGTAACGCAAACTGCGGTTTCAAATATATAGAGGCACGGTAGTGTAAGTATGCTAAGTCTGATAAAATGCGGTTTACATGACTCCGTTGATGGTAATTTACGTGCTGATCGTAAACATCGTTTCTGTGATTTGAAGGCCATCTCAGCAGTCAGGTTAGAGAAACGTCGCAGGAACGGTCACCTTGGCACTCTTTGGGGGAGGCATATGCCTAGCGGTGGACGTCTTTCGGCTGATATGATGATATTGATGACCAAAAATGATTTTTCCCATCTCATGCTCAAAAAGTGTGTCATATTAGGCTTAATAAGCGGGGCTAAAGTAGTACATTTAGCCCCTAGGGAAAATATGTATACATATTTATGATTTTTAACACATTTATTTTGACCAATCAAAGCACTTCACCATATTAAATCCACCAATCACAACTCTTTCAAAAAACATTATCTTTGCTATCAACCAACCAGAATACCTACAGCTACATATTAAAATCGACCAATCAAACATCAGGTGTTTTTTAGTCCCTAATTCCAAATCATTTAAATCCACCAATCACAACTCTTTCAAAAAACATTTCTCTTTGCTATCAACCAACCAGAATACAGCTACATATTAAAATCGACCAATCAAACATCAGGTGTTTTTTAGTCCCTAATTCCAAATCATTAAAAAAGAAAACGCCTCACGCTAAATTGAACAATCTCTTCGCAGTGAAATTTGTTATTGATTGTGGATGGATAATCTTTGTTTTACTATTTTCTCGCAGTCGAAGTGAAAAGTAGAGTGTATAACTCGGGTCTAAAAGCCATATTACCCCTCGAATTATTTTCCCTTCGCTTCGCTCGGGAAAATATCCATCTCGTGTTAATATGGCTTATTTTAGCCCCTTGTCATACAATCTACTATTTTTGACAGAAACTTCACAAATTTCACCTTGATAATGGTGGTGTTCCGGTTCTCGTATTTGCACTCGCAGCGCGGACAGAACTCTTGCTCTCTGCCCTTGATCAGCTCGCCCACTTGCGGCAGAATCACGCCGTCACAGTTGCTGGTAAACAAAAAATAGGTTATTCTACAATTTTTTAGCAAGCTAAATGATGTATTTACGGCGAGGGCGGTACATTGAATCCAGATTGAAGCGAAGGATCCTACGACAGAATTCTGAGCGAAGCGAAATAAAATAAAAATTCAGAACATCCCTGACTCACTTATTCGTTGACCAAAACTTACCATTTGTTGGGATGCACATTGGCTATGTAGAGTTTCCGGTCGGATGTGGTGTTGTTGCTGGTCGAGTTGTTGTTGAGGACCGCAGAAGGACTCGGGCACACACATTTGCACCTCTTATCTTCGTATGACTGTGCCTGTGTTATAAATTGTATTTAATACCGTATTTAACAACAGTAACAATAATTATTATTTTTATTACATCTATTATGTATATAAAACAAAGTTTGAAAATCGGTCCACAATTGACAGAGAAATGAACATATATAAAACAAAAAAATACATACAGTGGAACATAGAACCTCCTTTTTTGAAGTTGGTTAAAAATCATGTATGTTCATAAAAATATTGATAGCTTTAAAAGAAATTACCTACATGATATAAATACCAAAAATAAAGACAAAGACTATACGAATGACAAAACTGTCTGGGAATGCTCTAGATAGTACAGTCGAGTTCCCCCCAATATCTAAACAGACAACCTTTCAAAAATATCTGTTCACAGGCTTTATTATTACTGACATAAGACGCATGTGTAGATATTTTTGAAAGGTTGTCTGTATAGATATTGGAGAACTCGACTGTACCTAATTAGTGTTTCTTATATGTGTTATTATTACTGCTTTAATACATTGTATAGTCAACAGCAAAAGTAGGTTATCATTTTTTCACCTTATTGCAATGGAATAAGGTACAAAAGTGATAACTTACTTTTGCTCTTGACTGTACCTATATTTGACATTTTGAAAGTGCTTAATTGTAATTTTGCAAGTGCAGACTCTGCCTTGAAGCAGAGGAGACGCCTATTTATACACATCCTAACCGATTGCCCTTGTCTTATGCGCAGCCGTAACTCCATTGTGGGCAAACACCTCATGTGCCCGAATTCTGCAATTCTTGGAGTTCGCAGGACTTGACCAGGAATTGTAGTAAGTGGCGATCACAATAGATCAGCAATGGTCGCAGTGATACAATAGCCACTACCAGAATAATAATAATAATAAAGCCCACTGGAAAGAATACAATTACTTTGACTTTGACATTAGGTATCTAATATATTATAGGATCCTCAAGAAATCAAGTAATTTATTGCATTCATGTTCACGTATTACAATTAGTAGTACTTACAATACAATACAAATACTCTTTATTGCACACCTCACACAAACAAAGCAGTTACAGGGAGAAACAATAGAATAACATGTAGGTAAAGGTAGACAACAGGCGGTCTTATCGCTGAAGAGCAACCTCTTCCAGACAACCTTTGGGTACTTATCTATTGTAATATATTGTATGTTTTAAAAAAAATTGCTACACCAGATCCATGAGAGGCTTTTGTATACTGTAACCACTTTTTACCATGGTGCAATATGGAAGTATCAAACATAAGAAGAAAAAGAAAAAAACATTTATTCGTGACAAAACACATAAAAACAAACTGTATAGACACAATACACACAAACACATTTGCCACGAAATGGTCACAACTCAGCGTGATGCTGGCAGCGCACAAGGGCATCGCAAATCTCAGTCCTTGTGCTAGTTATGCGACCAGTTTCAGTTATCGACCACCTGAAGGACCAGGTAGTCCAGTTGTTGTATGAGCTACCTGCCGAGGCTTTCCCGAGGGACTGCCTGTATTCATTTGAGGTGAATTTAGGCATACTCATGTAAACCTGATCAGATGAAGGTGGCCAGAGTAAATCCTATACTACAAAACATAAGCCCATCATTTTGCTATGGCGACAAGATACAGGTTAGACATATGCATGCACCTTCAGTATGATAAACAGGGCTCGGATTTTTCATCGCACGGTAAGACGAAAGAAGACTATGGAGCACAGAACAAGTAAATACTATAGAAACGGTAATGGGCGGGGTGCGCGTAGCCGGTGTTATGATTAGACGCCCATGAAACTGTCAAACGCTGTCAAAACGCAGATCAGATGTTATTTGACCGTGGGTGACGATTTTTGCCGTAATAAAAATAAAAACCTGGTGTGTTGTGCAATTATGTCGTGCCGAGAGGCAAACAGGGACCCAAAGGTTCCTCCGGGAGCGATTTCCTATCACCAGTAAGTACTGAAATAAGTGTTTTTTGAATAAATACGTAATCGATTATGACATTCGCCATTACTCCGTTGGTAAGATAGAAACGATATGCATGCTTTACATTGCTTGCTAGCTAAAGCCGCACATTAAGGAACTACCGTAATGTCACAGCAATGTATCGCGTTATTCGCGTTTGTCATTTTAACGGGGCGATTGTCAGTATGACTAGAGTGGTACCATGCCTAGTGTATGTACTTATCGATGATAAAATTGTATTACTTTATTTGTAACCCAGACGGAATTCGATTTCACTAAAATTATTATAATATGAATAGGGTTGATTGTAGTCCATCCGTTATTTGTCATCCAGTAAATATATTTTTTATTAGAAATACTTAACATGTATTAATATATAAATGTTAAAATTGTATGGTACCATTAAGTATATTTATTTGTACGTTAATTCTGTCCATATTATATTCTGTCAATTTATTCTGTAATTTATAGAATAGAATAGAAATGTTTATTGCGTGTCACATTGCAGGAGCCGTAGCATGGTTGGCCTTATCACGCGACAAGTGACAAGATAGGGGCGTCGTCTCGTTCTATCGAACAGTGTCAGCCAGTGACGCACGCTCTATCCTATCACCTATCGCGTGACAAGGCCAACCATGCTACGGGGCCAGGTTACAGATGATGAAAACAATAAAGATATAGATGTGACGCCGTGCAAGGGCACTGGAATCATGAGAGGGCTAAAATTAATACTTATACCCTTATTCATAAACGTTCATCAAACCTATAGACATACTACTTGAGAGTCATCATTGTCTAAAAATAAGTCTATTTCTAGTTCCTTGCTGGAATACTCAGATTGACTTGGTGGGGTCTACTAGTTGAGCTCTTAAATCAATTTGGTTTTATGTTAAAAGCTAATAGACCCACTAAAGACAAGAAATATTTCTATGGCAAAAATATTTTCTCTGTCTGCGTGAAGCGATTTATGAATTTATTTATGTCAAAGAAATGATTATTTGTTAATGAAACAAATGGCAATCGTATATCAAGGAATTTAAATGTTATATTTTAAATGCCTTGATATAACATATAAAAAAAAAATTGAAAATACTTTAAAACTTGTACGTATTTTAATTAAAAATTGTTAGCATGTTTTCGTGAGCTACACGATTTCTCTGACAGTTGCTTTCAGCACGCGCACTAGATCAAAATTCGTTACCCGATTTCTTAGGATGTAATTTCTCATACAAATAGCACTACTAACTGCTACTTAATCGGACTGATATTTATCAGGTTCGAATCGGCCGCAGTACGCAAATACTCTTACTCTAAGAAATAAGGGCCTTTTTTATTTTACTATATGCATATATATACCATATAATATATAAACATGTTTATTTTATTGAAATAAAAATACAAGATTATAATTAACATTAACTAAGATAAATTAAAACTAAGTTAAATCTAAAAAAGGCCCTCGAGGCATAAACTATATACCTAGAATATAAAATATCGATAATTATGATTTTAGTCTCACCTCTTTTTCGTATTCAAAATTTCCAAATAGGTGTATCACCATAGAGTGTCATAGTAACATAAGACCTTTGGTTTCGAACGTAATCAAACGTCAAGTTCATTTGAACAGGGCGTCCATTTGGCAATCAAAAAGTTAATGTCAATTTCCGTCAAAAGTGCGTCACGCTCACACACGTTTAGTTATGCTCTAATGCAAGAAGGAACACATGTATCAAGACTATTCACATATCACTTCCATACTTGAAAACCCCTTTCGAAATTGGCTCCTATATACTGATAAAGAATAGACTTACGTGACATTTTTTTGGCATTGGAAATTAGACCGCAAGTAATGCAGTTTTGAGTTACTTTTCGTTCTAAAAATTATAACAGTTGATATCGTAATGGAATTAAAAGCTTTTACCAATTAGAAGCGATTTGCAGTAGTGTTGACATGTACGCATTCAGTTATGATTGTGTGGGGCTGGCTACGCAGGTTCCCGAAGTAACTAGCTAACACGCCGCTTCCATCTTATTTAAGTATTCCGTGCTATGGAGTAATAAATATAAACAAAACAAACAAAGTACTGCATTGTAACTTGCATTATCTTTTTTGTTATTTTTTATGGGTGGTGGGTTTTATTAACATCGCCTAAAAATTAAAATTATCTTATCAACAAACGCCCCCCGATTTATAATAAGTTAATTAGATTATTCTCTTCTGTGGCAGTAGGTTAAAAAAATTTACGTAATCAACGACCAGTGTTCCGTAAAAGGCTTTAGATTATATTAGGACAGTTCGGGAACATCTCCCTCTACTTGATTACTTGGCATTTTAATTCAGTGTACTAATTTAAAAGATAAATAACATTTTAATTTGTGATAAACATATCTTACCGAAACGCAGGCGACGCTTGCAGCTACGACCGCGAAAATCACTATTAGGTACCGCATTTTTAGGGATTTGACTTCAACTTGTTTAAATTTCACAAATTGTTTTTAGAAATAGAAAATAAAAACTTTCAATATCAATACATAGCTGCCATTTTGATGTGTAAGTGACAGTTTCCTAATGTTGCCATAATGTGGTCGAAATTTATCATCGAAGCGTCATCTGTATTTCCACCGAATCACCCAGCATGTTCAATGTTTAATTCTAGAGTAGATAACATAGTAAAAGTAGCATTCTATTTTGTCAATCAATGATTTTGATTTTACAGCTTCAGTCACTTATCACTTTATCTCACTCAGAAACCAAATATTTGGACATAATATTTGTACAATGTATTGGCTTAAGGCTCTCTGTGGCCTAAAACACTTTTTCTGTAATCTGTGTTTAAAAACAAACTCCTACTTCCCCCCTTCCCCTTCCCAGCCTGTCGTTCGGTTGGCATTTTGACAGCAAGAATGTATTGATTTTTTGCATTTAAACCAGTCCCACTTCCCTATTTTCCAAAAATTCTTCCCTAAAATTAAAATACTTAGTTAATTTAGGTCTTCGAACATTAATCGTCATGGCGGCGAAAGTACAAGAAGCTCAAGAACACTGCAGGGTTGCTGAAAAATAGTAAGTGAAGAAGTGTATCGATTTTTCTCATCGACGTTTCTAGCTTTAATTTTATCTTAATTGCGAGTAAACTGAGCCAAAGTAGACTGATCGGAACATTCAGTGCCTAAGAGAAATAAGAAAAACGATTGCTATTTTTTTAAATATGTTTTTTGGACCCTGGCGTTTCTGTATAGGTCTCTGCAGCCGTGCGACTTTGCGTTTATTTTTCATAAATTCGCTGCATCTATCACATAGCCCCTGCCCTGATTTGCATAGCGTATAAACTGTTTGTTATCAGCTGGGTTTTATTTTGTTTTTCTGAAGAGCGTCTGAAATGGATGGTTGAGTTGAGATGAATTGATTATCATTATTTATCATTATCAGTTAATATTTAATGATAATGTTAGTAATAATAATATCCATACACAAAATCTTCACTTTCAATAGTGGCTGACTGTGTCCATAGAGTTTTTTTTAAATATATGAATGCCCTGACACTAAATCCTCTAGGTTTCATCCAACATCATTATTATCAGATGACCGGTAGCCGAGTGGATAGTGATGCTGCCTATGAAGCTGAAGGTCCTGGGTTCGAATCCCGGTAAGGGCAAATATTTGTGTGATGAACATGAATATTTGTTTATGAGTCTTGGATGTTTTCTATGTATTTAAGTATTTATATCTTATTAAATATACCATAGTCTAGCACCCATAACACAAGCCTTATTGAGCTTGCTATGGGGCTAGTAAGTAGGACGAGAAAATTCTCAATATTTTACGGAACCCTCACCACGCGAGTTGAACTTGCACTTGTCCGGTTTTTTTGGAAATGTGGAAATGCTCATGAATGTGGCTTGGCGGAGTACTGAATTAAAGTTGGCTAAAACTTTGTTTTTAAAGTGATTTATATTATTTCTGTAGATTAATTCATGCATTTTTTTACTAGCTTAATCATTGCTTGCTCTATTCATCCCATTTAGGTTTTTTTTTTGCACTTGCGATTTATGTTTTATTTTTATTCACTTGCCAACGAATGCCAGAAGCAATTGTTCATTAATTGAAGACCAAAGAACTGTGTTCCTGTGTCTCCAAGCCTGGTTGAGAACGTGGATTTGTGCTTACACTTAGAGAAGTGTCAAAGTAGGCATTACTGACAACTGACACTGGTTTAGCCCATTGGGCAGTGGCCCTTCCTGTGAAATTGATGGCCATGGGTTTAAATCTGGAGAAGTGCTAACTAAGTATGTGTCAAAGTAGGTATTACTGACAACTGACACTGGTTTAGCACAGTGGGCAGTGGCCCTTCCTGTGAAATTGATGGCCATGGGTTTAAATCTGGAGAAGTGCTAACTAAGTATGTGTCAAAGTAGGTATTACTGACAACTGACACTGGTTTAGCACAGTTGGCAGTGGCCCTTCCTGTGAAATTGATGGCCATGGGTTTAAATCTGGAGAAGTGCTAACTAAGTATGTGTCAAAGTAGGCATTACTGACAACTGACACTGGTTTAGCCCATTGGGCAGTGGCCCTTCCTGTGAAATTGATGGCCATGGGTTTAAATTTCGAGAAGTGCTAACTAAGTATGGGTTTATTACTTTTAAACGACTTCAAAATAAAGAATGAGGTTTTTAAATGTTTCTCAGAACTCCGTCATTTATGAACCGATTCGTACAATTCTTTATTTATTTGAAACTATATGCTTCCTGGTTGGTCCCATTGTTATCAAAACTTCAGTTGGATGATGGGAACCATGAGGAATTGAGGGAACTCCTCAAATATAGAAGGCACGGATGTAGTAATTTCGGTATTTTCTATTATAATTAGTGTATTTACACCCAGAAATCACAAATTTGGTGAAATGGAACTGATGATGAAGACCACAGATGTCTTATGGAACTCGTACTTAAAACTGTAAAAGTGCGTTACTGAGTCTGATATGATTCCGTTGAAATAGCAACTAATTAAATCCTAATTGTCAAGTGTGCCAAATCGACGGAACTCCTCAAATATTATCGGCCCACATACAGTGATATGGTTTTCGTCTGTAATAATCAACGTGTTTACTCTCGGAAAGCAGTCCGTGTGGTAAAGTGGAAAGGAAATGTGGAAATGTTAATTTGGCTTGGCGGAGTATTAAATTGAAGTTGGTTAAACTTTGTTTTTAAAGTAAATTATTTCTGAAATGTTAGTAGGTATAAGCAACTTGGTTGAATAATCTAAAATACAAAGAACATTACATTATACATACAATCTTACGTTAACTACAACGTCACAGACTTCCTCTTTGTTAAACGAGCGAGCGAAGCGAGCTAAGTTCTTCGTGTCAGTTTGGGTCAAAATTATTTCGTATGTCCGGCGTCTGTCCGGCAGTTCTCCTCTACCCTTCGCATTCCTCAACCGATTCTCGTGAAATTTTGTGAGCCGGTTAGATAATTATACAGATTTTATTGTCGATTTTTAAAATTAAAAACGTGCATATATATTAGGCAGACTCGCGAATTCTACGACTTACATCATCATCATCATAATCATCATCACATCAGCCGAAAGACGTCCACTGTTGGACATAGGCCTCCCCCAAACACTGTCACAATGACCGGCCCTGCGCCACCCGCATCCAGCGGACTCCAGCGACCTTTACCAGGTCATCAGTCCACCTTGTGGGGGGCCTACCCACGCTGCGCCTACCGGTACGTGGTCGCCACTCGAGAACCTTTGCGCCCCAATGGCCATCGGTTCTACGTGCAATATGCAACCGGCTTACTAGTAATATTAGTATTGATTTGTTCGTAAATGGGTTCTAAATAACGGCTCTACCAATCTCGATCAGGTAGTACAGGGGTTTGCGGAGGGCGAATAATCGATTAAGCTTAAAAAATCCTTTCCTCCACGTTTTAATTCGCGACGCCGAGCACACCTCGGTCTCCCAAGTACTTGGAAATTAACTGTGTATGCTTTTCAAACAGTTTGAAGACGTCTTTCATGCGGTGGAAGCCAGACTACGATTCGGCAGCGGACGAATACAACCAAGCAGGTGGGTCATTGAAATTTCGCTTATTTATCAGCATCATCCTAGTAAGCCTCCCCCAAAGAGTGCCACGATGACAGGTCCTGCGCCGCCCGCATCCAAACTGCCGCGACCTTTTACCAGGTGCTCCAGGCAAAATACGGTTTCGAAAAACATCAATTTATAATAGCGTTTGTTTTGTTTATTTCATTTTAAAACGTTATTCTAAGAAGTAATTATATAGATTTAAATTAAGCAGTCATTGTCTTTTTTTGTTTGATTTATATTGAATATTTTAAAGCAAATGTAAATGAACCAAAATTAAAACATTGATTCATATTTTTTATTCCGACTTTTCAGCAGCTAATTAAGTTATTTATACTTTGATGTCTGATTTGTTTGTTGGATTTTACCTCTATTGTACTCGTAACTATTTAATTGATAATATATTTTGTACGCAAATATGACATAAGGCTACTCCAGTTGTGCATGCCAGGTTCCATCTTAAAAACAGTTTAAGATAATAAAACAACTGTCACCAGCGCAATGTTACCGCATCGCCCGGGACCTCAAGAACTCCAAGGAGTGCCACCTGAAGGCGGCGGAGAACTACAGCAAGCACAAAGCGTTCTTCCACGCGGGCCGCGCCCTGGAGAACGCTATACTCGTCAGCAAGGAGTCCAGCTCGGCTGAGGAGGTGAGCACGACGTTCTAGCTCATTCCATCCCATCATACTTATGTTGGAAAGGAGAGTCGATGTTACCGCATTGCCCGGGACCTGAAGACACTCGTCAGCGAGACCAGCTCGGCTGAGGAGGTGAGCACCACGTTCTAGCTCATTCCATCCCATCACACTTATGATGGAAAGGAGAGTCGATGTTACCGCATCGCCCGGGACCTGAAGACACTCGTCAGCGAGACCAGCTCGGCTGAGGTGAGCACGACGTTCTAGCTCATTCCATCCCATCACACTTATGCTGGAAAGGAGAGTCGATGTTACCGCATCGCCCGGGACCTGAAGACACTCGTCAGCGAGACCAGCTCGGCTGAGGAGGTGAGCACAACGTTCTAGCTCATTCCATCCCATCACACTTATGTTGGAAAGGAGAGTCGATGTTACCGCATCGCCCGGGACCTGAAGACACTCGTCAGCGAGACCAGCTCGGCTGAGGTGAGCACGACGTTCTAGCTCATTCCACCCCATCATACTTATGTTGGAAAGGAGAGTCGATGTTACCGCATCGCCCGGGACTTGAAGACACTTGTCAGCGAGACCAGCTCGGCTGAGGAGGTGCGCACAACGTTCTAGCTCATTCCATCCCATCACACTTATGTTGGAAAGGAGAGTCGATGTTACCGCATCGCCCGGGACCTGAAGACACTCGTCAGCGAGACCAGCTCGGCTGAGGTGAGCACGACGTTCTAGCTCATTCCATCCCATCACACTTATGTTGGAAAGGAGAGTCGATGTTGCCGCATCGCCCGGGACCTGAAGACACTCGTCAGCGAGACTAGCTCGGCTGAGGAGGTGAGCACAACGTTCTAGCTCATTCCATCCCATCACACTTATGATGGAAAGGAGAGTCGATGTTACCGCATCGCCCGGGACTTGAAGACACTCGTCAGCGAGACTAGCTCGGCTGAGGAGGTGAGCACAACGTTCTAACTCATTCCATCCCATCATATTTATGTAGGAAAGGAGAGTCTGTTGGAAAAGAGAGTCTGTTGGAAAGGAGAGTCGATGTTACCGCATCGCCTGGGACCTGAAGACACTCGTCAGCGAGACCAGCTCGGCTGAGTAGGTGCGCACAACGTTCTAGCTCATTCCATCCCATCACACTTATGATGGAAAGGAGAGTCGATGTTACCGCATCGCCCGGGACCTGAAGACACTCGTCAGCGAGACCAGCTCGGCTGAGGTGAGCACGACGTTCTAGCTCATTTCATCCCATCACACTTATGATGGAAAGGAGAGTCGATGTTACCGCATCGCCCGGGACCTGAAGACACTCGTCAGCGAGACCAGCTCGGCTGAGGTGAGCACGACGTTCTAGCTCATTCCATCCCATCACACTTATGATGGAAAGGAGAGTCGATGTTACCGCATCGCCCGGGACTTGAAGACACTCGTCAGCGAGACCAGCTCGGCTGAGTAGGTGCGCACAACGTTCTAGCTCATTCCATCCCATCACACTTATGATGGAAAGGAGAGTCGATGTTACCGCATCGCCCGGGACCTGAAGACACTCGTCAGCGAGACCAGCTCGGCTGAGGTGAGCACGACGTTCTAGCTCATTCCATCCCATCACACTTATGTTGGAAAGGAGAGTCGATGTTACCGCATCGCCCGGGACTTGAAGACACTCGTCAGCGAGACCAGCTCGGCTGAGGTGAGCACGACGTTCTAGCTCATTCCATCCCATCATACTTATGTTGGAAAGGAGAGTCGATGTTACCGCATCGCCCGGGACCTGAAGACACTCGTCAGCAAGGAGTCCAGCTCGGCTGAGGAGGTGAGCACGACGTTCTAGCTCATTCCATCCCATCACACTTATGATGGAAAGGAGAGTCGATGTTACCGCATCGCCCGGGACCTGAAGACACTCGTCAGCGAGACCAGCTCGGCTGAGGTGAGCACGACGTTCTAGCTCATTCCATCCCATCATACTTATGATGGAAAGGAGAGTCGATGTTACCGCATCGCCCGGGACCTGAAGACACTCGTCAGCGAGACCAGCTCCGCTGAGGTGAGAACAACGTTCTAGCTCATTCCATCCCATCACACTTATGTTGGAAAGGAGAGTCGATGTTACCGCATCGCCCGGGACCTGAAGACACTCGTCAGCGAGACCAGCTCGGCTGAGGAGGTGAGCACCACGTTCTGGCTCATTCCATCCCATCATGTTGATAAAAAAACAGATACGGCCGTTTATGCCGCAATTTTTTGATTTATGATACAAGTGCGGAAAGTAGTTAATTCCCAACGATTGACGATGACCAAAAACACGACCGACAGGGAGTGTTTTTGATCGACACGAGTTGGGAATTAACTAACCGCACGTGTGTCATATAACATTTTACAATGCATCACGCGAGGAAATAAAAATATGTAAATAAAAGGTGAAATTTTTACTGTCATGAAATCTCATTCTCGCACATGTGTGGGAATCATCATCATCATATCAGCCCAAAGACGTCCACTGCTGAACATAGGCCTCCCCCAAAGAGTGCCACAGTGACCGGTCCTGTGCCACCCGCATCCGGCGGACTCCAACGACCTATACCAGGTCATCAGTCCACCTTGTGGGGGCCTACCCACGCTGCGCCTTCCGGTACCTACGTGGTCACCACTCAAGAACCTTTCCGCCCCAACGGCCATCGGTTCTACGTGCAATGTGCCCCGCCCACTGCCACTTAAGTTTTAGCGATGCGGAGGGCTATATCGGTTACCTTGGTTCTGCTGCGGATAGCCTCATTTCTGATGCGATCACGCAGAGATACTCCCAGCATAGCCCTCTCCCTTGCCCTTTGGGTGACTTTGAGCCTTCTTATGAGGCCCATAGTAAGCGACCATGTTTCCGTGCCATGTGTCATCACTGTGTGGGAATATTGGCCCGAAATCCATTCCCGCATGGCCCCGCGCCGCCGTACGAGCATAGAGGACTTCCCGTGTTCATTTTGTTCCATATAAAGGCGCACTTTCAGAGCGAGTGCATTGTAAACATAATATTTTGACACTCAAGGGAATCAAAATTTATAGGGTTTTTCCGTTGACCTTGAACTATGAAATTTGGCAAGTAATATCGTCTTGTACTACAAGTACAGGGAAAAATCTGAAAATTATACATTTGTAATTTTGTACGGAACCCTCGGTGGGTGAGTGCGACTCGCACTTGTCCGGTTTTTTTTATAACCCGTCCAAGTAAAATGTCTCCGCTGGCCAGAAAATGGGATTTTCCCGTATATGTGACATGAATAAAAAAAAGGTTGTCTGTAAAGTCGGTTTACGGACGATGATTTTACGTGATAACGTCATAAGAAAACAGTCGACCTAATCTTGTCTCCCCATACAAACGTTGGACTCCCATTTCACCCCCTTAGAGGATGAATTTTGAAAAATCCTCTCTTAGTGCACCTTATAAGGAACCTGCGTGCCAAATTTGGAATCTCTAGAATCAGAGGTTTGGGCTGTGCGTTGACGTCAGGAACGAGACAATGAGTCACACGACGTGCAGCCGGCGTTCATCGATTTATAAGACTTGTATCACGTCAATAAAACTTTTGTTCAGGTGTACAACCTCGCTACGGAGGCAGCGAGCCTGTACCAGCAGCAAGGCAACGGCGACTCAGCGGCCGCGTGCCTCGACAAGGCAGCCAAGATCATAGAGGAGAGGTCGCCCGAGCTAGCGTACAAACTGTTCGCGCAAGCAGCAGATGTGTCCTCTGTAAGTCTTTTACTAGTTTTATGGGGGAATAAACTTTCTGTCGCCATGGTAACATCTCCTGAGTCACTTGTGAGATCCATAAGTGTTGTAGTATTGGGCAAAATTAATATGGCGACTTTATAAAACTGAACTTTACATAGCTGAAGGTCCTGGGTTCGAATCCCGGTAAGGGCAAATATTTGTGTGATGCAGTGATTGGTTATTGGATTCTCCCTCGCGGGATATCAAGTAGAAAAGTTAATATAGATACGACAGTTTCCCGCGATGCCGAACAAACCGTACAAAAATAAAGCAATTTAAATTATCTCTAAGGAAATTTTTACTCTTACATGGCAACCAGTTGAGAAAAAAACTTCTATTTTCCTAATCTCTACACTTTATTTTAAGCAAAATATATTAAAACCTCCACAAAGTATTAGCTTATATATCTGTCATGATGGAAAAAATACTTCAAAATCTTGACATTGACATTTCATTATTTTCTCTTGATTTCAGTTCTAATTATTTGCTTCTAAGGATTGCATAAATAAATAGGTATTAGCTGTATAATGTGCCGCTCTGGAGGCAGCAAATGAGCTGTCAGTGTAAACACTTGTGCTCATTTGTTCCATTTAGACAAAAGAACGGAGAGTAAGTACTCGTCTATCAGCTACTTAGATGTTTTAATGTGTAATAAAAAAAACACATTGTATTTTTTTGCCTTTTCTAACAACATAAAGCCCGGATTCCCGGGGCATATCCATACTAACATTACGATTGAGGTCGTTCACCCCATGTCGAATCCAAAAAACCGTTCTGATGAGCATGAATATTTGTTTCCGAGTCTTGGATGTTTTCTATGTATTTATAATCTATTATATATATATCGTCGTCTAGTACCTATAACACAAGCCTTATTGAGCTTACTATAGGCCTAGTTCGATTTGTGTCCCCTAATATATTTTTTTTTATGTCGTAATGAATCCTAAATGTGATTTCTTAACAGTTTTTTTTTTATTGATTCAGGGTGAGAGTAGTCAGCACCAAGGTGCGGAGTACATCGGCAAGGCGTCCAGAATCCTAGTCAAATTGCAATGGTGAGTTCTTAGGTTCGCGATTTCTCAATTATTTTCAGTAAAAGCTTTCAATGTATAATCCTACTAAACCTACTATCCTATCCTACTAAACCTACTATCCTATCCTACCAAACCTACTATCCTATCCTACTAAACCTACTATCCTATCCTACCAAATCTACTATCCTATCCTACTAAACCTACTATCCTATCCTACTAATCCTACTAATATTATAAACGTGAAAGTTTGGATGGATGGATGGATGTACGTTCCACTCAATCTCAAAAACTACTGGACGAATTTATATGAAACTTTCCAGTTATGTACCTTCTATATCAGAATAGGACATGAGCTATAATTTATGTCAAATTTCATCCCTTTTAGGGACGAAAAAGGGGATGAAACTTTGTATGGAGACCAAATGATTTTGCTCGTTGACTTCATCAGGCGCTGGGTCTCAAAACGTATGGGAAAACTAAAATCCGACTCGCACTTGACCAACATTCTAAATGATATTAGGTATTTAATAACACTTTGTAAATGAGAAACTATGTCTGTCTACGTGTTCCGTTTTCTCGCCTAAATGGCTATATTAGCTATATCGATTTATGAGGATGAACGTAAGATAGTTCTTATACCAAAACTCATATTTTAAGGAGATTAAATAGGAAATTAAAGTCTGTATGAGGAACCGTATTATACGCGGACGAAGTCGCGGGCGGAGCTAGTAAATTATAAAGAGGAAAAGTGTGTGAGAAGTTAGCTTTTGTTTGTGTGTAATTGGTAATCTCTTAAAAAAGTGTGCATAAACATTTTTTTTGAATTCGATTTTTTTGGGTTTTTTTTACTCGTTGATACTACCGATCCTCATACAAGAAAAAAAGTGTCCAAAATATTTTTAGGGTTCCGTACCCAACAGGTAAAAACGGGACCCTATTACTAAGACTTCGCCAGGCTGTATCTCAAGAACCGTGATAGCTAGAGAGTTGAAATTTACACAGACTATGTATTTCTGTTGCCGCTATAACAACAAATACTAAAAAACCGGCCAAGTGCGAGTCGGACTGGAGCTCCCATAGAACAGACATGATTTTTTTGCCGTTTTTATAGATACGTACGGAACCCTTCGTGCGCGAGTCCGATTCGCACTTGGCCGGTTTTTATTTATATGGTCGTGACGCACTGGAAGAAAAAACTTATATAGTAAAATCTGGGACAGTTTTTTTCTTGTATTACTCGTAATTTTTTGTTTGATTGACAGAATTAAAAATACGTATCTAACATGTTTTGTAATCTAACTATCGGGGTAAATAGTTTTTTTTTAGGAAAGTAGCCAATTCAACTGTTAAATTATTATACACTAAGAATCCAAATCATGCAATATCGGCATATTAATTCGCGTATTCGAAACCTCCCAATGTGTACCTAACAGCCCTGGATGGCACTGACCCTGCCACGGTTCCGTACTGCTGAGCCTTACTTAAGATGCAATGGCGAATGTCCGATCATTATTGTTGTATAACAGTAGTAAGAAAAACCCAAAAATATCGAGTTCTGAAAAAAAACTTCACGTAGACTTTTTTTGAGAAACGCTCAAACACGCGTTCCCAGGTACGACCAAGCCGTGGACAGCCTTCGGCGGGAGATAGGCTTCCACCAGGAGAGCGGGAACTCCGGGGCCATCGGTCGGCTTACCGTGGCCGTAGTACTCGTCCAGTTGGCCCGGGGAGACGCCGTGGCGGCGGAGAAGGCTTACAAGGTATTGCCAACGGCTTCACAATCATAAGCATACGTCGGACTCCAGCGGGCATTTTCGTGGCATGTCAGAATGATAGGTAAGGTTCGCCAATCAATCAATTCACTTTCGAGTATTTGTACTTAGTATTTGGTACCTAGTATTTATAATGTGTAATTCCAAATATCATAGCAACTAACTGCGTTATTTATAAACGTACTTGGACTGCACATAAGTCAAAATGGCGAAAAAGTTCGTTTGGCTTTATCCGTCACTCAGACAACTGCAGCTGTGAGAAAGGAACAAAACGCAAATGAGTTAACTGGGCAATGTCAAGTTCTATGAACACGGCTCTAAGGCTGTACGTTAGTTAGGTGTTTATTTTTTTTAATCCTTCAAATTTTAAATAAAAATAAGATTGAATAGTCTGTGTTATATTTGATTTAATTTGATTAGACGGCACTCTACCAACAAATATAAGTTTGAACAACAGTCATAATGACGCATGTCAGCTATTTATTTGTTTTTAAGTGGCCACTAGTGGGCTATCAGTCATCACTTCAAAGAGTATTTACACATTAAAGATGAATAAATGATAACGGGTAACTAATTTAATTAACAATGTTACAAACACTAGGTACAATATAATACTCGTAAGTTAAGATTTTTTTGTAAACCTTACCTTGCCCTCAAACTGCCCCCTATAGTCCGACGTATGATCATAAGCTGGCAACATTGAATACCGATGCTAGTCGACCGAATAGGTTTACTATTGAGAGGCATAAAATCATTAATACTAATATCATCATATCAGGTCTGATATGATGATGATGATGATGAACTAGGTACGTAACTAAAGCGGCCTTTAGACCTGTCTAAATGCAGTGCACTAACTGCACTCACACTCACTGATTAGAGTGAGATGGTTTATCATCCCTCCATTCCCTCCCCCAGTTAGTGCACTGCATTTAGCCGGGTCTAAAGCCGGCTAACAAAATGTATGAGTATGAGTAAAGTTTTCATGTTAATATCGACTCCATAGTCTTCTTTCGTCTTACTGTGCATGTACAACAAGGGAAATGTATTCACGTACCACCGTAGAACCCTATCACAATAAGGTGACATATCGCTCGAGTTTGAGTGACGGCGGCCTGTCAATTGCGACAGGGTTCTACGGTGGTACGTGAATACATTTCCCTTACTGTACATCCAGTGCAATCTGTATTCTTTGCAAATAACCTATTTAGAATTCGAATGGCGTATTAAATAAAAATGGGACACGCCTATTGTCGATAGCATTCATCGGTGCCGAGGCCGAGTCATAAGAAGAGTTTATTGTCTTCCGTCTCTACTATTTTAATAACTTTACCTAGATATTTTTCTAGCAGGAACAACATTTGTTTAGTGCTTGCCACAATAAAAATATCGACAATCCTGTTATCGACAAGTACATACTACTTCAACGACAATACGTACATATATTGGCTACCTACCTAGACGCCGCGTGCACCTACACTGTAACCATATACAGAGACACAGATTTGTTTTGGGACCAATGTCATGGAGTGACTTCGGGGATAATTATTTCAGTGACACGAAGCAAGAAAATTACGAAAGTATTGCAATTTGACGACCGAATAGCCTAATGGTTAGAGAACCTGACTATGAAGCTTGAGGTCCCGGGTTCGATTCCCGGTCGGGGCAGATATTTGTATGATGAATACGAATGTTTGTTCTCGAGTCTTGGATGTTTAATATCTATTTAAGTATGTATTTATCTATATAAGTATGTTTATCCGTTGTCTAGTACCCATAGTACAGGCTTTGCCTAGTTTGGGACTAGATCAATTGGTGTGAATTGTCCCACGATATTTATTTATTGTTTTCTGAAGTATTTAAAATATATATAAATTGATAGTTGTTATTATTATCAATTTTTAACGCACCCTATTACCCTATATATATTTGTATTTATTTACCTCTATGACGTTGAAGTGGTACTTATCGATAAACAGGACTGTCGGATGTTTTTATTTTGTCAATCACTTACAATAAGTCGTTCGTGCTAGAAAAATATCTAGGTTACTATACCTAGATATTTTTCTAGCACGAACGACTTATTGTAAGTGATTGACAAAATAAAAACATCGACAGTCCTGTTTATCGATAACCGAATGTTTTACTTCAACCAGGAATGGGGTAACAACTGCGAAATGGCGGAGATGCAAACTATAGAACAGCTCCTATCGGCGTACGACGAGGAAGACCGGGAGTCAGCCAAGCAAGCCCTCATGTCGCCCTTCATACGCAGCATGGACGTGGAATACGCGCGGCTGGCGCAGGTGCGAGCATACACACAGACAGACAGACAGACAGAGCGGCTAGCGTACGATGAGGTGGACTGCGGATAGTTTTTATCCCGGTTCTACGCAGACGAAGTCGCAGGCGGAAGCTAGTGTATACTAAATGATCGTTCAACTTCACGATTTATAAAATTCATTGCAATTGTCATGTTGTATTTATAACAAATCATTACATGGTAGTGAAAGTTGGGTGTGGCAGAAAAGACATCAAAGTCGAGTGAATGCAGTAGACATGAGAGCGTTGAGAAGTGTGTGCGGAGTGAAATTGAGTGATAGAGTCAGAAACAGTGTGATAAGAGATAAGTGTGGAATGGGTGGAGATATAGTCACGAAAATTGAGAAGGGTATGTTAAGGTGGTTTGGGCATGTAGAGAGGATGGATGAAAGGAGATTAACGAAGAGAGTGTATGTAAAAAGAGTGGAAGGGCAAGTTGGAAGGGGAAGACCTAGGCGAACTTTCTCCGATCAAATTGGAGAAATGTTACAAAAAGGCCAGCTCAAAAGTACCCTAAACCGACGAGCATGTATGTGGGATTGGTACTTTTTGATGATGTTGTATGGTGCTGGCTGTTAGATGATGAATAAAGAACGATCGAACGTGGTTTGAATATTTTAGAATGGTGAATGATTTGACGTATGATTCAGTTTGTAAGACGATCGGAACGAATTAAGACGTAAATATTATGTAAATAAATAAATAAGATTTTATCAAGATCTCGAGTTTCTCTGCCTCCCACTCTACATGTATGAGAAATGTTATGAAGGTGAGTGAAGCGAAAGTGGTTTGTCAGGATCGTAGCAAATGGAGATCCGTGATCTCTGCCTACCCCTCTGGGAAAGAGGCGTGATTATATGTATGTATGTATATTTTAACAGTTTACTAGGATTGTGAATATTTTTGAATACGAAATTCCAAATACTACATTGATATTATGCCTTAATTATAATTGGTTGGTTCCAGATGATACCATTGCCTGAGGCCCTGGAGCCCACGCCCAGCGCTGGGGTCCGAGAGAACGCGGCGCCATCTTACGTGAGCCCCAACGCTGCCAATTATGAGGTAGGTAGCCAGTAGTTCCCAACCAATCTGACCAACTATTGATTGAATTTCGCGACCGAAACAGCAATTTACTTGATTTTCCGTACCAGTTTTACTTCTCAGTTCCAGCGTTCAACGCCCGAGGAAGACATCGAACCCGACAACCCGCCGAAACCCGACGAGGCCGAGGAAGAGCTGTGCTAAAACAACAATACGGAACCACCGGGTTCCGTGTAACGTAAGGTTCAGACAATGATGTAATATAATAGGGCTCGGATTTTTCATCGCACGGTAAGACGAAAGAAGACTATGGAGTCGATATTAACATGAAAACTTTCCTCATACTCACTTATTTTGTTAGGTGGCTTTAGACCTGGCTAAATGCAGTGCACTAACTGGGGGAGGGAATGGAGGGATGATAAACCATCTCACTCTATTCAGTGAGTGTTAGTGCAGTTAGTGCACTGCATTTAGACAGGTCTAAAGGCCGCTTTAGTTACGTACCTAGTTCATCATCATCATCATATCAGCTGAAAGACGTCCACTGCTGGACATAGGCCTCCCCCAAAGAGTGCCAAATTGACGTACCTAGTTATACACACTATATTGTTGTGATAGACCTAACATTGTCCTTTATTTATATTTGCAATCGGTACGTTTGGTATTAATTAAATGAATGAGTATGAGTATGAATATGAGTAAAATTTTAATGTTAATATCGAGTCCATAGTTCTCTTTCGTCTTACCGTGCGATGAAAAATCCGAGCCCTGATAATAACTACAACTTAGAAAAGTTGCAAAACCCCCGTTTTTTTTTCATTTCAACGTTCAATATCCCAAAAACGGCTGAACCGATTGTGATGAAACATGACTAAGAACACTCGGGTTAAAATTATCTATGACACAAAAAAAACCGCATTCAAATCGGCCCATCCGTTTGGGAGCTACGATACCAGATACACAGACACGTTAAACTTATAACACCCCTCCCTTTGCGTCGGGCGTTAAAAAAAAGGTAGGTATGTTGTCTATACGAAATTCCGTGTTTAAAAATGGCCGCCAAACCTGACAGCTAACGTTTCCATTGACGACTCGAAACTGAGGCAAGTTGTGCCAATTGACTCAATTTAAGTGTGCTATTTTTCGAGCGCGTATAACCTATCCATCTATCGTTATAAGTTTAACGTATCTGTGTATATGTCTGTGGTATCGTAGCTCCCAAACGGATGGACCGATTTGAATGCGGTTTTTTCTGTGTCATAGATAATTTTAAGCCGAGTGTTCTTAGCCATGTTTCATCGAAATCGGTTCAGCCGTTTTTGAGATATTGCACATTGAAATGGAAAAATCGGGGATTTTTCAACTTTTCCAAGTTGTAGTTATCGTGTTCGTTGTTCCAATGGTTCTAGAGTCCCGAGTCCCGCTAGTTCTAAGTGTTTGTATGGGTATGTCGATGTTTAACTGAGACTTTTATTTATATTCTAGAGTTGAGACAGAATTTGGTAATACAAATAGTTGGTACAGCCAATTGCAAATATATGTATCGATTCAATCCTCTTATAGAGTCCATATTGGCTCATATGAACTCTTAGAACACACATAACGGGAGTAGCCTTTCAGTAACTTACCCCTCTGTAGAAAACCTTGCACAATGTGCAAAAAATCATACAAAGACAATTTCACAATCGATTAATGGCCATTCAAAAAATCGCCTCGCAAGAGAACACTGATCATAAAAATGCCCGCATGTTGCTGTAAGCACTTGATATTATAAACGTTCAACCACTTCAAGCTTTTAATATATAATTGAGTTTCAATATCCTATCAAGATGCTCCCCCCCGCCCCCGCAAAATTCGGCAGACATTTTTGTACGCAAATACGACATAAGGCTACTCCAGTTATGTATGCTCTAAGTATAAACTTGATGTGTCGATTTTTTTTGTTCATAATTTTTGTCTGAAATGATTTGTATCACTACCATTGTTATTAATACTAATTAATTTTTCGAAAATTCCGACTCATAATGTCATCATCGATATATTGGTTGACATAATGTTGTTTTAAATATTGTTTTTATGAATAAAGTTATTTTATAGTGGTCTTGGAACTCATATCATTAATAGTTCTATTGAATGGAGCGTATATCGGAACGTTATGGTGATTAACGTAATACTAAGCCTATAGAAATACATACATTCACGCCTTTATCCCTAAAAGGGGTAGGCAAAGCGCATGAAACTTGTGTTCCAGTACCACTTTTAGCATAAATGTGGGTGTAAAAGATCGACAAAATGTGATATCGCTGTGACAGGTTGCTAGCCCATCGCCCACAACACACTTCAACCCTGTGCCCTTAGTCGACTCTTACGACACCCACAGGATGAAAGGGGGTGGTGCTATTCTAACCCGAAGCCACACGGGGGTATATATTTAAAAAAAATCGTTTCTGGCGCTTCGTTTATGCCGAGGCTCGCTTGCGCGCTTGTAGGGTCGCAGTTCTACCTAAAACACCTCCTCGCTTCGCTCGCCGTCGTATCTACACCGACCTGCCTTAGAGTTGAATAGGAAGGTTATCGGATATCAAAAGAAAAAAAAATGCGGTTGCGATAGATTTAGACCTTTAATATTATGTATAAATTGGCCATAATACTTATTCGCATTCATGATGTTATACACTTGTCCTTTATTAATACAAAATTTAGCAATAACTACTAGTATGTATAGAAATAAATATGATAAACTATGTTGCTAAAAATCGTTACGATATAAAAGTATATAAACAGATAGCAATAACAGAGATACTTATGTTGAATGGCGTTATGGATATGGACAATTCGGAGTTACGATAGTTATTAATCACGAATAATTATGAGATAAAATTGTATGAGATAAATTTTCGGTAATCCAATAAGTGTCAGGATTTTCAGAAATGCCCTCATTAAATAGAAATAAAAAATTAAGTATATGTATTTGTGATACATTTATTACAAATTCTACACAGATTTAATGAATGTAATGATACAAGTCTGTTAAAAGAAATGTCAGAATTTTTATCAGAACAATTCGTTTTTCCATATGGCAGCCCTAGGTGCAAACAACCCTATGGAATGATATGAATTCCATTGAAAAATAATATTTTAAAAGACTTTCGTGGCACTCTTTGGGGGAGGCCGATACCCAGCAGTAAGGATGTGCAAATTGCGGAAAGTTTCCAAAAAGACGGGAAAAGTTCCCGGAAATTTCTAGAAAGTTTCACAAGAAATAAAGGAAATTTCCAATTTGGAAATGGAAAGTTTCAATTCTCATACAAAAATGAGGAAAATTTCCGAAAATTTCATATGTTAAATTGCAGAAAAATTTCGCAATTTAGGAAACTTTCCGTCGGCACATCAGTACCCAGCAGTGGACGTCTTTCGGCTGATGATGAAAATTTTATAGATAATAACGACTTTAATGGGAATTGAATCCGAGTTCAGATATTTTAGCGAACACTTAGGCCTCAATATGATTAATTTATTTTATAACAATTCCTTCTAATATACAAGTCAATTAAAAAAAAATCATGTCAACTATAACTTAAGACTAGTCATAAAGTCCCCCTGGCGCAAAGGTACAGTCGAGTTCTCCAATATCTATGCAGACTACCTTTCAAAAATATCTACACATGCGTCTTATGTCAGTAACAGTAAATACTGAGTATAGATATTATTCTCGAAGTTGGACCTACCTAACTGGACAGTCTGTCCTAGGTATATATACTCGTCTACAACTTCGAGCGTAAAGTGTCCGATTGAAATGGGAGTTGGTACTACGTGGACGTTTGACATGACCTTCGTCTTATCCATGTTCATCCTTAGACCAACTCGCTCGGAGGCTTTACTGAGGTCATCCAGCATAGTACTCAAGTCCTTCATGGTCTCAGCCAAGACTATGTCATCAGCAAACCAAGTGATGTACTCGCCGTTGATGTTGATGCCTAGCCTTCTCCAGTCTTGAAAACGTCCTCCAGTGCAGCGGTGAACAGTTTTGGGGAAATAACACCCCCATTGCCTGGACAGAATCTGAAGAAACGGGTCCGTTGGGGCGGAAAGGTTCTCGAGTGGCGACCACGTACCGGCGCGGCGCGGCGTGGGTAGCCCCCCACAAGGTGGACTGATGACCTGGTAAAGGTCGCGGGAGTCCGCTGGACGCGGGTGGCGCAGGACCGGTCATCGTGGCAGTGGACGTCTTTCGGCTGATATGATCATCATCATCATATCAGTCCAAAGACGTCCACTGCTGGACATAGGCCTCCCCCAAAGAGTGCCACGATGACCGGTCGTGCGCCATCCGCATCCAGCGGACTCCAGCGACCTTTACCAGGTCATCAGCTGATATGATGATGATGATAGATATTTTTGAAAGGTTGTCTGTATAGATATTAAAGAGAACTCGACTGTACCCATCACACTTGCCGCGTTACCGTGTCGAATGGCGACGGACAACCTTTGCACCAGGTACGACCCCACAAAGGAATTCAGGGTGCTCCCACTGAGCTGCATCATCCGCTTTGTGGAAATGATGGAGCGAGCTTGGGAGTAGCTATAAAGGGGACGGCAAATGCACAAAAGATCCCAATGGGTCAAAGTGTATCCGAAAGGGCCCTCAACTAGATAAGATAAGACCCCACGCGGGCGGTCCCCTCTCCCCAATTCGACGACCCAATTCCCTCACGAAGGCCTCATATTCTAGATTTGTATGCTTTGGTGCTTGCTATATTTTAGTAAAAGCATTTTGGTTTTTAGAATATATGTGCCCTCTCGCTAATTGGGTTCTTTCCTGGGTAAAATAAATATAATTATATTTGGTCCGTCAGTTAGATTATCAAAAAATATTGGACACGTATTTTTTTGTTTGTTATTTAAACAAAAAAATACGAAGAAATAGCCAAAGTTCCGCGTGACGTCACATTATGATAAAAAGTGTAGCATAATGTGACGTCACGTCAATCTTCATAATTTGTTTAATTGACAAACAAAAAAATACGTCTATATTTTTTGTTAATCTATCTGACGGCCTACATATCATTTTTTGGGAAAACCGTACCCACAGCGCCGATGTGACGTCACGCGACGTGCGCTGATATTGTGACCTGATCTCAGTCAATCATTGATATATAACCCAAAACGAATGAAAGATATATTTATATATATATATATGATGTTTATATTTTTTATCATTATTACCGATTGGATAAAAAGTTGTTTATTACTAAGCTAATGCCTAAATGTAGATACAGTCGGCAGCAGAAGTGGCTACGCAAAATGTTCTACACAATCCTTATTTTCTTGACATTATAGTCATGTGTAGATTATTTTGAGCTCTTGGTCCACATAGTAAGTTTACTTTTAACTACTACTTATAAATCTTATAATCAGTTATAGTTTGTTTCAGTTTAGATGAAGAAAAGTACTTAAAAACCAACCATTACCAACATCTAGTGTTTAATTGTTATCTTCAAGTATAGTAGAGGAGATAATAATTATAATCTTGTGCTTTTTATTCACTCATGTCAAACATTTCATTTGTCAAATTGTGTCTTGTATTACACCAAGCAAATTAAAACAAAATGTAAACTTTTGCCACTTTCCAATGCGCAAATTATATATTTTAAAATGATTTATTGCAATCGGTATGTTACAGCATTTAGTAACTATTTTAAAAGGCAAAATTTTCAAGTCACATAGTTGTAATAGTATTAAGAGAAGTATAAGGGTCAATAAACTTTTTCTTGTTGTTATCTTGTCCCGGTAAGCCAAGAGACAACAGTGTCAGACTTTCTTAGAAAAAAATATTATAAATTGGACTCCTAACATGCTAATTAGATGCCCTGGGTCTGACAACTGGGTTTAACAGTATAACAAAAACAATTAGTGGATTTAAACCCCATAAAATTACAGTTTTAAAGAGTGACCCAGGGGACGTAACCATGGCAACGAGCAACAATAAATAGTTGATTGGCCCATAAAAAAACATTTATATAGTTGCATTTTAGGGTTTGAGGGAAAGTAGTTTGTGATGTATATTTTAAGCTAATGTAATATTTAAGTTATTGATTATTTGTTATAGTAAATTGTATATCTAGCGCATAAAGAGTTCTAAATTCTAATATTAAAAATAATAAATAATATTACTCTCATGTTATTGTTTATATTTTATGCACATTTTATGGTAAAATTATCAGTTTTTAAGAAAAAAAAATATTTTTTATGATTTAGTATTTACTTACCTACTGCGGTTGTTTTTGAAGTAACCTATTTATAACGAAAACATTTAAATGATAGGTTGTGGATTTGGAACATAGAATGATTTAAAAGTGACATAAACTTGTCATAACTTTGCTGTCACATTGACTGGTTATTAGGCCAGTAAAGCCTGCAACACACTGACGCGGCCAGCAATGGCGGTCAATAGACCGAAGGGTGTGTGTTGCCAGTGATGACAATATGGTACTGAAACGTGGTCGCTTACTATGGGCCTCGTAAGAAGACTCAAAGACACCCAAAGGGCAATGGAGAGGGCTATGCTGGGAGTATCTCTGCGTGATCGCATCAGAAATGAGGCTATCCGCAGCAGAACCAAAGTAACTGATATCAGTTACTTTGGTTCTGCTTCGGATAGCAGGCAGTGGGCGGGGGGGCACATTGCACGTAGAACCGATGGCCATTGGGGCGGAAAGGTTCTCGAGTGGGACGACCACGTATCGGAAGGCGCGGCGTGGGTAGGCCCCCCACAAGGTAGACTGATGACCTGGTAAAGATCGCGGGAGTCCGCTGGATGCGGGTGGCGCAGGACCAGTCACTTTGGCATTCTTTAGGGGAGGCCTATGTCCAGCAGTGGATGGCCCTTCAGCTGATATGATGATGACTTACTGAATAGAAATTGGTTAAAACTTGTTTTTTTTTAAAGTACCTACCTAAATTATTTAGGCATTTGTCCATTTACCGCCACGCTAGTTAATTAATATCCAAAAGTACCTAGTGAAACGATATGACGCATGTATGCCGCTTAATGGGTTAAAACAGAGGGGTAATCATGTAACGTTTTGAACGCGCGTTAGGTAGATCCAACTGTCATTTTTCCGTAAAATAGTGACATTTAGATTTATCTGACGCGCGCGCGTACAATGCGCTAGGTACGCGATCGACCTGCAAGTTTAAATCCTTGTTGGAGTATGTTTTGGCCTCCACTCAATTATTCCTAAGTATACTGAAGATAGTTTACAATTTATTAGATATTAAAATCAGTATTTACTATTCCGAGCTTTTAGTCCAGGCAATTCACTGACAACTTGTATGGAAAAAATGTCAAATTTGGAAATAATTAATAATAGCATTTTTTTTTAATGTAACGGATACACAATAAATTAAATAGTTACCTAGAGGCAAAATCCAACAAAGAATCAGACATCAAAAAAAATATTATTTAATTAGCTCCTAAAAAGTCCGAATAAATATTAATTTTTTTTTTATCTTTGTTTAGGTTCATTTACATTTGCTTTAAAGTATTCAATATAAATAAAATAAAAAAGACAATGAATGTTTAATTTAAATCTATATAATTACTTCCGGGTGGAAAGTTTGTTGGATTCTTGAATAAAGAATCTTAGAATAACGTTTTAGAATGAAAAAAAACGCTATTATAAATTAATGTTTTTCGAAACCGTATTTTGCCTGGCGTATTTGTCTGGCTGTAAATTATTGCATTATCAATGTATAGATGACATAATAAAATTGAAACAATGGAATTTAAATTTATGTAGGTACTTGCATTCGCATTGTCTCAAGGTAATTAAATTGCAGTATATTTTCGTATTTTATAGACTAAAAAGTACCTATACTTACCGCTTGTTTTGTTAGTCATAAATATATCACTCCGGCAGAAAATTTGGCCCAAAAACTTTTCGTGATTTCAAACTATAAATTAAATAATGTTTTTCTGCATAGGTAGTAAACTTTTTCCAATTTGGGCCAAATTTTCTGCCGGTGAGTATATGTTAATAAAATAAATAATCAAAAAAGATGTGTTGTTATTACAATCTTCACTTGGGCATTTCTATCTAGGTATGTAGGCATTTAGACTTCCACACGAAGAAAAAATACAAGTTAATGCTCGAGAGGGTGCAACGCAAATTTGCCAGATTTGTATTTAAAAGGACGTAGGTACCTATGGATATTATCCTTACCTCTACCCTTCCAGCTTTGTTTTAGGAATGGTAGGCCTCGACACCTTGGAGCTTAGGCGTAAGCTACTTCTTATAGTCCCCTACCACTCCCTACTGCAGTCATTGACAACCCAGGTGTTCTTAGCCGAGTGGGGCTATCGGTTCCACCACCAACCCACGGTCCGCCGGGTGCGAGCTCGGGCGGCGCGCGGCCTGCGCGGCGATGCCGGCGCCTGCTGGCGTGTCCCGTGACGCGCACGGTGCACGCCGCGAACGCACCCACCCCCCGGGCCGTCTCACTCGTGAATAATGTGCTCATCCGGGTCCCAGATGCCAACAGATTGAGGAAGTTCTTGCATACCATCAGATAAGCTCGATGGTACACTCAGCGTCAAATACTTTGTAGCAACCAAAGTGGCCAAATAGTTCGGTACACCATATTAAATTGTCATCTAAACTATACTACTACCCAAAATTTCAGCTCAATCGGATAGCGGCAAATGATTAAAAAATGGATTGCAAATTTTGACGGACAACTTTTAATCCATTCACGGCGCTGCGGACATGACGATTAAAGACACCTTTGGCTTTGAAAGGGTTAATATTATTACGTAGCTTTTGTAAAAAAAAACATACTTATTTCTGTCTAGTTTAATCACGATTCTCCATTAAATTAAATGTACATTTACATTATCTAAGATATAATTATGTATTTAAGCTAACTTATTTATACTTATATCATACAATAATAAACACACATGCGCCTAAGTAAGAGGGGCACAGCTACATGTTAGAAAGGGAGGCGTATGGGCGTTTTAAAAAAAAGTGTACATGAACTTTTTTCCCGAATTCGATTTTTTTGGGTTTTTCTCAATCAGAATCGTTGATACTATCGATCCTTATACAAGAAAAAAATTGTCCCAGATTTTACTATGTAAGTTTTTCTTCGAGTGCGTCACGACCATATAAATAAAAAAAGACTGCCAAAAATGTGACGATCTGGATTGGAATATTTGGGACACTTTTTTTCTTGTATGAGGATCGACAGTATCAACGATTCTGAGTAAAAACCCAAAAAAAATCGAATTCAGAAAAAAAAGTTCATGTATCCTCTTTGAAAAACGCTCATATAGCATTTGTATCTAAATTCAACATCTACTTAGCTCCCATTACCTCGCAGCTAGCCACAAAAGACAAGGTGAGCAATCCAAGTGGGTCTAATTCAAATTCAATTTTTTATTTCAGGCTTTGTCCATAGAAGCCATTGCCAATGCATCATTGCCCGATGAGGGCTACCGTTTTGCGCTCACCAGTTGGCGCCACTGGCGTGTCGGGTCCAGGAGCCGTAGCATGGTTGGCCTTGTCACGCGATAGGTGATACTGATAGGATAGAGCGTGCGTCACTGGCTGACACCGTTCGATAGAACGAGACGACGCTCTTATTTTGTCACTTGTCGCGTGATAAGGCCAACCATGCTACGGCTCAAATATACCTGTTTAACTTTGTTATTACGGGCGTAAAACAAAATTTACATCTAAATCATACTTAAAAGAGAAAATCAATTATAAAAAATAGTAATACTTAAATATTATTATTACCTCCGATTAAATTTTGCACCTCTTTTTCTTACATACGCCTTTAAACTAGTGACATTCAGTGAACCGTAACTCAAATTGTCCATAATTGATGTCATTTATGCAAAATATTCAGAAGACAATTATACCAGGTGAGCAATCCAAATGGGTCAGTATGGCGGTTTTGGAAACCATAACAGATAGCGAAATCTTGGCTTAGGAACCATGACGTTGATTTTAGTAAAAAGAAAAACTGCATTCATATACTTACAAAAATACGTGTACTCGGCCCAGGAATCGAACCTGGACTTTTTGAAAAATTAAATTTCGTTGTTTAAAAACAATGCATTTTATTAGTTTTAGATATCATGTTTCTTAGTAACATTTACTATTTAAGAGCTACATAACCGATATTCAAAGGAAAATAACGAAATTTAATTTTTCAAAAAGTCCAGGTTCGATTCCTGGGCCGAGTAGGTACACGTATTTTTGTAAGTATATGAATGCAGTTTTTCTTTTTACTAAAATCAACGTCATGGTTCCTAAGCCAAGATTTCGCTATCTGTTATGGTTTCCAAAACCGCCATACTGACCCATTTGGATTGCTCACCCTGTATATTATGAATAAACCATCCATCTCGATCACGTCAACTATCGGACAAAAAAACGCATTAAAATAGGTCCCATTCTTTTCGGTGCTCGTTACGATGCTACAGACAGACACACAGATTTACAGAGATATAGACACGTCAAACTTATAACATTCCTCTTTTTGCATGGGGGGTTAAAAATACACTCGCATTTCAAACTTAAGAGCCGCTACGGGCTGCTCGAGCAGTTACCCAGCGATCAACATACACGGACCGCTCTTGCAGTCAGAGCTGCTTGACTGCATGTCTGCTGTGCTGCCGACCGCTGGTTGCAACTTCTTGAGCGGTTCATGTATTGCAAATGACAATTTTATATTGAAACTGCAGATCACCCAACGGCAGTCGCTTGAAGCTTGACTGCTCTAAGCAGCCCGTCTATAAAAACTAACATTGCTTGGATTTAAGAACTCCTTAAATATCATCATCAAAAAATGCAATTTCATTTCATATATAACTTCAACATTATGAAAAAATTATAAATATATAAATAATATGCAGTTTTTTAGGTTCATTTTCAAGTAGTGATGTGATTTGGAGCTTGGCTGAGCCTTGAAGACTCAAGCCGATAAAGTTAATACTATTTTCTATGCAGTACTGAGAAGACTCGTGATAGTCCTGGCATCAAGTCTTGTAGGCTCAAAGTAGGATTTGACACGAGGTCGCCCAATCGTGCACCGTGATTGGTCGGGGCAGGAAACGGGGCTCATGAGGTGGTGGGAAAGCGACAGACAGAGTGGGCCAAAATTAGGCCGGAGATATCCGGGCCCATCAATCAACAGTAACACATTTTAGCAAGTATAATGACAAACCTGTAAAATCGGGCATCAAATTTAACAGGTGATATGGGAAATATCTATTCTATATACAACACGGATTGATTTTAATTAACAATGTAATTAATTGTAAAATGTATTAAAATCATTTGTAGTTGTAGCAAAACTACTTTCAAAGAAAGATTAATTTGTCCTTAAAAACTAGGTATTTATTTCTTTTCTGTAGCAGAACTCTCGTCAACGTTTTAAAGATGTACCTATCCCTAAAATGCATAGTTAAATATTAATTTTAAAGCCTATTCACAAGCTTTTTATGATTTGATATAATACTCGTAATATTACAATGGCATTCCTAGTCTAAATACCTACACATAAAAATACGATTTCTAGTTGCCATTCAATTATTTCACGAGTGCTGCATAGAGCTTAGGTACTATTACAATACTATTAGCTAGTTTTATATCATATTTATACAGGATTCATTCGTTATAACCAACAATAAAGGATTTGCAGTCTCAATTTATGGTTGACAAAGTTAGTAAGACGACGGGTGGCAGTGCAGAATTCCGCCTGTCACATCGGTGTTGCCAGAGCAATCGCCTTTATCACTACATTTGAGATTTTGTAACTTACGACTGAAGATTTTTATGACTGAACATAGTGTGGATGTATGGCGGGACCATTGGAGGCACGGACGAGGTGGGTTCTGGTACGGGCTCTTTCTCCTTATTATTCTTCGTCTTTCTGAACTGAAAACCGTTTTTGCGTAGAATTTTACGCAGCGTCTCTCGGGATCCTTTGAAATTGATTTCTTCCTTTAGTATTTGTAGTAGTTTGTTGATTGTGGGAACCTCCTTTTTGAACGCATAGAACTCGTGGATTTTGCGTCTAATGACTTGTAAGTCGTATTCGTCGACTTCTATCTTTCCTTTGGTGCGTACGCGTTTTTTGGGAGTTTTCTTTAAAGTTTCCGGATCCAAGAGCCCTTGTTCTACCAGGCGAGCTTCTTTGACTATGTTAAGCACGGTACGTTCTGATACACCTGGAAATTTACCATGTCTCAGTACTTGGAAATAATGTTATTAATACTAAGAGATTATTTAAGTAGAAGACTAGGTAGGTACGTAACAAGGAGATTTGGGCTAGAAAGACTACGTACTTATGTTACAAAGAGAATTTACTAGTTAAGTCATTTGACCTAATGCACATAGAGTACTAAAATAATAATAGGTACGAATGCGAATCAAATTGAAATTCACTTTGTGACTCATAATAGAGTATTCACTAATTGTGAAATACCTTTAAGGGTGAAACGAACTAACGTAGAATTAAATAAATCTTACAAGTATCATATGATATTTATTATATTCTACAGTTTTTTTTAAAGACGTATGGTAACACTGACCTGTAGCGGCAGAGACCCGAACATACACTTTACTTAACGGAATAATCGGCACTTGCATACGTTTCTCTTCGTCCATGAACTCTTTCACCTTCAATATTATCTCACGCACTTCACTCGTTATATTTTTCGGCATTTTAACAGATATTTATGATTAAAATCGTCACAAAAACACACGATGTACATCTATGTCCAATGGCCACTTTGACAGTTTGTTGACAAGATGGCGGACTTTAGTTCTAAATTTTGCCACCCGCACAGCGCTAACTTGGTTTTGTCGTCTAGCGGTAAAGTCAAAAATTGTATTTCCAATGTACGGGCGCGGGCATCCGACTATATATAAGCGTGAAAGGTTGTCTTCATTACTGATAGAAAAAGATGTCATGTACTTGGATATATGGGGAAAAGGTGTATTTCCAAGATTTAGGAGATGGTGGCATGATTTATTCTTATTGTCGTATAATGACAGCCGCTCCAAGCATTACTACATGAGCTCCTATGCGATGATGATGGCGAGGACTGCACAGTTTCGAAACAACCGGGGCCGTATTCATCCTTTTAGTAAATTCAGGTACTTGTAATATCCATACAGGGTGGAGAGAACACAACCAAATCTGGAAAGTAGGTATATACTTACCTACATACATATTGAAAGATTTGAAAGTAGTCTAAATAGCATAAAACTCTGTCTAATAAAACTTAAAAAAAATGTTAGTAGAACTGCTCTTAGAATATTTTCTTAATCATAATGGACTTGTATAAAAGTTAGTGATAGATTTCATAAGTAGGTATTTAGGTATTTGTTTAGTTTAAGTTTTATTGATTAAAATGTTGTTGTAAGTATTCAATGTACCTATAATAATATATAGATACATATTATATTTATATCTTACTAATATTATAAACATGTTTACATGTTAAGATGTTTGGGTGTTTGTTATACTTACTCAATACCGATTTGGATGAAATTTTGCACGAAGATAGTTTATAGCCTGGATTAAAATATAGGATAGATTTTTTATACCGGGCCCACGCAGACGAAGAGCGACAGAGAGGGAAATACACGAACGAAGTTCGTTTTCGTTCGTGTATCTCCCTCTTTGTCGCTCGAACTAGCAAGTGCGACAGAGACGGAGATACACGAACGAAAACGAATATCGTTTCGCGGTAGGCCCTCAGGCCATACACGTTTCGGTTGGCCGGAGGTCTACCTGGGCAGCCACCCTATTCTGTAACTTGTTTTAAGCTCACCCACAAATATATCTTGACGCCGTGATTCGTTGTAACTAAGCGTAGGTGGAGGTCTAGTTTCGTTAGGCGTGACGCGTGGGGTGAGGCGCATGAGCGCGTAGCGAATAACAGCCCTGGCTAACTGCGCAGGTCAAGCAGAGTCAGTGTTGTTCCTGACACGGTAATTGTCGTAATATACGGCAATTCAGGTGTCTTCGGGCCTAAACACGGCACACGGCATTGCCGTATTATTTGTATGCCATTTTAGACTCGGTACACGGCAATCCAAAATTTGACAGGAACAACCCGGAGCAGCGTGTGTGTTGTTCCAGTGTCCGCGTACGGTGTCACTTGAAAGAATTGATTTTTTGTTTTGCTCCGGTCGCCTGCACAGGTGAAAAAAACTGCACAGGTCGATTCCCACACGCTCCGGTCTACCTAAGCAGGTATACCTGTATCTGCACAGGTAGACCTCTCCGGCCTACCGGTGTACCCGCCGTGTTTCAAAGGGTACCTACCCTTTGAAATCTCCCCCACGCATCTGTCTCGTCACATGCCGTCTCAACAACTGTAGGCCTAACCAATCCAATTATTTTATTGCTTCTAGAAACATCTGGGACTGCCTGATGCTTCATCTCCTCTTAATACACATGAGCCTCTTCCACTTCAACACCTCTTTAATATTCAGCCCGCATATATTCTGCCACTATTTGTTGGCCGTTATCGAATACATATTTATCTTGGATTTGTGCGTCAACTCGACAACTGGTTACGCCATTAAACCAACCAGGCAAATAGTTATGAATTCTCGCGACATATTAATACACTATTTGACGACACACGCTTTTATACACGCAATGAGCGCTATCCCTCTTCAGAACCTCATGTTCCTACGACTTGGAAAGGAAATAGACAAGCCTGAGTGTAGAGCCAACTTGTTCGTTCCTACCCTGAATATTATCAGTCTGATTCACATTGCAAGATTGTTTCAAGCATCACGGTACTGGGCAAAAGACCGCGGCAGCTTCAGAAGAACAGTCACTTTCAAATTTGTAAGGATAGTCTTGGTCGGTCTTGTTGTGACCATAAAGATTTTAGCGCTAACTATGAATTTGAACGTCATCTACTCGGTCGTGACAAATAAAGTACCTGCCCATTCATTCTTGGGTGCGTTGCTGCAGTACAAATATCAATCACCGCAGGGAGAATATGGCGGCAAATACATCTACATGTTTATGAAGTTGTCAAGGATATTCAAGAGTTTCTTTTTATTTGGTTACACACTATACCCTAACACGGAATGGTGCGACAGGATGACTGCAATACTGACTCACTATGTCGCCTTCGGCTTTCATTTCTGGGGGTCAGTCGTGCTGTACAATTGCATAACAAGGGTTGCCTGGTTGGAGCACCGTATCTCTGTGCATCGGGGCCAATCCCTTTCTGTCCTACGAACAAGAAGACTGCCTGACGCGATACATAATAAAGTGGTGAAGTATTTTGACTATCACATGTCTAGTCTGGTAATCATAGAGAAAAGCAATTGCCTGCTCAAAGCGTTACCACGTGGCTTGGTGGCGGAGATCAAGGTGAGCTGCTACAGGAAATACGTGGCCAGGATTCCCTGTTTCTCCAACTGGCCGCCTGAAACGATCGCTAATATAGTGGAGCTGCTGGAACTTGAAATATTCTTGGCTGATGATTTAGTAAGGACGAGTATCTGGTTTTGCATTGTAGCCTTAGTAAACTACGATTTTTTGGAAATAATTCAATATCAGGCTAGTTTTTTATACACAGCTCTTAGTATGTGCCGCACTAGGCGTTCTGCGGTCTGCGCAAGTCAAGCCCGAATTATGTATGAACAAATTCAATTCGACCTGACCGCAGACCGCAGTCAGTGTGGCAAATCCTTTATATGTTATTTTAAAAGCTTTTATTATTGAAATCACTAAATCTATAGACCTGAAGTTAGGAAAAAAATAATCTCGCAAGCAAAAATGGTAACTATCAGTATTTTTATGATGAAAATATGTTTGAATATACAAATTTTGAGACTTAGGTACCTACGACCTGAATCCAAAAATATAAGCATCAGGAAATTATAGTATTTTAATGAAATATTAACGACCTTGAGATAATATTGCAATTCATTCCGGCCTAAGGAAAAGGTTTTTTCATTAACAAAAATAAGAGGTAGTAAATTATAAAGTATAAAGAAAGTGTATACCATTTTCGCCTGATTTTTACGGAATTTATACATTTAGATTACTTTCATCATCATTCGCGGTATTAAATTTAATGTCCATACCATACCTTAATGAGAAAAAAATGCTGATATCTATATATTGTTGTTTTTTCATATGTAGCGCCGTATCTTTTTTAGGCTTTGTATTTCCTGTGTGAATAGGAAATGCAATTAGATATACCAATCAGTACGAAACTTAGAGCATACATAACTGGAGCAGCCTTTCAGTAACTTACCCCTCTGTAGAAAACCTTGCACAATGTGCAAAAAATCATACAAAGACAATTTCACAATCGATTAATGGTCATTTACAAAATCGCCTCGCAAGAGAACACTGATCATAAAGATGCCCGCATGTTGCTGTAAGCACTTGATATTATAAACGTTCAACCACTTCAAGCTTTCAATATACAATTGAGTTTCAATATCCTATTACGATGCTCCCCCTCGCCCCCGCAAAATTCGGCAGACATTTTTGTACGCAAATACGACATAAGGCTAACTCCAGTTATGTATGCTCTAAGGTTGTGGAGTATGTAGCCCAGCCCTAATAGAGTCTAATGAAAGCTGAACCTGAAAAAAAGTGGCAGATTCAATAAGTCATGACAGGGTAACACAGGGTCACTCACACAGCCACAATTTTCTCAGAGAAATTTCAATTTGACATACGACATGACACCTCAGATAGACACACATAGAGAAAAAGTGTTGCCAATCACATAACTACTAGGTTCAACTTTCATTAGACAGACTACGAACGCACCCAATTACGAATGATGATCTGTCTCGCTCGTTGAACTTGGGCAGTGTTAAGTTTGGCGCATTTGCAGGCTCGGAGTCCTCAAGACGGGCTGTTGTTGGTCGAAGCGGGATTGCTAGCTGTGTATTCCGCGGAGAAGGAGATTGGTCACCTTGTGGACGGTGACCATTTTGGGGAGCAGTCGCTTGTGGCCGACGGAGCCCTACCCGCGTTCATCATCGTCGCCATCATGCCTAGTATGGTCAGTATTGATTGATTGTATGGTCAGTGTTGATTGATTGTAAGATTAGGTGGTGTGATTGTTATGTCTTACAGCATACATAGGTAACTTAGCCTTTCAGTAACTTACCCTCTGTAGAAAACCTTGCACAATGTGCAAAAAATCATACAAAGACAATTTCACGATCGATTAATAGTCATTCATAAAATCACCTCGCAAGAGAACACTGATCATAAAAATGCCCGCATGTTGCTGTATGCACTTGATATTATAAACGTTCAACCACTTCAAGCGTTCAATATACAATTGAGTTGCAATATCCTATTAAGATGCTCCCCCCGCCCCCGTAAAATTAAGCAGACATTTTTGTACGCAAATACGACATAAGGCTACTCCAGTTATGTTGCTCTAAGGTTGTGTATGTAGCCCAGAGGGCCTACCGCGAAATGATTTTCGTTTTCGTTCGTGTATCTCCGTCTCTGTCGCACTTGCTAGTTCGAGCGACAGAGACGGAGATACACGAACGAAAACGAATATCGTTTCGCGGTAGGCCCTCAGCCCTAATACGAACGCACCCCATCACGAATGACGCTCTGTCTCGCTCTCTCTAAAGATGGCGTCTATAAAAATTGTTTGTTAAATTGTGTGCTCTCAGAAATCAATTCTGATTATTCTGATGAATTAATTCGCGGGTTTCATTAAAACACTACAATAGTCTTAATATTATTGATTGTAGGTAGAATCTCCGAAACATCTCCTACGATTTCAAAATTCTCCTGCTAGTATATAGAATGGTAATTCGGGATGGACATAGGCTACATTTTAACCGACTTAAAAACGGAGGAGGTTCTCAATTCGTTGGAATTTTTAATTTATGTTCCCCGATTACTCGAAGTAGGTAGTCTGGACCGATTTGGAAAATCATTTTTTCACACCTTTCATCAGGAAATAGTTCAGTAAAAATATAAAAATTACCTTTTCTAATGGAGAGTTATTAATTTTTTAAATTTTCTCGATCAGCAATGTACTGCTAACATTCACTTGACGTTTCAGAGAGGCAGAGCTAGTTACTGTCAGTTGTTAGCTTTGTTACCAATACATTGCGGGCCGAATTAATTTGTATGAAAAAAAATAACCGTTTTTTTTAAACTAGAGATACCAATTTACGTTCATTAGGGCTTATACTTTCAGCCCTTAAAATAAATGCTCTTATGACAGACACACACTATATATAGTTATGTTAGGTCTAGTCGTAGGTGGGCATTCAATTAAACGTGTTCTTCCAACTTTTAGATTTGTGTAAATCACGGAATACTTAAATAAGATGGAAGCGGCGTGTTAGCTAGTTACTTCGGGAACCTGCGTAGCCAGCCCCACACAATCATAACTGAATGCGTACTTGTCAACACTACTGCAAATCGCTTCTAATTGGTAAAGGCTTTTAATTCCATTACGATTTCAACTGTTATAATTTTTAGAACGAAAAGTAACTCAAAACCGCATTACTTGCGGTCTAATTTCCAAAGCCAAAAAAATGTCACGTAAGTCTATTCTTTATCAGTATATAGGAGCCAATTTCGAAAGGGGTTTTCAAATATGGAAGTGAAATGTGAATAGTCTTGATAGATGTTCTCCTTCTTGCATTAGAGCATAACTAAACGTGTGTGAGCGTGACGCACTTTTGACGGAAATTGACATTAACTTTTTGATTGCCAAATGGACGCCCTGTTCAAATGAACTTGACGTTTGATTACGTTCGAAACCAAAGGTCTTATGTTACTATGACACTCTATGGTGATACACCTATTTGGAAATTTAGAATACGAAAAAGAGGTGAGACTAAAATCTTAATTATCGATATTTTATATTCGAGGTATATAGTTTATATATTATATGGTATATATATGCATATAGTAAAATAAAAAAGCCCTTTATTTCTTACATTAAGAGTATTTGCGTACGGCGGCCGATCCGAACCTGATAAATATCAGTCCGAAGTAGCAGTTAGTTTAGTAGCGCCATTTGTATGAGAAATTACATCCTAAGAAATCGGGTAACGAAATTTTGATCTAGTGCGCGTGCTGAAAGCAACTGTCAGAGAAATCGTGCAGCTCACGAAAACATGCTAACAATTTTTAATTAAAATACGTACAAGTTTTAAAGTATTTTCAAGGTGACTATGACATATCATAGACAATAATAAAATATGGTATATCAAGGCATTTAAAATTGAACATTTAAATTCCTTGATATACGATTGCCTTTTGTTTCATTAACAAATATCATTTCTTTGACATAAATAAATTCATAAATCGCTTCACGCAGACAGAGAAAATATTTTTGCCAAAGAAATATTTCTTGGCTTTAGTGGGTCTATTAGCTTTTAACATAAAACCAAATTGATTTAAGAGCTCAACTAGTAGCCCTACCAAGTCAATCTGAGTATTAATATTTTTCATCAGAATATTTAGGGTTTTTCCAGCAAGGAACTAGAAATAGACTTATTTTTAGACAATGATGACTCAAGTAGTATGTACGTAGGTTTGATGAACGTTTATGAATAAGGGTATAAGAATTAATTTTAGCCCTCATGATTGCAGTGCCCTTGCAGGGCGTCACAACTTTATATCTTTCTTGTTTTCATCATCTGTAACCTGCAATGTGACACGCAATAAACATTTCTATTCTGTTCTATAAATTACAGAATAAATTGACAGAATATAATATGGACAGAATTAACGTACAGTCGCGGAATGAAAAGGTTAGCCACTTTTCGACCTTATTTGAAAGCGTTAAGGTCGAAAAGTGGCTAACCTTTTCATTCCGCGACTATACAAATAAATATACTTAATGGTACCATACCAACCTACATAGATAATAACTAAATGTTCATTTTAACATTTATATATTAATACATGTTAAGTATTTCCAATAAAAAATATATTTACTGGATGAAAAATAACGGATGAACTACAATCAGCCCTATTCATTGTATAATAATTTTATTGAAATCGAATTCCGTCTGGGTTACAAATAAAGTAATACAATTTTATCATCGATAAGTACATACACTAGGCATGGTACCACTCTAGTCATACTGACAATCGCCCCGTTAAAATGACAAACGCGAATAACTCGATACATTGCTGTGACATAACGGTAGTTCCTTAATGTGCGGCTTTAGCTAGCAAGCAATGTAAAGCATGCGTATCCTTTCTATCTTACCAACGGAGTAATGGCGAATGTCATAATCGATTGCGTATTTATTCAAAAAACACTTATTTCAGTACTTACCGGTGATAGGAAATCGCTCCCGGAGGAACCTTTGGGTCCCTGTTTGCCTGTCGGCACGACAAAATTGCACAACACACCATGTTTTTATTTTTAATACGACAAAAATCGTCATCCACGGTCAAATAACATCTGATCTGCGTTTTGACAGCGTTTGACAGTTTCATGGGCATCTAATCATAACACCAGCTACGCGCACCCCGCCCATTACCGTTTCTATAGTATTTACTTGTTCTGTGGTGTAAATGTTATGTAATAGTTATTTACGATACAAGTGCAGAAAATAGGAAATTCGCAACGAGTGGTGATAAATTAAAACACGACCGAAGGGAGTGTTTTAAATCGACACGAGTTGCGAATTACCTATTCGCACGTGTATCGTACAACGTTTTACAGTACATATGGCTCATTAAAGTTTCAACATATGCACGGAAAGTGCTCATTTCCGCACTAGTGCGGGAAAGTAACACCATGTGTACCTACCTACTGTAATAGTTATTTACGATACAAGTGCAGAAAATAGGAAATTCGCAATGAGTGGCGATAAATTAAAACACGACCGAAGGGAGTGTTTTAAATCGACACGAGTTGCGAATTACCTATTTTCACGTGTAAGTATCGTACAACGTTTTACAGTACATATGGCTCTTTAAAGTTTCGACATATATGCACGGAAAGTGCTCATTTCCGCACTAGTGCGGGAATGTAACACCATGTGTACCTACTGTAAAGTAAATTATATCCGTGGGGAGATCAGCGCGGGCCGGTAGTAATAAATGTATTGGTTTCAGGTGCTGCTACTAGAAAAAACATATTTCCGTACTATGATGAGACAATACCCAGAGTTGTTCTATAACTTGCGTAGACAATCTTCAAAGTAGGTAGTCGAAAGTATTGTTATGTTTTTTTTTTGATAATGAGGTCTAGGAAAACTGCGGTTATTTTATACACTCGGCGTCAAAATAAACGCACCTCTCCAAAAGTTAGTTTCAAGCGAATATAGCTTTAACTACTTTTATTGCACCCTAATGTAGTATCATTTTAAAGGTCATTAAGTGTGCTTTTAAATGATACTAAATTGAATATTGATAGGGTACAGTCAGCATCATAAACATGTATACACTTTTCGACCTTATGTCTAAGTAATAAGGTCGTAGAATGTATACATGTTTATGATGCTGACTGTACAATATAAGTCGTTTAAAGCTATATTCGCTTGAAACTAACTTTTGAAGAGGTGCGATTTTTTGACGCCTTGTGTAGAAAGGGATATGTGCAGTTGCTGTGTTACTTAATGTGTGATTCTAAGTTTAAGAAGAATACTTATTTTGAGTTCTATATAACAAACTGTTTTCCGAAATATTGTGTTTTTATGTTTATAGAAATAGCGTCTGTGTTCTTTACTTATACTTTTCCCAAACTACTTTTCATGTCACTCATAATTTTTTTCAGAATTTTAAGACTAACGTAGTTTCGGAGATAAGGGGGGGGTGGTCAATTTTCGTCTTATTTCCTAAATTACTTCAAATCTGTTATTGCTAAAATTATAAAATAAAAATTCTCATATGCTTACAACAACTTCTTTCATTTGATATGTCAGACAATACAGTTTGCGAAACTTTTTTTTTAAATTTTCCAGTTTACCCCCAAAAGTGGGCCCGCTTGTTCAGAATTCACTAATTTACTTTACGCGTTCATCTTTGGGTCACCAGTTTACATATGTGTACTAAATTTCAACTCAATCGGTCCAGTAGTTTCGGAACAAATCGGCTGTGACAGACGGACAGGCAGACACACGAGTGATCCTATAAGGGTTCCGTTTTTACCTTTTGAGGTACGGAACCCTAGAAAAATAGTGTATACTGACGAATGATCACTAAGATTTAAAATTGTTCGTTTCGCAAATCGTCTCACTTTTTTGTAAAATGCTACAATTAGTAAGTAGTTTTAAGTTTAGCGCCTAAGTAAACATGTAAATTAATTATCTTCTGGACGTTTTGAGTAACTGTAAGTCCATAAGAATATGATTATAAATAAATATAAATAAATATGTGGCTTAGAAGCTCTTTAAAAAGACCGTTTTGAGCCGTATTTGAACAGTTAGATATTACCTATATTTCACGTGCACTTTTTCGCTATCCAGAAAGCGCTAACATTTCTAAATCCGACATCACCCAGCTGTTGGGGCATACTACGTATAAATTAGCAAAACATTCGTACTCCATACCCGATTATTTTTAGAAAAACCGTTCGTCTGACGTTAGCTTCGCATACGGGCGTTCGCTAGCGGCCCGCTCGGTCACCGGAGCCCTACGGAGCCCTATGGAGCCCCCAGCGTTCGCCGGAGAGCCCCCGACGCTCGCCGCGGCGCCCGGCGCCTCCGCCAGCGTCTTCGTTAACATCGGCGGCACCCCACCGTTCCAATACGAATGGTAAATATAGACCGCTGAATTCCTGTGTGGTGTATAACGTGTACACATTATTTCGATTGTGACATTTGATCGTGTGAAAGTGCCGTTTGTAATTCCACGCTTTCGGCAAATTGTTGCGTCGAATATTTCACGTTTAGGGCTAATTTATAGGTTAGCTTTTGCGTGTTTTGAGCGGCGGCTAAGTGTGAGTGTAGAGCGTAAAATAATTGATCGAAGAAAGTACTTTTCACCCATTCTATATTCATTTTACACTTGCAACATGTGCTGTTATATGTCTTATTGAAACGTGTTAAGGTCGTGAATAGCTTGTATGGTAGCGCTCACTGTTTATTTGTTTTTACATGTGGTCGATATAAATAAGTCGGTAGGTAAGACACTTGTCTCTGGATGCACAATTCATTTCACATGCCGGCACCGACGCCGAGTTCGCCGGCAAAAAGATTATGATGCGGTTTAGCTTCAATTTTTTGTGAGGTTACCTTTAAAACAATGAGTTTTCCGTCATTTCCGATAAGTTCAAGGGAAACTTAGATAAACGAAAAATTGATTTCACTAAAACAAGACAGCGGTTATATTCGATTCGATATTTGCTGTTCACGGCGACTTTATACAGCGATTGTAATCGCGCGTTTCACGAATCTGCCCACGAAATGCGACAAGCCGTAGCATGGTTGGCCTTATCACGCGACAAGTGATAAGATAAGAGCGTCGTCTCGTTCTATCGAACGGTGTCAGCAAGTGACGCACGCTCTATCCTATCACCTATCGCGTGACAAGGCCAACCATGCTACGGCTCCTGCCCTGCTAGCATAACTTGACTCTCTACTCTACTCGCGCGCATGATAGACTATCTGTCACTTTTTGACAGCAATCATCAGAAAGTGACGGACAGTCTATCTCGCGCGCGAGTAGAGTCGAGAGTCAAGTTATGCTAGCAGGGCTGTAGAGGAGAAGAGCTGGACATCCGGACATACGAAATAATTTTGGGCCAAGCTGAAACCTTCTTCGCTCAAAGTCAAAAAGTCAAAGTGATTTATTCTTCAATTTAGGCATATTACATGCACCTATGAATGTCGATAAACTACCACCGGTTCGGAAAGAAAACCTCTGCCTCGAGAAGAACCGGCGTAATAAACTCGGCGAGGTGTCATTTTTTCAAAACAGTATACAATATATCATATCAGTATCAGAGTATTATAAAATTTTAAAATTACATTGCTACAGTAGAAAGCCTATTTATTTTACGACAGGTTTCTAGTGCAGGATTTTATCGCTGCCAAATATCCCTATCCATGATGTAGTCGTTTATCTTATAATATGCTCGCATCGCTAGCTCGCTGAATATGTAGTAGCTGCACTAGGGTATATATTTATATTTATTATTTGACGACCGGTTAGCCTAGTGGGTATAGTGACGCTGCCTACGAAGCTGAAGGTCCCGGGTTCGAATCCCGTTAAGGGCAAATATTTGTGTGATGAGCATGAACATTTGTTTCTGAGTCTTGGATGTTTTCTATGTATTTAAGTATTTATATCTATTATATATATCGTCGTCTAGTACCTATAACACAAGCCTTATTGAGCTTATACTATAGGGCTAGTTCGATTTGTGTAAGAATGTCCTCTAATATTTATTTATTTATACTAGCATCTGCCCGCGACTTCGTCCGCGTAGAACTCGTTTATATCGTAGCTCCATACAAACTTTCGCCGCCCATTTCTTCCTCTTAGGGGATGATTCCCGGGATAAAAAGTATTTTATAATTATGTTAATCCAGGCTATACACTATACAGTGTGGAAGTCGACGAGGGACTTGCGGAAATGGGAGATATTTTAGCCTTAGCACTATATTTCCCCCATACAAACTATGTAAATATGTGCAGCCGTTTTCAACTTATAGCCTTTTAAACATTCATGAAAAAACCGGCCAAGTGCGTGTCGGACCACGCAAAACGAAGGGTTCCGTGCCTATTAAAAAGGTCGTATCGTCATAGAAATCCTACGGCACTTACGTCCTTTTCTTTGAGGAAGGCAGTTTTTCAGCAATATCTCGGAAACCTTTCATCCGATCTTGTTCAAAATAATTTTCGGTGAATGAACTTAATAAGCGCTGTGTCCATGAATTTTTTCATATTTTTTAAATACACCGTTCAAAAATTAGAGGGGGGGGGGACAGAATTTTAGTGACTTTCGGGGCGATTATCTCTGACTGTATTCACTTAATCAAAAAAAAACCCGAGAAACCTTATATTTATTTTGAAAGGCCTATCGATTCATGTGCCACACGTGGGCTCACGATGAAAAAAAAATTTTTGACTTTTAGTTTTATGTATGGAGTACACCCCTAAAAAAATTTTTTTTAGTAATTTTAATTACAAAACTTTGTAGCGGCCAACAAAATACACCTATCCTCAAAATTTCATTCAAATACACCTTATAGTTTTCGAGTAAAATGCCTGTGACATACGGACAGACGGACAGACGGACAGACGGACAGACGGACAGACGGACAGACGGACATGACGAAACTATAAGGGTTCCGTTTTTGCCATTTTGGCTACGGAACCCTAAAAACTACTTGTCACCCTAAACAGGTGACTGGGTCAATGAACTTGAAAATGAATGAAGTAAATAATATTTTATCATAATATTATACGTCAATCATACATCAGTGCGATTACGTCAACGCTCGGTAAGGTAACCGTCCGAGTGCTCGACGCTGTACTATTATATGGCATGGGCACTCTATGTCAAAGTGACATGGCTTAAATTCGAATGAAGAAAAATCCTCTTAGTTCGAATTTAACCCATATTGCTTTGACATAGAGTGCCCATGCCATATACTAGTACAGCGTCGAGCACTCGGACGTTTACCTTTATTAAGGTTAACCTCTTCAGCTCCATAAAACTAACGAAGTGACGTGCTCTGTACGCCAAGGAGATGCAATAGGGTCATCACCACAGTAAAAAAGTTGTTTTTTTTTTTAATTCATAATTCTAACCATTACAAATCTACTGTAAGTATATCACTTAAACGATCCAATATTTCCGGAAACGTCCCTCATCGACTTCCACCCTGTATGTATACCAAAATTCATCTTAATCCGTTCAGCTGTTTTTGCGTGATTGAGTAACAAACATCCAAACTTTTCCAAGCATTTTTAATATTAGTAGGATTAGTCTATTTTATAACTCAGTGGTTGATTCTTGATAGACAGTGGATGCCTATTGGCATAGTAATTCTATTGTCATTTCTATTGTGTCTGGAGTACCTAAGTATGTTGTTGTTTAAGAGGAAATATGCCAGTGCGTGCCATTGTCATCAATAGGATACTAATAGCCATTGAAGCATTCCATTATCTGACTCAATTATCAAATGAACGATAGTACCAAACTGTTGTAACTAACTACCTATATTGTCCAATAGCATCCGCCCGCGACTTCGTCTGCGTGAACCCGGGATAAAAACTATTCAATATTTTAATCCAGGCTATAAACTATCTTCGTGAAAAATTTCATCCAAATCTGTTGAGCCGTTTAAGCGTGATTGAGTAACAAACATCCAAACATCTAAACATCCAAACTTTCGCATTTATAATATTAATATTAGTAGGATGTATGTCCATGTTAAAATGTTAGCGCTAGGTATATACAGGGTGGCACATTTAGATCGGTCAGTATGGGAAAGTCTGAAACTATAGGACACACGAAGATCTCTTCTTAAGAACCATGGCATCGATTTTAGTAAAACTGCATTCATAGATATTAAAAAAAAACTTGTACTCAGCTCGGGAATCGAACCCGGACGTTTTGAAAAAAGAAACTAACACTATTTCTATTTAGATATCTATTGTGTAGGTCTTAAGTAAATGTAACTATGAAACAAATTAAAACCGGCCAAGTGCGAGTCGGACTCGCGCACGAAGGGTTCCGTACCATTATCTATAAAAACGGCAAAAAAATCATGTCTGTTGTATGGGAGCCCCAGTCCGACTCGCACTTGGCCGGTTTTATTTGATGTTATAGCGGCAACAGAAATACATAATCTGTGTAAATTTCAACTCTCCAGCTATCACGGTTCTTGAGATACAGCCTCGTAACAAACAGAGGGACGGACGGACGGACAGCGAAGTCTTAGTAATAGGGTCCCGTTTTTACCCGTTGGGTACGGAACCCTAAAAAAATAATATTGAAGGAATCGTTGAATCCGACTCGGCTGGGCAGCATTCTGGAAGCTACGGGCACATCTTTTCATGCGCAGTGTCTCAAGACGAGAGTCTTTGACCAGTGTGTGTTGCCAGTGATGACGTATGGCACGGAAACGTGGTCGCTTACTATGGGCCTCATAAGAAGGCTCAAAGTCACCCAAAGGGCAATGGAGAGGGTTATGTTGGGAGTATCTCTGCGTGATCGCATCAGAAATGAGGCTATCCGCAGCATAACCAAGGTAACCGATATAGCCCTGCGAATCGCTTAACTTAAGTGGAAGCGGGCACATTGCACGTAGCACCGATGGCCGTTGGGGCGGAAAGGTTCTCGAGTGGCGATCACGTAAGGCGCGGCGTGGATAGGCCTCGCAAGGTGGACTGATGACCTGGTAAAGGTCGCTGGAGTCCGCTGGATGCGGGTGGCGCAGCTCGGTCATTGTAGCCTATGTCCAGCAGTGGACGTCTTTCAGCTGATATGATGATGATGATGATGATTGAAAGAAAGAGGCTCGCGAGATATACAACTCACAAAGCCAATAATCTAATTATTCGTAGAGCTCGCTTGTTTCAACAGCATTATGAATAGCGTCACTAGCGTCAGCCTTCATCGGACACTGTAGGATCAAGTTCGGACACGTCACGCGGAACACATCACTTCTCGTAACCATTACATAATGTTCAAGATTATGTAGTCCACAGCGTAGACTATTAAAGGTCTGCTAGACGGTCGCCAACACGTCCCTCCGACCGAGCGACCTTGGTCGGCCCCGACCGTTGTAGTATGAAATTTTGTTGGAAACAACTGTCTACACGGTCGGTGCGGACCAAGGTCGCTCGGTCGGAGGGGCGTGTTGGCGACCGTCTAGCACGGGCTTAAAACGCTCCCTTAAGACGAAGGGGAGGGCAAGCGACCTTGAGGCTCTGAGTCTGAGTTAGAATTGATGTGCGCGCCATCTGTGTGTTATCTCATGAACTATGACCGCCGGCGCGTTATCGCTCGACTAGAATTCCGCGTACGTGATCCGCGCGGACGGTACGCGTGACACTAAAACCAGCCTTACTGTGTTAATACAAAAATGGACGCTTCGGGACGGTATGAATGCTCTTCTCTCTTCTCCTGAATATTTTTGACGAGAGCCATTATGTTGGCGCTGATTCTTTACTTAACTACTTAACTGTTATTAAGTAGTTAAGTAAAGAACTACCTCTGTGTGCTGTAGAAGTCGCGAGACTGCCTTTTTAGGGTTCCGTAGCCAAAATGACAAAAAAGAACCCTTATAATTTTATAGTTTCGTCATGTCGGTCTGTATAATCCAAGAGAAGCAAGTGGAAGGTCGCCTTAGATGGTACGGGCATGTAATGCGTCGCCCACCCGAACACATGACCTGACAAGTACTCGAAATGTTCACGGCAACAAAAAGAGGAAGAGGTAGACCCCTCCAAACATGGCTACCATAAATAAGGACATGAAGGATGCAAATGTCACATCTGAGACAACCCGGGACAGAGCGTCCTGGCGAAGAAGGACTAGGAGAGCCGATCCCAAATGATGGGATAAGGCTAGGCGGAGAGAGAGAGAGTCATGTCCGTCTGTCCGTCTGTCCCTATGTCACGCATTTTATTCGAAAACTATAAGGCGTATTTGAACACAATTTAGAGGATAGGTGTATTTTGTTAGCCGCTAGGTACATAGTTTTGTAATGAAATGACTAAAATATTTTTTTTTAACTATAATTTTGGATCTGGCGTCGGTTCCAGCAAGGTCCATTCTTAGAGTAAACGTGTTGTACAGTAAGGGAAATGTATTGTGATAGTAGAACCACCGTAGAACTCTGTCGCAATTGACAGGCCGCCGTCACTCAAACTCAAGTGGTATGTCACCTTATTGCGATAGGGCTCTACCTTCTACGGTGGTACGTTAATACATTTCCCTTACTGTACATACACACGAAATTACAAACATGTCAAATATTAGCCTACCTGCATACTGCATAAAGTTAGCCACCTTCATACTTCCCCAGAAGTAAAACTATCTCCATAACAAATTTACCGTGATAAGGGAAAAGGACGTATCCACAGTAATTTGTAAATTGAGAAAATAAATTGTTTAATATGTATACTTAACTAATCATTAAAATAAAAAAAATTGGCTGCTTGAAAGAAAAAAAGAAATACCATTGTTTTATCGGAATATTCATATGAAAATCAAGTTTGTTTAATTTGGTTTATAAAAACCGGACAAGTGCGAGTTCAACTCGCGTGGTGAGGGTTCCGTAAATAATTGAGAATTTTCCCGTCACTTTGAACACTCAAACTTCTTATAGGTTTTCCTGTAATCTTTAGGCAAGGAACTATTTTCTATATTTTTTCAGAATTTTTAGCCTAGTAGTTTCGGAGATAAGGGGGAGGGGGGGGGGGGGGTGACATAACTAACTAACTAAATCTAAAAACATAACCCTCCTTTCCTCCGGCAGTCGGGTAAAAAAGGCTCTCGAGGCATTGTACCGAGGATGCTGCCAGCATTTCCTCGCTGAACTGCAATGCTGATGCGTTGCGTCAGAAAGCAGACTAATATTAATTACATATTTTGATCGTTTCATCAATTCTTTGCAAGTTCTATAATTTATCAAACAATTACTGTCATAAAAATTAAATTCACCTTATATTATTTTAACTTGTCAAATACAATGATAGAGAAATAAATTATTAAGTTGATTTTAATTGTAAAATAAAGCCGAATCATATTTTTATGGAAATGACGTGATTATATTAGATGGGGGACATCCAATTAATTATTCCCCCCCCCCCCCCCCCCCCCCCCAGTAGTTGCCCCTTACAAAACTGCGCACTCACAAACATTACCTATTGTTAAGTAGTAGATATATAGTGACATAAAACGTACCTATGGATAATATTGTGTGAAAGTAACCTATGTACACTTGCGTTATCAATGCACCATGAACGTTCAAGAGTTTCTTAATAGCTCGGGCTAAAACGAAAATACTATGACATCATCCAAGGTTTTACCTTTGACCAAAAATAAACGTGCTATCTTGCCTACAACGCCATCTAGTTCAACCAAGCAATAACGTGGCTACAGCGCCATCTGTTTACCAACTGCTGAACTATTTACAAATACGTCATTGGAAAACAATAAATTATCTTTGAGAAACTTTGAAAGCTAGTTATTCGTTGAAAAGTTGCTTCTTTTTAACCGCCTTCTAAAAAGGAGGTTTGCAATTCGTCGGAATCTTTTATTTTTTATGTATGTTCCAGACGCCTGGAGCGATTTGGAAAATGCATTTTTTTAGGGTGCCAGGGTTCTGAGGGGTAAAAACGGGACCCTATTACTAAGATTTCGCTGTCCTTCCGTCTGTCTGTCTATCTGTCCGTCTGTCACCAGGCTCTATCCCATGAACCGTGATAGTTAGACAGTTGAATTTTTCACAGATGATGTATTTCTGTTGCCGCTATAAATATTTAGGGTGCTCCCGTGATTTTTTTCTAATTTTTAGGGTTCCGTACCTCGAAAGGAAAAAACGGAACCCTTACCTATATGATCACTTTGTTGTCCGTCCGTCCGTCCATCCGTCCGTCTGTCAAGACCCTTTTTCTCAGGAACGGTTGGAGGTATGAAGCTAAAGTTTATATCAAATAAGTACTCAAGTCTATTGTCCATTGGAGCTGTGAAAAAATCAAACTTCTAAGCCAATAACGCAATCAACAGATACAGCCGTTTATGCCGCAAATACCTATCCGCAAATTTTCGAAACTCGCAAGGGAATCAAAACCTACAGGGTACTTCCCGTGAACTCAGAATATTGGTACAAAGCAACGTTTTGTAGGACAGATAAGGAAAAATTGCGAAAATGTAAATTTTTAGTTACCTACATCATATAATAAAAATATTTTTAATAATTTTAAAGTTTCCCTTTCCTCCTAAACGTGTTGAGGTATTAAATTGAAATTCATATCAAATACTCAGGTCTATAATGCCTGTAATCTGTAACAAAATCAAACGTCTATGTCAACGCAATCAAAAGAAACGGAACCCTCGGTGCGCGAATCCGACTCGCACTTGGCCGGTTTGTTATAGATAATGGTACGGAGCCCTTCGTCCGCGAGCCCGAATTGCACTTGGCCTGTTTTTGTTTGAAAAGTCCCATGAAAGGCCCCATGGTCATCAGGTCAGGATCTGATGAGGGGATCCTGGAGAAATCGAGGGAATTGAAGTTTCATCATCGTTTCATGTAGATACTGTCCATACAAAGGTTATGCATGCGGGGAAATGAGAGTATTAAAATGATCTACAAAGAAAACTTGCCTCTATAAAAAATACAAGCAATGGAAAAGAACTGCAATAAATACGACTATGGTAAAAAAAACTGCATAGAAAAAGGCAACTCGCGGAAAACCGCGAGCAATGAAAATAACTTGTGTTAAAATGGTAGCCAAATAATTAAAACGACTGCAAATTTTACGATCGCGGAAAAATGCGATCCGAAATTTTGCTACAATGAAATAAGGATTTCGAGTAAAACATCTAACAAACCAATGGAGAGGGCTATGCTAGCAGTTTCTCTGCCTGTCATCAGAAATGAGTCTATCGGCAGCAGAATTGAGGTAGCCCTCCGAATCGCTAAACTTAAGTGGCAGCGGGTGGGGCTCATTGCACATAGAACCAATGGTCGTTGGGGCGGATAGGTTCTCGAGTGACGACCGCGTACTCAACCGATATATGAATTCCTTACGCCGCATTTACGCGCAGACGTAATTTTTCCGCGGGACCCCACGCGCGCTGGTCAAACGCTAAGAATTTCCATACACACTGACAGGCCCGCGACGTCGCACGCGCGTGCGTAAACGCCGCCCTAGCGCTCACACAGTTTTGACCGCGCTAGATCGCTCATAAAAACAGCCGAAGCGTCAGCGAATTTACTCAGCATTTACTCCGTTTCGTATACGCTGGTCCGCTCTTAAAACGCTCCGAAAAACGGCTTAAGCGTGCCCCAAATCTACAGGCGGTTGTAGCCTTTTGGTGTTGGTTAGTTAGCAGTCGTGCGCTCGCGCCAGCCAGTGGCATCTTTTAAAATAAACTAGTCAGTCGTTGTCCGAGTGAGCATCCACTCGCTATGCTCCGCCATGGGTAGCAATTGCTGTAAGGCGGATACAGGCCGCGCCGTCAAAGGCTCATCCATATACACCAGGTATCTGGTACTAATACTGCAAGAGTTGTACGGAGTAGTATGGGTGCTTCGAATGTACGTCAAGTGTCTGTGTTGTGTACATGTGTGGTTGGTGTTAGTACGTGATATAGTAAATAGTAACTAATGCGCATGGTTCGTATGACAGGGTATGATACCATTCGTTGTCATTTGAACGTTACGTGTAAGTCGAGAGTACTCATTTTTTTCATGTTTTCTGTCATTCGACGAATATATACTTAGAGTAGGGCACTATGTTGTTATTAATTTCATTTCAGCTTATCCGAATCATCAGCGTTATTTATACTTAGAAGTGTACAGACGTCATTATAATTTTCATCATTATTTAAGGGCGAAGCTCGTCTGCAGTTATGTTTTCCGTTCTGACAGCCTGTGCTATTTGTTTTTGGTAGAGTAGTTACTCTTATATGTTCTTTATCAAGTACTTAAACTGTAATTTCATAGAGCGAATGCCTATTCTTATCATTTTCATTATTTACGTAAGCATGTGTCCTTAGACTTTAATCATTACAATAACTTACTTATTTAAGAGCTGACTATTATTATTATTATTATTGTTGGTTTGTGGGCCTTTAATGTGCCGCTTCGACTAGTGAGTGATCTATTGTGGCAGCCCTTTTTTTGTTTATAGTTCACCGTTAAGACCCGTTGCCTCCAGGAAATTCCAGATTCTTTGGGCGGTGATATGTTGTACCTCTTCTGGGTGCACGATGTGCCGCCCTAGGTAGGTACTTCTTTTGTGCATGAGTGGTCCGCAGGAGCAGAGAATGTGCATTGCTGTGTTCTCTGTCTCCTGGCAGAACCTGCAAGTTGCGTCTTGTTCCATACCCATTTGAAACAGGTGTT